>CM029675.1:2550681-3150681 GCA_017311315.1 Dendrocalamus latiflorus
GTGGGTGGCTACCCATAAGGTGAATGAGAAAAGAGACTAGATACTTTGAAAAGTCACTGTGATGGTCTGCTCAACCACATGTCTAAGGCATCATGTGGGGCAACGAGTTGATTGTCTCTTGTGGTGAAAGTGTACAAACTCTGCAGAGTCAAAACTATTCGAATAGCCGTGCCCACGGTCAAGGGCGGACATGGGAACTTAACTAGATATAAGTTAAGCGGCTATAACGCTTTCAAAAACAACTTTGTGGGTGGGAATGGAAAAAGTGGTCATGTATTTGCATATAAAATAACAGCATGCAATTTGATAATTTAAACCAAAGTAATTTGCAGAAAACGTAGGTTCAACATGATCAAAGTATTGACTCGCCTGGCGCGGTTTACCGTGGTCTTGAGCTCACACAAGGCTTTCTCTTGAGCTTTTGGTCTCTATCTTCACTTCAAGCTTGATCTCGCCGAATCCACTGAATCTTCACCAATTTCTAATTACACGACAAACGACTGAATCCAGATAAAAGCAAGTAACTCAAAAGATCCAAATAAATCCAAATGAACTCAATTTTAGTTTTATTATGAGTTAATGGGTGATTCGGATGATTTGAGGCAAGGTCTGCGGTAGGATATGATGACTTGAGCTTTTTATTAACAATTTCTTTTATCCTTTTTATATTTATCAAGGAAGTTCCATGAGTTAGGTTAATCCTATAAATTGATGTATTTTGTCGAGTGCTAACATTCAGGGCATATGATATCTATATATAAGTGATGTTTGCAAATTTTGTCTTACCAAGTTAATCTTATAGCCCATGTTTTTAGCATTCTGTGGTATGATATTTTATGTACCTCTATTAATCACGAGGCTAAGGTTTAATTTGAATTATGGTTTATTTATACGGGTCCCGGCTTGCTATACATTTATACCCCATATAAATATGTACTAAAGCTAGAGTTAAGATTTAATTGAGGGCACTGTCATTATCTTGCTTATACTTTAGCTACTATTATGCTTAACTTTATTTCAAATTTTAGTTTAAGCTTAGCAACTTGAGTAAGGCTTGATATGTATCATTTTATGTGACCCTAATTACTCGTGTTAATGGTTGAATGTTTACTTCAGAGTATTTATATATTTATGAGATTATTTTGGTATTTGATGACCTAAGGCTATTATATTTTAGCGTTTGTAGATTATTATGACGCTTTTAATTCCAATGTTCTTTGAAAATTACTTGATACTGATATGTTATTTCTTTATAACGCGAGCCTGCTACGCATGATGATATTTTGTTGTCAATATTAACTAAGGCTACCATTTAAGATTTCATGATTGGCAGTATTTTAAATATTGGGCATATATCTTGATTTTTAATTAATGACAATATTTGGTCATTTATCCTAAGTTGTTTTCCTTTATCAATGTCCTTAGTCTAGTATCTGGTATTTTAGAAAAAAATTCAAACCATATTGGTTAACCATCTATGAACTATTTCAAATTTAAATCTTCAAACACTCTCATTTATTTCCTAATTAAATTGGTTAGCCTCCCTAAATCATTCTCTAATTTTATATAATTTTTCTTACTTAAAATGAACTGCAAAAATCAATTTAAAAAGAAATGGCAAAAGGTGCCAACCTTCGGAATCGAACTCAAGACCTACTGCTTCGGGCGTTTGATTTCACTCAGCTAACCAACTGGATATATGGCTCGTAGCGATTTTATTGGAGGGGGTATTACAAATGAGCAAGCACGTGGATGGGGCCAAAGCAGAGCATGCCGGCGGCGCTCGGGGCTAGCCTTGCCGGCGGCAGGCGGTGGCCGGAGAGGGTGAGCAACCGGGAGAAATGGGTTCCGCCGGAGGTGGGGAGGCTTATGGGGGAGGTGTAGCCGCCCGGGGTGGTGCCAGGAGAGGACGGCGGCGCCGAGAGCGGCCGGCGGCGAAGGTGGAGCAGGGCGGCGCCGACGTGAAGGAAGGAAGGGAATGATGGGCGCACGAGCAGGAGGGGATGGAGGGAAGACGTACCGCACCATTGGTCGAGTCGGAGGGGAACCGGGGTTGGCCGGCGGCGAAGGACCCGGGGCGGCGCGAGCACGCGCACGGTGCCGGCGAGCTTCTGTGGTGGGGAGAGCGTGGCGGTGCTCGGGAAGGCTTTGTGACGACCTGGGGGTTTTTCCGGGGAAGTGAATTGAGCTGGGAGCTGACGAGGAGGGAGCTATGCTGGCGGCGGCAATTTCGGCCGGTGTTGAAGGAGATGACCAATGCGTGAGCTTCGGTGAACGGGAGCTCGATTAACCCGGCGAAGAGGCAGAGGGATGGTGGAGGCACAAGGTGACGCACTCGTTTCATGGAGGGGTGGCTGGGACGGCGTGGAGGCACGGCGGCGGCTCACGGGCATGGGAGTGCTTGAGCTCGGGCTGGGCAAGGAAAGAAGGGGATAAGGCTGGTGAAGAGCAGCGGTATCGGCAGGGTCCTTATAGCTGCAAGGAGCAGGGGAATGCCGTGCGGTCACGTCGGGGGCGTGCGGCAGTGGTGTCAGGCGGCGGAGCATGGCTGTTGCAGGGCATGGCGTGATTCAGCATGGGGCTCAGCGCATGGCAGGGAGGCGGCGACAAGATGGGACAAGCTCGCGTGCTGTGCAGTCAGAGGAGGGAAGAGGAGGTGACGCGGCTCAAGCTCGACCACGCGAAGGGAAAAAAGAAGAGCAAGGCGCAGAGGAGGAGGGGAGAAAAGGAGGAACGAGGAGGTGGGCAGGAGCCGGCCCTAGTGGCAGAGAGGGAAGGAGAAGAGGGAAAATGGCTGGGCCCACCCGGAAGTGAGAAGAAAATGGGAAAGAGAAGAAAAGGATAAAATGAAAGGCTCAAGCCAAAACTTTGGAATTTAGATTTTCAGTTTAAATTTTAGTTCATAGTTTAATTTATATTAGAGTTTACTGATTTAATTTTTGCATGATATTTAAAATTTAAATTTTAAATTTTCAACTATTTAAATGTGAGTTTTTTCCTTTAACCATTTCTTCTCTTTTGCCGTAGGAGATTTGTTTGAAAATTTTTATATTCATTATTTAATACTTAAACTTTAATTTGTGTGTGGATACTTGGTCTTTCTATTTCTTTTATTACCACTATCATTGTTAAATTTGGATATTATTTCTCAACATGTTACTTTGCATGCCACCAAACTCAAAAGATTTCAATTAAATATTCAACAACACATTTGAATGCCAACAAATGCAAGAAAAAGTTTTAAAAACTTTCATATTTCTGAATATCCAAAATTTGGGATGTTACAGGTTGCCTGGGATCAGGGGAGCGGTCAGACCGGAGTACCCGAGGCGGTCATACCGGACCGTAAATGGCGGTCAGACCGGCGGTCATGAATCGGTCAGACCGGCGGCACCAGACCGGTCTGACCGCCCAGCAGTAGGCGGTCTGACCAGCCGAGCGGTCTTACCGGCTTTGGCTAAGCGGTCTGACCGACCTGACCTGTCCCAGCAGTTTTGCTTCAAAGTGATTTGTTTCCTTGGTCTTTCTCTTTGCCCCTGAGTTTTCTCTGTGTTTTCTCTGTGAGTATTGTTTCCAGTAGAAAGCTTGACCTCTTCCTCTTCATAACATTAGTTGCTATCGGAGAAGTTTGAGCAAGTTTCTTTTAGGGGGATTTATTTTTTTAAGTCGACATTCACCCCCTCTGTCGCCATTTCGGTCCAACAGTAGGTTCACCAATGGCTCACTTGCACCAACCACATCATTCGATGAACCATTGCTCGAACTTTCCCTTCAACATTTCTTGTCTTCCCTTATGCCTTGTTTGAGCTCAACCATCTTACTTGGCATGCTTGAATGTTCTGGATCTCGGCTCTTCCATGAGCGTAGTCCCGATCCTGGCTGTTGAACATAGTTGACTCAAAGCCTCCCTACACATACAAAGACTAATAAATTATTTTCAGGTTCAAGTTCATTACAACTTAACCCATGTTAGTCCAACATATTTCATGCACCATGAATGCACCCAAGCAACGACACCCACTCCTTGCCCAGACTCGCCCAGACTCAACCAACTAAGCCCAAAACTTCCAAGGCTGGTCTTACAGCCAATCACAACTATTTAGAAACACTACTACAAAAAAGGGTCATCACAGATGGTTCAAAACTTTCATCACAGATGGTTTTTTGAACCGTCTGAGTTTATGTGTCAGTGATAATCAGAAGTTATCACAGACGGTTTGTAAGCCGTTTGTGATAAATACATCACAGACGGTTTATAACTAGAACCGTCTATGAAAAACACTATCACAGACGGTTCTAGCTACGAATCGTCTGTGATACTCACACATCACAGACGGTTCAACCGTCTGTGATGTGTGAGTATCACAGATGGTTGGTATATAGAACTGTCTGTGATACTTCCCCATCACAGACGGTTTCTAGTTTGAGCCATCTGTGATAGTTCTTCACAGACGGTTTATACCATAAAATCGTCTGTGATAGTTCATTCTATATCTAAATTTTTTCTATTTTTCGGCTAGCCTCGAGAAATGCTAACTATATCATCTGAAAACAAGTAAATACAGCAACAAACACAACAACACATTCTATTTCTATTAAGATTAGAATCCACCGTTACAACATCACAAGATATCGAGTAGGTTACCCACAGCACCGCATAAATAAGAGGACACTTACAATTTTACAAAGATAAACTTCATGGCTATAAATTCAGAAAAATGCTTACACTACATTAACCTACAATCTAAAACAAGTGGTGCAGAAAAATTTTCAAGTAGCAGAAACAAAAGGGCAACGAACACCATTTTTAGCTTCTATGTTGGCCTTCTTCCTTTCCATCTTGCCATTGCCATTGCCTTCTTCCTTTCCATGCCAGCCTTCATCCTTTCCATCTTGCCATTACCTTCTTCCTTTCCATCTTGCTTCAAGTGAAATTTCAGTCGCTCTTGCCGAACCCTTCCTACCCTTGCCACGTACAAATGAGTTAGAGTAGTATTGGTGGTATTGGTTCTTCGAGTAGGAGAGGGGGTTAATAAGGGGCGAGAGGTGGGGAGGAGAACGGTGTGTGCCATTCGATGCGGAGAGAATGGACGGGTGAGATCGGGATCCTAGGGGATATGCTGCGGATCAGTGACGTGGTGGAACATCACAGACGGTTCGGATTACAAACCGTATGTGATAGAGACATCACAGACAGTTCATAACAACAACCGTCTATGATATCACAAAGACAATATACCGGTATAATATAAATAGGTAGTTTGAAAAGATAAAATAGCAAAGTTTTATATGGCTTATATGTACTCGTTTGAAAGGTATCTATGAGATCTACAACTTTGCAGTTAAGGAAAAACTCAAATTCCAAAGGGAAGATTGAAAATTTTGGCAAAAACAGAAACCAAAAACTTGCAATGCAAATTTGGGGCTAAAGATGACCGGTTTTGAGGGTCTTATAGGGCTACTGGTGCAAGCAAGTCATTTTTTGATCGGGCTCGTTGTTAGCTTTTCAACGAGTACGAGAACGTCGAAAACAGTCTCCATATGCAAAAGTTATGCCCGTTTTACTGAAAGTGTCTCAAAACTGAATCCTTTTAGGACTCGGGCGGGAAATTATGAAATTTTGGGGGATTGCAAGGCGGAAAACATATCGCACACGATTTTTAATACAAACCGTCTGTGAAGTATCACAGACGGTTTGTATCATGAACCGTCTGTGATGTCTGCCATTATCATAGACGGTTCTTATCTAGAACCGTCTGTGATACTTCATAGACGGTTTGTATTAAAAACCGTCTGTGATAATGAAGTTATCACAGACAGTTTGTATTAAAACCCATCTGTGAAAATAGCATAGACGGTTATTCGTATGAATCGTCTGTGATACTTGCAGCACAGACGGTTCCTAGGAACCGTCTGTGATGTAAGCGTCCAGTTTAGCCTCTTTTGTTGTAGTGAAACCAGCACTTCGGTTGGTCAGACCAACAACCAAAGGCTGGTCTGACTACCAGCCCTAGGCCAGTCGGACCTGATGTGGCCAAGAGTGTGAATACTACATTGATTTATATTTCACCCATGCAATCTGAAGTTACAAGGCTTAGTAGCTCTGAATTGCGCAAGGAAAAAGAAGCAATCGGTTATGGGTGAAAGAAGAATATCCTAGTTTGTGCGAATGCTTATGTGATTCCTCCTTTGCGTAATGCAACAAGCCAACAATGCATGGAATTAGAGGTGTGGATGGTAAAGAAATAAAGCTAGTTTGGGTAAAGAGGAAGACACAAGATCAATCAAGTTTTTGTGATTGCAGTTCTGTCCACAATGTTCATGAAGATTGCAACACCAATTCTGATGTTTCTAATGCACACAAAATACATATTTGGAAAGCTAATGAAGTCTACTTTCCAACAAATCAAACGGCGCATGATTGGAGCTTCCTACACAATGTTATGGCAACTTCATTGATTACTGCACGGGCTGTCCGGAGAGACACGCGAGACTTGCCGAACATAGAGAGTCCGAGTATTGCAATAAGTAAGGGTAAAATCCGACCATACCATGGCTTTCCAAAGGATGAGAAGGACTCCTTTTCAGGTTCCAAACCTATTTGGAAGCCCCTTGAACAAGAAAAGGAAACCTAAGATTTGAATTCAATTCGGATTCGGTTCAGATCAGACAGGAAGTCCAACATTAAAACGCCCATAACTTTCATAAACGGAGTCCGATTTGGGCGTTCTTGGACTCGTTGGAAAGCTATTTCGAAGCCCCATACAATGGATGAGGTGCTAATCATGGAATCCTCATGGTCACATCGCAAATTGAGAGAGAATCCAGAGGTAGCAGTTTAGGTATTTCCTTTTTAGTTCGTATTGGAGTTTGTTTCGGCCTTAGGCCAGGTTGTGCGTGAGTTTTAGTCAAGGCCGTGCATTGTGCACCAATATAAGGGCAGGGCCTTAGCCCCATTGTAACTTAGGTTATGATATGATAAGTTTTTATGCTTGCGGAATAAAGGAGAAAATCGTCATGATGGTTGTTGGCGGCCAGATTGCGTGATTGCAAGGTTTTCTCGTTTGGAGTTTGCTGAGTTTGTGCAAGACAAAATAGGAGATTCTTGAGATTGCCCATCGAATCTACAAGGTTCATCTCTTCTAATTCATGTCTTCTTGCTGAATTCACGGTTTGAGGAGTTCGGTGGATTGCTTCTAGTGTGCACCTTGCATACTAGTGCAAATTGCCCTTATCAAGATTGTTGGTTGCGTCAAGACAAGGAGAAGGAACCTCGCTGAACGTACCGGGAAAGATCGGTCCATCCCTACGCATCAACTAATCCTTAGTTGGTTTGTTTTTAAAAGTCAGTTACTCATTACAACAATGGGATGATATCTATATGGTGTCACAATTCCATCCTTGATGAGTATATTGACAAACACAAAAACTGCAAGAAATTGAGTTTGTTTTTAAAAGAAAAGCAAGAAATTGCAAAAGCAATACATGCTCTATTTGAAACGGAAAGAAGAGTATGTTGGCAAAGTGTGGAATGGAGAAAATATCGATAAAGAACAAGTGTTCCACAAAAGCTCCAAATCACACCTAAAACATCACAAAAGCTCAAAATCTTGCTCATGGTCCAAATAAAAGAGTAATTGCTCACCATGATCATTTTCATAGCAAGAAAAAGAACAACAAAAATGTAAAAGAGAGCAAATGATATGCAATGAAGCTCTCCCTCACTCAAATATTTCATTTTGGCATTTTTGGGTTTCAATTGAGCAAGTTTTGTAACTACGAGTTATACTTGTAACTTATACTACTAATACCACAAAAATGAATGTTCTCCCCCTTTATGCAATTTTTCACCCTATAATGCCTTTTTCACCCTTTGACTTTCTCAATCATTCTCCCTATTTTGGCAATATAGACAACAATGTCTAAAGTTTCCCTTCAAAATGTGCATGACACTACTTAGAGCACAAGAAGCATAAGAGAGAGCATGTATGCATGCATGAAGATGTAAAACCTAAAGAGCTTTGAAAATTATCCAAAGTGAGGCCCAAGTTAAAGGAATACCACTTGAAACCATAGAATGCATACAATGCTATCTCGATCATGATTTACCAAATTAATTTCAAAATAAGTAAGGCTTCAAAATTGACAAGTTTATCTAAAGGTATCCAAATATGAGCTAAGCCATATTAAGAAGGATAAATGGATCCATGAAGCTCAAATTGAATCAATTAGAGTGCTACAAGTTCAATATTGAATTATTTTATTCAAGCACTTGGAATTGAACACAATTAGCACATTTAACACTTTTGAAAAATACATTCTGGTCTTATCTTAGTAAAGCAAGTCCTGAATTAGGAGCCATTCACAACTGTCTCCTAAGTTTCAACCATTTCATAATTTTTTTCTTTTATTCACTTTAATTTGCCATGTACTAGATCTCAAGCCTTATATTGACCATCCTAAGCAATAAGCTTAAAAATATGGTCTTTATCATCCAAAACTCCCCCTGAGTTCATGCCTAGAATAATGGTAAGCCATGACACGAGAAAGAATTTGTGAGATCAATTTTTTGCACATAAAAGATATTATCTCTTATTTTATTGTCTAGTTTAAGAACAATGAGCTACTCCTGATTCCGTAAGCAATACTCAACTATAGCTACAAAAGCCTAGGAGAAGTAAATTCATACTTCAATAAAGAACTAGCATAGCTCAATCTAATGCTCAATTTAGATTCTAGATTCAAAAGAGAATTCTTGACATGTCACTTATTATAAAAGAATCACCAGAGAGCAAACTAGTCAAAAGATCCAACCTTGCAAACTAAAATGGTATCAATTGTAAAAATTGACGTCACTTGTGAATTTTAGTTCAAGTTTGCATATTAAGCTAGTATGGTAAAGATTTAATCATACATACAAAAGCATGATAAACATAGCTAAGTAGGCACAACATGGCAGTGAGCAATATCATAATTAGAATTACATCACAAGTAAGTGATAGTCAAAGTTCATATGTAAATACATATATGTCACAATGAAATACCATGCACGCATGATAAAAAAGGAAGCAAGAAAATAAACTCCCTAACTACAAGAAGAAACCAATTGCAAGATACCACTTGTAGAAGCAAAAAGGATTAAGCTAGCCCTAAACATAAGCTGCAATATAAAACATATAAAAGCACTTGCAAAGGAAGAAATAGCTCAATAAGATCCAAATATGCAAAATTTACTCCTCGAACTCTCTCCTCACAAGGAATAGCTAGAATGTCTAAAAGAAGAAAGAGCTAATCTCTATACTCCACATGGTCTCTAAGAGAAGGGTGGCTCACAACTAAGGAGCGAATCTGAAACACTAGAAATCCCCGCTACTAGAAACCATTGACTGAAGAAGAAAGCTCGACCTAGACTGGAGGAAAGCACAATCTAGAAGAACCAAAATGTGCCTAAGAGAGATTCGTACAAGAAGTGATCCTATCACTAAACCAACCAACCCTCTAACTACAAAGCCTCGAAAGCAAATGTAAAGCATAGGAAATAAAACTTGTGTTGCACCGTTTGGCGGTGAGATGTAGTTGAAGGAGTAGAAATTGAGTCATGCTACATCCCAAGAGTGATCTCCATCACTAGATAATGGAATGAGGAAGAAGACCCAGAAGCTCCAGAACCAGGGAGTTTGCCTCAAGCTAGTTAGACTACCATCGTGTGGCTAGTCCGACCGCTGGGGGCCAGTTTGACTGCCAAGTGAGCGGAGGTCTGACCGTTCCCCTAGTCCCTGACTACAGTATTGCACACTTTGTCTCCTATCTCTCATGTAAAGCCTACATCAACATAAAAGAAGTCGTTTATGTCTTAGAACCGGGGTTAGTGAGAAATGACATGGAAATCCAGTCTTGTGACACATGACAAGCAAAAATACTATGATCCAAAGTGAGAGAAAGGCAATAAACATTCAATGCTCACATAAGTATAAGCAAACAATTTTGAGTATAAACATGAATGAACATAAATGAGTAAAGCATGGCAATGAGCAAAACATGAACATTACATGCTAGAGAGATAGATCAAACTCTATTTATATCTGTTGATATTTTAATTTCGATCTTACATATGATTTATTTAGATTAGGGGAAACTCTTAGAAGACTCGGTGTATGCACATGTAGAGTAGAGACATGAGAATTTTTATACACGTTTAGGCCTTCACCTAAGAGAATAATAACTCTGATAGGAACTGGGTCCCGATCTTCCAATAGGTTCTGGATATGTTCGATTTGGTGGAGGCGCGACACAAATCAATCCGGCTTCCGAACAACACGTTCCGAACCCCGCAATCGCAGCACCACGTCTCCTTAGGTTATCAACCGTGCGCAGCCCGGTTGACCTCCCCAAGAAGGCTAATCCTCGCCTGCGAATCAAAGAACACAAGCAAGAACAAGAAAGAACACAACTGAATTGCAGATGTATTGATTTAGCACTCGAAAGTTGGGGTCTCACAAACCGATGAATGGCGAAACTGTTCAAAGACAGAATAATCTAAGCAAAATCCAAACCCTAATGGTGGGGGTGGCAGCTGGATACAGAGGAGTGAGGGGCATGCAAAACCCCTGGATGCGCCCTAATGGGCTCCAACACGATACAAAGCCGAACGGCCCAAAAGACGGTGGCGCAGCACCCTGACAGATTCTGAACGCCCAATTGTTTTGACGATTCCTGTTGACTCAGAAGGAATTTTGACATGGGACCAAAGCCATTGGACAGGTCGCCTTCTCAGCTTTCCATCCATATGTAGAACGTCCAAAACAGAGCCCGGATGCGATCTGGGAGTCCGTTTTAGTGCGGCCTGGTCCTGGACTCCGAATTGGATTCGAAGTCGGCTTGAGTTGGGCCTCCAACATGATTCGTCCACCCTTGCTGGACTTGTGCGCCTCGTAGCCCTTCTCCAAGTACTTCCTGGTCCTCTCCATGGTTCCTAATCATAATTAAATCATTAGGTAGCAATCGATTCTCAAATGAACAAAAAGAAGTACTTAGGAACGAGCTCACCTGTAAATTCAATTGTCGGGCGCGAGCTCTAGTAATTGGTCCTTGAATGTCAAGTGGAGGAGTGTTGTATGTATCCGAGGAAGTGATGTCCTCATCAAACCCTACATCCTGTGTGATCACTAATCACCCGAAAAGGATTACAATTGAGAGTAATACGAATGCTTAGCACTATCCCCTCCTTCAATCTGAATGCCTCTCCCTTCTCTCCTTGACGTTAAACTTTATATAGCCAGTGAAGCGATGGCAGTTGTCCCACACCAGAAGACACCTCAACATTTTGGATGATAACCACTTGACAAAAGTTACTGTTAGAGAGACGTAAAGGGCCGTTCACCGTGTAGTGGTTATTGTCAGAGAGAGATCATGTGCGATTATTGGATAAACGCACGTTCTAACTGCATATCAGATGAACTCATGATGCAGTTGTTCGTCGTAGACAAGTTAGTCAGAGATAGATTGGTCGCAGGAAGGTCCATGACCGTGGTTACAAGTCAACTTATGACTACGTGGTCGTAGAAGGACTTACGATCATATGGAGTAGTCGTAGTAAAACTTACGACTATTTGGTTGTAGAAGGACTTACAACCAAGGGGGTAGTCACAGTAAGACTTACGACTATTTGGTCGTAGAAGGACTTACGACTAAGGGGGTAGTCACAGTAAGACTTATGACTATTTGTTCATAGAAGAACTTATGACCAAGGGGGTTGTCGCAATAATTCTTACAACTATTTGGTCATAGAAGAGCTTACGACCATAAGGTCGTAAAAGAGTTTACAACCATCCTGCAATATTTACCTCTTATCGATAAGGGGTATATTCAAGGAATATAATGACATAATAATTTGAGGATTATTCTATCCTCATCATCTAACCCCCAACTTCAAGTGAGGATAACTTATTCGACTAAGTATGGTCGTAGATAATAAGTGGTCAAAAGCAAAGCCTTTCTCGACCCTTATCGACTAGAAATTGGCCTATCCATTGAATCGGTTCCCAAAATGAACGTTTGGTTCCTGAGAGAAGTAATAAAAGAATTGGCTATAAAAACTTACCGGGGTAACCTTTGGTTTTTCACTTTTCCCATTTGCTCCAATTTGTTCAAACTCTCCGCCTCCAATTGATCTTCATAATCTTCTTCAATCTCGCACAAATCCCTTCTAATCACACCCACAAGAATGAAGAAGTCTTCATCAACCTGGGTTGAATTAGAGATGGATCATGCCAAGATGAAGGCATTAGAGATTATAGAGGAGATCCCGCCACTGCGATTTGTTAGATGGATCGAAGCTGCTGGGCAACATTGGCCAACTGAACAAATCGGAGAGATTCTGGTGTCCTAGGCATACTGTGAGTGTGGCCTCCATCTCCCTACTCATCCCCATTCTCGAGTATTTTGGGGTTGAATTTGTGAACTTGGTTCCCAATTCAATCACAATGCTCGGCATCTTTGTATACCTATGCGAGGCATATTTGGGTATCCTAGCAAATCTCGAGCTCGTCCAGTTCTACTACGAGATGACCCAACAAACGGGGATTGTTGGGAGTTGTGGATTGAAGCTCCATGATGGCAAGACGGAGCTTTACATCCCCATGTTTACTCAATCTTCATGGCTGGGATAGAAGAAGAGGTGGTTTTATTGGGAGACGACCAGTGAAGATAGCATCTCCTTCGTTGGGAAGGCCAACGAGAAGAACAGTCTTTGGAACTCAGCCCCCCAAAGATGTCATAAGAATAGCCCCCTACATCTCAACCATTAAGGAGCTGAGGGATGAGGGGTTTACGAGCTAGCATGTGGTGAAGTACTTCATCACATGCCGTATTAGTCCTTTGAAACAACGAGCATATCCTATGTGGATGTACTTGGGAGTCTCGGATTCGACCAGGGACTACGAGAATGGTAAGTGATACTAGTACTCGTATTCCTAACTAGGTTATATTTTTTGAATACTCTTTATTGACTACCATGTTATTTGTTCAGACCTTGACTTGGAGGAAATCAATTCTCGAGTCAAGGCCATCTGCGAGAAGGCTCTATCGCTTGAGGTAGAGGCTCCTTGCATTCTGGTGGATGTTTCTGCCGAAGAGAGGGAAGAACGCTTAAAGGTAATCGAAAAATCGACTTCATCTTTAAGACTTCTTAGTTGTAGAGCATGACCAAGTGGTATCTTCCTCTTCTGCAGAGCGTAGGTATGATTTTTTGTTAAGACGACCAAGAGGTCGAATTAATGGTGGTCGGTGGAGAAGTGGAAAAAAATAAAGACTCCTTTGACCAAAAGGCGTCGACTGGTTAAGTCAGTCGATAAGGAAAAGGGGAGCATAGTTGCTACTATCCCCCTTAAAATTCTTCCTATGATTGCATTGAGCGCTCCTATTCAGCAATTTATTATAGATATAGGTGCGGCAAGTGAAATAGGGGCAACCATATTGAAGCAATTAACTCCTACGATCAAGATATTTTTCTATTATAACATCATAACTGACTTAGTTGGCCTTTCCAAAGGCTTTATCAAGTGTCTTGAAAAAGTAAACTAAAAGAGTTTTGTGCCTTTTATGAAGAAAACTGCCACGTCAGTAGAACCTATAATCGAGAAGGAGATTGTCCTGATGACTTAAACTAGTTCTGACCATCAGGGGGGACAAGAAAAGGAAAGAACAACAATCCTTGCTGTAGACCTTCGACCAGACGTGGTCAAAGGGGCTCAAACTCTCGACCAGAGGCAGTCAAGAAGGTCCTTATTCTCCCGCAACCAGACGTGGTTGTGGAAAAGAAATCGAAGAAACCACTCTCTAGGAGGGTTTCTTCCAAATTTGCGCTAAAAGTAATGACCCAAAGGTATAAAAATGCAAGTACGTATACTGTATTTTACCTTTGTCTTTGCAACCGCTATCGAAAGGGCGGTGGAGAAGGTTGTCGAAGAAATGACCACTACAGCAACAAAAGCTGCAGCCAAAACTACAAAGACTATGACCACTGAAGTGGTCGTATCAAAAGAAGGTGCTGGAGAAGAAGAAAAAGAGGAAGAACAACCTAACCACTTCTCCTCATTTTTTAATCCTCCCTTTATGGTAGGATCTTCTTTTAGTCAAGCTCAGAACCAAGTTCCACACCCCAAAGATCTTCCAAATAAGTAGTACATCTTTGGTGTGGTGGAGCAGGGGTGAAGAGCTTGACCAACTTAGAGATTCCGGGCGGGTGCTCAGAAATTTTGCTTGTAGGAGTATGAATGTGAGTATTGACAACTCGAATATTCATACTTTGACTCTTCTTATTTCTCACTACCTTTCCTTATCTAGAGAGCATTAGAAGACATGGCAATCATGGCTGAGTACCATAGACAGCTAATGCTCCTACGACAAGAGAATATCAAACTCTCCAAGAAAGCAGTGGCATTGTAAGTCTCTTAACTTATGCAGTCGTATTCTGTCTTGACTACACAACTAGAATTTCAAGTCTACTTTTAACCTTTACAGGTCTTGGCTAGACACAGAGGTCTTGGTTGCTATGCTCAAGAATGAGAAGGCTGATGCACGGAGGCTAAAGGAAGAAAATGCTAATTTATCAATTAGCCTCATAAAAGCCAACTCTACTGTCAAAGCCTTGGAAGAAAAATAAACAATAAGCCCTGAAGCTTAAGTTTGTTTATCTATGTATCTTTCTAGCATTTCTTTTATCTTTCTCTCTTTAATAGAAAGAGAAATTGAATCGAGTAAGCTGCTCATTGAGTCGAAGAGAAAACTAAAGTGATCAGAGAGCTTACTCGTATTAGCATAGAGAAAGGCGACATGATAAAGCTGCTTGATACTCAGGTATCAGGTAAGAAAAACTTTACCTACAACCAGTTTTTGAAACTAGTATTATAGGACTTACAACTATGTGGTCGCAGGACTTACAACTGAGGGGTAGTCGCAGTTATACTTTCGACTACGTGGTCGTAGAAGGACTTACGACTGTATGGTCATAGAAGAACTTACGACTATGTGGTCATAGAAAGACTTATGACCATATGGTCATAGAAGAGCTTACGACTACATGGTCATAGAAGGGCTTACGACCACATGGTCGTAGAAGAGCTTACGACTATAACGAGTGTTGCCTTGAGCAATTTTAACTCTTTTCACAGAGTGCATGGTTGAAAAGAAACGTCTTTATGAAGCAATGACTCGTAGTGAGGAAGAAGTGATGTCAATGAAGGTAAGCCTCCAAGACTATGGTATTCTTCTGAACAATCTACTTAGTGAGTTTGGTGCGGAATAGATGATTCCCCCTAAGGAGACTACATCCGTTGACACAAGTATGATTGCACTACAAGCCAAGACTTTGGAAAAGCACTTTGATACTCTGAAGGCTGATCAGATGGAGTCGATTAGGGATGTAGTCAGGGGCACTATGAGCTATGTGTTGGCAAAACTTAAGGCATGCGATCAGAACCTGAACTTACATCCCATCATGCACGACTTCACCTGCTCTTTGGAGGAGGCGTCGTATCTGATTAAAGAAGTAGAGCCATTTGGACGAAAAGTGTCTAAAAAATGGAACTTGGCTCTTGGCTCTTCCTCTCCTCCAAAGTAGAGTAGTTTGTAAATAAAAATAACTTTGTAAAGACTTACCTTTGGGAGATGAATGAACTTTCTTTTTCCTGCAATTTATCTTGTTGAGCAATCAGTACTCATAAGATAAGAAATGAAATGAAAAGAGAATGGATTTATAGCTAAGAAATAAAGCTATATGGATAACTCTATTCTAGCCCCCCGACTATTTACTTAGTTTATATTAATAACTAAACAAATAGTACAAAGTGAAGTATGCTGAGATTAGAGTAATGTATCCGACCATCGTTGTCGAATTCGTTTGTTATGTACTGGTAGCAAAAATGAGGAATGAGTCAACGCTAGGGAGCTCCTTCTAGTGGGTAGGACCACATGCAAAGAGGAGTGACTCCGACTAGGTGATGTTACCTCCTTTTGACCAGGTTTAAACAAATAAAAAACATGAATGATCAAAGGATAAACACTCAGATTGCCTTCTATTATATTTGTTCAATGTGTTCATTGGCAATGCAATTGTTGTATGCTGGTAGCAAGAGTCAGGAACAGACTGACACTAGAAAGCTCCTTCTAGTAGGCAGGACCACATACAGAAAGGAGAGACTTCAACTAGTGGTAATCCTGTATCCGACTAGTTAAACAAATTGGATGCACTAGAAGTGATTGAACTAATATAAGGGAAGCTCTATAAGACATATGACAATAAAAATTTGCATAAGCTAAAATTGTTGTTAAAGAAGGGGAAAAATGTTTACACATAGAATTTACGTAATAGGTTGATATTCCAAGAGTTCAAGATAATCTGGCTATCTTCTATAGCAAGTCGTACAGAGCTAGGGCATGTGACTTGGACCACATGTAAGGACCTTCCCACTTGGGGGAAAGGTTGTTCTGATTAGACTATCATTGGATTTTTCTCAATACCAAGTCACTTACAAAAAAGCTACGAATCTGGACCTTATGATCGTAGTACTTACACATGGCTTGCTAATAGATCACTGAACGTATTAAGGCTTGATTCCTCTTTTCTTCGAACAGGTTGATATCATCTGCTCGAAGCTGTTCTTGGTTAGAGTCATTGAAGTTCTTAACTCTTGCCGACTAGATCTTTAGTTCTCGAGGAAGCATGGTTTTAGCCCCAAAAACTAGAAAAAAAGAGTTTCACCTATCGCCCAACTTGGAGTCGTGCGAATCACCCATGATACTGAAGGAAATTCCTGAACCCAAGCCCCCGAGCACTTTACTAGCTGGTCGAAGACTCGAGTTTTAATTCCTTGCATTATTTGGCTATGAGCACGCTCGACTGCCCCGTTACTTTACGGATGGGTGACTGAAGCAAAACATAAATTGGTGCCTAATTTGTCACAAAATTCTTGGAATTTTGTGCTCAGAAATTTTGTCTGTAATTATTCCATTTGGAACTCCAAATTGAGTAATTACACTTTTCATTAAGAACCTTTTTGCGGCTTCCGTTGTTTTCCAGCTACTAGTTTAGTTTCAATCCACTTGGTAAATGCATCAATAGCTATGAAGAGGAACTCGAAGCCCCCTGGCACTCTTGGGAATGGCCCTAGGATATCATGACCCCAGGATGCAAAAGGCTAAGACAAAGGAATCATTTGAAGAGCCTGAGCTGGTTGGTGTATTTGCTGGCTATGAAATTGGCATTGTACACATTTCTTAACCAGATCTCTGGCATTGTTGAGAGCTGTTAGCTAATAGAAATCTTGTCAAAAAGCCATATCGACCAATGTTCTATAGGAAGCATGTGCTCCACAGATGCCCCGTGTATGTCATGAAGGAGTTTTAATCATTCCTTCTGTGATATACATCGCATGAGAACTCCTTGAGTGCTCCTTTTATAGAGTACTCCATCGACCAAGGTACACATCCTAGCCTTACAGGCAAAACAATCTACTACAGGATCGTCATCGGGTATTGAACCCTTCTAGAGGTAGTCGTAGATGGGAACCATCCATGTCTCTTCGTACTCTAGAGAGACTGTCTCATTAGGGGTTGTTTCTGGTGTTTCGACCAAAGATGGCTTCTGGAGCTGTTCTAGGAAGACCCCCCAGTGGTACTTGTGATTGGGAAGAAGCTATCCGAGCCAACTGATCCGCAAGGAAGTTATCCTTGATACTCTTTTTTGACCTGATTCATGACTAGTTGAGAGTCTCCTCTCATAAGTAGTCATCAAATCTTGAGCATTTTAGTGGCTCGTATGCCAGCCAACAAACCTTCATACTCAGCGACATTGTTAGTTACTAGAAAGAGCAATTGGATGATATACTTTAAGGTCTCTCCCATAGGAGATTCCAGGATCACCCTAGCCTCCGAGCCACTTAATGTAAGCGACCCATTGAAGTACATCGTCCACAAGTCGTGGGAACCGTACTGTTGGGGATCCTGAACAGGTTCAAGATTTGTCCATTCAATAACAAAGTCTACCCAAATCTAAGATTTAATGGCCATTTTGGGACATGAAATAGAGGTCAAAATCCCCAAGTTTGACCGACCATTTTGCCATGCTCCCCACTGTTTCCTTATTCTGGAGAATCTCTCCTAAAGAAAACTCAGACGACACAATTATCTTGTGCATCTGAAAATAATGCCTCAACTTCCTCGAAGCCATGAGGAGGGCATAGAGAAGTTTTTGGACCTGAGGAGCGCTCCTTAGGACCGTGTAAAACTTCACTTACATAGTATACTGGTCTTTGAATGTCCTTGTGCTCTGCAACCAGTACAACACATACTGCCTGTGGCATGGGAAATAGATACACTAAAAGTGTCTCACTTGTTTTCGAAGAAACTAGGACAAGAGCACTCATAAGGTATCTCTTGGCATCTTTGAAACCGTCATTGGTCTCTTTCGACCACTCGAAACCCTTATGTTTCCTCAAAAGCTTAAAGAAAGGAAGATCTTTTTCTTCTAGTCATGCTATGAAATGACTTAAAGTTGCCATGCACCTAGTGAGTTTTTAGACCTCTTTCTTTGTGGTCAGAGGGCGTATTTGTTCGATGGCCTTGATCTTCTCAGGATTTGCTTTGATACCTCTTGCTAAAACAAGGAATCCGAGTAGTTTTCCTAGGAAACTCCAAACACACACTTTTTAGGATTTAGTTTCACGCAACGCTTTCTCAGATTATCGAAGATCTCCTGCTGGTCTGAAATATGATTAAGCCGGTTGATACTTTTTACAACCACATCATCGACATAGGCTTCCAAGTTTCGGCCCATTTGATGTATGAGGGTTAATTGCATCAAACGCTGAAAAGATAGATCCGCATTTTTCAAATCGAATGGCATTTTGACAAAGCAAAATACTCTAAATGGGGTGATAAACACAGTTTTCTCTTCATCTTCTGAAGACATACTGATATGGTGATAACTAGAGTATGCATCTAGAAAGCTTAACATTTCACAACTGGCAGTAGAATCTACCAATTGATCAATATGAGGAAGTAGAAAGTCATCTTTAGGACAAGATTTATTTAAATCAGTATAGTCTATACACATGTGCCACATACCGTTAGACTTTTTTTACCATTACAAGATTAGCCAACCACTCTAAGTGATCAACTTCTCTTATGAAGCCCACTTTTAGTAGCTTGTCTAAATTCGACTTGATAGCTTGTCATCGATCTCGTGTAAATCCCCTTAATTTTTGTTTTACAGGCTTCTTATCAGGCCGTAGAACTAGCCTGTGCTCGATCACTTCCCTGGGGATCCCAGGCATGTCGGATGGCTGCCATATGAACACATCTGCATTTTCCTAGAGGAAAGCAACAAGAGCATCTTCCTACGCAGGGTCGGAAGTAACCTCAATGCGAACTATCTTTGAAGGTTTCTCTGGGTCCAAAGAGACTTATTTGACTTCTTCATTTGACTTTGGTGCAACTTTAGGCTTCGAGTGCTTGGTTGAAGGCCGCACCTTGGTGACTTCCCAAGTTGGTAACTGTCCGACCATCTCGAGAGACCTACGATTGCACATTAGTGCCATCTTCTTATCACAATAGACTTTGATGACTCCCTTGGGACCTGGCGACTTGAGACATTGATATGCATAATAAACAACTATCAGAAATTGTGCTAGAGTTGGTCATCTGAGTATGGAATTATATGTCGAGTCGAAGTTGACCACATCAAAAAAGAGTTTTTCCATCCTGATGTTGCTTAGAGAACTGAACATAATAGGCAAAGAAACCTGGCCAATGGGCTTAGCCGAAGAACTCGGTATGATTCCATGAAATGAATATTACACTTTATTCTGGTATGAGGAATTTGCATCTTGTCCAGAGCACTAACAAATAAAATATTTAAAGAACTAACACCATCAATCAACACGTGATTTACTCGACAGTTGTTGATGGTAGGCTTGACCACGATCGGGAACTGACCAAGTCATGTTGAGGGGATCAGATAATCACCCTTCTCAAAAGAGATGGTGACTTCCGACTACTTAGGCAAATTATTGACAAGGGAAGGGTTGATAGAGTTTACCTCGCGCTCAACAGCCTTATACTATCGCTTGGACTCGTATGCAGATGAACCTCCATATATGTGCTCGATAGTGTGCTTTGGATCCTGGAATGGCATGTCCTCATCCTCGTTTGAGTGCTTTTGACCACTTGATTGTCCCAATTCCTCAATTGTTGGAAGCTGCCCTTGCTGAAATAGTAATCCTCGAGTTTCCGTAAGAAAACTCGGCAATTACGAAAATTGTGCCTATCTTCCTTCCTCGTGGGTGTCTTGCCTTTGCCTCAGTTGGAGTATTGTTTGGTGTTATGTGGCTCCTTATCGCCCATAACCAAGACCTCCTTCAACCCTGCGGCACGAGGCCTCTAGCTCTTGGCCTTGTCTCCAGGTTTCTTGGCCTTCTCCTTCCTCTTGTCGCCATCACCTTGCTCCTTGGAATGGCGGCTAGCCTGGTCGACGGTCCTGGTCCATTCAACCACTACGACAGCTGTTGCATACCAATTGGCCATATCGAAGAGCTCAGCAATGGTGATTAGAGGGTTCAGGGCGATGTCCTCTGTGAATCTCTAATTGCGCACTCCCTGTCTGAATGCCCTAATAACAGAAGCGTCAAAGACCTCTGGGGTTGAGTTTCGAACCTGGCTAAAATGCCAGATGAATTACCATAAGGTCTCATCGCTACCTTGGCGCATTCGATGCAGGTCGTCCTCCATCCTAGGGCGATTGTATGTACCCCGAAAGTTGGCCATCAGAAGGTCGCAGAAGTGCTGCCACAAGTAGATTGACTCGAAGGGCTGGTTGAGCAACCAGGATTAAGCAGATCCTTCAAGCACCATCAGAAGGTAGTTGGCCATGACGTGCTCGCCTCCTCCTGTTGCCCGAACTGTAGTCATGTAAATATGAAGGAACTCAATGGGATTCTAAGGCCCATCAAATTTCTCCATGCTCACCAGTTGAAATCGCGACAGCCAGCGCACTGCTCGGAGCTTGAGCACGAATGCTCGACATCCGGCAACAATCTCTTGATGTCTCCTTTGTGGAAACGGGTAGTTAGCATCGCCAGGTGAACGCACTCGGCGATGCCCAACAGTGGGCAGACTGGACCTGTAGTAGGTCTCGTCCACTCGAGGATGATACTCATAGTCCATCTACTGCTACAGGTTCCTTGCTCAAAGTGGTGATGAAGCATCCACTTGCCAATCCAAAGCAATCTGGGGCATTCTCCTCTGGCTGGTATTGCGATCGGGAGTGCGATGTGCCCCGTCACCATACCGACTCCTATGAGGCAAGTTTCATGAACGACTAGATACGGTTGTACCTTGTCGACTCTCGGAGCAACGTCAGTGAGGCTGCTCAAGTTGGGCCATCACATCATGGAGCGTTCATGCAATGTCTTTAGCAAAGAGGTCATAGCCCAGCGCTCGAGCAAACTCTTGAGTCGGGTTCTCGAGCAAGTCATTGATTTGTTGAAGCACCCGTGCCTCTTCAGACTGGTACTGGGCCCACCCAGGAAAAGCACTCTGGGTGGCAAGTTGCCTTTGCTGAGCAGTCTCAAGATCCTCGACTCCAGATGTAAACTGGGGCTACTTTAAAGGAGAGCAAGTATTTCTAGGATTTCTCCCACTCTCATTAGAGTACTGATCGGGCTCATCACTAGAGGTCTCGTCACCATTCCTATGAGAGGAGGAAGAGTTTGATCATCTGGGAGCATCCTCAGGCCTTCCGCTGAGAGGGTGATGAGAATCTGAGGGCAGGGTAAAGACCTCCTGTCTAGAATCTCCACTTCTGAGGGATGCCCCCTCATTTGAAGAATCGTCGAGCAAGATTATCTCATGGCCTAAAGTAAACCCTGCCAGATAGGGGAAGTCTGGGTTATAACCATCTCTAGCCTGGTTTGTTCCCTACAAGAATGCGGATGAACACAAAGTGTGCCCGCCCATTGCCTTCACCGAGTCATCTCGAGGGTCACCACTAGTAGTTGGCGATGTGTTCTCTGATTGACAGGGTCTGGTGCTCTCCGAAACTGCACAGGGCAACACAGTGGGACTCGAATGCTTGGGAACATATCCATCATCACGTTGCAAGTCCTCATCATGGTCGGATTGACCCCTGCCACTTAGGGGAGATGAGTCCTCCATTGGGCGTACTGCTGTGGGAGACTTTGATCCCTCATTAACCTTTTCGGTGGCGTCGTCTCTGGGATCATCGGATGAATCTTGAGGGAGACATCCACCGTCAGAAGCAAGCATGGTCTGCTCATAGTCGTAGCAGGCCTCCATATAAATACTTGCATAGTCAGCCAAGTCGAACCAGTTCTCCTTGTTCCATTCATCTGCCACGAGGACATTAGGAGAAAAAGAGAAACTTGCCGACGAGGAAATTGCCGAAGTCTTGGAAGAAGGTTATCCCCATAGACGGCGCCAACTATTGACATTTTTAATATCGATCTTATGTATGATTTGTTTGGATTCGGGAAAACTCTTAGAAGGTCTAGTGTGTGCACATGCAGAGAAGAGACACGAGAATTTTTATATAGGTTCGGGCCTTCTCCAAAGAGAATAATAACCCTACGTCCTGTGTGATCACTAATCACTAGAAAAGGATTACAATTGAGAGTAATGCAAATGCCTAGCACTATCCCCTCCTTCGATCCTTATGCCTCTCCCTTCTCTCTTTAACTTTAACCTTTATATAGTCAGTGAAGCGATGGCAGTTGTCCCGTGCCAGAAGACGTCTCAACTCTTCGGATGATAACTGCCTGACGGAAGTTACTGTCAGAGAGACATAAAAGGTCGTTTGCCTGTAGTGGTTGTTGTTAGAGAGAGATCGTGTGCGGTTATTGGATAAATGCATGTTCCAACTACCTTATCAGATGAACCGACGATGCAGTTGTTCGTCATAGACAAGTTAGTCGAAGATAGGTTGTTGCAGGAAGGTCCACAACCATAAGGTGGTCACAAGTCAACTTATGACTATGTGGTCGTAGAAGGACTTACGACCATATGAAGTAGTCGCAGTAAGACTTATGACTATTTGGTCATAGAAGGACTTACGGCCAAGGAGGTAGTCGCAGTAAGACATACGACTATTTTGTCTTAGAAGAACTTACGACCAAAGGGGGTAATCATAGTAAGACTTACGACTATTTGGTCGTAGAAGGACTTACGACCAAAGGGGTAGTTGTAGTAAGACTTACGACTATTTGGTTGTAGAAGGACTTACGACCAAGGAGGTAGTCGTAGTAAATCTTACGACTATTTGGTCACATAAGCGCTTACGACCATATAGTTGTAGAAGAGCTTACGACCATCCTGCCATATTTACCTCTTATTGATAAGGGGTATATTCAAGGAATATAATGACGTAATAATTTGGGAATTATTCTATACTCGTAAATATCCATGGTAGACATTGAAACAAATAAGCAAAAAAGCACATAGCATGGCAAGCGTACAATCAAGGATAAATAATGCAAGAAATGCTATGGCAAAGCCCATATATCCATAATTGGCTATACCACTTGTATTACCAATATCATGTAAGCATAAAACAAGTCATTGAATAAAACATGCCTAAATTATGCTAACATGAATCAAAAGTAAGCTATGCTAATATGGATATATAATGGATACATGCATACCTAGAGCAAGATATCTCAAAATCATGATAGTGAATACATCAAGATAATACATGCTCACAATGACAAAGCCAAGATTACACATACATGGAAATCATGACCAAAATCATAGCCCATGCACATATGAGCATGAACAAGCATAGCATGACATAGAATAGATTGAGAATAACACATACTAATGCCAAGAAGATAAAACTCATGTATTTACTCATGATATATCACAATGCCAAGTAAATCAAAAACATGACATGGAACAAATCATGCAAATACATGGTACAATAACATCAAGCAAGTACATAAATACATAGAGCAATATACTAACAAGAGCATGATACAAGATGTTGCTAGATTAATGCATGCATAAGAAAATAAAACTCATATATCCATAAATTATAAATAATTAGCCAGCACATAGATGTACATGCAAAATATATATAAAGACATGATAAGAAGGTAACATAAGAAATATGTACCAATATGGTAAAAGAGAGCACATAGATAAGCACAATATGCTGATTATGATCATAGATGAATATAAGTGCATGAAGGTGTAGGATAGCTTATAAAGTATGTGAAAACGCTAAATGTGAAAGCACATACTTTTTTGAGGTCATTCAAGGGAGTGGAGAATCATCAAGTATTCCAATCCCATAATGAAGCAAAAGACTGGAACCCATCAATCCATGTTCTCCATCTTGCGTCCCCTGTACCTATACATAGGAATAACAAGGTGCCTAAGTTTTGGATCTTGAAGGGTTTGTGAGAAAATACTTGAGAATCCAAATCCTAGACATACTACCACTAGAAGCAATTGCATTCTTATGTGAGTTAGCATGATGTATTAGAATGTTCATGCAAGAAGATCCATTTTTGGAGGCATACTATGAGTGGACAACTTAATGTGAAAAACGAGCGCCATTTCTAGAAAAGTGGCGAGAACCTTACTTGAAAGCACCATGACGAGAACCAAGAAATACACAAAAAGAACTCACAAATCCTCGCCATGCAGCTCGATGAGGAAGATGAGGTCCAGCACTTGAGAAACGGTGAAAATCTTTCCTCGGGATAGCACGTGGACTAAAACCAAAACCACGAGAACTATGTCCACGACACCATCCAACACCACTAGAAAAGGTGTCAAAGAACCATCAACAAAGTGAGCCTTCATGTTAGGCTCATGAGTGCTCATGCCATGTACATTGGAGACTTAGAAGCATTTGCTCGACGCATGTGTTTAGCATGCTAAAAGCAAAAGTCTACATGATGCACATCCTTCCCACTAAATGAGCAATGGTGCAAATGTCTACTAGGAGACATGGTCCGAGAGGGCAAAGTACCTTTATTGCTCAAAGGAGGAGTCCCTTGGGACAAACATGAAGATCTCATGTTGGCACTAGGTCCACGCATGCCATGAGATGGAAAATGTGTGTTTCTAAAAGCTTGACGATAGACTTGGCACTCATGCTTGGCACGGCAAAAGTAAAACTCAACAATGTGTCCATCTTTCTTATAAAAGGTGCAATCATACTTCTCTTTAAGAGATGTAGTATAGTATGAGGAAGAAATAACCTTGTCTTTGGAAGTTCCTTGGATAACACCAGAAGAGTCACAAGAAACATTACTAACTAAGTCACAAGAAACATTATTAGCTAAGGAAGAACTATTCAAGGCAATGGCACATATGCCAACATCAATAGACTCATGCTCAACACTAGAAGAATCCAACTCCAATTACAAAGAAGCTAGAGAAATCTTGAAAATATCCACATGCAATTCACTCTTCTTCATCTCTAGAATAAACACAAGATTGTAAACATATCAATTCTTGAGTTTAGAAAGATAACGTCCTCAATGAGTTTCTCCTTGCTCACCTTGCATGGCTTGAGTTGAAGATCATCCTCGAAAAGCACATCATGATCATCCTCCATGGCCATTCTTCACATCCCATGAGGTTCCTTCTCCTCCTTGGGCTCAAGTGACTTCACACCCCTATAACTCAGACAAGACCAATAAAAATGGCCAACCATTACACAATCAATGGAAACATTTCCAATCCTTGTAGGGACCCCGAGCGTTGAAATACCCAAAATCATCGTATGTGTTCTGTAATAGTTCCATGATCAATGGCTAGTACATATATTCACAACATCGAGATCATATCTATACACATCACATATGATTAATTTACAACAACGGTGTAATATATAAGTGATGCATAATTAAAGTTTACAACATAGGGCTAACTAGCCAAATAAAATATAAGCATCAAGAGTAAAGTGCAGCAGAAGGCAATTAAATAAGCAAAAGAATCTAGCAGTATGCTACCATAGCCCATAGGCAGCCGACTAAAGTTAAACCCTAGAAAGACCCATCGTCAAACTCCCCGGTGCCAGGGACAAAGTACGCATCGTCTGGCATGCTATCTTCCTCATTATCTTAACAATAGTTATTTGAGCAAGGTTGAGTACATTATGTACTTAGCAAGACTTGTAGTGTATCACAACATATAAATAAATGCAAGGCTAACAATAAGTAAGGCTCTATGCTATAGTTATTTTTAGCGTGAAGCAAGTTTCATTTGTAGTATCGATAAGAAGTAATTTGCAACAGAATTGTAAAGAGCATTTGACATGTAATGAAATATCATTTATGTAACATTAATAATATTAAAACATATCCATTTGCAGCCTTCCTTGGCTGCGAACATCACACATATCCTGCCCATGGGCATGGCACATGTGACACATTCATGTCACTCCATCATGTTCAATGAAACAATTTTAAAAATAAAAATTATACCCATTGTGGCTGCATCCAAGCATGCTCATGACTGTGAGCATGGCTATATAAATAATTTTTAACACTCTCGAGAGGTTTTACAACTTATTTGCATGGATAATCAAGTATAATATCGGCAACTTCACTCTTCCTTCGGCATGTGATGAAATTGATTATCATATAGTCTTTACATTACCTAGACCTAACCTTGCATGAGCCCGATGAATATTGAACCTCTCTTAGGTCCATCCCCTAAGAGAGTATTCGAATCCTCACTTAGGTCCATCCCCAAGTGAAGACCCTCACTTAGGTCTGTCCCCCAAATAGGCATTCACCATTGTATTAGCAAGATTTGGTCTCAACAACTTGGTGAAGAGAGCCCCAACAAGTAAACCTTCTTGGAATGCTCTCACTACTTCAACCTACCAAAATGCAAGGCTAGACCTAGATAACTTATTCAGCTAAAGCCAGAGCCCATATAACACATGTGGTTGTATGCTTAGAATTAGATGTGAGGAAACAGTGATCGTTCCTTAATTGACCCGGGCAAGAATCTTTCTTTATCTACATGCAAGATACCTTCTCACATTTGATAGTTCATAGTATAACTCACTCACATCTAAATCTAGGTTTTTCATTTTATTTTATACCAAATTAACAGAGGTTCTTCTTCTGGTCCAACATTTCAAAATTTCTCATGTTCATACATAAATTTTTTCAATTGATCAAACTTAGCGAAAACTATTGTGTGGCTAAGCATCTAGACCATGTACTCAATGTAATATACACAAAATGATATTAGCTATTGTCTAAACCATGTCCTAAAGGTTACAATAGTGAGGACATAAAATTTTCGAGGAGGTCCAATGTATACAAGTGGTCATAACTATTGTTACCCATAGTATAACAATTTTAATAGAATATATGCACATGCATAATAGTTTTTGTAAATAATATACAATAATTAAAATAGTAAGATCAACATCTTCAAAGGCTTACTTGCCTTACTCTTGTTGCTCAGAGAATGATTCGTACGTGTTCTCAAAATTGTCTAGTGTGATGGTGTTTATTCGATAAAATTTAGATAAAGACAAATAAGAGTAAAATAAATTCAAACAAAGAAAAAACTTAAATATTTTTACATATTTGGATAAGGAATGATTTTATAAAAATTTAGAGAGAAAATCACTAAATTCAGAGTTTATATGAAAAAGCTATGGCCAATTGAATATTAATTGGTTTGAAAAATAATGAGAAAAATAGCATTGTGCATGAACTTTAGTTTACTTATTTATATTTTAATTTTTAAAGGAAAACATGGATTAATTATGTTATTAGACCAACAAGTGGGGTTTATCTGTTAGGGTTTTATTATTTTTTGAAATAACAAATAGGTTGTCGAGACCCAAATATGCAAATCCAGACTCTCCTGTCTATTCTGCACTAGTCCAGGATCACGCTAGTGCACACAGTATAAACAAAGATGAAATATCAACCATATCATGATTTACTAAGAAAATTCTCAAATATTATTAATAATTATCAGAGTACGACCTTATGGTCAATCTTACAATTAATAGCCTAAAGGCTTAAGAAACTAGCTGTGAAAAATAGAAATAAGCGTAGTAGGCTAGTAGCCATTCGACATGCCCATAGGCAATTGACTGCAAAGGTTGCACAATTGTACCCACACGATGTGATAATCTTCACGTTAAAGAAAATCACAACAAGACTTTTACAATGCTCCATCCCAACCTGATTCTACTCGTTAAGGTTTCGCCGTCGAGTAGGCTGACCACCTAATCGATATTTGCCCCCCTTGCACCATAACAACATCAGTAGCAAAACCAAAGTTGAGACTTCACAAATTATTATGCCAGGTTTATCCCATACTAGACATGTGGTTTGCGCGGTAAGGCTCAGATCAATAGCGCACAAAGTTAATTCCTTAGATTTACCCAAGCGAAGCATCTACATCCCAATGTGCAAAATGCACCCCCTTTATTGCACGATTATTCGCCTGAGTGAAAAAACCAATTTTGGTATAACCAGTACCAAATGTCCACCACGTTCCAATATATCATTAAGTCCAAATTAATTAAATGACCACATGTGATGATAGACCCATCGTACTTCAAGCATGGCTAAGCAATTCTAACCGTACAACCCATGTGACACTAGTATTGCATCACTAAATAATTTCCCATCCTATGATGACAATGAAATCATGGCATTCAAATTATCAAGGAGGAATAATCAAATTGGACAATAACTACCAAATATAATGGTTTTATAATAAAGTAGTAATGCATTATAATTTAAAACAAAGTAATATATAATAGATTTAAAAACTAGGTTCAACATGATCAAATAACATAACTTGCCTTGTCCTTGCTCAGTTGACGTCCCTTGATCTTCGAATCCTGCTTCAGCTCCTTCGAACGTGTGATCAAACGAGAGAGAAAACAAAATGAAACACCAAAATAAATTCAAATAAAATTCAAATGAACTCTAAAAACTTGAAAACTAGAACCAACAGATAGAGCTTAATTTTAGACGAATTTAGGAAAAAGAATTGGGTCAATCGGAGCTAGGACGAAGGAGAACGGGCTCTCGAAAAAGTCTAATATGGAGAAAAAGGCTGAAAATCAGAAAAAGGTGTTGTGCTGTGAACCCGTGCACGGAGAAGGCTAGTCTACGATGGACTCGGCTCATGGAATAGTGCACTAGTTGACTGGGCTTGCTGACGCGGCGGCTGACTGGGCGGACACGTGTGCACCAGGGTTGACGTGGCATGCTGACATGGCATGACACGTGGCTGATGATGTGGCATGCTGACGTGGCACCTGGGATGGCTCGGCTGCTGATGTGGCACACACGTGGCAGACACGTCGGCCTAGGGCTGACGTGGACGGCTTGCGTGGCTGTGTTGACTCGGCTAGCTCACGGGTCCACGGCTGACATCCGGGCACCGCATGTCAGAGGCTCGGTGCACGTGGACCGAGTGCACGGGAAGTCAAAGTGAGATAGCGCGCGGGTGCAGGTGAGCTGGCGGACACGCGGCGCGAGGCGAGCGGCGCGGACCGAGGCGTCGGTGCGCAGACCGAGGGTGGCGCACGGTGGGTGAGGTGACTGGCAGTGGAGGGGTTTGGTCGGCGGTACAAGACAGCGGTGAGGCGAGGACCGAACGGCAACTCGCCGATGGTGAACGGCGACGAAGAACGACAACGACTCGACGGCGGCGACTGACCGACGAGGGCAACAAATGGTAGCCGGCATGGGAGACGACGAGGGTGAGGCTCGGAGGATAGCAACGGCGAAGGCAACGACGACTCCAGTGAACTCAATGAGAGAGGCGACGTCTAGGGATGCGAGGAACGAGGGTGGGCACAGCCTTAAATACCCAGACCTCGAGGAGTCCACGGCGAGCACGAACGTCGAGTCCAGGAAGGAGACGACGTGGCGGCGGCGTCATGCCGAACACGGAGACAAGAGTCCCAGTCGGAGACGAAGGCTCTGACAAGTGGGCCCCACCTATCAACAGCACGAAGGGAACCAACATCCAGGAATGAGCATAGGCGACAAGGACGACACAAATTGGCGACACGTGGCGGCCATCCAGCGGGCGGGCGCGTGCGCGAATGCACGACGCGTGGCCTAGGGCAGGGCAGGCTGAGCCGGCGGGTTGGACCGGGCTTCGACCTAGTTGGGTTTGGGGTTTTTCTTTTTCCCAGGAATTCAAATAAATCCATTTGAGCTCTAGAAAATAGCAAATAAATCCAGAAAAACCAAGAAAATTCCAAAAAATTCTTTGAGACACAAGGGACCCATATAAAATATTTTTATCATAGGTTAAAGTTTATTTTAGTCAAATTAAATCCTTTTAATTTATAACTGTTATATTTAAGCTTTAGTTAATTCCAGAAAAATCCAAATGGTGAATTTTATTTTAAAAGCTTTAAAAGAGGCTCTGGAAATTAGGATGTTACACAGGTGGGCCATGTATGTTAGGCTCATAAGCTTAAATCATGTTTTAAATATTTAACTTACATGTGGGTTCTATGTGTTAGTGACTCATATTTCTTTTTTTTTAATTAAATTCCTTAATTGATTTTTGACTAGGCCCACATATGTGGTTTAAGTTAATAAATAATCTTACAGGTGGGTCCCATGTGTCATAGTCTCATGTGTTAAAAACCTTATCTGCATGTGGGACCTACATGTCATAGTCACATGTTTTAAACATCATTTTGATTAACTAATTGGCTTGGCCCCACTTGTCGTAGACATATTAGTTTTAAAGTATGTCATTAGTGCTAAGCTAATCTTCTGACAAGGTGGGCCCACTTGTCGGTGGGAGGGAGGCAGAGCCGAGCGGAGGAGAACTCCAGTGAGCTCAACGGTGGCAAGGGGGGCTAAAGTCTGACATTAACATGGTCAAAATGGAATAGTCATGTCCTTGCGCACCTCTAGGAGGTGACAGTGACCCCAACGGTGGTCGGCGGTGGCTGTGCGGTGGTGAGAGGCGGCAGTGGCTCATTAACGAACTAAGACGAAGCAACAAAAGACATGCATTCGCTCTAAGACTTCTCTAGTTGGCTCAGGGTGTCATTCGCTCTAAGACTTTTCTAGGGCCTGGCTTAGGGACCAAAGGTCACCAGAGCCTCACTAGCGCCATGCTCAGTGGTGGTGCCATGAACGACGATGGTGAAGTCTGTGCTACAGTGGCACAATCTCAAATTAAATGAACGCATAAGCAACTAGGACTACTATGAAGCTACTGAGGGCCTTGGAGCGGATGGGGAGGCGTCGGAGCATCCAGTTGACGGTGAGCAGTAGCGGTGGCAATCACGTGCACAATGATGGCCCTCTGTGGTGGAATGTGAGGCAAAAACATGGTCGGGTTAGCTCTCTTAGGTAGTAGTAATGCTCGGAGAGCAAGTGACTAGCTTAAGTCTTGCCAGAAGGGAAGAATGGTTTGTGGCGGTGGATTTAGCCGGCAATGAGGAGCATGGCTCACTCCTGATGTGCGTCTACACGATTCATAAAATTAAATGAGGGGAAGGTTCTAAGAGATAGGGAACACGATATGACAGTTAGGGGAGCAAGGGTTTCACTGGAGAGCCCTCGCCATGACAAGGCTCGACGAAGCATGCTCACCGACATGGAAGAAGATGGTGTTCTAGGTGTGGTAAGGAAGAGAAAGCTCAAGCTTTCATGGGAAGGAATCAAGCATGAGACGGGGAAGAGAATGGCATTGCTGGAAGGGCTTTATAGGCATGAGACGACCTAATGGGAAGCATGAGTTTTTGCGAGCACGGCGACGAGCTGTGTGTCTGGTGCTTCTCGCAATATACAACAAGCAGAGAAGACAAGGAGGGGAACTCATCACAACAATGCGATGGATGGTTGAGACTAGGTAGATGAGCAGGAAACCACGACACGGTATTAGAAACCGGTGGCACAACGCGGCAGAGCGACGCTGGTGCAAGCAGGTGGAGGTGAAAGACAAAGCCTATCCGTGGGCCTGGCTCGTCAGTGAGGGAAGAGAGGTAGAAGGCGACCTGATAGGTGGGGTCCAGTCCAACTCATTATCATTAGGACTTAAGTGAGAGGGTGGCCTGATGGGTGGGATCCCACACGTCTGAGAGAGAAAGAGTTAAGATGAGCTGAGAGTTTGGGAAATTTTTAGACAAATCAGACAAGCTCCAAAAAATTTGAAAATGTTTGTGGATGCTCCTAGCATGTAAAAATCATTGGGTAATTTGTTTAGAAGTTTACCTACAATGGATTTTTCTCACAAATCTCAGAAGTTCTCTATTATTTGTATTATGCATCATTTTTATTCTAATAAATTCAAAAACATGTTCCAAACTTTATTTTCAGTGCCATGAATATATTGGTGAGTTTTTTAATTTTGTTCTACTATACTTTATCATAGATCATTTTAGGACCATGTTTTCATATTTGAATTTAAGTTCATATCAAATTCTTTTCAATGTAGATTTTCTTTTGCAAATTGATGTGTGCAAAATTGCTTTTTGCAAGGAAACTCCAATAACAGCCAAGAGAATATTATGCATGCAAAAAGTTTTAAATTCCCCTCATTTTGCATTCCCTAAAATCTGGGATGTTATAATCCTCTTTGCCAAATCATAATAAGGAAATGTCATCAGCTAAAGAGTCACAGGAAGATGAATCAAGACTCACAAGACTCCACACTTGTCTAACTCAGGTTTAACCAATACAGAATCCTCTGTGAAACCACTGCACTATTCCCTAGATTAGTAGATAGTGTGCATAGAATACATCACTGTATCATTTCAGACATGACATAAACCATATTAGTGCATAGAATAATATTACATTCATTAGAGTTTAAATAGACCGTATCAGATCAAGTTTACAATAGAGCCAATTAGGCTAAATGGTTTCATTACATAAATGTGGAAGCAGAAGCAAAAACAAAAGGGAAGGACACATCTCACCACAGGCAAGTGACTGGGGTAAATTATGTGCAACCGATATTAACCAAGGACTTGGATAATATTAGTGCACACAAACACTATCTTTGTTAGCCAAACAGGGGGTGAGACCTAGACTACTAGGGACTAATCTAATCTTCACCATCTTCTTCACTATCAGCTCCTGGGACATTGTAGTACACATAGTATCCTTAGTCCACAAGCTCTGAGGGATTTTGTGAGCGAGGGTGAGCATAAGCAACAGAGCTCCATGAGCAAATATAAAAATGCAAATCTATACATGCAAGATTTAATAAGAAAGGCTCAGGTTCTTTTATTTGCTTAAGGCAATATTTCAAAATTACAATATTTAGAAATTCCTATTACTTAGCATTTTAACCAAAACGGTGCAGGTTCTATCTACCTGTTACATGGTTCCATCCACCATATGCTAGTTTTGATTACTAGAGTTGCATCCACCCAATATCAATACTGGGTTATATCCACCCAAAAAAAGCCAAAATCAGGGTTGCATCCACCCGATGAGTTTTTGTCCCACCCACAAAGTTTTTGAAATAGAAACTAACTTGACTAAGTTCCCATGCCTACCCCTTAACCGTGGACACGGCTGTATGAATAGTTTATACTCTGCTGAGATTATACATTTTACCCACAAGAGGTGATCAACTTATTATGTTTCATACATTTTTTTGGACATGTGAATCAAAGAGATCATCACAAGGCTTTTACAATGCACCCCCTAGTGTAAGTTACACCGCTAAGGTTTTATCTGAGGGTGGTTATGTCCACCACACCTAGACCTTCTCTTGTGCCACATGACGACATACACCAGCAATATGACCCATATCCGTGACGGCTTAAAATGAATAACATGACTTGTGGGTCACTCCAGTGGTGCAACTCATACTAGTAGATATAAATTATTTAGCCAGATCAACACCATTATAGATTTGTGATCGTACTCTACTCGGACGATCACATCAAAAAACAAATAAACAAGCGAGCATAAACAAATAAATATAAATGAAAATTCAAATGAAGTCTAAATTAAACAATTCCAAAGCCATTAGATAGATTTTGAATTTATAAAAATTTAGAAAAAAAGTTCATTAAATTGGAGCTAAAATGAGCAAGAATGGGCTCCCAAAGTCTGAATTTAGATAAAAATCAAAAAATAAACAAAGGAGAGAATTTCTCTCTCTAACAGGTTAGGTCTATTAGTTTTAAATTAATTTTCTACTTAAAAACTTACTGAGACTAACAGCTAGGTTCCACAGGATTTTAATTTTAATTTGATTTATTTTCTAAAAGAAAATGGCTGAGGGACTGGCAGGTGGGACCTATTTGTTGTGCAGACAGTAAGTAGGCCCACCTGTCAATGGCTCGACTGACTTAACTAGGTTTAAAAGGATGTTAAAAGTCAATGGGGACCACATGTTAGTGAGATAAGGCTTTAATTAGATGGGGAGGGTCCACGGGTTAGCAACTACTTAACCATGGCTAACGACTATCATTAATTTGCTAATCACATGCACTTAAACACTAATGATGGCACTATAGTGTTCTTCCCCGCCGAAGAGAGGTGAGGCTCATCACCGGTGAGGGAGACCATGGCATTCGAGCGATGAGCACGGACACAGCAGGTGCGCGGAGGAAAGAAGAGAGGAAGAAGGGTTAGGCACAGGGGAGATGGTGTAGCATAGGGTTAGCTTGGGTAAGGGTGGCGTGCGACTGTGGAGGAGCAGCGGTGTGCTACGTTGGCCAGATGCGATGAAGGTGGGTCAGGGGTGAGCGTGGATTGCACATGGAGTGGTGCAGGGCACGCGTTGGGTGCGACCAAGGCGGCATGGGCTATTCCAAGCCAGGCAAAAGGCTTGGTGGGCTAGGGGAAGGTAGGGAATGGTTAGGGCTTGGCCCAAGAAGGGTTTGAAATTTAGAAAATGCAAATTCTAAATGAATTCGAGATGGCTTTTGAATTTGAATTCAAATTTTGAAACTTTAGCTAGGCATTCAAAACATTCCCAAAATGGGATGTTACAATACTAGTTGTCATGCTCATGATCGATTAAGATCAATCAAAGAGCAAACCTTGCTCTGATACCTCTTGTATGACCAAGAACAACGACTAGAGGGGGTGAATAGGAAACCTAATTAAAAGTTTTTTCAAATATTTTTGAAAGGAGAAAGCAAAGATCTTCGCTCGAATAAGTATGAGAAACTATGAAGATTAGAGAACAATCACCCACAAGGAAAGATAAAAAAACCGAGCAAAATAGACTAAAACTTGCTCGTGTGGTCTAACTGGCCTAAGTTGGTCTGACCTCTCCCAGGGGAGGTCTAACCTCTCCTCTTAGGATAGAACAGATTTTCAACACTATTTCAAATACAAAAAAGGATGAAACTTTTGATCCATACTTGATCCACTTAGCATTTTCAGCACATCCATGACCTAGTCCATGGTCATTTCCTTTTAATTTGCAAGCAATCCCTATGCTTGTAACATGTAGGTTCACCAATAGCTCATGCTTCGGCAAGTCTCTCTATGTCAGTTCCCCCTGACAATGCCTCACTTGCACTGACTGCACTATTCGATAAATCATTGCTCGAAACTTCCTTTCAACATCTCTTGTCTTCCCTTGTGCCTTGTTTGAGCTCAACCATCTCACCTATCATCCTTGATCGTTCTGGACCTTGACTCCTCCACGAGCGCAGTTCCGATCCTTGTGTGTTAACCATAGTTGACTAAGAAACTATCCTTAGGCATAAGTTCTTCACAACTTGACACATGTTAGTCAAAACATGTTTCATGTACCATGAATACACCCAAGCAATGTCCAACTAACTTAGCTGAAAACCACCAAATTCGGGCTAACCGCCAACCACAGGCCAGTCAGACCGTCAGCATCTCAGCTGGTCAAACTGCCAACCAAAGGCTGGTCAAACCGCCAACCAAAGGCTGGTTTGACTGCCACCTCCCATAGCCAGTTTGACAGCTAGCCCCAGGCTGGTCAGATCACTCCTGGCCGATCTAACCGTGGGCCCAAACCGGTTAGACCGCTGCACTACTACAAAAGAGGCTATACTGGACGGCTACATCACAGATGGTTCATACGGAACCGCCTGTGATTAAACTGTCACAGACGGTTTATACTGGCAACCATCTGTGATATTTTCACAAACGGTTATTAACACAAACCGTCTGTGATAATTGAGACATCACAGACGGTTCGATTTAAGAACCGTCTGTGAACTTTCACAGACGGTTCTTAATACGAACCGTCTGTGATAAATCTGGACAACACAAATGGTTCGTGTTAATAATCGTCTGTGAAAATATCATAGACAGTTCTTAATACGAACCGTTTGTGGTAAACCTGACGGACCATTGTCGTATGAACTACAGAAGCTATACTGAGACGAGAGTCAAATTCAAGGCAATTTTATTACAAAAGTGCAAAAAAAAGGATTCCCATATTTTAATCTTCTGGGCTTCATATACTTCTTCGTCGATTCTGGAGTTGGAGGACTAGCCACTGTGTTCTCGAATGCCGTCAAGATTGTCCTTGCCCTCTCCACTTCCTCCTCAAGGCGCGCATATTTAAGCATTAACACAGACAGTTCGTATTCCAATCCGTCTCTGATATTAATATCATAGACGGTTCGTATTTCAAACCGTCTTTGGTATTAATATCACAGACGGTTCTTAATACGAACCGTCTATGATAAGTGATACATCACAGACGGTTCGTATAACAAACCGTCTCTGATATTCATTATCACATATGGTTCGTGTAACAAATCGTCTGTGATAATCACACGTCACCGATCCATGGCGTATACCCAGGATTCGATCTCACCCGTCCATTCTCTCCACATCGAATAGCAGGTACCAGTTCCTCCCACTGCTCGGCCCTTATTAATAACTCCCCATCTACCTTTCCACCAGTACTAGTCACGCGTGAGTTCATCCACTAGCTAGCTCCTGCATGCATCTCCCCTCCGTTGTGAGCTAGCGCCTCTGTTGCGGCACGGCGGGATGCTGGACAACACACTCTTGCCGTAAGTGTCGTAAGTGTGTCTTGTTCAACGTCACCATTGTGCCATGAAGGGTTCGTTAGCTTATTATCCTGTAATAGATCTGAACGTGTTGTTGTGCTTGCCTCTGTATTTGCTTGTTCCTCCACAACGCCGACTACTGCCGTGAGCTAGCGCCTCCGTTGTGGCATGGCAAGAGGCTAGACAACACACTCACTACTAATTTTGAGGTCTTGGCCAACGACGTGAAATCGTTGCAATAGGGCCAAAATAGATGCAATATGTACCTATTGCAACTAATGACTTCCGTCGGTAAGCGTGGCAAGTACTTGCGTGCTTAAAAGATTGTGCAACGGATTCTGGTTTCATTGCAATACTTATCCTTATTGCCACGTAGTGTGGTGTGGCATTTGTTTTTTGTTGCAACGAACGATATCGTGGCAATATAGGCTATTGCCACGTATGACTCCTCGGTAATACCTTCTTTTGCCACGAAGCGTGGTCGTGGTAATAGTATCATTTGCCACGGAATTATGGCATGGCAATAGGCTCTATTGCCACGCCCATGATTCGTGGTAATAAATCCTATTGCCACGGAAAATATTTCGTTGCAACAAGATTTATTGCCACGGAAGATATTTCGTTGCAAGAATTATTGCCACGGAAGGTGTTCAGTTGCAATAGGTTTTATTGCCACGATACTCGTTTCATTGCAATAAAGGTATCGCAACGAAATATGTTAGGTGGAAAATATATCATATAGCAACGATTATTGTTCCTGGCATATCGTGGAATCGCAACATAGTGCCGGCGTTGCAACAGCCTATCCCAACAAAATGCTAGTGTCGCATTCACGTTTATCGCAACGGTAAGATTTCCAGTAACGTATTTAGCATTTGATATTTGATTATTAATTTGTTGTTGCAAATTAATAATCAAATTAGGAACACTGCTGTATCATAGGCACAAATATTAATTCAACATATATATTAATTCAATATATTGATTCAGCACATATAATATTTTAAAAGTGACACCACTCATGTAGGGATTACATATTAATCTCCAGACTTAAACTACAAAGTTTTAAACTAATAACAAAAGTACTATCGCTTCTGTAGCATTTGTCTTTGCTTCTTTGCCATGTAGAATATCCGGGCTTGATGATCATGTCATGACTCTGTGTGCTCCGATTAAATTGTTTCTTCCTGCCATAACATCAACCATAAAGGACCGTAATGTGAGTAAGGTCCAGCACCACATACTTAAGTACTGCATAGTGCAAGTTTATAGAAAACGAGTTACAGCTGAAAATAGCCCTTCCTGTACTGGCATATTTTTCTAGTAGTTTAGAACAGTACGCTATATTTTATTGAAGAACAATGATAGTAGTATGTAACCAAGTGAAGGAAAATTCAAGTTGAAGGTACAAGAAAAGGCAATCTTACTTGACAACATTCAATCACTTCTTCAGAACTTGAAGCCCTTTACACTAATATACTTAGTCCTGCATGGTTTAAATAAAAAATGGATTACCCACTGGCCATTTCTCAGTACCAAAATGGATTATCAAGCACTCTGGACATGAGTCAAAGTAACAAACTGGGAACCAAGTGGCAGCATAGCAAGTTTATGAATGTCAAGCTTATGTACACAATGCAATTAATTTTCTTCAATCAAATCCCCAAACATGGAGTACACCACACCGTATATATGGCACGGCAACCTTCTATGGATACCAAATCTCATATGCGATCACCCGATAACTCATTTCCACCAATGCAGTGCAGCCAGGATAATTAAATGAATCTTACCAACCAGTACAATACTACTACTAGTGTCTAGTAGTATCAAGCTATCGGCCAGTATCTCACGCACGCACAGGCAAAGGCACAGGCACAGCTCACCAATCAAAGAGAGACCAGGACATTGCATGGGGGCGGAGGCATAATTTTGCATTAAAGGGGGTTGCATTGCATGGTTTACTCTAGACAGGCGCGTCTCAAAGGAAAGAGGGTACTGCTCTGCTCACTCTCACCGAGTAATGCATAAGCATTTACATGGCACCAGTGCTCACTGGTAGCATTTACCTTGTCATCTCATCATTCAGAAAACATAGTATTCTGATTTCTGCTGTTCTTGAATCTGTGTGGCAATTGCTAAAACTATGTCCAAAAAACACTACATTACTACCACCCTAAGTTGTGTTTGTACATGGGTTACCAGGAGCAACCATGTGCATTTGCTATTATAGGATTTCATAGCAAACATCAACATTTGTTAAAGTCATAAGTACACATTATCAGAATAAGTAGTCTTATCTTTCAGCACACCAATAGGTGCCGTAAGACATCAATAAGAAAACTCCAAGTCTATCCAAATAAGCAATTGGGGAAGAAACAGAAGGCATGGAATACACCTAATCTATCTCTTTTTCTTCCTGCTGCATCGCAAAAACACACACACCCATTTCTCAGAAGTGCATTGCTACTTGTAAATGACCAGAGACATAAGTAAAATAGGGTACAAAAGTAACAAAAAAGTTTTGCAGTGAAGTAGAGCAGAACCACCTTAAATTCTTTAAATGTTGCTAGTTTGGTAGTTTTGAATTGAATCAATCAGCAAGCAGAAATACCCAATCTCGGAAAGACAAGTATCTAAGGAAGTTAAGGAAGCCAACAGGGAAGCAGCTTTGATCGTAGACAAATCAAAAGTAGCAAAACCTGCCATTGACTCTGAAGTGATGTTCCCCTTTTCTTCTATGAAGCATTATACATATAGATGCTATCTCAACCTATCAACATACTCAATTGTGCATATGACTAGCCATATAAAGGATAGACAGTAGAGCTTGTTATCACACTACTTGTGAACTCCACACCGGAAGGAACAGATCTAACACTAACATGGTTGGAATGCTGCAAGCACTAGGCTAAATCCTAAAAAACCCAAGCAAGAGATGAACTCACGCATAAAAGTTTTGAGACAAAATGAACTTCATCAAGCATATACCGTGACCCAAACAACAGTTACCAATTACCTGTTTTCAACGCATTCAATGTCAAGTTTATGAATGTCAAGTTTATATACACAATGCAATTAATTTTCTTCAATCAAATCCCCAAACATGAATGACATTTTCAATTCATACCTGCTGCTCTCTCCTTGTCTTCGAACGAGTTTTAGCAGAACACATCAATTGGTGTGAAGAGATGAAATTCGAACCATTAGCAATGCCTTGTTGGAACAGGCTTCTGTTAAGATTAGAAACTCGAGTGTTGCGAGTAGGTGGCATAGCATCGTTTTCTGTTGTCAAGATGCTTCTTGGCTCAGTCTGCAAATGTAAGATGTAGGGTACATAAATATCAGGAGGTCATGAATAGAATGTACAAACTCCAAATCCCTTACGGCAGCAAACTATTTGCAAAATTTGTTACCTGTTGTAATGTTTCTTGTACATGTTGAGGTGTTTTTTCTATGGTGTTCAATGTACCATCTGGGTAAGCCTTGTCCAATGTTGTATGCTTTCATTTTCCTCGCTTGGAGTAGCCGCGCTTTGTGTGTTATTCAATATACTTCCTGGGTTAGCCTGCGTATGGACAATAAGGGAAAACATTAGGGCATGTTAGCTGGAGCAGTCAACCATCAAACGCAGGAGGAAGCAAGCAGCAGATGTGTATGTACAGATGTTTTACCTGTATTGTTGCTTCTCTATGTTGTGCTAGCAATGTAAGGAACTCTTGCCTAAGCTGCTCTCTTTCCCTCCTTTCATTCTCCACTTCCTGATGCATCTCTCGCCTACTTTCATTCTCCATTTTGCTGTAAGTGTGTCTTGTTTAGCTTCAATGTCGTGCCACGAAGGGTTCGTTAGCTGTAATAGATCTAAATGTGTTGTTGTGCTTGCATCTGTATTTGCTTATTTTTAAAGGCCATGGGTAACATTATTTAATTTCTTGGTGCTAGACAAAAAATAGAAAAAATTTATGTTATTGAGTGAATTGTCACAGACGGTTTGTGGTATAAACCTTCTATGAACGACTATCACAGACTGTTCTATATACGAACCGTCCGTGATACGCACCAATCACAGACAGTTTGTATTACGAACCGTCTGTGATATTATGGACATCACAGTCGATTCGTGCTAATAACCGTCTGTGATAATCACATGTCACTGATAATTGGCGTATACCCAGGATTTCGATCTCACCTGTCCATTCTCTCCACATCGAATGGCAGGCACCAGTTCCTCCCACTGCTCGGCCCTTATTAATAACTCCCAATCTACCTTTCCACCGGTACTAGTCACGTGTGAGTTCATCCACTAGCTAGCTTCCTGCATGCATCTCCCCTCCGCTATGAGCTAGCGCCTCCGTCGCGGCACGGCGGGAGGCTGGACAACACACTCTTGTCGTAATTGTCGTAAGTGTGCCTTGTTCAGACTCACCGTCGTGCCATGAAGGGTTCATTAGCTTGTTATCCTGTAATAGATCTGAATGTGTTGTTGTGTTTTCCTCTGTATTTGCTTGTTCCTCCACAATGCTAACTACTGCCGTGAGCTAGCGCCTCCGTTGTGGTACGTCGAGAGGCTAGACAACACACTTTTGCCGTAAGTGTCGTAAGGGTGTCTTGTTTAGCTTCAATGTCATGCCATGAAGGGTTCGTTAGTTGTAATAGATATGAATGTATTGTTGTGTTTGCGTCTGTATTTGCTTTTTTTTTCAAAGGCCATGGGTAACATTATTTAATTTCTTGAGGCTAGCCAAAAAACAGAAAAAATTTGAGGTATAGAGTGAACTATCACAGACGGTTTGTGGTATAAACCGTCTGTGAAGGTCTATCACAGACAGTTCTATATACGAACCATCTGTGATATGCACCGATCACAGACGGTTGGTATTACGAACCATTTGTGATATTATGGACATCACAGATGGTTCGTGTTAAAAACCGTCTGTAATAATCACATGTCACCGATAATTGGCGTATACCCAGGATTTCGATCTCACCCGTCCATTCTCTCCACATCGAATGGCAGGCACCAGTTCCTCCCACTGCTTGGCCCTTATTAATAACTCCCCATCTACCTTTCCACCGGTACTAGTCACGCGTGAGTTCATCCACTAGCTAGCTTCCTGCATGCATCTCCCCTCCGCTGTGAGCTAGCGCCTCCGTCGCGGCACGGCAGGAGGCTGGACAACACACTCTTGCCGTAAGTGTCGTAAGTGTGTCTTGTTCAGCCTAATTGTCGTGCCATGAAGGGTTAGTTAGCTTGTTACCCTGTAATAGATCTGAATGTGTTGTTGTGCTTGCCTCTGTATTTGCTTGTTCCTCCACAACGCCGACTACTGCCGTGAGCTAGCGCCTCCGTTGTGGCACGGCGGCATACTGGGCAACACACTCTTGCCGTAAGTGTCGTAAGTGTGTCTTGTTCAGTGTGATCGTCGTGCCACGAAGGGTTCGTTAGCTGTAATAGATCTGAACCAATCGCAGACTGCCTCACTTCGAGGAGAGATAGATTCATTGAGGGAAAAACTGAGACATGTCCGCAACCAATCACAAACCACCCCTACTACTAAGGTACCGGTACCCAATCCACCTCAACATTGCAGTAGCTACGCGTCCACACCAATTACTGAACATAGCGATGCCCACTTTCTAATAGATGACATTCAGGTAATGTACCTCTTTAGATTGCTACATAGATCTCTCTGGTGGACGCCTTAACTCATCTTGTGTCGTTATGTAGGAGCCCATGCCTTGCGTCCTCAGAGTCAGGCTTGTTAACTCTATTCCCGTTGACGCTGGGCGAGGGATGGCGTATCCATTGCTGTCAGGGACGCTTGTGCATGGTGTACAAGTAGAAACCGGTTTCATAAAGGTTCAGGTGGACATGATTAATGATGTTTTTAAGACCGTCCCTCTTGAGAAGCCTCCAAACGAAGAGATTAAGACATTAGGGGATGCCGTCCACACATTTATTCAGTGGCCCAAGAGGGACATCTCCCTCGAGGAGTCCGTGCCACGATCTCCACATCTAGTGGCCAAAGAGGGACATCGCCCTGGACCTGTCACATCAGCTCTGGTGGCTCCACCTCCAGCTCTGGTTCCAAAGCCTGTTGCATCGGCTCCCACCGAGACGCCACCGAAAACGTATCATAAGCGAGGCTCTAAGGCTCATGGGAAGAAAATTAAGGTGCGTCCTGGGCCATAGAAGTTCATTCTAGGAGTGTCATTGGTCCCCGAGTCACAATTACCCCGGCTTTGTTTGGTTTGCAATACATTGCATGCCTAGTACATGCAGAAGTCCAACATGAAGCCAAACCGGCAGAGTGCATTCACTCTGAGATATACGGAGGCGCATTTCCTCCACGACTCGGGCTACTTCGTCGTGACATTCGAAGACTTATTCTTACCATTCAATCTCGACGAACTCGACGCCTCACTTCTACAATGCTGGACACTGTAAGTGTACTGTACAATGAAGTTCTACATTCACGTTATACCGATAAATGTCATTACTCTTTCCTTATGTATAGATACATGATCCAACAAGTAAAGAGATCGCGACAACCGGTGGGTTTCCTCGACCCTCACTTGGTCTCCGAGCAATCTATCAACAAAAATGTATCCTTCGTGCAAGGTTACATAACGAGGGGATGGATAGCTCACAGCGGCAAGGAGTACATCATGATACCCTTCAACCAAGGGTAAGTGCTTCACTAGTTGCCACACATGTTTCATTTGTACTTTACATGTAGCATGAACTTATGATTAATCACTATGGCGACACACATGACTAGGCATCACTGGATTTTGATTGTGATTGTATCAAAGTGGAGCAAGGTAATATACCTTGATTCCCTACTTAGGAGCAACCACAACTTCAGTCGTGTGCAAGAAGTAATTAACAGGCAAACTCACTTCCTCCATACATAACTCTATTGTAATATTTCCTTTATTTGCAATGGCCAAGGCTAACTTGTTTGAATCACGTAGGTCGTTTACCGCTTATGTTGCCCTAGGAGGAAGACACAACAAATCCAGTGACACGCTGCGACACAACACACGATTTCCGGTACCCGCTACAACACAACAATCTTATATCACACTTTGTTACAATGCTTCTAGAATTGACAATACCTATGTATGTAATTCTATTTTGCAGTGCCACCTGCAGCTACAGGGCAATGTATGTGGATTCTACGTTTGCCGCCATATGAAGGACATCATGGATACTAAGATCAATGATCTAGAGGTTTCTCAAGTCCTTCCAATAATTATTATTTTCTGATTATATATATGTGTATATATTTACACACACATGCTAATTAATGACTTAACGTTGCGCCTAGCGACAGCGGGTAGACTTCGACGAAAGTACATATGGTATTGACAAACTCATCGAAATTTGTGGAAACCTCTCCGAATTCTTAGTAGCAGAGGTCATAAACAAGGCTGGAGAGTTCCACCCCGACAATGGTGATAATTAGATGTTGAAACAATGGATTCAATTGTACAAATAATTCATTTGTCAGATCTGTGTAACGATTTTCATTCTATATATGTATGTGATCTGCTGGCCGTTTGTTACATTCATCTGTGTAGCGAATTTTGTTGTAATTCACTTTGAGTTGCAATTAACTTATCTATCATTTATCTGTAATCTGCTTGCTTGCTTTCAGAGGGCATGGCTAGCATATCCTGAGACTAGCCAAAAAAAATGGCAAATAAAATGGTTGTTGCAATTGCTATCACAGACGGTTCATTGTTAAAAACCGTCTGTGATATATATATCATAGATGGTTTCAAAGACTGAGCCGTCTGTGATTTGAACGATATCATAGACGGCCGTTGTTATTAACCGTCTGTGATATACACAATATCACAGACGGTTTTCTTCCAAACCGTCTGTGATATTATTCATATCACAAACAGTTAGTACCAAAAACCATCTGTGATATTCTGTATATCACAGACGGTTTTTTGGTACTAACCGTCTGTAATGTGAGTTATCACAGATGGCTTGGGAGCCGTCTGTGATAACCACCTATTATCACTGACACATAAACACTGACGCTTCAGGAACCGTCTGTGATAAGACTGTCTGTAGCAGTGCTGGCAATAGAAAGCAACTGAAAAATTATAAACTCTCAAAAACCCAACTCAAACTCCGCAAACTCTCTGAACCAAAAGTAAATTACTCATTACAACCATGATAACCTCCACATGGTCTCACAAGAAGTGACCTCTACATGGTCTTACAAGAGGCTACTATATGTGACAATTAGTCACTAATTTTCACTTTTTTATCTTTATAAAAGTTGTTCTAGCTTGTCCTATGTTATCCTTTGATAATTTGTCCTATATGTAACACCCTAGGACCCACATTACCCTGGGATGCCACTAAAACCACTCCACAACTAGCCAATTTACAAGATAAATTAAACTGGCAACAATTACTAAACAAGATAGAATAAGCGGAAGCATAAACAACTAAGGAATAACAGAATAGTGATAACAATTCAATGTTTAAAACATCCTCCAACATTTTAATCTAGAACATAGTTCACAAATTTAACATTATTAAGTTAATGTAAACAAAGCTATGCAAAGATCTAGAATCCTTTCAATTTTATTATAGCATAAAAATATGATTCACGTGCATCAGTGTGGTGCCGCTCTACCCTTCCCATGCATGCTCAAAGACCACCTGTAGGGAGGGGGAAACAAGGGTGAGATAAAATCTCAGCAAGCTAACTGTTTAACAGGCTAATTAAACTACAATAGTTTAATCATGAACATTTAATCTTCCACAAATAACAATGTTTATGTCCTCAACCTCAAATCACATCAACGACGGTAAAGCATTAGCAAATAAATCTTATTTGGCTACTTTAAAACCTCAACCACTACCACTACCAAAGACAATAAAGCATATGTATGTTTTACTTCAATACTTTATTATTTCTCACATCCACAATTGCTATCAACAATTACTACAAGAGAAAAGAATCTCATGCCACAATTACAACCCTTACCATACACAAGAGACGAACCCCATTCCACGACCACAATCCACAATCCACATACCACAAATAGCTCACATGAGCCAATTCCACATCACAACTATGAAGTTGAATATTCCACATTACAACTATGAAGTTGAATATTCCACAAAGTAACTTCACCACAATATATTGCATATGTATGCAAATGATCTTTTCACAATGCAATGCATATGAATGCTTTCATGCTATACTCCACATCACTCTTTCCCAGCGGGATAAGAGCAACTCCAGCAGCAGCCCTCAAAACAGGGCCCCTACTTTTTATTTGAGGGCTCTCTCTACTTTTGAGGGCTCTGTTTTTTGGGCTACACTCCAGCAGGAGCCCTCAAAACAGGACCCTCAAATTCATTCTTAGAGGGGATGACACATAGGACCCACCCTCATCCTCATCCTACTTTTGAGGACCAAGGGGCAAAAAACTCACTCCAGCAGGGCCCCTACTTGAGCCCTCAAAAGTAGGGGCTCCCTCCAGACCCCCAAGAATGAGGGCTCGAGGGGGAGATTTGAGGGCCCCCTACTTTTGAGGCCTCAAATAGGGACCATACTGGAGTGAGTTTTTTGCCCGTCGGCCCTCAAAAGTAGGATGAGGGCTCAAGTAGGGGCCCTGCTGGAGTTGCTCTAAGAGGTGCATCGTATTACGGCAATATACGATGCTGTACCGGTACAGTCGCGGCTAGGTGCGGCGACATCCACATATGCAAATGTCATGATATGATATGAATGATATGATAATCATAAACCACATGAATTCCATCCACAAAGGAGCATTAACATACTCACAACATATCCACCACATATTTGTTTTCATATTCCGCATTAGCACACCAAACAAATTTCCACATGATTACGAGCAATTTATCCAAACATATCAATTGATCAATAATTGCTACCATCACAACCACAAGTATTCACTAACAATACTACCACTTAGACCACAATATACTTGTGAAGGTTTCTACCCCACAACTATATAGATTCACCAAAAACAATTTTGTATATCCACAATTAATCCATCAAGATCATAAGCAATTGAATTCATAAAAAAACTACCATCTAGACCACGTTAAGGAAACATGTAACAAAGACATAGCATCACCAATTAATAGAATTAATTAATATGAAGGTAGAATAATTAACGAGTTAAACAGTAGCACATCCACTACGTTTACTTGCCTCAACCGTTGAAGTGAAGCAGTCACGTGCGCTCAGGAGCAAAACCACCTGTCCATGAGATATCTCACAGTACAATGCTACAGTATACAAAATGCGACTTAAAAATTAAAGGCGTCGCTAGAACCCCGAACCCACACATACACCTCTCCGCTCAACGATTCAACAATCTACCCACTGCAGAAGTGCTGCTTAATATTTTTGTATCTTTAAAAATGTTAATCCATTTACAGCAAACTATATCTCTCTGGATTCCTCACTTAAATGCCTTCATTTTTCATGTAGATCACATATTTTTATTTTGATCATGGCTAGGTGTAACTTAATGCACAAAACAGAGGAAGTTCTCTGTTCTGGCAGACTGAACACCAAGATTAAAACGCGTCCCAACAACAGTACAGGGGTCCAAAAAATATAATTTTTATACAGAATCTAGAATTATTAATTCCCTACAACTTTTGCAATTTCGGCCATGATCATAAAAATCATTTACTACTCTAAATCACAGTTAAACAGCAGTCTGTCCCAATCTGCTCCCATGACAGACAGCGGTATTCCCGACTCTGCTACGCCCAGATCCCGCTGCCAAAAATTCTAAAAAAAATCCAGAAGATGGGTTTAGAAGTCCTCTATAACTTTCCTTTTTGGAATATCCGCAGGAAAAATCATTTGATGGGTCGAAACCGCGCAAACAGACGCGCTGCGCGAATCAATCTACAGGCAGACAGCAGGTAATCTCTAATCGGGCAATCAATCTATTAATCCCCTTCAAATTCCGTGCCAAGAACCCTAATTAATCTATAAAACAGAGGGTTTGGGATTAGTAAAAATTACCTAAATGATCCCTTAGGATCATCCCTCTTCTTCCCTCCTCTTCTTCTCCTCCTTCCCTTCTTCTTCCTTCTCTTCTCTTTCTTTTCTTCCCTTTCTTTTTCTCCTTGGCACCAATGGACAGCAGCTTGTGGGGTGATGGAGGGGGGAAAGGGTGCGGCCAGGGGTGGAAAAAGGGGTGAGGGGCAAGAGAGGGGGTTTATAAAGGGGGGTGCTAGGGTTGGGAGGGGGTACAGGCCCCCATTTGGGCTGGCTGGCCCAAAGCGGCTGGCCCACCCCTCCGGACAGCCCAAAATATCCAAATTAGTTGTTTTAATTTATTTTTTTAAGTTTGGACAATTATGCAATTTAATTTTCACCTCCCGCGATTTACCCAAAAATCGGGAAACTCCGTGATTTTTTTAGAAACCTACGCCGAATCGACGATCAGGATATTACACTATATATGTTAGTTTTTGCTACATTTTTTACATTATCATCCACTGGTTATTGTAAATATTCACAATCAATATGATTTTGCACTACTACAAAAAATGGTCATCATAGACGGTTCGGAACTATCATCACAGATGGTTTTTTGAACCATCTAAATTTATGGGTCAGTGATAATCGGAGGTTATCACAGACGGTATGTGAGCCGTTTGTGATAAATACAACACAGACGGTTTATAACTAGAACCATCTGTAAAGAACACTATCACAAATGGTTCAAACCAAAAATCATCTGTGATACTCATACATCACGGACGATTCTAGCTACCAACCGTCTGTGGTGGGCGAGTATCATAGACAGTTGGTATATAGAACCATTTATGATACTTTCACATCACAGACGGATCTATCTAACACCATCTGTGATGTGCGAGTATCACAAAAAGTTTTTGGTTTGAGTCATTTTTTTGGATTGGGCTCGTCGTTCGTTTTCCAACGAGTACAAAAACATTGAAAACAGACACCGTATGGAAAAAGTTATGCCATTTTACTAAAGGTATCTCGGAACGGATTTCTACTCAGCCTCAGGCAGGATATTATAAAATTTTAGAGGATTGCGAGGCGGAAAATGTACCACAGACTGGTTTTAATACAAATCGCCTTTGAAGTTTCACAGACGATTTTTTATTTAAACTGTCTAGGATGTATGCTGACAATACAGATGGTTTTTTATCCTAAAGACATCATAGACGGTTTTTGTTTTGAATCGTTTGTGATATTATCATAGATGGTTTTGTGATATTATCAAAGACGGTTCGAAATAAAATATGTGTTGAACTGTCTATGATGATGTGTTACTCTTTTTTTTTAGTAGTGTTGGCTGGATCCTTGATCGTAATTTCTTTCCACTATATCCATTAGAGCTTGAGAAATAAAATGCATGTCCGATAGTATATCCTTGGTTTGCATAGATACGACCACAACTTGTACGGTGTTGTTGCCCGATCGAAGAATTCTCGTGGGAATTGAATGCGGAAGTGTTGATGGGACAGGTACTGTATGTAAAAGCTTGTAACTGCACGGAGAAGTGGGGTCAACTCATGATGGATATAAGGGTTAGCAAATCTGGCAATGGTGATGAGGAGTTGAGGACGATAGAATAATGAAGTAAGAGGAAGAAGAAGAAAGGACACTACTACAGAAAAGGTCATCACAGACGGTTCAAAAACGTCATCATAGACGGTTTTGTGAACCGTCTGTATTTATGGGTCAGTGATAATCGAAGGTCATCACAGACGGTTTTCGAACTGTCTGTGATTGTCAGCTATCACAGACGGTTTTTGAGTAAAAATCGTCTGTGATAGCTGATAATCACAGACGGTTTTTAGTTACAAACCGTCTGTGATAGCTGATAATCACAGACGGTTTTTAACTAAAAATCGTATGTGATTATCAGCTATCACAGACGGGTTTTACTCAAAAAACCGTCTGTGATATTCCCTTCAACCCCTACATGTATTTCTGTTTATTAGCTAGCCTCAGGAAATGCTAGCCATGCCCTCTGAAACAAGCAGATAAACAAGTATATGTATACATACAATTCACATCTCAATTCATTTGACAAACATCCAATTCACATCACATTTCATTCACAGACATAAGGCATCCATTTCGCAAATGAATTAATTGAAATGAAATAAAATATCCATTTACAAATTCACAATTACAGAGTGATAAGAGCAATAAAAAATCAATCTGCGCAGTGGAACTCTCCATCTGATTTTATGACTTTAGACCACAAAAACCAAATTAACTCTCCTCGAATTTTTGCTAAGTCCGCCTGTTCCAATGCAGATTTAGAGATGGGCGCAACCTGTAGATAGGAATATCAACGCGCGCACATATAAAACCTGACATGTATGAAATAAATTTGGGAAGATTGACAAACCTTAGAATTAATGATCTTGTTGGAATCGAGGAGTAGTCTCATATGGTGGCACACGTAGTATCCACACGTGTTGCCCGGCTGCTGCTGGTGGCACTGCAAAAAAATAGAATGTGTTAAATCAAGGGGCATTACTACTAAGTGTTGTATATGATTAATTAATGTGCAGCTAGCCAATACCCGAAAATTACGATCATGTTTCAAGGGCTTGGCAGCTGTCGTCGAGCCACTTGTTTGTTGAACGTATGTGACGAACGACCTTCGTTAATCGAAAAAGTTAGATTAGTCATTCGGAAGGAAAGAAAGAGTACAATGTACAATGTACTTACCTATCGAGTATTTCGGCGATAGCTGTGTACTTGGATTTGTTCTTACTTAGAGAATCAAGGTATATAGCCTTGTTCTATTTTGGTATAATTACAATTAAAATCCAATGGAAGTTCTCATTGTATGGCATAAGAACAAATTCCTTATCGCGGTGAGCCAGCAGTGATTTTGTAATATAGTCCTCGACGAAGGATGCATTCTTGTTTATGGTATCAATGGCGACCAAGCGTGGGTCCAGGAAACCAATTGGTGATTTCGATGATCTAGCTTCGGTCAGCATGAATCTATATATATACACAGAAAAGCAACAAATTGTGACATATATCGGTATTACGTGAACAGAGACTGTGATTGTACAGACTTACAGCGTCCAGCATCGAACGAGTGAGGCGTCGAGAGGGTTGAGCGTGAAAAGACCAAATATATCGTCAAAGGTCACCGGGAAGACACATTCTTGAACTTCGTGCAAGAAATGTTCCGACTTGAATTTGACCATGACACCTGAGAGCCGTTGTGCCTCTGGTCTATTGGACTGTTGCAGGTACCAAGTGTGGAATCTTTGGCAACCAAGTCCTAGCTTTGTGAGGTGCTCTTGCGGGAATATCATCGGCTCGCCTAGCACAAATTTGTGGGCCAATGGCATGTACGGGATATCGTCATCATCCTTCGTCTTTGATTTGCCATGGCCACTGCCTCGACTGCAGGTCGACTTCATGGTAGTCGACTGTAATGGTACAGACGGTGCACGTTGCTTTGGCGAGAATAGCACCCGTGGAGATAGCACCGGTGCAGGTAGCTCTGCTTCGCACTGCCCGTGTGGAGATGGCACCAGTGCATGTTGCTGTGGTTCGCACCGCACTTCTGGTCCTACCACCGGTGAAGAAGCCTCCAGGGTGATGTCGCTTTTGGGCCACTGGATGAATGTTCCAATGGCCAGACCTAGACTCACGATCTCGTCGTTGGGGGGCTTCGGTAGCGGGACCACCTCAAAATTGACATACACACCATCCACATTAACTTTTGCGAAGCCTGGCGCTAAAGCTTGACCGTGCACCATGGCCCCGATACCAGACGAATATGCCTGGCCCCAAGCAGCGTACAAGGGAATGGAGCCATATCTCACTTGGAGCCTGCACTTCGTAGGCTCCTACATAACGATACAAAATTAGCTACTCAAATAGGCCTACCAATGGAGCAAGCATTCGAGAGGTAATAATTATTACCAGGATGTCATCCACAGGAAATTTGGACTGGGTTTGCGTCGGATTGGACGCGCAGCTACTCGGATGGTTGTGCGGGCTAGCTAGCACAAGAGCGGCAGTAGCGCCCTGCTGACTTTCTGTCTGTTTCCGCACCTCATCTCTGATTACATCAGCCATCTGAGCTAATAGCTCCTCTCTAAGAGATTCCTTGATCTCTTCTCGTAGCTGTGCGTCACACTCGGCTTTGTTTCTCTTCCTACGTCGATACATTCCGGAGTCATTTTGGAAACCATGTTTCCATGGAACGTAAAGCCTAAGGCCTCTCGTACGACCCGGGTGCTCCTTGTTTCCCAGGGCCACGGAGAGCATATCATTCTCCCTTGTTCCCTGGAATGATCCCAGGGTAGATTTAAAACTCAGCTCTTCCTGCAAGAGCACGAAATGTCATTTCAATTCGTACAAAATTGTGGAGTAATTACAAGCTACGTAGTTCTATCGATATCTTACCAGGCGCTGGGACACTTGCTGGTCTGCAGGGTTTCGAAAGGAGACGTCCCCCGATGTCATTGTACATGACTTGCTCTAATCCAATTTCGAGCGCGGTCATCCGGGATATTGGAAAACGGCGGGGCGATGTCCTGTGCAGCTGCCAGGTCATCCTCCTTCCTCCACTGCGGGATTTTACCCGCATACCCAGCTGTGCCAAGTCTGTGGGGGTGTGTGTTTTTTGCCTGGAGGGCCTTGTGCGCCGTACTTGTACTTTTGAAATCCTCGGACGTCTTCATCGCCTTGAACTCTTCCCATTGTGGTTCCAGGAATGGGTATTTATGAAAAGGCATTTCGTCCGTCTCCACGTATTTCCTGACAAGCGTGCCCTTGAAGTTCTTCCATGCTTTGCACGCCGCTAGGTAGGTTTGTCGTTGCACAGCGTATAGGTGTTCTTTTGGGAACTCGAACGATGCCAATATTTCGGTCCACAGCTCACGTTTCCGAGTGTCAGGCACGTTCTTCCACGAATTGTATGTGATCTCAATTCGTTCTCGTGCTACTATTTTGACCAGGCTTCGGAATGTGTTTACCGCTTTTTGAGGAAGGATAGGGACCCAGATGCGTTTACCGCTGTGATGGTCTGTCGGCCCTCAGGCTTCTTCGATAGCCCTCTTCCTTGGCGTCTTGATGTTGGAGCGGACGCCTCCGGCGATGATGTTGAAGAATGCGCGGGTGACATGTTGCTCATTTTGTGGGTCTATTAAGATAAGATGAGAAAGCGATCATATTGAATTGGAAGAGAGGAGAGGAGTAGAGGGGAGGGGGAGAAGGGAGGGGGTGATATGGACATAGAGAGGGGGTGATGTGCCTATCTTAGCACCTACTTTAGTTCGTAATACTATAAACCAAATAGCAAAGTCCCTAAACTAGTGTATCCGGTTCATTGAACGGGAACACTAGAGTAGGTCACTTGCTTCATTTGCTGTTTTTTGGCTAGATACATGGAGCATTTGGGTGGAAAGATGAACTATTTCGTCAGGCGCATGACTGCCAATTTGAAGCATAGCATAGCATCCGAGGCACATTCGAGGTCTGCTGTTGTGTCTTGAGGAATGCCAAGAGCTGGTCTTCAGATGTGGCATTCCTCAAGACACGGCAGCAGGCCTCGGATGTGCCTCGGATGCTATGCTCCATCTGAAGACCAGCTCTTGGTATTCCTCAAGACACAGCAGCAGACCTCGGATGTGCCTCGGATGCTATGCTATGCTTCGAATTGGCAGTCATGCGCCTGACGAAACATTTCATCTTTCCACCCAAATGGTCCATGTATCTTTTGCAACAATCGCAAGATTTCTTTCTAAATCATCGCTACTGGCGTACGTGATCAAGAGACCAGAGATGAAGAAAAGAAGTGGGAAGAAGCAAATGGATAGTCGCTCACCAAAGAAGTCGGCTATGTCGGCTGCTCACGAAGAATCTGGGAATGTCTTTTTTTTGCACTTTTGTAATAAAATTGCCTTGAATTTAAGAAGGAAAAAAAGGATTGTGGGAGTGGACATCACATCTCGGCAGTAGTTGGCATATACTATTACTACAAGGTCTCTAAACAAAGTTCTATGAAGCAAATACCACAAACTAGTGTATCCGGTTCATTGAACGGGAACACTCAAGTGTGTCATTTACTTCATACCCCTTCAAGGTCTATGTGGCATATATTATTACTACAAGGTCTCTAAACAAAGTTCTATGAAGCAAATGCCCCTTGAAGGTCTATGTAGCATATACACTAGAGTGGTCCTTGATTGGTTAATTTGTGCTCTCAAATTGTAGGGTTGCACAAGATTAATCTTGGCCGTCCCGCTACTAAATGAGGAAGCAAGAAAAGTGAAACATGATGCTCAATGTTAGGAAGAGAGGAGAGGAGTAGAGGGAAGGGGGAGAAGGGAGGGGGTGATGTGGACAGAGAGAGGGGTTATGTGCCTATACTATATACTATAATACTATATACTAACACAACAATTAAGCTACTGCAGTAAACAATGTACCAAATAGCAAACTAATTAAGCTACTGCAGTAAACAATGTACCAAATAGCAAACTAATTAAGCTACTGAAGTAAACAATGTACCAAATAGGGGGAGGTGGAGGCGGCCGGCGACAAGGGGCTCGGGGGAGGCGGCCGACGACGGGTTCCGGGGAGGCGGCCGACGAGGGTTCGAGGAGGCGGAGGCGACGACGGGCTCGACGGAGGCGGCCGGCGAGGGGCTCGGGGAGGCGGCCGACGAGGGTTCGGGGAGGCGGAGGCGACGACGGGCTCGGGGGAGGTGGAGGCGGCCGGCGACGAGGGGCTCGGGGGAGGCGGCCGGCGACGGGCTCCGGGGAGGCGGCTGGCGACGGGCTCCGGGGAGGCGGCCGACGAGGGTTAGAGGAGGCGGAGGCGACGACGGGCTCGACAGAGGCGGCCGGTGAGGGGCTCGGGGAGGCGGCCGACGAGGGTTCGGGGAGGCGGAGGCGACGACGGGCTCGGGATTTAATTAGATCTAGATCGAATAACTGCGCAGCGCACAGGGAAAACCCTAGCCAGAGGGTATATATAGGGAGGTTATCACAGACGGTTCTAAACTTAGAACCGTCTGTGATAAATATCACAGACGGTTCTAAGTTTATAACTGTCTGTGATAGTTATACTATCACAGACGGTTTTAAACTTAGAACCGTCTGTGATATTTATATCACAGACGGTTCTAAGTTCAGAACCGTCTGTGATAAGCCTTTGCGACTGTAGTTATTAAGACAACACCAATAACCACAGCTGCATTCATATCCACCACCAAACAGCTGCATTCATATACAACACCAACCAGCTGCATTCATATCAACCATCACATGTACATCACACATATACATCACATATACATAAATGCCAATACTCATATACATTTTGTCAGACATTTTCACATATACATCTCAAAATTGATTACATCACATATTTTCACATATACATCTCAAAATTGACTACATCACACATTTTCACATATACATCTCAAAATTGTCACACATTTTCACATATACATCTCAAAATTGTCACACATTTTCACATATACATTCTTATTGTACTTGCTTATTTCCTTTAAAAATTAGCCCTTCATCATGATCAATGCGTACGTAAATAGTTTCGTCACGTTGTTCATCGTCGACCCTTATGCCATTTCCAAAAGGAGGTAACTCGTCAAATTGATTGTATTCCTCCTCGTCCACTACATTCTCCACTCCGACAATTCTCCTTTTTCCATGAAGAACTACATGGCGTTTCTTATTTGCCGGGTCGGTTACATAGAAAACTTGAACAACTTGATTGACGAGTACGAATGGTTCGTCTTTGTACCCGACACGTTGGAGGTCCACAGTCGTGACACCGTACTTGTCAACCTTCACCTGTGGGAGATGCACCCAACGGCAGCGAAATAAGGGGATCTTGAAAACCACATAGTCGAGCTCCCAAATCTCTTCTATGAAGTCATAATACGAGTTTCTCGACCCATCGGTACTGAATGCATCTATGCGGACACCGCTGTTCTGGTTAGTGCTCTTGACATCCTGAGACTGCGTATAGAATGTGTACCCATTTATGTCATATCCTTGCCATGTCACAACTGTAAATATCGGCCCTTTTGCCAACCATGTCAGCGTCTCACTCGGCGAGCTCCTAGCGATTTGCTCCTTCAACCATTGGTTGAACCGACGGTTGTGTTGCCTCATGATCCAAACATCCGGCCGCTCCGGATTCTGTTGCCGAAGCACATCCTTGTGCTGGTCCACATAAGGCGCCACTTCAGTCATATGTTGCAACACCGTGAAATGGGCTTGAGTATACGTGTCCATATATGGAATGATTGCTTTCCTTCCGATAGTTCCGAGACCCTTCAGCCTCCCCTCATGACGAGATTGAGGGACACCTATCGGTTGAATCTGAGCCATATAATCGACACAAAACTCAATGACCTCTTCGCTTGCATAACCTTCGACGATGCTGCCCTCCGGCCGAGAACGATTCCGTACGTAGGACTTGAGAATTCCCATGAACCTCTCAAATGGGTACATGCTATGTAGGAATACGGGCCCGCATATTTTTATCTCCCACACAACGTGAACAACGAGATGGACCATGATATCGAAAAACAAAGGAGGGAAATACATTTCAAGGTGACATAGAGTCATCACCACCTCGTCCTGCAGAGCATCTAGTCCTTCGGGATCGATGACCTTCTGAGCAATTGTGTTAAAGAAATAACATAGCCTCATGATTGTCTCTCGGACTTTGATCGGCAAAATATTTCTAATTGCAATAGGGAGCATCTGTGTCATCAGCACATGACAATCATGAGACTTCATGCCATTTAACTTCAAATCTTGCATCGAAACAAGTTTCTTCACGTTGCCGGAGTAACCAGACGGAACTTTGACACCATGCAAGCACTGGCACAGTTCTGTTTTCTCCGCCTTGGACAGAGTGTAACACGTAGGGGGAAGGTACGTTCGTCCATTATCAGTGCTTGTCGGTGTTAACTCAGGCCTGATGTCCATGTCAACCAAGTCAAGCCGTGCGTTGACACCGTCCTTTATTTTATCACAAATGTTCAGTAAGAGACCAATCAAGCTGTCGCACACATTCTTTTCTACGTGCATGACGTCGATGCAGTGCCGAACATCTAGGTACTCCCAATAAGGTAAGTCCCAAAATATTGATCTCTTCTTCCAGGTGTTCTTCTCATGAGCCCTCAATTTACGTCCCTTTCCGAGGACAACATATAAATCCTTAACCATATCATAAACCTCGTGTCCCCTTAAATGCCTTGGAGCTGAACCGTCTTCCTTCTCTCCGTCAAATTGTTTCTTCATCTTGTGGTATGGGTGAGCCCTCCGAAGGAACCGGCGGTGACGCATGTAGACGGTTTTGCGTGAGTGTCTCAGCCACACACTCTCGGTACCATCTAAACAGTGAGTACAAGCTTTGGCACCTTTTGTACTATGGTCCGATAGGTTACCAAGGGCAGGATAATCATTTATGGTGCAAAACAATAAGGAGCGCAGAGTGAAGTTCTCTCATTTGTATGCATCCCATACCTGTACCCCTTCGTTCCACAGTACTTTTAGATCTTCCACCAACGGTGCAAGGAACACATCGATATCATTCTCAGGTTGTTTTGGCCCTTGGATAAGTATCGACAGCAAAATGTACTTTCGCTTCATACACAACCAAGGAGGAAGGTTATAGATGCAGAGAGTCACGGGCCATGTGCTATGTCGGCTGCTCATGCTACTGAAAGGATTCATTCCATCTGTACTCAGTCCAAACCTTATATTCCTTGGTTCTGCACCGAACTCTGCAAAACTCCTATCGATGTTTCTCCACTGCGCGGAATCAGCAAGGTGTCTTATCATTCCGTCCTTCTTGCGCTCCTCCGAGTGCCAACGCAGCAGTTTTGCCTCCTTTGGATTTGCAAAAAACCTTTTCAAACGGGGAATTATAGGAAAATACCATGCCACCTTAGCAGGAGGTCCTTTCTTCGCCCCTGTTCCCTCGCCATCATCTGATTGATTGTTACGTTTGTATCGGGATGCGTTGCACACCGGACATACATGCATGTTTGCATACTCTTTACGGTAGAGGATACAGTCGTTCGGGCATGCATGTATTCTTTCTACTTCCATTCCCAACGGACAAAGTACCTTCTTGGCTTTATACGTGGTTTTAGGCAACTCATTTCCCTCCGGAAGCATGTCCGCTAAAAGACCTAGCAGCGCCGTGAAACTCTTGTCGGACCAACCGTTGCTTGCCTTCAATTTCAACAGTTCAAGCACGGCTGACAACCTCGTGTGCTTGCAGCCCGTGTACAAAGGTTTCTCTGAGTCCTCCATCAAGCCACGGAATTTAACATACTCTCTCTTATCATAGTTCTCTTCTACATCGCGAAGCATCTGATCCAGATTATCATCGTGCAACCTATCCGAATCCGAGCCACAATCGACATCAGCCGGCGGCATGTCATTCACTTCACCGGCGATGTCATCCGGGGGCATATCATTCACTTCACCGGCGATGTCATCCGGCGGCATATGATCATTCACTTCGCCATGACTGGTCCAACACGTATAATCCTTTTTGAAACCCCTCCGAATCAAGTGCGCTTCAATTTGCCCTCGATTCTTAAACATCTTCAAATTCTCGCAGTCAGTGCATGGACAGCACATATATTCCACCCCCGTATTCAACATATCCTCCTCGGCGGCTCTTATAAAAGCAGAAACGTCATTAATGTACTCTTCACTCGCACGGCTCGCGGCATACATCCAGCTTCGGTCCTACGTTACATACATATATAACAACTTAGTATTAAAATCTAGATTAACTAATTATAACTATATATATACCGGTCACATTTATTATATTGAGACTTAATTTGCTAGCTCAATTCATATTACAAACACAACAGCTATTATATAACCAACAATTTTGCAAATTAACCATCTTCAATAACCACTCATGGATTACTTAGACCTAAATTGTAATGCAATTAAAGAAAAAATAAATTTCATTACTAACCATATCTAGAGCAACCAGGAAAGTCTGAATCTTCAAAGCTCAATATCTGTCTCTTCCCACCAAATTAACTGGCCTGAAATCGCCTAGCTTCCTCCCGAGTGAAAAAGTGCGCAGCAGTGGCTAGATCTGGATCGAAATGAAGACAGATGCGGTCTGAGCAGCGCAATAAATGACTTAGCCATATCACAAACAGTGTTTAATAAAAAACCGTCTGTCATAAGCTTCATGCCACAGACGCTTCGGGGAGGCAGATCGGGATAAGGCAGTAATGTATGAGACGGCGGTTATATACGAAGTGTCACGGTCTGTGATATTAAGTGCTTCATGCCACAGACGCTTCGGGGAGGCAGATCGGGATAAGGCAGTAATGTATGAGACGGCGGTTATATACGAAGCGTCACGGTCTGTGATATTAATTAAGAGACGGCGGTTAACGAAGCGTCACTGGTGGTTTCGAATATGAACCGTTTGTGATAATGCTTATATTTGCACGCACTATTCCATTTCTTTGATCTAAACTGTCCTCTCCCGCCCTCGATCATCTTCTTCGATCATCACCACATTTCTCAACAATGACATCTAAAATTTTGTTCATCTCCTTCCTCTCATCTATCCATCATGAGTTGTTCGGCCGCAACCTTACACAGGCGGCCAACAATTTACGTCTGGAGCAGCTCCTCCGCTCACGCCCTGCTCTCCTTCCTCAACTCGCTTCCAATATCGTCCGTCAACTAGACCTCATCATCCGCCGTCAACGGAGGTGTCTCGTTGCTGCTCACCAAAAGGAAACCGCCCTCAGCCTTGTTCTTCTCTACAATGTCCACAAAGCGGAGGAAGCTCTTGCGGAAGTGCAGAGTGTGATAGATAATCTTTCCGATCAAGCAGAATCGGCCAATTATGTTGAAGATTTTCATGGCATCCTCTTTGAGATTATGGGCCATGCTAATGATTTACCCAGGCTAGAGGAGGAAGTGGAGAGGGCAAGGGCAATCTTCACGACATTCGAGAACTCAGCGGCTGATCCTCCAACTCCAGAAGTTGAAGAAGAAGCATATGAAGCCCAGAAGATTAAAATCTGGGAATCTCTTTTTCTCTTAGATTTGTAATAAATTAAATTTGCCTTGAATTAAAATCTGGGAATATCTGTTTGTCGAACTTTTGTAATGAATTAAATCTGTCTTGAATTAAAATCTGGGAATCTCTGTTTGTCGGACTTTTAATTTGGAGGCCGTCTGTGGTGTTTGTGGCGGGAAAAAGGAGTATCATAGACGGTTTATGTTTAAAAACCGTCTGTGATAATTTGGAATATCACAGACGGTTTTATAATAAAAACCGTCTGAGATATTCCATTATCACAGACGGTTCAGAGGTAACAACCGTCTGTGATACTCCTTTTTCCAACCACAAATACCACAGACGGCCTCCAAATTACAACCGTCTGTAATAGTGTTAATCAGAGACGGTTTTACAAAATCATCTGTGATGAGGCGTCTACTATGAGGCTTTCTGTAGTAGTGGGAGCAGCGCATGCGTATGCAAGAGTAACGCATGCAATGCAATCACTCTAGTAGCAGTAGTGTCAAAGAGATAAGAGAGAGAGAGCGCTAGCTGTGCCCCCTCGTGAAGGCCCTGCAGCAGGCTTTCACACATCCCGAGGCCTCCCTTCTCTCTCTCCTCTATTCTCCTTCATTTCCCTTCTTGTTCATCTCGCCTCCCCTCTAGTAGAGGTGGGACTTGGGCCAGGCTTCTTTGGGCCAGCCCGAAGCACGGCCGGCACGGCCCGGCCCAAGCACGGCCCGGCCCGACACGTGGCGGGCCATGCCGGCACGGCACGAACGGTGGGCCGGGCTGGGCTTCAAAATCCGGCACGGTGGGCGGCACGGCACGACAGATCGGGCCGTGCTCGGGCCGGCACAGCACGAAGAGCACGGTTGGCCAGAAACTATTTAAAATTGATTTCTTAACTATAGTAAATTGTACTCATGACTCTCCTTGAGCTTTTCTATTTGACTAGTTGGGTAGGCCAATGCTAGATTGTCGGGTGATGTCCACGTACGCCATAGTCTAATTTGCACCAAGATATACATTCCATTAGACTAGATGACCAAGTTCGAAGGTGAAATGGCATGAGACAATAGAATCGAATTTTAAGTAGGTTTTTAATAAGGCGGATACAAGAGAAAGGAAGATAGCGCCCACCGCTACCATTGTCGCTGTCGCTTTTGTCGTGTATAGTTACTTTGGGCTGGGCTTGGGCTGGCACGGCACGAACACCGGCACGGTGGGCTTTGGGCCGTCTTGGGCCTGGCCGAAGACGAGGCGGGCCGGCACGGCACGGCACGACGGGATGACTGGGCCGAACCGGCATGGCACGAAGCGGCCCAAAGCACGGTGGGCCTGGGCCGTGCCGGCACGGCACGGCCCAATTCCCACCTCTACCCTCTAGTTGCGATGCACTGCGCTAGTTTATGATCCTGCATAGTTTTTTCTTTTATCGAATTAGCAACGGACTGATTCGCTATATTTTTGTTTGATGATGTGAACTCTGTGTAACAAGTTTGGTTTGGCATGCATGCATGCTGAGATATATAGGGCGGATCGATTCACGGATGGTTTGAACTCTATACATTGATACGCTATAGTGTGAGGTAAACCTAACAATCTCCTCCGTTGTCCATGACCTCACGAGTTGAACTACAGCTAGCTTGCCACGGGAGTTCTTCGACCCATCTGTCAGAATTAGATGGGAGCTTGAGCTTCCAATGATTCTTGTAGACAAGATGAGGTGATGCACCTGCACGTACGTAAGTACGACATCCCTCTCTCTCTCTCTCTCTCTCTCTCTCTCTCTCTCCTGAATGTGTGACGATTGCAAGCGTTGAATTCCTGGTTTCCTGCTACAGCCAATGTATACCTTCCCTCCTCCAGTAGACAAGAAGTTGTTGCCTGTACATAGCTAGTGCATATCATCCCGGTCATATCAACTTTCACAATATATAATGTCGTTCTTCTTTCTTAAAAAAAAATGTCGTTCTTGTAGTACTCTAGTAGTTAATTACATTGCGTAGATTCTGTTCCAAGCATGCGTGCAGCCTCGATCTCGATCTAAAGCTGTCCTAGAATTACAAAGACCAAGCCCATATTAGTGTGTCCTCACATCAAACCAACTAGCTCATGCATATACATGAATCTCTTCATTGGTTTCCTTTCTAAATAGAGGGATACGCTGATGTTTCCTCAACTGGAAACAAAGTTTAGAAAATTATTTTGCGGAGTACCAAACAAGATACTGGAGTAGTACTAAATACTTTTTTAATTAAGATGAAGAAATGAGAAGACAAGCTTTTCAATTGAATCATTGATGGTGATCTATTGTATGCATGCTTATGTATACCACAAAGGTATTTTTAAAGAATTCGTTTATTACTTGGACTTTGGACCAAGACATTAATTAATTAACTAACAGATTAAGAATGTTATCCTTCATAGATGCAGGTAGGAGCAAGTATTATAAGAGATTGTAAGCTGGCTGTATGCTGAGGTGGAGGAGAGAGAGGAGGAGAGAGAAGAGAGGTGGGTTGTAAGTTTACAGTCAGCTGAAGCACAAGAACCAAGAAACTTTGTGAGAGGGAGTGGTAGGTCATACAGCCTTCAGCTGGCTGTAACTACTATATAAGTAAGCTGATAAGTGGGCTGTAAGTATCCATACAGTCAGCTGAAGGCTGTATTATAAGACTTGCTTTACAAACATCTAATTTCAGAGTGCTGAAGCAATTTGGAATCAAGACAAACATGGCCATCACATCCCAGTTCTCTAAGCTGCTGAGGCATGCATATAACTATTATCGATCTTCACATGCATGCATATAGAAAATTAAATTTATTACCTCTGCTGCATCGTAGCATTAATTTAATCTGTACGAAGGTGTAGTCAAATCAACAGGACAGTACCTTCACTCGAACAAAAACTGACACGCACAACATCGATCATGTCGTTGGATTCACAGCTGGCCTTGGCTCTTAACTAGCTCCATGAGCTAGCTAGCAATTCAATTCCTTAGATATTTAGTGTTTTTAGTGGTTCTTTCTTATATAAATTATTGATGTATGTGTTAGATTAATTGGGCTTGGTCCATTATTAATTCAGGGTAAATCCAAATTTAAAAATTAGGCAACAAAAAAATACTTGTTTTAATTTAAATTTTATTTTATTTCATTTTTATTAATTATTAATTATTTTTTTTATTTTAGCAAAAATTTGGGATGTTACAAATCTACCCCCCTTAAAAAGAATCTCGTCCCCGAGATTCGGGTTGGCTAGCAAGAATTAGGTTTGGATCTTACTCTGTTTGGCTTGAGCGGATATCTGATTCAGGCGTCCCTTCATGAACTTCTTCGGCCCTCTATTTGCTGCCTGCAGGTGGTTGGCTGTTGATGCTCCTGGGGCACCATTCTTCACCATCTGTTGCTTCTTGGGGCAATTGCTGGCGTAATGTCCCATCTCATGGCAGTTGAAACAAGTCACTCCTGCTGCCGGGTTTGGGTCCTTCAAGACTTGGTTGCCTTCAGCATTGGGAGCGGTGTCAGCGGGGACTAGCTCTCCTGTTGATGACGACGGCTGGAATCTGTTGGCCTGAGGTGGAACTCTTCTGACCTTGGAGAAGTTGCCGGTGTTCATGTGCTGACCATGCATCCGTCTCTTCCGGTTCTCAATCTCTTGATGCTTGGACTCCTGGCGAATCGCCTTGCTGACAAGCTGGTGGAAGTCAGCGTAATCATTGGACAGGAGCTGAATCGATATGTCATCGTTGAGTCCTTCGAGGAACCTTTCCTGTTTGGCTTCATCTGTAGCGACGTCTTCTGGTGCATAGCGTGCCAACTGGTTGAACTTCTGCAGGTACTCATTGACGGAGCGGCTTCCTTGACGCAATGCTCGAAATTCCCTTTTCTTCAGAGTGACGGTACCAGTGGGAACATGAGCTTTGCGGAAGTTCCGTGCGAACTCATTCCAGGTAATATCTTGAGCATTGGCATGTGCGGCAGTGTAGGTGTCCCACCATTCTGATGCTGGTCTGTGTAGCTGGTGTGAAGCAAACAACACCTTTTCTCGATCACTGCATTGAATGATATCCAGCTTCTTGCCTATGGCCCTGAGCCAATCATCTGCGTCCATGGGTTCAGTGCTGCTGGAGAAGATCGGGGGACGCAAGCGCATAAACTCCGATAGCATTGATGGAGGAGCCTGAGCTGGCACAAGTGGAGCTGGTGGTGCATTGTTGTTGATGGTCTGCGTCAATAGCTGAATGAGTTGAGTCTGGTTGGCCATCATTTGAGCCCAGTCAAGTTCATTTGCCGGTGGAGGGACGGATTGACTGCCTGGTTCTCCATTCATGTTGCCGTTGTTCCTTGTGTTCACCATCTGCTGGTTGCTTTTGAGAATTAGGAGAGGGGAGACTCAAGGCAAAGGAAGGAATAGGGGATATTTTGCGCAACCCAAAACAAAACTTCAACTTTAATAAAACCTTTATTAATCAACTGATAAGTAATAGTTATGGCTGCCGACAAAAGAGAAAGCTTGACAGCTCATAACATCGTTTTGTTAACTAGCCTAACAGCTCATCCTAAAGGGGTAAGGGTCGTCTTGGAGTCATCCTTCGTGGCTCTCGAGATACAACATGAGATCCCTCCATGAGAAGGTTGAAGTGGCGACAGAGTCGAAGAATTCCAACAGTTGCCATCTATAGTTGCTTTGGAACAAGGGAAGATGAAGAAATAGGTTTTTCAAAAATGGCATAAAGACGAGAAAGGATTGAGATAAGGATAGGAAAAGATTAAGAGGTAAGGATAAGCAAAACTTTGAAAGTACTGGTTATAAAAATAAATCCTTAAGGTCTGACCATTCTATTCTATCTACGGTCGCGTCTTAGTATCGTCATGGCTCTGATACCACCTTTGTCGGAACCCGGAGTAACGACTCCTGGATCCTCTGTGTAAATCGCACTAGTCCAGGATCAGCTAGTGCACACAGTCACAACAAAGATAAATACCAAGCACAAATGACTGATTATATTAAATAAAAGGTACGGCCTTATGGCCAAGCCTTACATCAATGCTCATTGGCAAAATAAATAAAGGAAATAACTGCGGAAGCAAACTGATAAATAGCGAAGCCCAAGCCTGCCCACAGGCAAACGACAGTAAGACGCGGCCTACTCGTCCAGATCTTCACCGTAACTGACATCATCTTCCTCTGTGTGGAAAAAGCAAGGTGAGTACAAACTTGTACTCCGCAAATCACCCGGGAAAATGCAACATAATGATAAAGGCTTCAATGGAAGGCTTATAGGGTTAGTTTGCATAAAACAGCATTTAATGAAATACAGTAAATAGATTGAAACTGCTGAATTTAATATAGTAAGTAAAACAATACTTGCAATTGAAAATAATACCGTCAGTGCAGGCTCCGACCAAACACCAACCTATTCTCGGGCATCCCACCCGGACCATCTTTTCCAAAAGCTCACGTATGGATTCCATCCATCCACACGCTTTCACTGCGCAACTCTGATGAATTCCATCCATTCACCAGATTTCAATCTCTCACGGATTCCATCCATCCGCAAGGTTTTCATCTCTCGCGGATTCCATCCATCCACAAGGTTTTCGAAAACATTTTTGAAAAACAAAGTCTAATCCATGAAAAACTTCTCCTCAGCATGCCCATGACCGTGGGCACGGCTATCCAGGATAGATTATACACTCTGCAGAGGTTGTACAACTTTACCCACAAGACACGATCATCCTTTTGTGCCACACGATTACACACTTCCTTAGGTGTGCGGCAAGGAGTCATGACAAGGCCTTTACGATGCAAAGCCTTCAACCTGGTCGAGCCAACTCTAAGGTTTCACCCCAGTAAAGAATCCACCAGACCGGGACCCCCTCTTGAGCCTAGACGAGACTTCTCATGGCTTAACCACGCTCGCCCAAGTGAGACTTCACATGGCACCAACCACACTCACTTTCAACCTACGACTCAACTCAGATTGGGACTTCACAAATTATTCAGCCAGGGCTGTCCCATACCAGCCATGTGGTAGTACGATAGGGCTTTGCAACAGTAGCTCACAGACCGGTCCTTAATCTGACTCAGGCCCAACCACATACCCCCGTGCACGACAATCAACCACTGCGGCTCCAACCAACAGGGCATGCCTGCACCCACCACTCTAACCAATTGCCTAAGTCTAAACCAGTTTTATATTTGTTTTCAAAATAGTTCATAAACCTCCTTGACTCACCAAAGTCAAGAGTACATAACATTTTATGTAAAAAGGGGGTCATCATTTTATGTGAAAGATATCCCAAAACAAAATTATATGATTAAGCAGGGCTAAGCATTTGATTAAACTCTCTAGCCAACACTATTGTATTAACTAGAGTTTGATTCTAGGGTGACAATGTATAAGGGGTTCAATAACAATGGAGGAAATAACAAATAGGCAATAACTAGATTTAAAACTGAATTGAAATACGTTGAATAGAAATACGCATGCAATATAATTTAAATCAACATAATTTTATTTGCAATTCTGGGATCAACATGATCAAGGAGGGTGACTTGCTTTGCTCTTCAAATTGGCTTGAATCTTCGTCGAAGAAATTTCCCGAATCGTCGAAGTCTACACGTGAAAATAACCCACCAAATTCAAATCAAATTCAAATTGAACTCAAATATTTGAATTGAGGCTAGAAATGGATAGAGGGGAATTTTTGATGAATTTAGGAATTTGAATGGGCCAAATCGGAGTTAGAACGAAGGAGAACGGGCTCTGGAAGTTTGAAAAGAGAGAAAATGGAAAAAGGGATTTTCTGAAATTATTTTTGTAAAGGAAATTGGGAATTATGACGTCAGCGAGGAATTCATTTCCGGATGAATTATTTTTCAGTGGAAAAAGAGCTTTATTGCGCCAGCATGACGCCAGCACTGAGGTGCTCCTGCTGACAAGCGAGCCCCCGGTCCATGGACCAGACCTACGGACCCGAGGAATGCCGAGGTGGCATGCCTGCCCGCGTGGCGTGACGGGGCAGAGGAGGGGCCGGGTGGCGCCGACGTGGCGCTGACGCGGCGCCACACCAGCTGCCACGCAAGCATCCGAGCGGCGCCAGCCGGAGGCAGCTCCCGGCACAACGGTGGCGGGGCACCGGTGGCCGGCGGCGAGCGGCGAAGGGCGGAGGAGGTAGGGGAGGGGGGACTCTCTTCACCTTGGCGTGGAGCTCGGCGAGCGCGGACGGCGGCCGGCGACGAGGAGGACGACGGCGTCGGGTCTCCGGTGGAGATGGCGATTCGGTGGCGCTCGGGCCCGGGAGAATGGCGAAGGGGGTTCGCACGGGTGCGGCGAGGCCGAAGGAGGCGACGGCGGGGCGCGAGGGCGACGGAGGCGGCGGTGATTGCTTGCCGTCGAGCTCACCGGCGCAAAAAGGGGAGGTGGCCGGCGCTAGGACGGCTCGGGCTAGCGGAGGAGGAAAGGACGGCGGAGTGGGGTGGAGCGAGATGAGGAGGAGCTCGGGGAGCCCTTTTGTAGAGGTCGGAGAGGGGAGGGTGGCCGGGCGGCGAGCTAACCGCCCGCGGGAATGGCGGCGGCGGCGGTTGCGGAGAGAGGGGCGTGCGGGAGCGGGTCGTGCGGGTAGGGGTGGGCGCGGCTTGCGGAAGGGGGCGGCGCACGAGCGGGAGTGGGGCGGAGAGCTCGGGGAGTGGGGGAGGCCGGGAAGGGCGGAGGGGCCGTTGCGGCTCGGCGGCGACGCGAGGGGAAGGAGGAGGCCGCGGGGAAGAAGCACCCGACAAGCGGGCCCGGGGTGGCAGAGAGAGGAAGAGGGGAGGCGCTGACGGGTGGGACCGGAGGCGCAGAGAGAGGGAGATGAGCGGGAGGCGCGGGCGGCCGGGATGGCGCCGCGTGCGTGGGGCGGGATCGGGTGGCCAGTAAGTAATGCGGGGCGGACGGAGCGGATCGGGTGGCGGAGGGAGAAGGGCGACGTGACGCAGATCGGGCAGGCCACGTGGCGAGTGCGGAGGGAGGGTAGGCGGGATGGGGGCGACGGCCGGATGGCGGCGAGGATGGTGGACGTGGGCGGCAATCTGGCCGTCCACGTGGCGGCCGGAGGGGTGGGTTGGGGATTTATTTTTATTTTTGATTTCTGGATTTTCAGAAAAGCACAGAAATTCCATTTAGCCTCAGAAAAATACCAAATGACCTCCAAAAATTCCAGAAATATTCCTAGAACCTCCTGGAGACATTTTAGACTTAATACAAATATTTCCAACTAATGTTGGCATTTAATTTTCATACTTTAAAATACTTTTTAATGTCAAAAATACATTTTAAACTCCAGAAAACTCAGAAAACCCAACTAAAAACCAAATAACTCCAAATATTTAATTTGACATAAGATTTTTTATAGAAAATCAAAATATCATTTTATTTAGTAATAATTTTAGGTTTTCCTGAAAATGCTTTTCAAATCCAGCTTTTTCAAAAACAGAAATTCAGGGCAAATCCAAATTTAAAAATTAGGCAACAAAAAAATACTTGTTTTAATTTAAATTTTATTTTATTTCATTTTTATTATTTATGTATTATTTTTTTATTTTAGCAAAAATTTGGGATGTTACAACTGGCTGGCAGTAACGCTGCAGTTACTGGTCTCTTCGTTTTTGCTGTTACAAAAGAAGGCTCTCCTCTCCATACCAAAGGGATACGAAAGAACAGTACTCTCTCTCTCTGTTTTTGTTGCTGCTCTCTGAAATCTCCGGTCCAGAGCCTTGCGCGCACAAGTTTCTAGGCGAGTAGGCCTCCGAAACTTCGTCCGTTTGTGTACCCGCACGGGTAGGCGAGCGATCAAGTTTTTGGGAAGCGCATCGGCGCGACTACTCAATCTGCGACATCTACTTCCTGGTGGTGAATCGTTCGCGGGACTGCACTACGAACATCTTCCTGCATCAAGCTTCGTCCTGCATCACGCCTCGATCGACTACATCGAGTAGGCCATCATGTCTACTGATGGTAACGGCGCCTCCGGTGTCTCCGGCACTGGCCCCGCCCGAGGGTATAAATTGAAAACTTTTCTGGTGTATTTGTTTCTGTGCGCTATGAATATGTTAATAGATGTTTCTGTTAGCTTGTTCGTTAGCGAATATGAATACATCATTGATAGATCACTCATGCATGTTTATGTCATGTTTTATTTGCTGAATTTCTGGATTAAAATATGCCGAAAATTGACTAGATATCCAACAATCCAAAAACTTGATAGGTCTTTTTCGGTAGTTGGCTTTGCTGCGTCGCTTAAGCCACATCCTCCGTTTGATGGTTCAAATTTTAAGAGATGGCGTGCACGCGCAATCCTGTGGTTTACTGCCTTGGAATGTTTTCATGTTGCACAAGGCAAGCCCGCTGAGCCTCTGTCTGATGAGGATGAACGCAAGTTCAATGCAGCGGATAACTTGTTTCGAGGTGCACTTGTCAACATACTGGCAGATAACATTGTGGATGTGTACATGCATTTGCCTACGGGCAAAGAGATGTGGAATGCACTTGAGGCCAAGTTCGGAGTTTCCGATGCTGGCAGTGAGCTGTATGTCATGGAGCAGTTCTATGACTACAAGATGGTCGATGACCGTTCTGTAGTAGAACAGGCTCATGAGATTCAGGCGCTGGCAAAGGAGCTTGAGAACAATAAGTGCGAGTTACTGGACAAGTTTGTGGCTGACGGTATTATCGCCAAGTTACCACCTTCTTGGTCGGATTTTGCTACCTCTCTAAAACACAAGAGGCAGGAGTTCAGTGTTACTGATCTCATTGGCTCTCTTGGTGTTGAAGAGAAGGCGAGGGCAAAAGATACTCGTGGCAAGAAAGTTGCTGCTGAGGGAGGTTCTAGTGCCAATTTGGTGCAGAAGAAAGGCTACTACTGAGTTTAAGAAGAAAGGCAAAGGAAAGGGCGGCTGCTTTGTGTGCGATGATTCTGGCCATTGGGCTAAGGATTGTCCAGACCGCAAGGATAAGCAGAAGAAGTCTGCCAACATGGTTATTAGTGATGCTGGAGGAACATCGGGGTACGGTAATTATTTACCTACAGTTCTTTCTGTTTGTCAATCACCTGAGTGGTGGGTTGACACTGGTGCTAATATTCATGTGTGTGCTGATATTTCCTTGTTTTCATCTTATCAGGTCTGTCGAGGTTCCTCCTTGTTGATGGGAAACGGATCGCATGCAGCAGTTCATGGTGTTGGTACGGTCGATCTGAAGTTTACTTCAGGAAAGACCGTGCAGCTGAAAAACGTGCAGCATGTCTCCTCCATAAAGAAGAATCTCGTCAGCGGATCTCTACTGTGTAGAGATGGTTTTAGGCTTGCATTTGAGTCCAATAAATGTGTCGTGTCTAAGTATGGAACATTTGTTGGTAAAGGCTATGAGAGCGGAGGCTTGTTCCGCTTTTCTTTGATGGATTCCTATAATAAATTTGTGAACCATGTGTGTAACGATAATGATGAATCTAATGTTTGGCATTCACGACTTTGTCATGTTAATTTTGGGTGTATGACGCGCTTAGCTAATATGAGTTTAATCCCGAAATTCACTTTGGTCAAAGGTTCTAAGTGCCATGCGTGTGTTCAATCGAAACAACCTCGCAAGCCTCACAAGGCAGCAAAAGAGACGAGGAATTTGGCACCGTTAGAACTCATTCATTCCGATTTGTGCGAGATGAATGGCGTGTTGACTAAAGGAGGGAAGAAATATTTCATGATGCTTATAGATGATTGCACTAGATTTTGCTACGTGTACTTATTAAAAACAAAAGATGAAGCGTTGGATTTCTTTAAGATCTATAAAGCTGAGGTAGAAAACCAACTTGAGAGGAAAATCAAGCGGGTAAGGTCTGATCGTGGGGGAGAGTATTTTTCAAATGAGTTTACTTTATTCTGCGAGGAACATGGAATTATTCATGAGAGGACGCCTCCCTATTCTCCCGAATCAAACGGGGTTGCCGAAAGAAAGAATCGCACTCTAACTGATTTGGTTAACGCCATGTTAGACACTGCGGGACTTTCTAAGGAATGGTGGGGTGAGGCTATATTGACCGCGTGTCATGTCCTGAATAGAGTTCCTACAAAGAACAAAGAAGTAACACCATTCGAGGAATGGGAAAAGAAGAAGCTGACTCTCTCATATTTACGCACCTGGGGATGTTTGGCCAAAGTTAACGTGCCAATTATCAAGAAGCGCAAACTTGGACCAAAAACCGTAGATTGTGTATTCCTTGGTTATGCTATGCACAGCGTGGGTTATAGGTTCTTAATTATAAAATCTGGAGTACCTGACATGCGTGTTGGTATAATCATAGAATCCAGAGATACTACATTTTTTGAGAATGAATTTCCTATGAATAGTGATATACCTAGCTCATCTAGTCAAGAACCTATAATTTCCCTTGATTCTTTTCTGCCGATAGAACATGTTGAGCAAACGCCTGTGGAAAATCCTGAGGAGGATAACAATGAAGTTACTCGAAAGAGTAAGAGACAAAGGACTGCAAAGTCTTTTGGTGATGATTTCATTGTATACCTTGTGGATGACACTCCAAGAACCATTGAAGAGGCATATTCTTCTCCTGACGCTGACTATTGGAAGGAAGCAGTACGGAGTGAGATGGACTCTATTATATCTAATGGAACTTGGGAGGTCGTTGACCGTCCTTATGGGTGTAAACCTGTAGGATGTAAATGGGTTTTCAAGAAAAAGCTTAGGCCTGATGGTACAATTGAAAAGTATAAGACAAGGCTTGTGACCAAGGGTTATACCCAGAAAGAAGGCGAGGACTTCTTTGATACTTATTCACCTGTTGCCCGATTGACCACAATTCGAGTACTACTTGCCCTGGCTGCCTCTCATGGTCTGCTCGTTCATCAAATGGACGTTAAGACAGCTTTCCTAAATGGAGAGTTGGAGGAGGAGATTTATATGGATCAGCCAGACGGGTTTGTGGTAGAAGGTCAAGAAGGAAAGGTGTGCAAGTTGTTAAAGTCTTTGTATGGCCTAAAGCAAGCACCTAAGCAATGGCATGAGAAGTTCGACAGAACTTTGACATCTGCTGGCTTTGTTGTGAATGAAACCGACAGATGTGTGTACTATCGCTATGGTGGGGGAGAAGGAGTGATCTTGTGCTTGTATGTTGATGACATACTGATTTTTGGGACCAACCTCAATGTGGTTGAGGAGGTCAAGGACTTTCTGTCCAAGAGTTTTGAGATGAAAGATTTGGGAGTGGCTGATGTGATTCTTAACATTAAGCTACTGAGAGGAGGTGATGGTGGGGTTACACTTGTGCAATCTCACTATGTAGAGAAGGTCTTGAGTCGCTTTGGTTATAGTGACTGCAAGCCTGCTCCTACTCCTTATGATCCTAGTGTGTTATTGAGGAAAAATCGAAGAATAACAAGGGATCAATTGAGATACTATCAGATCATTGGCTCATTGATGTATTTAGCTAGTGCTACGAGACCTGACATCTCGTTTGCTGTAAGCAAGCTAAGCCGATTTGTTTCAAATCCGGGAGATGATCATTGGCGTGCTCTTGAGAGAGTAATGCGCTATCTAAAAGCAACCGTGAGCTATGGAATTCACTATGCTGGGTACCCAAAGGTACTGGAGGGCTACAGTGATTCAAACTGGATCTCTGATGCTGATGAGATAAAAGCCACGAGTGGATATGTGTTCACACTTGGAGGTGGTGCTGTTTCCTGGAAGTCTTGGAAGCAGACCATCTTAACGAGGTCAACCATGGAAGCAGAACTCACAGCGTTAGATACCGCAACTGTTGAGGCTGAGTGGCTTCGCGAACTCCTTATGGATTTTACCAGTGGTTGAAAAACCGATACCGGGTATCCTGATGAACTGTGATAATCAGACTGTAATTATCAAGGTGAACAGTTCTAAGGACAACATGAAGTCATCTAGGCATGTTAAGAGGCGGTTGAAGTCTGTCAGAAAGCTGAAAAACTCCGGAGTGATAGCGCTGGACTATGTCCAGACAGCTAATAATCTGGCCGACCAATTTACAAAGGGTTTATCACGTAATGTGATAGATAGTGCATCGAGTGAGATGGGCCTGAGACCCACATGAGTCATACCACAGTGGTAACCTGTTCTACGTGATTGGAGATCCCGTGAAGTAGGATGGTGAAACAAGCTGTTGGTTGACTGGGAGGAGAGACCTTTACAGGGCTCATTTCTTCAATGATGCGATTCTCTCCTATTCTGTATGGCAGGTTGGTTTTTACCTTAATGTGATCCGAGTAGCTTATTTATAGCAGAGATGTCGGCCTACAGGACATCTTAGAAGGAACACACCTATATGAGTTCGACTGCTGGTCACATTCTATGAGATTTGGGTGATCTCTAGATACTTATGAATAGGCATGGAGTATGACTTATACGCTCCAACCAGAGGGGATGCTTTAGGCAGCCTAGTACTAGTAAAGGAATTGGGTAAAGCTTGTTCGCACAAAACTGTCAATTCAAGGCATAGTCCATTGTTCAGTTGTGGATGAGTATAACTCCTTTCCTAGGTGGATGTTCAACTTAACAGTCTCCATCGAAACACTGGTATATCAAACAACAGCAGAACTGAGAGCATTTCTTGTGTGCCTTGAAATTTGGTGGGGATTGTTAGATAAATTGGGCTTGGTCCATTATTAATTTAGCAATTAATCAAATGAAATTCTTAGGCCCACATGGAAAAACTGTTTAGTCCCATATGGAGAGTTGAATGGGAGTTACACCACTTTAAAAGGTGGAACGTGGTAACCCCCTTGTGGAATTGGAGAGAGCCAATACACGCGTGCGCGCTCGCTCGCTCCCTCGCCTCGCCACGCCGAGCCGAGCCGTGCCGTGCGTGTCGTGCCGTGCCGTGCGTGTGTGTGTGTGTGTGTGTGTGTGTGTGCGCGCGCGCGCGCGCAGGCGTGTCGGGTGCGGGCGCATTTTTCTTTATCTATTCGAAAATTGAAATGCACTGGCTGGCAGTAACGGTGCAGTTACTAGTGGATTATGGCTGCGGTTACTTTCGAGTAATGGCTGCAGTTACTGGTCTCTTCGTTTTTGCTGTTACAAAAGAAGGCTCTCCTCTCCATACCAAAGGGATACGAAAGAACAGTACTCTCTCTGTTTTTGTTGCTGCTCTCTGAAATCTCCGGTCCAGAGCCTTGCGCGCACAAGTAGGCCTCCGAAACTTCGTCCGTTTGTGTACCTGCACGGGTAGGCGGGCGATCAAGTTTTTGGGAAGCGCATCGGCGCGACTACTCAATCTGCGACGTCTACTTCCTGGTGGTGAATCGTTCGCGGGACTGCACTGCGAACATCTTCCTACATCAAGCTTCGTCCTGCATCACGCCTCGATCGACTACATCGAATAGGCCATCATGTCTACTGATGGTAACGGCGTCTCCGGTGTCTCCGGCACTGGCCCCGCCCGAGGGTATAAATTGAAAACTTTTCTGGTGTATTTGTTTCTGTGCGCTATGAATATGTTAATAGATGTTTCTGTTAGCTTGTTCATTAGCGAATATGAATACATCATTGATAGATCACTCATGCATGTTTATGTCATGTTTTATTTGCTGAATTTCTGGATTAAAATATGCCGAAAATTGACTAGATATCCAACAGTATGAACCAACATGCATGTACATCTTAACTAGTTCCATTTTGATTCTGATAGATAGGCATGTATGATATAAGAAACATGCATGCGAAAGCTCCTAAGTTTTTTACTTTGACATTGCAAATGTGCTTTCTCTAAAAGAAGGGTTTCTAAAATATTATCATTTGCCTCTTTTAAGGCCGAGTGCTTTTGAATAAAGTAGCTCGATCAGTGAAACCCTAGTTGCTTCTTTCCCCATATTTTGTGTACTTTCTCAGTTTCAGTTTGATAGAAAGCAGCTGGATCTGAATAACTCCATTTTATGGTGCCTTCAGTTTTATCAGTGTTGGCTATGCATGGTATCAATAGCGAAACGCTGCTAGATGTCCATACCTAGACACATATATACAGAGAGGTATGCACGAAAAAAAATTTCTATCCATTATTGTGTATACATATTCTTACACATAAATGTTGGATTCTTCTTTTTCCCCCCTTTTGCTGATATATAGATATTATATAACGACACAACAACCAGTGCCTGCATTGCATTGCAAGTTGGAATCTAGGAAACAATTCCATGTTAAGGCATGCATCACATGGCACCCAGCATATAGTATTATATATCCAGCTAGATTGTGCATCAAGACTGTATATACATATATTTACCTATTATTTTACCCTCATATTTTTCATATCTTGGGACCATTTATCATCATTTACATGTTTTTCTATAATTAGTTGCTTAATTTGGACTATTTTAAATTTTTATATATTTTTCATAGGCGGGAGCGAATAAGATGCATAAACGACAAATTTGGCATTCTAGGACTGCTCTGTACAAATGTGCGCATCATCATGGACGCGTAGGATCTTTTTGCGAAGAAATCAGAGTTTCTGAGGGCCGAAAGAGAAGAAAACACTAATGGGAAGGACCACCTTGTAAACCCTAGATTCTTCAAGGACTAATCTGCAAAATGCCAAAATTCCCCCATTCCATCAAAAGACAGCGCCGCCGCCTGTGGAAAGATTGAGCCCGGCAGTTTGCTTCTTCCTTCGCCCCCTTCTGCTTCTCCTCCCCAGTCCTCTGCTCTGGCGCCAGCGAGGCCGGGCCAGCTCGCCGGCGGCCGTTCCTTCTCCTGTACTGCGCCACCTCTCCCCACCTTCCTCTTCCTCTTCAGACCAGATCGGAGCTCGGTTCTTCTTCATGACTGCTCCCCTTTGCCTTCTTGCTCTCCCCCTTCTCCTCCATTAGTGCGGCCTCCCGCCACTTCTTCCACCATCGGCGCCGGGGAGGGCTGCATCCTCTTCTCCACAGCTAGTTCCTCCTCTCTGGCCGCCGCATCCCTTCTTTGCTCCACCGGCCATCGCCTCTCTTCTTCCTTTGCCTCCTTCCCCATCTCTTCCACCACCGACCGGCGGCAAGGCCAGGTCGGCTCACCACCGCGCCATCCACCATACCTGCGCCGCCTCTTCCCTTCCTACTTCCTCCCTCTCCGATCCCCATCTCACCGGTGCGCCACTAAGCACCGCCGCACCCCATTGCTCCGGCAACTGCATCCACCGATGCTGCAACCTCATCACCAACGATGCCTTCACGACACCAACCTCGGTGACCATGACCCCATCTTCTTCCACATTGCCGACCCCTGCTTCCTGTTGGAATTAATACGGGCTAGGCCCACTTTTAATTCTAATTAATTCCTAGAAATCCCAAAGACCCATGTGCATGTGCTAAAACTGTTTAGTCCCATATGGAGAGTTGAATGGGAGTTACACCACTTTAAAAGGTGGAACGTGGTAACCCCCCTTGTGGAATTGGAAAGAGCCAACACGCGCGCGCGCGCTCGCTCGCTCGCCTCGCCACGCCAAGACGAGCCGAGCCATGCCGTGCGCGTGCGCGCAGGCGTGTCGGGTGCGGGCGCGTTTTTCTTTATCTATTCGACAATCGAAACGCACTGACTCGGAGTAAATGGTATTAACGAATGGCTGGCAGTAACGGTGCAGTTACTAGTAAATTATGGCTGCGGCTACTTTCGAGTAATGGCTGCGTTACTCTGGCCTCTTCGTTTTTTGCTGTTATAAAAAGAACAGAGCACAAATGTGGCTTACAACTCCATACGAGATAGAGAGGACAGTATTCTGGTTCTAGCTTTGTGGTTGTCTCTGGCAATCCCCATCCTGGTGAGGCGCGTGTACGATCGCACCGGGACAGCAGGCCTCTGGAACCTCGTCCTCGAAGGCTTGCACGAGCGAGGACGAATAAGGTTTTTGGGGAGCGTTCGCGCGACTGCTGACTGCTTCCCCTATGTCTACATCAATTGCACGACTACTACCACAACGCCATGATGAACAACGATCTAGCCAACAACCCCGCTGCTGCTGCTACTCCTTCCACTGTATCTGGGTATGTCTATTCTGCACTTATATGTTGGTTAGTATTATTATCTGTTGTTAACTTCAACACTGAGATAGGTATACTACTGTGTGTCCTTCTGGATCTTAGTATGTCTATAGTGTTCCTATTTACTTACTATGCGAATATGATTAGAGTAATTTTCATGATTTATCTATCAAATTTATGGATTAAAGTATGTCGACAAATGCTCATATATTCAACACTTCCTCTTGACCGACACCGACGGCGACCTCTTCACTGCTTCCCCTTCAGCGCCGCCGCCGGCCACCACCACTTCATCGACATCACCACCTCCTCAACCTCCCGTCCGCTTCACCTTCTTCCTCTTCGGTTCTGTCTAATTTCTTCTACTTTATTTATTCAGCTCTTTATTCTATTACTTTGTTAACTGATAATTATCATTTGCACTGTGATGATGAATTGTGGATTATTATCTGAGATCTGTGATGTGTGCATGAGATCAATGGATATGATATTGTGCCATGTTAATTTGAGTTCTGTTATTGTGACATATGCTCTGTGATAATTGTGCAATTTGTGTTATGTTAGCAGTTTAGTAGTATTTTCGGTAGTGCTAATTGTTATCTGTGTTGGTGTTGTGATCTTTGTGTTAGTTAAATTTGATGTTAGTAATTTGTGTTAGTATTTGTCACTTATGTCAGTGTGAGTTGTTTCTGTGGATCGATGTGTGTTTGATGTGTGCGAATTAGCTAGCCGGCGACCGTTCCCTTCTCCTTGCTGTCTCGACCCTCTCCTTACTTCTAGACTCCCTCTTTTCTCCTTTCTACGGTCGGTCAATAGTTAGGTTGTGCGTGTGTTCATCGTAGTTTTGTGTTGGTCTTGTCTTGCCATCATCGTCTAGTTAGCTATCGATCGTCTTCCCCCTCTTTCTCTCTTGACTCCCTCTATGCTTCTAGACTCCCTTATTCTTTCTCACGGTCGATAGTTAGTTAGATCGTCGGTCGGTTGGTAGTCGTGTCATCGTTCTTGTAGTCGTTGTAGTTTGTGTGTGTTCATTCGTGTATCTCTTGTCGTGTTATTCGTTTGGTCGTGCGACGTCAATTCGTACGGTCGTTTGTCCCATTGTCCTTTTGTTCGTTCGTGTATTTAGTTCGTTTGTAGTTTCGTTTGACATGGGCAGCTAGCTCAGATTTGTGTGGATATCTCTGCACATACATTGCTAGCTAGAGAAGAACAGAAGATATTGATTCTTAGATCGGACCTAGCTGTATACCTAGATCCAATCTGGTTTTCTCCTCGGGCTCTAGCTCCAAACGGATTAAACACAACTAAGTCCACAGGCTGCTGCATACAAGTTTTATAGCAAACAGCATTATAAGTGGTATTAGGCCTTCTTCCTCCAAAAGGCTAGTTCAATAGGTGAGGCATCTCTCACACTTATTAGTTATGATTTTTTCCTTCCCATAGCCGATATATTCCTAACATTCTCCCCTCACACATCAGCTATATAGTTCTGTAACCACATCGGCTGTGTACTTCCACAACCATGAAGTTCAAAGAAATGTTAGGTGTCTAAGCTCTGATACCAATTGTTAGATCGGACCCTGGCTGCATGCCTAGGTCCAACCGAGTTTACTCCCCCAGCCCCAGGTCTAAACGGGCTAAACGAAACTAAGCCCACGGGCTACCGCATGCAAACCCTATAGCAAAAAACCTTAGTGGTATTGGGCCTTCTCCCACAAAAGACTAGTCCAATGGGTGAGGTCTCCCTCACACTTATAAGTTGTGCTTTTTTTCTTCCCACAACTGATGTTGGACTATTTCCAATATTTAATATTAGATATAATCTTGATATGTTTTAAGTTTAGAGTGGAATAATCAAGATTACGTTTGTGTGTGCGTGCACATTTTAGCTGCATGCATATGAGAGTGTTAGTGTGGTAACTATCTCAAGCTTTTGGTAAATTTAGATCATGGAGTGATTCAACTAGTTTGTTAGGCAAGTGCTAATTTATTTATTTCTTAGTTGCTGCGCTTCAATGTATTTGGTTATATTAGGATGTAATGTGTGAGAGTATAATCAAGAGAACAAGAAGAGAGAGAAAGGAAAAAAGGAAAGCAACACAAGTCAAGTTCGCATTGGTAAAAATTCTCTCTGTGTCTTTGTGTTTGTTCATCTTCCCCGTGTAATGTATATACATAGGTAAATATGTGTGTATGATCTTTGTGTTGCGATTCTACATTTCGTATAAGAGCTTGATGTGTGTGATCACCACGGTAGCAGAGTGGACGTCGACATGACGACGTCGGGAGCACCGACGAAGGAGAGTTCCGTGGTGTGGCTGCATTACCCCATGCCCACCCATGCGCAAGTTTATGTGTCATGTGTTGAGGCCCAAGTCTTCGTATCTATCAAGCTGTGTGATGGGTGGAAGAAAAGTGGCGAGTCACCGGCAAGTTGCGTCACCGGTGGTGAACATGTGGTAGCGAGAGGATGCTGTGATGCCACACTTGCGGTGAAGGCCATGAACCATGGTGTGAGGCCGCATTCTTAGAGGTGGCAATGTGATGCAGCTGCGAGGAAGCGTCGGTGTGATGCCGAGAATGACGGATGATAGTGTGAGGCCACTACGGCAATACTGGCACATGAGGCAGCAACAAGGTGATGGTGGTGTGATGCCGTGTTGTCAACAAACCAACAGGACAAGATGGCATTGGCGGCTATCACTACTTAAAAAATGCTATACTATCATAGACGGCTTTAATTTACAAGCATGACTGTCTATATTACTAGTGATGGATAGAACCGTCAGTGATACATAATTATCACAGACGGTTCTTAACAATAACTATCTATGAATTATCACAGATTATTTAGATTAAAAACCGTTTGTGATATCTGTAATTATCACAGACAGTTTTTAAAAAGAATCGTCTATGATGTCTACAATTATCACAGACAGTTCCAATTATAAATCATCTATGACATTGCAATTAAAAACCATTTGAAAATCCAAATCCTCTTACCTTGTTTGAGTTGTTGGATCTCCTAAAATCTAAATCCGATGTGTCTGTTTTCCCAATTTTGCCATGTAGAACTTCCCGAAAAATGTCTACCTTCCCCAAAATTGAAAAGCGTGCCAAACCTAAAAATTGAAATGCATGCCAAATTTATGCCAAATCCTGTGAAAATTGGTGGAGTCCTTCTACATATAGCTACAAACTTTCAAAAAGAAATTCAGCAAGTTTGGCCCACGGGATCGAAAGATATAGCAGTTTTAATTTGAACCCGAGAAGAATTCGAGTCTTAGTAGGATTCCGTTCCGAGACACCTTCAGTAAAACAGGCATAACTTTTGTATACAGTTTCTGTTTTCGACATTCTTGTGCTCATTTGAAAACTAATGACAAGGCCAATCCAAAAAAAACTAACCCACTTGTGCTAGTCACCCTTTAGGTGCTCCAAAATTGGCCATCTTTAGCCCTGAATTCGCATCACAAGTTTTCATTTGCTATTTCTGCCCTTTCCTTCGGTCTTAATTCCCTTCAGACTTCGGTATTCACCTCAACTGAAAAGTTGTACATCTCATCAAAACCTTTCAATTGAGTATATATAAGCCATATAAAACTTTGCTATTTCATCTTTTGAGACTTGCTGTTTACATTGCACTGATATATGTTGTCCCTATGATAATTATGTCCCTGACCGCTGGGCCCGTTGATCCTCCCCAACCCAATCCCAGCCAATAGAAATCCACCACCTCCACTCCACATATTGTAGCTCCACCTCTCCATCCCTATGCCCATTCCGCCAGAAATTTTCCCACTCCTGCCTCTCCCTCCCCTTCAAATACTCACCCAAACTCATTTCCTACCTACTGCGCTCAAAATCTCTCCAGCCTCCTCACCGTCCTTCTCCTTGACCCTGACCCCGATGCCCTTACAATGTAGATGGTATGCAAATCTACAGGCGGCAAGGTGCCATGAAAGTAGCTAGCTACCAAGACGGTGCTAAAGTGGGTGCCGACTATGACGGGCATCAAGGACATCCAGCTGCATTAGGGGCAAGAGGGCCTAGGCATAGAGACCTCGTCGGCACGGTTGAGCTTCTACTGTCACCATGAATATATATATACAAAAGCAATGAGTTATACAGGAAATTTATTGATGTTACATTAACATAGATCACGATTGTACACACTTATAGTGTCCAGTATCGAATGAGTGAGGCATCAAGGGCATCGAGTGTGAAAAGATCATATAAGTCCTCAAAGGTCACCGTGAAGACACAGTCATAATATCGTGGTAAAGATGATGCGGCCTGAACTTGATGGTGACACCCAAGAACAGTTGTCCCTCTAGCTTTTTGGCATGTTCCATGTAGTATATATGCAATCTCTGGCAAGCCAGTTCTAGGGTTAGAAGGTGCTCTATCGAGATGACCAACGGTTCGCCTAACATGAATTTCTGGATCAATGACAAGTAGGGGATATCATCATCGGTCTTCTTCAATTTGCCCTTGTCGCCCTTGCTGCCTTGGCTATAGGTCGATTTCACGGTAGTCTACCAGGCATGAGACGTAGATGCACCATGCCCTTGTCGCGTCGGTGCAGGAAGCTCCGGTACAGATAGCCCCCGTCGACTTGGCACTAGTGCAGGTAGCTTTGATGCGAATAGCCCCATTGGACTTGACACCAATGCAGATAGCTCTTATGGACTTGGCACTGGTGCAGATAGCTCTCGTGGACTTGGTACCGGTGCAGATAGAGATGTCCCTATTGGGACACTAGATGAATGTTCTAATTGCTTGCCTTAGAGTCACGACCTCGTCGTTTGGGGGCATCTACAGCGGGACGACCTCATCGTTTGGTATGAACATGGTCTACATTCACTTTTACAAAACTTGGTGCTAGAGTTACATCGTGCACCAAGGCCTCAGACTCGGATGGATACGCCTGGCCCCAAGCAGGGCATAGGGCAACGGAGGCATATCTCATTGGAGCTTGCACTTCGTAGCCACCTACATAATGATATAAAATTAGCTACTCCAACAGGTCTATTAGTGGATTAAGCATTCCACAGATAATAATTATTACCAGGATGTCATCGATACGAAATCGATGGTCCCTTTCGGAGGTAGGGTTGGACGCGCAGTTACTCCGATGATTGGGGCTGCCTAGCATAGGAGTAGCGGGGCTTCCTACTGATTTGAAGGGATGCCATACCTTTCCATCTGATCTCTGATATACCTTTTCATCTCATCTCTATGGGATGTCGTACTGTCCTCTGGTAGCCATGCCTAGCGCTTGGATTTGGCTCTCTTCCTTCTCCGGTACATTTCGAAGTCCTCTGAGAAACCATGTTGTCAAGGAACATAAAGATCAAGGCCTCTCATGTGACCTAGGTACTCCTTGTTTCCCAGGACCATGGAGAGTATATATCTCTCCCTAAGAGCCTGGAATGAGCCTTCAGAAGATTGTACACTCAACGCTTCCTATAAGAGCCCGACATGTCATTTCACTTCATATGAAGTTATGGAGTAGTAACAAACTAGGTAGCTCGATATCTTACCAAGTGGTGGGACACTTCCTTATCTGTGGGGTTTTGAAAGGAGATGGCCCCTATCGACACGGTAGATGATCTCGCTCTTATTCAGATTCGGGCGTGCTTATTAGGGATCCTGACAAATGGCAAGAAGGTGTCCCATAGGATTGTCTGCTCATCCTCCTTTCCCCATTACAGGATTTTGCCCGCATACCCAATAGTGCCGAGTTTGTAGGGTTGCGTGTTTTTTGCTTGAAGGGCCCTATGGGCCGCACTTTCACTCCTAAAATTATCTATCATCTTCATCGTCACAAACTCTTGTCATTGCGGTTCCATGACGAGATTGAGGCACACCTATCAGTTCGACCTAAGCCATGTGATCGACATAGAACTCAATGACCTCTTCAGTTGTATAACCTTCGATGATGTTGCCCTCCAACCGAGATCGATTCTGTACATAGGATTGAGAATTCCCATGAACCTCTCGAACGAGTACATACTACGTAGGAACACGGGCTCGCATATTTTTATCTCCCGCACAATGTGAATAATGAGATGGACCATGATATCGAAAAATGATTGAGGGAAATACATCTCAATATAACATAGAGTCATCACCACCTTATTCTGTAGAGCATCTAGTCCTTCGGGATCGATAACCTTCTAAGTGATTGTGTTAAAGTAATAACACGGTCTCATGATTATCTCTCAGATCTTGATTGGCAAAATACTTTTAATTGCAATAGAGAGCATTTGTGTCATCAGCATATGACAATCATGTGACTTCATGCCAATTAACTCAGGTAGAACTTTCACACCATGCAAGCACTAGCACAGTTCAGTTCTCTCAGCCTTGGACAGAGTGTAACAAGCAAAGGAAGGTAAGTTTGTCCTTTATTGGTCTTTGTCGGTGCTAACTCAGGCCTAATGTCCATATCAACTAAGTCAAGCCATGAGTTGACACCATCCTTTGTTTTTCATGAATGTTCAATAAGATATCAATCAAGCTGTCACATATATTTTTCTCTACATGCATGACGTCGATGCAGTGGCAAACTTCTAGGTGCTCCAATAAGGTAGGTCCCAAAATATTAATCTCTTCTTCCAGACGTTCTTCTCACGTGTCATTGATTTACGTCCTTTTTTTAGCACAACATCTAAATCCTTAACTATATCATAGATCTCTTTTCTGCTTAAATGCTTTAGAGTTGATCTATCATCCTCTCCGTTGAAGTGTTTCTTCATCCTGCGGTATGGGTGAGCCCTTCGAAGGAACCTACAGTGATGCATGTACATGGTTTTACACAAGTGCTTCAGCCACACACTTGATATCATCTAAGCAGTGAGTACAGGCTTTAACCCCTTTTGTACTTTGGCCCAACAGGATAGCAAGGGCAGGATAATTATTTATGGTGTAGAACAACAAGGAGCATAAAGTGAAGTTCTCTTGTTTGTACGCATCCCATACCTGTACCTCTTCAATCCACGGTATGTTTAGATCTTCCACCAACAGTGCTAGGTACGCATCAATGTTATTCCAGGTTGCTTCAGTATCGACAACAAAATATACTTTCGATTCATACATAACCAAGGAGGAAGGTTGTAGATGTAGAGAGTCATGGGCTAAGTGTTATGTCGGCTGATCATGTTACCCAAAGGATTCATTCCATCTGTACTCAATCCGAACCTTATATTCCTCAGTTCTGCACCGAAGTCTGCAAATCTTCTATCGATGTTTCTCTACTGGGCAGAATCAACAAGGTGTCCTAGCATTCCATCCTTTTGAAGCTCCTCTGAGTGCCAACACAGTAGTTTTGCCTCCTTTGGGTTCACAAAAAACTATTTCAATCAGGGAATTACAGGAAGATACCATGCCACCTTAGCAGGTGGTCCTCTCTTCACCTCAATTATCTCGCCGTCATCTGACTGATTCTTATGCTTGTATTGGGAAGCGTTGCACACTGGACATACATGAATATTTGCATACTCTTTACGGTGGAGGATACAGTCATTCGGACATGTAAGTATTCTTTCTACTTCCATTCTCAATAAACAAATAACCTTCTTGGCTTTGTAGGTTATTTTGAGCAACTCATTTTCCTCCGGAATCATGTCTGCTAAAAGACTTAATAGTGCCATGAAACTTTTGTCAGACCAACTGTTGCTTGCCTTCAATTTCAGCAGTTCAAGCATGGCTGACAACCTCATGTTCTTTGAATTGCAGCACGTGAACAAATGTTTCTCTGAGTCCTCCATCAAGCCCCGGAATTTAATATACTCTCTCTCATCACAGTTCCCTCCTGCATCGCGAAGCATCTGATTCAGATTGTCATCATGCAGCCTTTCCGAATAGGAACCATAATCGACATCATCCGGTGGCATATCATTAACTTCATCAGCGATGTCATTATTAATACCTTCCTATGTAATTTGCTCTTCATTATGACTGGTGCAACATGCATACCCCTTTTTGAAACCCTCTCGAATCAAGTGTGCTTCAATCTGCACTCGGTTCTTAAACATCTTTAGATTCTCGTAGTCAATACATAGATAGTACATATATTCCACCCCTTATTCAACATATCATTCTCGGTAAATCTTGCAAAAACAGACACTCCATTAATGTACTCTTCACTCACACGGTTCGCAGTGTACATCTAGCTTCGGTCCTACATTACGCATATAACAGTATGAATAATTTGTGCATGTTTTATAAAAATACATATATGTAGCAAGAATAATTAATTAAATTGAATTAAGTAGAAATATACTATCTATTGACCAAATTCTAAACCATGCTAGATGTAAATAATCTTCTCTCTATATGAAGCTAACTCGATCTAAACCATCTTCAATTCTTCTTTCACCAAAAGTTATAGATATAAATTATAATGCAATTAGGAACAAATTACTAATCATAGGTAGTCAATAAATGAATAGATTTACAATCACTCTTGCCAAACAGTCTCCTTTCATCAAATGGCCGTCTTAAAACCCCGCCTCCGGCTCAAAGCAGCAGGCTAGATTTGGAATCTAAGACGGAGGGTAGACATGTCTACATGTAATTAATATAGTAGAATTATTACAGATGATTTTTAATAAAAACGTCTATAATGACTTAATTATCATAGACGGTTTGTAATATAAACCGTCTGTGAAGTATCACAGACAATTCAAACAAAAAATCGTATGTGATATGTGGTAATATCACAGGCGGTTCTTGTTAATAACTATCTGTGATGTTTCACAGACGGTTTTCACCATAAACCGTATGTGATGCTAGTCCCAAGGCAGGGCAGTGTAGTCCTCTTCTCTTAGAGAAGCACAAGGCTCAGCATGCATGGGAGGACAGAGAGAATTAATTAAAGAAGGCACTGATCGATTTCATGGGAGGACAGAGAGGCAGAGAGAGTCGTAATTCGTAGACTAAAGAAAGAGGTTAAAGAGAGCGTAGTATTACAGAAGGCTGTGGCGTTTTCAAGTGTGATAGCGATGTATGGGGATCTACTACTACTGCTATGATCCAGGATTGCACCTGCAGGCAAGCTGAAGGGGCACTGAATCGAATGCCTGACCGTCCGAGCTTCTGCATATATATGCATGAGAGTGCGCGCGCTCCGAAGGGAAAGAAAGGGTGCATGCACTTTCTTTGCCTCTGCGTGCATGGCTTTTCGGCACACAAAAACACAAGGGTAGTGCTCAATGATCACCGAAGAATTTGTTTTTTTAATAATGGATAGAAATCCGGTCTCTATATCCACATGTGGATATACACAGCCAAACATTACAGGAGTCATTAGACTCAATTACTCAAAGCCTCAAAACTGAGGTACGCACAAAACAAATAGCAAAAAAACTAAGAGAGCTAGAAAGACTAAATTTCTAACTTCTAAGTCCTTGCTTCATACTTGCTTTGACCTTGTGCACTGGCAATCCTTCGCATCCTAGTTTACTTAGAAACTCTTAATGACAGGCCTCATAATTTGATCTTGGTTAGTAGCAGTCCTTCGCATCCTCGTTTACTTAGAAACTTTGATGTCAAAACGAAGCCACCAAATTGGGAACCACGTGTGGAACTGTAAAGACAACGCCTTCAGGAAGGAACACGATGTAGCCACGCCGCCGCTGCCCGTCCAACATGAACAGGGATTTCTCCCGCAAGAACCACACCGAGAGAGGAGGGGTGCATCGACAGACAGACGCCTCCAAGGAGCAATACGGCCCCAAAGGTATCTCATCGTCAGCCCAACAGCAAGACGAAGGCTTTCGCCTGGCACCCAACCCACTCCCAGCGACAAAGTCACCGTCAGCTCCGACGAGACCTCGTGACCACACGCGGAGCCCACGCTCCTCGCCACCACCAACCTACAGACGCGCACCACTCCAACCGGCCGACTTCCCTCTCATTCTTAGCTACGGCGGCCGTCACTCGCTGCCTGCCCCCATCGGCGTCGGCCTCCTCCTCGACGACCTCCGGTGCCACTACGGCGACAAGGTGTGGAGAAGTCGATGTAGAAGACCCGGATCCGGTCCGAAGGGGGGCATGTCCGGCCACCCGCCGCAGATCCAGCCGCCTCTGGTCTCCAGGCTTGAAACCGCCCCACCGCACCGGACGCCGGACTTCAAACGGCCGGGCCGTTCCTGACCCCGCACCGAAGCCAGATCCGCCGGATCACCGCGCGGCCCTCGCTCAGCCCCGCACCGACGCCGGCCGCCCACAACCCCTGCGCTTCAAACCACGAGCGGTCACCACCTCGACTCCGGCCAGATCCAACACGAAAGTGCAGATCCGAGCCGCTCCGGGAGATCCACACCACCACGAGACGGCTGCGAGAGGCTGAAAAAGCCCCGCCGTCGCCCTCCTTGCGTCCACCGGAGACCGGTGTCGCGCTCCGGCGACGGCGAGGAGGAAGGATCCGGAAGGGGGTTGGGAGGTGAAGGGTCGGGGGGGTCCTTCACGGGTTGGGATATACCTTTCATTCAGAACCCCTCCTTAGATCCTATCGAGCAACTAAAGCTCGGCAGGTCCTCAATCTGCCAACCAACCACAGTTTGGCATGACTCTTGCCGATCCGAGCAGCCACACATCGGCTGGTAATTAAGGGAGTATGCTTAGCATTAATTATCATATTGTATGATTAGCACTAATTAATCACTGCGCAGCTGATTGTCTCAGCATGTTGTCCTATTGAGCTTAAAAAAGACTAAATTTATAAAAATAGATGTTTAAAGATCATATTGGAAAAAAAAATAGAGCCAGTGACACAACGTGAAGGATTCCAAGTAAATGTCTCAACCTTAGCTCTCCTGCTTCTTGGCCTCTGCCTAACAACTAACGGCTTTTGGACCCAAGAATCCAGTCTTTGAAACTGCAGACCTAGGCACGTACGTAGACATTCCTATGCACACAGTCACCTCACCTAGTCCCCATGTGCATGAAAGAAGCCATAACAAGGTCTTGTTTCGTGTCTTTTAGTTTTTATCTGAAAGTCAAAACAAATCACATTATTTTTTAAAGCGGAATTTTTAAATAGATTTTCAAGCCCAAAAACATATGTGTCATCTGTATCGATATCTTCACTGTCTGCTGTCATCTCAAAATTTATAGTTAAAAATTATTAGCTACAGCCAAAAATTATTAGCTACAGCCTAAAAATTATTAGCTACAGCCTAAAATTATTAATATATCAATTGTATAAGCCCAACAATAGAAACATGTCAATTGTATGTGGATTGGGGACTGCACAAGAAGACTCAAGTAGCTAGGTGCGCCTTCAATTCTTCAAAGTACGTAGTACTACTCTGTGTTTTTAAAAAAAACTTAAACTTATTCATAGCTATGAGACCATATGAAGTTCATTCTATATTTTTTATGAGTATTTAGTTTTACTTATTCCTTGCTATTAATGTTTGAGTAATTGCAATTCTCTCTGTTGCTTTCTTTTGCTAGCGGTCTGACCGGCCTTGTAATGATGGTTTGACCGGCTGTGGTAGCGGTCTGACCGAGTACAGGTTTATAGTTGGTGATAGCTATTTTCCAGAGAGATCTGTGTTGCATTGTGTGAAGTTTTTGGTAGCAGTTTGACCAGCCTTTGTTGGCGGTCAGACCGGTCGGCGATGTAACCAGCTTGCAGTCTGACTAGCCTTGTCATGGTGATCTGATCGATGGGTGTTGGGCGGTCTGACCGGCTTGGTGGCCGCGGTCAGACCGGTCTCCTATTTTTTGTTGAGTGGTTTTGGTTGTGTTAGTCATGGCGGAGTCCATACAATTGTTAGTCATGGGATGTTCATACAAGTATTAGTCATGATGTGTCTATGCATATGTTTTAAAAATGAGAGTCAAGTGTATATCATTTGTGCTCAAATTGATTGCTTGTTCTTTGATGTGCAGGTGCTTAATAATTGTTGTGGTCAGTGGCAAGACCGAGGCTACGGAAGGGGTCCTGAGGCCATGGCGTGTTGTGTAAGTCTAGGTGGAGCATCATCTCAAGTAGAGAAGTACGAAAAAAGACAAGTATCATGAGGAGACAAGTGTGTTCATGTGATGTACCAATTGGACTTGTGTTTCAAATGGTGACAGTTCTCGGAATAGACGTGCGATCTTGGCGGTAATTAATTGGGTATCATGAACAATGGTGTGATGTGGTGTGCCATAGTACTCGGGCATTTCGAGTGGTGACGGCCTCGAAGCAGGCATATGATCTTGGCGACGAGGCATTGAGCATCATATCTTCGTAAAGACTGATGTGTGGTAATTGAGAAAATTATCCAATACCGGATGGATTGGCAGTTTACAAAACCATAGCATTGGCATAAGTGGTTTAGGATATGTCTTTGAGGATGGAGCATCTTATCGGGCTATTAGAGCCATATGGAAGTCATCCTTTGAAAAAAGCGTGCAAATGTATGAAATGTAAAACCCCATGTGTAAATGGCTAAATCCACTAAGTGTTGCTAGTTGTGTTAGGGTTTAGTGAGAGGTGAGAGTCCCCGCTATATAAGCCCTTGTGCATAAAGAGAGATATAACACTTGAGAGATAGGGGTAGGTTTTCCTGGTGTTGGAGCCTTTTGTATGTGTTCTAGGGTTAGAGCTTTGCCATCCTAAGAAAGTGACTCCAAGTGAAATAAATATCCAAAGTTTGCCCAAGTGAGTTGTACCATATATCCTTCCTTGTGCTTTTGATTTGTTAGGCTTTCTTATTTGGATTTATCTTTTCTTCATCTTTTCTGGTGCTAAGAACGTGTAACAGGTCGAGATATCTCTTGAAGATCAGATCTCATCCATCTTGGAGGGAGAGTTCTTGAGTTTGCTCGATTTTCCTCAAGGGAGAGGTGTTCTGGGGGTTTTGCTCTTGTAGGCTTTTTGGCTTGAGTCTTGATGTGATCTGGCTTGTTATGACATGTGAGAACCCATCCACGGTCATCTAGATCATTAGGGACTTACAAGCAAGAGTAGTTAGCGTTTCTTTCTTTTATCCAGTTTTGATACAATCTTCCTTGTTTTGGATAAATGTCAGAATTTTGACATTAATCTTCACAATCCATGATTGAAATAGGTTCCTGATATCCTACGAAGGACTTGTGCTAAGTTTCACTGCATTTGGATAAATGGTTTAAAAGTTAGCTCATTTCTTGGATCGTGTGCAGTGCAGTCTGCACTGTTTCTTAGCAAGTAGTCAGGCCGCAAGGAACCGAGTGGTCAAGCTCCTTCCTGGCCGGCGGTCAAACTGATTGAGATAGAAGTCTTGGGAAATCTTTGTAATACTTATTTCTTGACTTTGGTGAGCTTATCAGTTGATGTTTGCGTTGCATAGAGTTGTTAATACTCAGGGAAAATTTTTTAAAGAATCATTCACTCCCTTCTGACTCGCCATATGCCGATTCTACAATAGTACTCCTCTCCAGTACCATCTATCATAAGTAGGCCAGTAGTTATGAATATCTGATTCAGCTAGCCCAAGTCATTTGCATATTACTTTGCTAAATGTAGTACTAGCTAGTAGATACATTCTTTTCAGCTGTGTATTTTACTTTTTTTTCAACCTCTAAAGTCTGAAATATTCAGGTATTGTGTCTTATGATCCAATATTTCTTGAAGTTTAAGGTGCTAGTAGGAACAAGAGCATCTAAGACACAGACAGATATAACAAGGTAATGGGAAAGAGGGTTAAAGATTAGAAAATCTAAGCTTTAAACAGTTAAAAGGTAATTCAGGCCAGGTCTCAACTTCATGTCTATGCTATAGTCCACACGGCCCACCATATTTGAGCCCAAAAGTGTGTATATGATCCCGGCTCAAACGATCTCCTGGTCCTGGTCTTAATTTTTCTAATTCTTATAAAGTTCTTGGTCCTCATCTTAATTTATTCGTAAACCCAAGTAATATACTTAATTAGTAAGCTTTTTTATTAAAAAAATGGATTGTGCTATTGAAGTGTTAAAATATCCGTAAAATGGAGGACGGAGAGTTTGAACTGAACAAGTTATACAGTTCTTTTTCTTTCTTTCCAAAGCAAACGATCAAGTTGCACAATGGATCAGATAGGAATAAAGACGTGCAATATATATTAATTTTAGCTAGTAAGTAAAATATTTTGCAGCTTTGTGCTGACCGGAGACAAGGCAATTAAAACAGCTATGAAAAAAACCAAACCTCTTTTTATTGGTGTGAGATTGCAAGTGGTTGAGATGGTCGTCATCTCGATGCTAGGTTAGGTGCAACTCTTGCTTTCTTCAGTTTGTATCTTGCAGCCAGAAAGAGGAAAAGAACAAAAAAGTAAGAAATATAAGAGAAGAACATAAGATTCTTGGTAGTTGGTGTTGTCAAGCATGAGTGGAATTGTCGCATTTTTAAAATATATAAGCATGAGGAAAGCAAGGAGCATCTTGCCTTTCTTTCATTCTTGTGCTAACCAACAAAATGCTATATCCTTCATGTAAAACGTAAGGAAAAAAGATACAACATCCATGAATCAATAGATACATGTATCAAGGCAGGGTCGCATCCATAATGATAATATACGTGATAGGGTAGGAGTAGCACCAATTGAGAAGAAACTTGTCTAACATCGCTTGAGATGGTTTGGACATCTCCAACGAAGGCCTTTTCTGAAAGACAATGCAACACTCTGCCTCGCAGGCTACTCACATAAAATAAACTACACCATGCCAACCCTTTGGCTTATAAAAGGAGGTGGAAGAGATCTAGGAGAGAACACTATACAACCAAACCCAACACTATACCAGAACTTGCTTCACCACGTCGGAATGGATAAGAGGTAGAAGAAGTAATTAGACAAAATGATGAAGCAATGCGAGAAGACACACGAACTAGCAAGGTCTGCTGCTGCCCGCGACGAACAAGCAAGGGCTGTTGCGGCCTAGGCCAAACAAGCGGAGCATGCCAGGAGGTCAGCTCCCCGCAATAACATCCCCTATAGCAATAACCCCATCCCAAACGTTCCAACCAAGTGTTCGCCGCAACACCCGCCCCTATATTGGTGCACGGACCCATGCAAGTTTTTTAAGTCTAAGCAACAACTCAGTCTGGGCATGCGTTATTGGGGTTGCGCAAACCACTTCTGTGACTATCCTGACCACCGTCGGGACACGAGCAGTTATCGGTAGCCGGTAAGGACGAGTTACAATATGTTCCCCCTACTATTTCTCTTTTAAAGTACGCACTAACAATATCTCCCGTCTAACCGTAGTCCCCAGAACCGCTATGTAGCTACCGCAAGTGGATTGACCTAGAGATCCACCCACATGGCCAGTGAGCTCTCAACTTCGAGGAGTAGAATGTCAAAAGGGCCTGTGAGATCTGGGAGGAGGAGCGTCGCAATGACGAGCAAACTGAGCATATACGTCGGGAGACAAAACCTCATCTCCAAGCGTGCATGTGCAGGGAGCACGAGGCTCACGAGAGGGAGCGCGAGAAATAGAGGAAAATGGCGGCCAAGGCATAAGAGACCGCTGAGGAGTTCAACGTTGAGCTCACAAGGAAGGAAGAATGACCCCGGTCCACGCAGTAGGTCAGGCCATCCCGTACTAACTAGTCCCCTGAAGGTTGAATTTAGTTCCATTTCAAAAAGGTGCATATGTATTATAAGAGTAGTTCAGTTTGTTACATCGTGCATGATGCTATTTCTTATGTATGTATGTATGTATGTAACCAAACCCTATGCGCGGTGTTACACCCAACTTTAATATGAAGTCTATTTTGATTCGGAAAACCGCATTTTCTCGTCTTTTCTCATTCAATTAGTCGCATAGCAAGTCATCCAACAACATTAACATTAACAAATGGATCAACTAAAATTGCCTCATGTTTGCAGTCACTGAACAGCCGAGCGACTGCAAATGTAATCGCCGAGCCGTTAGGCGAAAGTCTCCAGTCACCCAACAGCTCGGCGACTGGAACCTGTCGCCCAACGGCCCACAGACAGCTTGCACATCGCACGGCCGTTGGGCGATAGGTTCCAGTCGTCTAACGGTTCGGCAACTGAAAGCTATTTTTATAAAAAAAATGTTTGCTCTGGTACATTTCTAATATTTCAAATAAAATATGAATTATTTATTAAAAAAATCCATTTTAAATGGAGAAGGAAGTTGGTGCCTGTAGCGCAGGCTGTGTGACTCTGTCTGGGAGATGCATGATGTGCAACATGCATAAACTGTGTGTTTGTGCTGTTGATGACATTGTTGAGTCGAAAATAATAGCCTGTTGTCCATTCGAAGTTACTTGGAATAATCCCGATTTCTTCGATTAATCTGGCAATTTGTATAACCATGCAATGCATATATTTCGAGCAACCATATATACAACAGCGCATGCAGAGGATCCCTATTTACGCATGTCATGCATGCATCATGTGATAGGGAAAGAAACTATTTTTTTAGGACAGGATCTACAAGTCGAATCTAGTATACATTGCAGCGACTTTATTTATATCGGTCAAAATCGCATACGAGTCTCTATCTCTCCGTACTCGCTCTCGCAAATAGTAAAAAAATTCTATAAATCACAGTCTAAAAGAACACGTCCTGCTAGCATCTTCCTTTTTTGTTCCTTCCAGGGGATAAGAGGCAGAAGAGACAAAGGCAAAAGAACCAGAGAGTTCAGGAGGCCGGTTGGCATCCAGGTTTATGTACAAGTCGAAACTGGGAGGCCCGACCAGGCCTGCGCTGCTTGGTCAGTGCTGTATTGGTCGCGGTCAGCTGGCATGGATTGATTGATTGATAGTTCCCTGCAACAGTAGCAAGAGCGACAAATAACTGAACCAGATGAAATGAAGCACCAGTGTTAGTATTAGTCGTCGTCGTTTAGGCATGCATGATCCATCCATCCATCCATCCGTATGAACTGCTCTCTCTCCGTTTCGCTGTATCGGTCCATGGCCTAGGAATATTCATTTCAATATATTTATCCATTAAGAAAATTTAGAGTATAGTTATTTCAATTTTTCCTCTCTCTATTTCTATTTATATGATTTAAAAGAAGTTCAATAGTTATAGTATACCATTTAATAAAACTATGAACGCACTCGAGTAGTGGTGCTCCCCATATATGCATGCACGGTGGTCTCCAAGAAGTCAGTCGTCTGGAAGCAAATCGGAATGAATTAAGTTTGGAGCTAGCCAGCATCACCTACAATGTTGACCTGCCAATCACGCAACGCCGCTCCAGCCGCTAATTCACACGCTTGCATGGACCACCGCTAATATACCAGTCAGTATGGTGTCAATTAGATCTAAATTATCTTTTGTTTAGGTATTCATATCAGGACTATTCGATTCGTATTTAATATATTAAAACTCAAAAAAATATCAATCATATCTATGTTATTTATTTTATCCGGTATCTATATTCCAGCTATTCTATTCGTGTTTGATGCGTTGACAACCTAAGTATTACAACTATTAGCTGCTCTCTTTTGACAGCGAGGAACCTTCGCATTGCATTTGCATTACACCTGATAATGACCGGTAACTTCTACCGTCCAACTGCGTGCATTTTCTAACAAGCAGGCAGCGCGGATCGATTGAGTTTTACTGTGTATACTAGCTGCAGTACGGTTTAGTATGTCCAAAGGTAGATTACTTGCTTTATACATATGACCAGAAGAAACCTATCAAGGATCAAGAATAAGTAAAGCTTGGCTCCATACAATAGCCTGAAAACACCGGTGTGTCATGCGTAAATTAAGGAACCGTTCATTCCAGGTTTTTTAGCGGTTTTTTGCTTCCGACTGTTAAATTTTAGCTAAAATTGTATTGTAGCATCATTTAATTAAAGAAAAATAAAAAAATACTGTTATATATCACGGATAATGCAAGAGGAAAAGAGAGAAAAAAGTAAAAGTAAAAAAGAAGAAGAAGAAAACCAAAGAAGTAAAAAAATACGAACTCGTAAGTTCTAGTTCTAACCTAGAAGCAAGAAGATGAAGTCAGAATGAAACAGGCCTAACAAACAGCTTCCTCCATGCGCCGGTGGACGGTTCAGACTTTCAGTTGATCTAGCTCGCTAGGAGGATCAAATCGGACTTTTGCCAAATTAAGCATGTAATTTGCTTACATTATGTTGGTGATTAGGGAGCTAGGCCGTTGTCAATGGGTCTACCTCCCAACTTTCAGTTCTCAGCATCTTCCTTTTCCATGCTGCATGTTGAGGGGCCTGTTCTTTTCGGCTGCGGTTTATAGTTTTTGGCTGAATTTTTTAAATTTTAGCTATTTACGGTATAAATTACGGAGAGGCAGATACTTACTTACGATTTTGGCTGGTACACATGTTAGGCTTTTAACGTATAGATCGTTTAACTTGTAGACTCCGTCTTAAAAAAATACTTTGTTTAAAAATTAGATACTATAGCAAGAACTAAAAGTCACCAACTTTTGAGATAAAGAACAGACCTCAGTGTAATCCCCTGCCTGATGTATTCATGCCTGGCTCTGGCTGCATATCATATCCACTTTTTCCCTTTTTTTTCCTCCTCCAAAATCTATTTTTTTTCTGTGGTCTCTGTCGTTGTGCTATGAAGCAATTTACTTTAGGCCACGTCACCACCTCAAAAGGAGCCGCCCACACCGGAAAAGACTGATAAGTGGACCCGCAGACACGGCTGGCCCATCAGTCGGTAACTGGTACGCATATCTCACTGTGTACACGGAAAGCGCGGCTCGGCTAGCACGCGCGGGCCCACCCATGTGCTTTGCCGGGTGGACCAGGAAACCTCCACGTGTCGGGCTCGGTGCATCGGACGGAGTATTATTTACGGTTAGGTCCCCATACTTTTGCTTCATCATTTGTAGATCCCTCCTCAACTTTTCTCTCTTGGACCACCACAAGCGCCGTCAATCACGGTCCTGCCGCTGCAACCAAGTTTCCCCTTTTTTTTTGGTACTCGATAGACTTTGGTACTGTTTTTTTTTTTGGGTTCTTATCTTTTGTTTTTGATTCTTTGGTAGTATATAACTTTTAAATAGTGTATTTTTTAAAGATATGGTCTAGTATATACTTAACCGATTTCATTTATATCAGTAAAAGTCGCACGTGAGTCCATGTTACTCGGTAATCTCTCTTACAAATAACCTAAAATTCACAAATCACAGCTAAAACCTATATAAGTCTCAGCCAAAAAGAATAAACCCTTTGGTACGGCAAGATGATAACGCTAGTAATTCAAAGCGGGACTCCGTGGTCTTCCTTCAAACATCTAGGTGAAATTGTGACAAAGTAGGATACCATGGAATGATTGGATGGCAGGATCATGCTTAGCACACAAGTGGTGACACTATCCCGGCGAGCACGGATGGATCGAGTAGTGATAGTAGTGTATTTGTGAGAAGGGAAGGGAAGAAAAGTAGGCGACTCAAATGAAAAAAAAATTGCACTGCTTGTACTCGCAATATATAGATGTTACAACTTACAAAAGCATCTGCTTAGACAAACAAATAAAAAGAAGTATGAAATATGAATACAACTATAACCAGTCTTCTTTGACACGCACACATGCAAGAGCATGCACCAGCTGGCGTGCTATGTGTCCCCAAGTGTTATACAATGGTCCTAATCAATTCGGTTTAAGCTTCTGGCTTCCGGCTTATTTTTCACTATTCACAAATTTCGTCTTTTTCTGAATTTTTGGCTTTTTTTGTGCTTTTTTGCCGGTTCTTTTTTTCCCATATTTGTTTGTATTATACGTAATATGCTAACATATTTTTTATATTTTTTAATTTTTTAAATTTAATTATGCTAAATAAGCCTCTGTCAGCTACAGTGTTTTTTTCAGCCATAAGCCACCAAAAAAAAGCCCAACTAATCACCACCAATATCCAAACTAGCTACTAGCTACAGATTTGGAGTCTAATCATCATAGTAGGTATTTGTCTTGCATAGAAGACAAAAGAAAAGTGAAAATAAAGGACCGTGTGAGAGTGAGTGTCTTGAATGCTCTTTATCCTTTAAGATGGAGTGGCTGTAAAACCTACCTTCTCAAGTAAGCAATACATTAATCTTTGATCAGCTCCATAGATCACTCATGTTTTGATTGATTTGCTCTTGATTTGAGTGTTTTTGATCTCTCATATTCCCTTTCTTGATCTTACTGTGCTAAGAATATGTTAGAGATGGAGAAAACCTCTGAAAATATATCTTGACCCATATAGGCATGTTGATAGCAAGTTTATCAAGAAAACTCGGTTTTGCTTGATTTGGTATCAAACTGTAGTCATGTGCTTTGGATGGTTTCGACCTTGCGGGACTTTGGATTAGTCACAGATAGTATTCCACTTTTCTATGAGAACACTTCTACCATTAACATTGTCAAGAATCCAGTGCAACACTCTAGAACCAAGCACATAGTTATCTGATCATTTCCTTAAGAGATCATATGGAGAAGGGTGACATAGTGCTTCAGTTTGTGGAGAGTAACCACTAGTTGGTTGACATTTTCACCAAGCCTTTAGATAGCTTGAGATTCATAGCCTTGTGGGGAGAGTTTGGGGTGATCTGTCCTTTTGGCTTAATCTGATGGGTGCATCATGTACTTCCTGTATTATATGTATATTTACTTTCTGTTGCACTCTATTTATGGGTGTATTTGGTTAGTCTCTCTAGCATAGATTAGAGTAATTTTCATACTCTACTATTTAGACTTCTTCCTCTCATCTAGTGATCCTAGGATGCTACTTATTAGTTGCTTCTCTTCTCACTAGGTTGAGTTCATTCACTTCTTTTAGATCTAGCAAGGGTTGAGCCCCCTTGAGTAGACAAGGAACGTGTTTACTCCCTTGTATTTTTATATGACCAGCTAATAGTCCTAGAGTCATATGGGATAGATGAGAGCGAGTCTGAACCATAGTAATTATTCTATCTTGTATATGCTTTAAGGATTGTCATTTCTTCGTTTTTCTAAGCTTCTTCTCTCATACTTTTTGCTTTCGTTCAAAAAGAGTTCATTTGAGACTTTCTTGAGCTTAATGCTAACATAACTCAACTTGAATCAAATTGTTTCTAAAACTGACTCACTTGCTGAGGGGGAGCTGGAATCTTTAAGTCATCATATTTAAATTTAGCAATATGCATTGTAATATAAATACATGGAGCCCTGATTATTATCCTTGTGTGACATAATAAAACTGCTTTACATCTTGCCATGACTTATGCTAGATTGCTAGATTTATCGTGACCTTCTATGTGTAGCTTAGCCTTTGCCATGCTAGTTTCTGTAAATGTGAAAAACTTGAATTAAATTATGTCTTGCTTTATTGAATCCTCTTATAATTCATGCCATGTTAAATAAACTAAGATGAGTCATGAATATGCATTGAGCTTTAGATTGAGCTATGCTAGTTCATTAGTAAACCATGAGTTAGAATTAACTCTTTGTTCTTAAACTAAGTCAAGAAAATACAAAAAGATCTTTGTTGCGTGAAAAAACTGATTTCACTAATTCTTTCTCATGAGACGGCCTGCCATTATACTAAACATGAACTCGGGAGGAGTTTTGGATGACTAAGATCACTTTCTTGAGTTTCTTACTTGGAATGGTCATATAAGGCTTGAGATCTAGCGCATGGCTAAAGAAACTACATTTTATGAAAAATGGTTGAAGTTTAGCTAAAACTAAAAATGGATTCAAAATTTGTCAAATGTGCTAAATTTGCTCAATTACAAGTGATGTCGAGTGTTGAACAAAATATTTCAATTTCGAACTTGTAGCACTTTAAAATGACTCAATTATAGTTTCTTGGCTCCATTTAATATAGTGACATGGTTTGGCTCATTTCTGGATATCTTGACATGTTAAAATCCATTTAAATTTCAAAAACATTGCTTGTTTGGTTTGAGCTTGGCTATGTATGTCTTGGATAATCTTCATGGCTCCTAAATGCTAAAAATAAATAAATTGCAGCCACTTCAATTCATTCATGCTCTATCTTCTTCCATGCATCTTGATTATTCCATTGTCAAAGAGGAGAAAGATCGGGTAAAAATGCAAAAAGGCACTTCTAGATTGTGATTTGGAGTTTTTATGCAATTTTAGGATTTCTGGAGCTCTATTGAGTTAATGTGACTTTCTTGTTCTTTTTAATTCCTCTCACCATGACTTAGAACAAATCGAACAATTGTTCTTTCATTTGAATCTAGAGTGAGATTTCCCGACCTTGTGATGGACACGAAGTTTTTATGCAAAACTATCATTTTCAGTCGCTTCCGTCCATCTCTGGTTCAAATAGTCATGTTTAGCTCTTCGTAATCTTCTTGTGACCATTTGGAACTCTCTTTGTAAAATTCTCCATTTCTTTTGTAAAACCTCTCTAATTTGCATTTTTAAAGAATTACCAATGGGTTCATCAAATGGAAGATTGAAGGACATGTGAGAAGGTTCAAGATAATGTTGTGATGAACCATTGCAAAGTTTGTGGAGTGGTCAAATAGTTTTTGCAAAGAGTGCATTTGATTTGGACTGATTTATAGAAGTCCCAGAAAGCAGTAGTACCGCATTGCGGTAGTATCAGCATGATAAGTGTGGTATTGCCGATTTTTTTAGAAAATAGGGTTTTGGGATTTGAGTCATGAATTGAGTTGAGCTGATCTGGGTCATTGGATTAAGGTTGCATGATGCATGTCTTGGCAGCTGTAGGTCAAGTTATGAAAAACTTGTGCCTGAAAGCAATTTCTTTGTCTTTGAATATGTAGGGTCTCTTGGAGTTAACTATGGTCAACAGCGAGAATCGGGGCTATGCTTATGGAGGAATTGCTGCCTAGATCGACCAAAAATGCCTGGTGAGACGGTGAGCTTAATTATAGCACGAGAAAGGCAAAAACTGTTGAACGCAAGTTTGAACGATAAGATGGTGCCATGTGGCTTGCACGGGCCAAGTGAATCGTGGTTCGGTGGAATCGGGATAGGAGAGACTTGGCAACGCTTGACAAGCTAATGATGCACCTAAACTTAGTAAGCATGGCGATTGCTTGCAGTGTTTAGTAATGATCGGGTCAAGGAAAGATATTTTGGTAGTTTGGTCAAAATACCGAAAACTATCTTGGATTAAAACCATGGCACATGGGAGGTGCATTGAAGAGTGATTTAGGTCAAGGTGGAGCTAGTTGGATCAAGGCTAAAGATTTAACAGATATACACTTATGCACTTTGAAAAGCATGCATAAGTGAACTTGTGAGAGTAAAACCCGTGTGTGGAGTTATCAGCTTTCTCCATTGTAATAGTGAATAGGATACATTAAGGGTTGTAGGTGGCTGGTTGCCAACCTATAAAAGAGAGTTGAGATGGAGACATGTAGGTTAACCATCTAACTCATCTCTTGTGCTCTCTTCTCTAGGGTTAGAGTTTGAGAGTGAGTATCTTGAGTACTCTTTATCCTCCAAGGTGGAGTGGCTATAAATCTTACCCTTTTCAAGTAAGTATTACATTAATATTTAATTAGCTCCATGGATCCCTTATATTTTGATTGATTTGCTCTTGATTTAGCTGTTTTTGATCTCTTCTCTTCCCTTTCTTGATCTTGTTGTGCCAAGAATGTGTAAGAGATGGAGATAATTTCTGTAAATCTATCTCCACCTATCTAGGCACGTTGATAGCAAGTTTATCAAGAAAACCCAATTTTGCTTGATTTGGCATCGAAGTGTGATTTCTTGATCCGAGCATTTTTTACGTATTTTCTTTTGTGTTCTTGCTTGTTGGGACATGTGGGAACATATTTAAAGCCATTTTGGCCATCGTTCACCCACGAGCAAGTTGTATTCACCGATTTTTGTTTTCGTTCGGTTTCAGTGCACCTTTCCTTCAAACTGAAAAAGATCTCAACTTTGGTGATAATTTTCATGATCGTTTATTGAAATAGGTTCTTGATATGCTAGAGTAGATCCCTACAAAGTTTTATATCATTTGGATCTACGGATCAAAAGTTCTCTCGGTTTTCGTTTTTGAAATCGTGCTGAAAACATTATTCATTAAGCTGATTTTACTGTAGCAGCGGTCAGATCGCCATTGAAGGAGTGGTCAAACTGCCTGGATCGGCCAGACTGCCATTTCTATGCTGGTTAGATCACCGAGAAGTAGTTGCTTTAAGGTTTTGTGTTCTTGAGCCATTTGTCTTTTGAGTTTTTGGATGAAAACTCTATTTTCTACCACTCTATAGTTGTGTAAGAATATAATCTTAAATACTTAGGGGAAAATTCGAGTTGGCACTATTCACCCCCTCTGTTGCCATATTCAGTTTTTCAAAAAAAAACCTTTCATACTTATCTAGGATAGGCCTCTGATAATTATACCATTTGATCTACTAAGTGTGAGCTATCAAACTCCAGAGATATATACAAAATGACATATAATCTCGTGGCCATTTCTTGTAATAATCATTTTCTTGTAATAAATACCGTCTTATAGATATTTTTAAACATTTATTTAACATACTATAAACACAAAACGAAGACAACTTAAAAACAAAATGAAAATCCATGTCCTTTGCTAACCGGGAAAATTGGCTGGAAATAGAATGAGAAATACTAGGAAGTATCTAGCTGAATTTTTTGTACGATTAATCCATTTTATTCGAAATTACAGAAATATACCCATGAATTTTTTTTACTAAAATAGGCTCCAGTCGCCCACTCATTGGGCGACTAGAGCTAATCGCCCAACCGGGAGGTGACACATGGGAAGTTTGGTAACGGTTGAGAGAGTTATTGCTGTCGCCCGGGTGTTGGGCGACTGGATTGCAGTCGCCGCACGGTTGGGCGACAGCACTTCCAGTCGCCCAACGCCCGGGCTACTGGGGGGTTAAAAGCCAACAGCACGCTCGGCCGCCGCCGCCGCTGCTCATTTGGTTGTTTCACCGTTCGCTAATGCGAGAAAGGAGAGGAGAAAGAAGAGAAAGGAGAGAAGAGGAGGAAGGATGGGAAGAAGAGAAGGAGGGGAAGAAGAGGAGGGAGAGAAGAGGAGAGGGTTAGATCTTCAGATTTAGGTATTTTTTCTTAGCATATTACATTTGTAGTATGTTTGTATGAAATATTAGTGGTAGTAAAAATTTGAGATGTAGAAATTTTAGTATAGAAATTTTAGTATAGAAATTTTTAGTATAGAAATTTTTAGTATAGAAATTTTAGTATATAAATTTTTAGTATAGCATTTTTTTAGTATAGAAATTTTAGTATACAAATTTTAGTATAGAATTTTTTTAGTATAAAATTTTAGTATAGAATGTTTTTAGTATAGAAAATTTATAGTATACATTTTTTTAGTATGGAACATTTTTAGTATAGAAATTTTAGTATAGAAAATTTGTAGTATACATTTTTTAGTATGAAACATTTTTAGTATAGAGATTTTAGCACAATTTTTAGTATAGAAATTTTTGTATAGAAAATTTGTAGTATACAATTTTTAGTATAGAAAATTTAGTTAACATAATTATAGGAAATTAACAAGCATAGAAACGGAGAGGAGACGAAGAAGCAACCGTAGGTGTAGATCTAGATACAAATAGTTAAATATTTGTTATACTAAATTTATTAAACATGTAGTTTTACAAAATTAACAGCATGTGTGCGAAATTGTAGTTTAGAAATTTCATTCACCGTAATGTACAAATTGCAGGTATGGCGCGTGACTGGCAGTATCCCCTATTGGACGAGCACGTGGACCGTGTGCATCGCGCTTCCCGTCGTGTGCCGCCACCAAGGAGCGCGGACGAGTCGACTGAGCTGGGAGTGGTCCGGACACGCACACCTCGCGCGGCCTGGAGACTCGACCCCCGTTGGACAGCCAGGTTTGCACTCCGCTAACATTTTAGTGCTGCGGTAAGAACGCTCCGTACTAACCTTCACTATATTTGCAGGCTGCGGGATGCCGGGCTACTCCCTCTTGCCCGGATGGTGCAGGCCACGGACGAGGATGGACCCACCTTGGCCGCGGGCGGGGACGAGGCCGTGGAGTGATCACGACGCTTCCCGTTCGACCGTTCCCTACTGACGGCTTTGGTGGACCGTTGGCGGCCTGAGACGCACACTTTCCACCTTCCATTCGGGGAGATGACGTCGACCCTGCAGGTAGTGTCCCTGCTTCTTGGCCTTCCGATCGCGGGAGGCGCTGCCTTCCTACCGGAGGCCCCGGTCGAGTAGCGCGCTGACCTACTCGGCAGATTTGAGGGGGTCTTTCCACCGGGTGCCGTGGGTGAGTACCACATCTTCCCGGCGAGTCAGACCCATGGGAGTTCCGGATACGTGGTCTTTACAATCGATCATGTCGTCGAAGCTCTTATTTGCGTTATTACGTACTAATAACATCTTGTTTGCATTCAGGTGGAGCGGATGGACCCAAAGGCGGACGATCACCAGGTCTCGCGCCACTTGGAGGCGTACTTGCTGTGGCTGTTTAGTTGGGTGCTCTTCACCAGCAGCCACGGCAATAGCGTCGACCGCGCCTCATTACTCATGCTAGGGCGATCACGGACGGCGAGGCCCCCCAGGTCAGCTGGGGATCGGCCGCACTTGCCGCGACCTACCGTGGCCTATGCGATGTGTGCGGGAGGTTCAAGGCGAACTCGGTCCTCGCGGGCTGTCCCCTACTGCTGCAGCTGTGGTCGTTCGAGCGCTTCAGCCTCGAACTACCTTTGCTAGACGACATGGGTCCATACGGGCCCAACATGTATCCGGGGGGAGACGTCGACCGATCGACGATGGGTTCTCTTTGGTGTTGTCGACAAGTAAGTCATATGTCAATTAGTTATTTCCTTTGTACTAACGATGGTCGTACGTAACACCTATTCATCCTTGCAGGTGTAGTTCGCACATGCGCAGGTCACGCGGGCGTATCTGCCCTTTGTTGAGCAGATTGACCGCCTCACGGCCGACGACGTGCGCTAGGAGCCATACTCACATGCGGCACTGATGGACCGTGCTCCCGATGGGTTGTCGACCCTCTGCTAGCGCGATCGGGCTTTTTGGCTGACGCGCCGGAAGCTCGTCTACGACATCTTCGTGGAGGACTACTCACCGCAGCGAGTGATGCGGCAGTTTGGTCTACGCCAGGCTGTCCCGGTACCAGTCGGACCTGCATTGCCGCCTCCTGTGCACGCGTGAGTGCACGTGTCTTATAAAATTGTGCATACTTACTATTCTGTTGGAAATTACTTACGAAGTGGTCCTACAAGCAGGCACTCAAGAAAGGGAGTGAAACGCGGCATGGACTGGACGACGAAGATGCAGGGGTGGATTGCATAGTGGGACGGTGCGCTTAACGACGTGGTTGAGGAGGACCGCCTCTATGACAGCACGGAGTACATGGAGTACCTGCACTGGTACCAAGGCTGGACACGTACAAGGCTTGTACATGTCGTAGACCCGCCCCCGCACACCTCGCCGCTCCGACATACACGTATCCTGCGCACCTCGCGCGAGATGCGCACATCGCGGTACGTTACACGTATTTTTGAATATTCTCTAATGGCAATGCTACCTTGGATAATTAACCATTTTATGTCTTTTCCTTCAGTCTAACGTGGGTGTTTCCATCGTCACGGAGGCCGAGAGTATGCTGCATAGGCTTGCCGCAGGTGCCGAGGTGGGCCACAAGGAGCACATCAGCGCGCACTGTTGTTTCAAGGAGTGGGGTACATGTGTCGTGCACCTACCGTCCTGTACGAGGCTACCAGCGGTCTCCACGCCCACGCCCAGCACATGGACGGCTCGGCCACCGGTGCCGCCCCGACCGGCGTGGCACTACTCTGGAGGCTCTACGTGGGCATGTCCTACAGCACCTCACCCCGGACGAGGCTGGAGGATCTGCCTGGGGATGGCCTCGTACACCGCCAGGGCAGATGTTCTTGCGTCCTCCGTACATCCCTGGCATACCCACACAGGGGGTGTACTCGACATCGTACGCCCCTCCTCCAGGCGTGATGGCGCCAACTGAGGGTACGTATCGTACGATCTCCGTTTTATTGCAATGCTTTACATCTGAAACTAACGATATTACTTTTGCAGATCTTTTCCCATCCGAGCACAGGTACGACCCCTCCGCGAGCCCGGACGATCTGGACCAATACTTCTCCGAGTGGGTCAGGCAGCCGTCCGGGTCTGCACCTCCTGACACAGCACCAGAGGTTCTCTCTGGCAGTGCCCTCCCTTGTGCACCGGAGGGCACACAACTAGAGGTGTAGCTGACTCCACCAGCTCAGAGGCGGGTGCGGCATGCTCCTGATCGTTTTACGTTCTCGGAGCGTCGTGACCTGTTGCAACGAAGGACGGCCAAGTGGGGCCGTACGGGAGGCACGGGCGTGGAGACGGGGTAGGCCAGGGTGGCGCCTGATTGTACACCATTGTTTCATGTACTGCTTACGTTTGTTATTTACGATGTGAACTTTTTAGTACTATTCTGTGCTTACTTGTACTCCTCGTTACCTACTCGATGCACGCTCCAAACGAATAGTGAACTTCAATGATGGCAACCGCACGAAGATTCTCAGTAACATCAAAATATCACTTACCATCGTATGTATCGATCGTTTTACGGTCAATCGTTCCTAAAAAAATTTCCAAAATTATTTACGCACCTACAACATGCGAACATAAACTTTTATTACAACTTCAGCAGATTTTTTACCAGTTTAAAACTACAAAATTGACAAAATTTAAAACATTCATGAGGGACTGCATCCAGTCGCTGCCCCATTGTATGATTGCATGAAAGTCACCCAACGGGGCGGGGTGGCGACTAGATGCAGTCGCTCGAGGGTAGGGCGACAGTGACTGTCGGCCCCTGGTTGGGCGATAGGCTCCAGTCGCTTTTCTATTGGACGACTGGAACCTATTTTTATAAAAAAATTTATAGGCATATTTCTGTAATTTCAAATAAAAAATGGATTATTCGTAAAAAAAAATTCGTTTCTAGCCCGGCTGTGGCAGTCTTTGATAGCGATATGCCGATACCTGAAAAGACAGGGTGCAATCTGTAAAAAGGAGAATCGTATTGTTCTTTCCCTAACCTTGCCTTCCAGACCTCTCTCTGCCCTCCCCGTGAGATCACTGCGCGAGCCACCCCGCCATGGCTTCGCCGCCGCCGGCGAGACACTAGAAACGCTTCTCGAGGCAGTTGCGGCGGATCCGGGTTCGTGTGTGCTATTGCTTCCTTCCTTTTTGTTTCCTTCGAAGTGATCTTGCGATTGTAGATTAGTATTTCTCTCCTTCTTCTTTTGTCCGGAAAGAATGCTCTTTTCGTGCTTGCGGGTTGCGGTTTCTTCTGGAAGGCGCCATCTTTATGGCCGGAATGGTGGCGTTGTGTAGAAAAGAGCAATTTTTTTTTTGCTCTTTTACTCATCTATGCTGTGGAATCTAGGCTTGGATTTGCCCGGAAGAGGAAGGAGATACTACAGTGAAGGAGGCGGGGGAGAAGATGGCTTCGGAAATGGTGAAGGCGGCGACGAACGAGAAGCTCAAGGAGATGGACTGGGCCAAAAACATCGAAATCTGCGAGCTCGTCGCGCGGGATCCTGGGTAATCTTGCCCTTGCATACCGCTCTTCCACTAGTTCCATCTTTCGAAGTATTCAGTTATGCCAGTAGCATTGCAACTTTGCTAGTTGAAGGTTTGGTTAATTGAGTGAGTTTGCAATATAGTATTTGTTTTTTTCGTGATTTTGAGTGCAAAGATGAATTGATCTGAAGGAGCTATCGATTCTTCGTTGCCAATTAAATTAGCCTCAAGATTTTCTTTACAGAAGCCATGGCTCATGGTTGCCATTTGGAAAGAGTGCTTTTGTTTCCTTGAATGATCCGTTCATTTTTTTCTCTCTCCCTGTTGCTGTCACCAGGAAAGCGAAGGATGTGATCAAATCTATAAAGAAGTGTATAGGAAGCAGGAGCAAGAATACTCAACTTTATGCTGTTATGGTGAGTACTCTATGCAGAAGCAGCCCTCTTTGTGCCCCGATTCTTCGATCCACTGCAGCGCCTAGCTGTTCTAGAGTAGTCACATGAACACTCTTGTTATACGTAGTATTTCTTCATATCTGGGAATTGTAAGAAGAAAGGGATTAGCTGTACTTTTATGCTCCCGCAAATGAAAAGTGCACAAATCCTTATTAATTGTTTGGTGCAAATCAGGCCCCCAAGGCCCCAACCATTGCATTGCTTTGAAAGAGAGCATAGAAGTACTTAAGATGTTTGCCTGTCTGTGGGGTTAATTTTGTGCTTTGTACACTACGCCTGTAGGTATTGGTATAAACTTCCTTCTATCACTGTAAACTAAATAACCTATCATATTCCATGGAGAATTTTAATAAATTCATTACTATGTGGATATCTGTATTTTGTATTAGCATAACCTTTAACCTTGATGCGCTGTGCTGTGCTGTTTGTTCCAGCTATTGGAGATGCTCACGAATAACTGTGGAGAGCCCATCCACAAGCAGGTCATTGATAATGGGCTTCTCCCGATACTTGTGAAGATAGTGAAGAAAAAGGTGACTTCTTTGTCACTGAATGTTGGAGGACAGTTGTGAACCTTTACTAATTGATATTGACATAACACACTGCCTCGGTTGCAGACAGAATTACCAGTTCGGGAAAAAATATTTCTTTTGCTGGATGCGACCCAAACATCCCTTGGTGGAGCTAAAGCGAAGTTCCCTCAGTACTATGAGGCATACTATGAGTTGGTGGTAGGTATCAAGGTTCTAAAAACCGGAACCGGAAGAAATCCCGGTCGGCGGCCGGTAACGGTAACCGGGCGGTTACCGGCCGGTTACCGGAAAAACCGGTCACAATTTGAAAATCAAAATTTGAATTTTGAGATATTTTGAAACCGGTAACCGGAAAAACCGGCCGGTAACCGGAAAACCGGAAAAAAACCGGCCAAAATTCGAAAAATCAAAAAAATCATACCGGCCGGTTTTTTAGTTACCGGTCTCTACCGGTAAAACCGGTAACCGGCGGTTACCGGCCGGTAACCGCCGGGATTTTGAACCATGGTAGGTATCATGTTGTTTACGACTTTATCTTGATTTCCTTGCTTTTCTCCATTGTACCGCGTTGAGAATGTAGACAGTGCTAAGTAAATCTGTATAGCATACAGATTTTCTTTCCTGGAATATTTTTCCTGTGCAAGGAGAAATGCATGTGCTCATGTTTTAGTTAATTTATTGATCCTGTGTGAGAGTCCTAAGGTCTGATGCAGTGGTATTTATGGGTCGCTGCATGATTTTATGGCTTTATCACCTCTACAACTCCAATATGTGCAGTGATTCTTTGCATATCACTTTAGCGTTAGCTTAAAATAGAAAATAACTACCTTTTTGGTATATAGCTGAAGCCATTACTTTCTTTTTCTTAGTCTGCTGGTGTGAAATTTTTGAATCGCCCAAATGTTGTTGTTACGCAAGCACAAGCTCCAGTTCCAGAAGCAAGAATCGAACCGAATAAGGACAACTTATCTGGCGGATTGAATGAAGGTCAGAAGGAAGCACACACGCAACCTGTTTCTGACTCAAGGTATTTTATGCTCTGGATAGTAAGCATCTCATGCTGTGAGCTACCTTTAAATTTGTGTTTGAAATATACATTGATCAAAAGTTCCATGTCTGAGTAATTGATTGATTATTTGATTACTCCTAGAGCATTGCAACATACCTATTCGACTATTTCCTGGTGAAGAGTGATAAACTGATAGTTGCCATCCATAATCCATTCTCATCATCTCATGTCATTCCCTAATCTAAACACATGTTTCTACATGATAGTACTCCATATTTAGTAGCATGCCTTTCCTCTTGATCATTGTTGCATTCTCATCAAAACTTGTCACAGAGACATAGACTAATTTCTGCTCATGGCAGTCATCCTTAGGGTGCCATGATTCGCATGCATGTACTCTATTGTTTATTAACATTTACAGACAATATAATTGTTTGAGGATGTAACAAATATTGACTTTTCTCTGTTCATTATCTGAATGCCTGTTGGATCTTCGATCTTTCTAACAGTACGCTTCGGTGTATTTCAGTATAATCCGGAAAGCATGTAGCGTCATGGAAGTTTTAAAGGATGTGCTTAATTCCATGGATCCTAGAAACCCTGAGGTATAGATGAAACCATTGTTTGCATCAATTATACGCTTGATACTTGTATCTTTTTCTGTTTTGACTACGGGTTGTAGATTTCTCTGGTTCATATCCTTTTGTTCTGGGGAAAGTAACTTTCATGGAATGCACTCTATTAATCTACATATCCTTTTGTTCTGGGGAAAGTAACTTTCATGGAATGCACTCTATCTCTTTGTAAATATTAACCTACTCTTACATGGTAATGTATTTTGTAGGGAGCGACAGATGAGTTTGTGTTGGATCTTGTAGAACAATGTATGTTTCAAAAACAACGAATAATGCACCTCGTTATGACGTCAAGGTAAGGTTCCAACATTTTTGGTGCTGCCCTTCAGTCTTCCTGTTGCTTTCCATGCAAGTGGGGACATTTTGTTTTTGACTTTGCTCTCAGTCTGCAATCCGTCATAAGCTTCTATCAATATATATTTATATTGATATGCGCATTATTATTGCTATTTGCCAGGGATGAAGTGGTGGTATCACAAGCTATACAGCTGAATGAGGAGCTACGCAAGGTGCTTGTATGGCACGATGCATTGCTTTCCGTTCACCCGACTACGACAGTAGCTTCTAATCTCATGGAAGAAGAGGAGGAGGAAGATGCCGAAAGCCTTCATCGGAGGTATGTTCTTTCATGCCGAAAGCCTTCATCGGAGGTATGTTCTTTCATTCTTTATTCCTCCAATGGTGAAAGGTGGCCTTCTTACAGAATTTCCCTCAACGAAACAGACTACGGAAGGGGAAGGCTTTATCGGAAGACTACCCAGATGATTCCATGCCATCATCTCGATCCATACCTGAAGACAAGATGCACCGCCCTCTCACCATCCAATCATCCCACCCTGATAAGAAGCTGGGCGCGCTGAACATCCGCTCACCGGAGCCAGAGCTGAGGCCCGAACCTGCTATGTCAATTCCACCACCGCCTGCCAAGCACGCCGAGAGGGAGAGGTTCTTCCGGGAGAAGAGCATGGACGCCGTCAACTTGCCAGGCCATCTTAGGGGCCTGTCGTTGCACAGCCGGGACGGCAGTAGCTCGTGTAGCGGCAGCACAGATTATGGCGACTGAGAGTGGCATGGCACATACAGATTTTTGTTCTTCAGGATGATCTGCTTGCTTGGCAGTACATTGATGTCCAGAGGAGCCGCCTCAGCCTCGTCGTCTTACTGACCTCCACTGTATACTTTGGCTTGCTAATTCTTGTTCATTTTTCTTACATGTCTTTGGCGGACATCATTGGGAGACGGTCGGTCGGTGGGTGTTGTGATGTGAGTTTTCAGCTCTATAGATGCTTGTGCGGCATGCTGTGATCGATCTGCTGCACTGCGTGGTACTTCTGTTTGAAGTTTGGTTCTACTCTGCCCTTTCCTCTGGTTATGTACAAGTGGTGTGCCGCATTTGCTTGCATGTGTCAAGAGGCTTGGTCTTGGCCTCGCTTATTTCGGCCGAAGTTTTTGGCTTCTGACTTATTTTCACTATTTATAAATTTCGTTTTTTTTTACTTTTAGCTTTTTTGAGTTTTTTTGCTGGTTCTGTTTTCTTGTATTCATTTGCATTGTTCGTGATTGGCTAACATGTTTTTTTTCTATTTTTTAATTTTTTTTAATTTAGTTACGCAAAGTAAGACACCATCAAGTAGATTGTAATTTTAGTCATAAGTTAGCTTATTTCAGCCTAACCAAGCGGCACAAGAGGTACCTTTAGCATTGGATCAGTGCAGGGAAACCTTGTGCAGTCGCTCTACTAGTAGTATCTTGGAAATCACCTCGGATTGTGGGTGTAGAGGCCGGTTTGTCAGCGGCACTATTGACTGCCTGTTGGTGGGGTGCCTTTTAACAATTCGTTCGGTGAGACATCGATTGGACTTTTAACAAATTTATCCCTTTAAACCACTCGTAATAATTTACGAAGAACACAATAATTTACAAAGAAGAAATAAGAGAGAGAGAGAGAAACTCACCGCAGCAAAGCGCTGGTTAATGCTAGTATATAAGATTGGTAGTACTCCATGCACATCTCATAAGGAAATAGACTTCATCCCTCATGTCGTCTGTCTGAGCATAAGAGCAAGATACGAATAGTAATGCAGCGGTACGATGAACTTGATGGGAACCGGAAGGACAAGAAAACACACGCACACACACCTACCCAAAAAAAATCGTACGATCGAACCTTTGGTATATTGGTGAACATGATACCTCCCGTCTGGGGCCTCTGGGCTTCGTTCATCGACATGGCATGGTAGCAGGCTTCCCATCACGGCAGGAGGAGAGACCTGTCCAAATGGGTGGCACGGCATGATTCAACACGAGTCTAATTTGGTACGAGCCCGTTAGATACGGTCCTTTTAGTCTATCAGTCTGAACGATCGTGTCTTATCAACCCGTGGGCTGAGGCGGCGGCCCAAACATGCCCTAGCGAGGTTAGTGCCGGGCCGGCACGCGGCCGTTTAGCCTGACATGCCAATAGGCCCGGCTAGCCCGTTTTGACTCTAAAAATTTTAAAAACATAATAATTCAAAAAATATGTAGAATTAAAAAACACAATAAATCATAGAAATATATTAATAAGCTCTATTAATGTTAAAATGGCTGTCTTGTTACAACTTTGCCAAATAAAAACTTAACTTGAGAAAACCTTATCAAAGAAAAAAGAGTACAGCTTGTATCTCATCATTACAGGTAAAAAAAAAGAAAAAGTATAATGTATACATAGATGCTCTAAGAAGAGTTAGTGTTGTCGGTGTCTTGCTGCCTTTGCCACTATCTAGATAGAAATTGTTGAACACGTTTTCCAACTCCATATCCACCACACAGTGTTGAGCTCGCGCATCAGCTTATTCCCAGCCTTTCGCTATGAGAAGTACCTCTACCATCTCACTCGTGAGAGTTGTTCTTCTCTCTTCCATATTCTTTCAGAAAGATTAAAAGTAGACTTGTAAGAAATCGTCGAGACATGAATAGTTAATACATCTCGTGCTAATATGGATAGCACCGGATATGTTAGCTTATGCTCGCGCCACCATTCCAAAATATTGAAGTCCTCTGCGTGATGAGGCATGAGATCGCTGTTTAGAAAAAATGATAGTTTCCTGTAGGCCCTAGTATGGATTGCTACAGCACTTGACGATGTAGAACTTGATCTTCTAGAGATATTGGTGCATCAAAGATTTTGCCCCATATATTTGTCTTTTTACTTGTGGTGGGTGCTAATGGAGGTTATTGCAAGCGAACTTCCTGAAACTTATGCTCGTACTTCTGAATTTAGAACGAATAGTTGTAAAATAGTTATAATAATCTATCCTATAGACTCACTATAAGTGGAAGAACATTAGTGAATCCTACAATTTTAGCTCTTGGATCTAGAATAAATGCAAATACGTATAAGTACAGAATCTCATGCTAATATTTTTAATATTTAGTTTTCATAGTGCATACAGCCTCTCGTAACACTATATCATTTCATTAGCTTTCAAGTGAATGGTAATCGCAAGAATATGATGCACAATTATAGGAGATGTTGGATAGTACACTCTAGATAAAATAACAGTGGTTTCATAAAAGAGTTTCAAAAATACTAGTAATTTCTTAGCAACATACCAGTGCTGCTTAGTCAATGAGATGGATTGCAACATGAACAAGCTCCATGCTAAAATGCTTGTGTTGAAGGCCTTAGGCTCTGAGTTGGTAGGCAAGATGAACAAGGTCATCAGATTTGGAGAGTTTCAGATGCTTGGGAATGCAATGGTTGTTGTTCTACTTGTGATGGTGATGCTAGTTAAGTATGGCCTGCGTGCTAAAATAATTTGTAATGGATGCTAGTAAAGTGATTGCAGTACTTTGGATCATGACTCGTTTTCTACTTGATATTCAGAACCTAAAATAGGCAATATTTACTTGATGTTGAGCAATCTGAGATATGATCTGAACACAACCTGACATGGGGTGCACTATATTGAAGTGAAGATTAACACAAACTGAACACCATCTAACATAGCATCATGTTTACCTCACAAATTACCAAGTTTCAACTAAGGCAAATTTAGTGAGTTCACATCTCACAGACATATAGTACAATGAGTTCATAGCTCACAAGACCACATTACAAACTAGCAACCAAGTGAGTTCAAATCTCACACGAATCCATTACAAAGTCTCACAGTTTCAAGAACATTCTTTGCAAAAGCACAAAAGATGCACGTGAGATGTGAACCCATTACAAAGTCTCACAATCCCTTGCAAGCATCTATGCACATTGCCAAAACAGGAGGATCACCTATTGCCTTCTTGAGTTGTGTCATGAACTAGATCCAATTGTCACCAATTTCAGAATCAATGAATCCAAAAACTACTGGAAACATCTAGTTATGTCCATCTAGAGCTGTTACTGAAGGACTACGGGTAGGCTACGCTAGCGCAAATTAATAAAAATTATGCCCGTAAACCAAGATCACTGCAGTTATAGATCACGGAATTACCACTAGACGCGCAGGTGCGGAATTGATGCAGCACGTCGGGGCAGAGTAGTCGTACTACGTCGATGCAGCACGTCGGGGCAGAGTAGTCGTACTACTTCCTCGTCCTCGTCGCGGCGTCCAACGTACAACTCCTCTCTTGCGGTTCGTCCAAACGCTACAGATGCAGCGCCGCCAAAAGGTATCCACACGTACGGGAGGAAGCGACGCACGCCGGATTACTAGATCCGAGCGAGCGCCCAGGGCGTGGGAGGGGTGGCGGCCAGGGTTTGAGGAGGTCACGAAAAAATTCTCCCAACCCTGTGCGCCCTAGCCCTCCTTTTATAGACGTCCTTATAATGGGCTTCAGCGAATGGAGGCCCATTAGGACTCAATACCCAGTCCAACCCGGATCCAATCCGAATTAGGCTTCAGCCCTTAAGTGTGTGACCCTATGGGTTCACGTATGTTTAGACATGACACGAGTTTACCTACTCGGTCAATAGTTGGTAGCGGCCTCTAGCAAGACGTGCCAACTCCTAAACATACATAAAGATCATATCGAACGAACCATCACAACTTTATGTACATGCCAATCCCTTTGCCTCACGATATTTGGTCGAGCTCCAAGCTGACCACTCTTTCTCGATCCTGTGATCCGGAATCCCTTACTAGGTTAACTCTTAACCTTAAGTAGCATGGCCATGCATTTCTGGATCCGATCACTCGAGGGGCCCAGAGATATCTCTCTCAGGTAGAGAGGGGCAAATCCCATCTCGACTGACCATGCCTCGCAGCATGCTTCATGACAAACCCGAAAGCTACCTTTATAACTACCCAGTTACGGAGCAGCGTTTGATAGCCCCTAAGTAGGTCGATTCACATCTCAAGTACATGCGACAATCTCAGGTCTAAGGACAAGGCGTACACATTGTGTAGAGAGAGAACCATAAGTATAATTGTTATGTCTCATGTTGGGTCGGTCCAACCCCATGTTCTAAACATGTGTCCACATTATTGGTTTGACATCTCCATGTCTATGACCTGTGAAACATGGTCATCAACCGATACATGTGCTAATCCATTATTCACGTGTGACCACATATGAACTTCGACTAGGGACAACTTTATAATAACCATACAAGTAAAGAGTTTCACAAACAAGTCACATACTTGTTAATCAATACAAAGGCAATATTCAAGGAACATTTATTAAATCATGGATACAACGAAATATCATCATCTCTATGATTGCCTCTAGGGCATATTTCCAACAGTTACTACAACTAAATACCCATTCCACTTGCCATTCAGGGTTGTTGAATCTATACTAATGTATGGTCTACAACTATCCACAAAACCCTCAATGCAGGTCCTAAATGCAATAAAGAATTAGAATATGTGAAAGTACACATTACCTTTAACTCTTTTTTGTGTCTGTCTCTATAACACTTCCATAAGACCTTAGTTCAGTCTCAGCCTGTTGAAAGCTTTCTTCCCAGCTGCCTTGAATATCATCCACTGCTCTTTGTCTCCGCTTCTAAACTGTATCATTTCCAATTGTCACATTGTACTCATCTTCCAGGCTTTCTTGCAACTCCTTGGCCCCCATGGTAGGAGTCCTCCTCAGGATAGTTGATGCCCTATTTGCCACCCAAGCCTGAGCACCCGTTCGGGAAGAAGAGGACAAGCCAGTCGTAGACGTCGATGTGGAAGGTGCTGGAGCTGACTTGCCTGGTCGTGTCGACGCTGTCGACCAGCGAGTAGCCGACCATGTCGAAATCGTGCGTGCCGGCGAAGCCCTCAAACACGCACCACGAGGACGTATCGGGTGCACAGCGATCAGCCGACGAGGCGGACATGCTAGGTACCTTAAAATGACATGGCGACTCCTTTACAATTTTACCCCTTTTTAAAATTTTATTATTAGTAGTGTTGGTGGTAGTATAATGACATGGTGACTCCTTTACAATTTTACCCCTTTTTTTACTCTTTTCTTAGTTAAGATCCTAGGTAGAATCGGCGTGGAAATGATCCCTTTGGAGGGTAAGATCGCCTGCTAACACGGGCAGGTGTGTTGGTGTGGATTGCATCAAAGAAACAAATGCACATATGTCTTGTAGCTTAAGATCCTGTTTGAAACAGATTCTGCTTTTTAGGTTTTAGAAGTCAGTTTTAAATAATTGACTTCTTAGTATGATTTCTGTAAACCGTTTATAGGAGAAACTACAGAAGTTGTTTTAAACAGAATGACTTCTCAATGTGAGTGTCTTTTACCCCCTCAATCTCTCTCGTAATCAACTAAAAACCAAAATCCACAGTCAAAAGCTACAACACTTTGAAATAGGATCTAAACCATGTGTTATCTTGAGGTTGAGAGTTTGAGCCTCTCACCCCAAACCTTTTTTCCCCTCTTTGCTCATGGGGCCCGGCAAAAAAACTCGAATAAAAAATGCTTTAATTATGATAGTTAATAAATTTAAAATTAAAATGAGTCTATTTTGAGCAAAAAAGAAAGCTCAATGAGGTCTGACTCGATAATGACTCATTAACTCAAATTTAGAATAACCACTTAAACAAGATATAAAATAATTTTATATCAAATATATTAAATTCAAAAGTAACTCCATAGCGCCTCATGCACATCGGAGCCATGCAGGGGACACCTTTACCGTATTGGTTGCGTATTCTGGGCGGTACGCCATCAGTGTTGAGTTACGCCAATAACAACGCATTGGGCATTCCCTTTTCCTCTCGTCCTCTTCCTTGCGTTGCGTGCTTCTTGATCGAGCGAGAGGGAGAGGGAATCGGGACCGATGGCGGCGGCGGAGTCGGACGACCCGACGACGGCGGCTACGCTGGAGAAGTTCTGCCTCTACGAGACGCGCGCCGTAAGTACCCATTACTTCTTCTTCCTCTTCTTCTTCTGCGTCGATTGATTGGGTTCGATTCTTGCCGCGAATCGGTTGATTGCTGAATTGATGACTTGCTTGCTGAATTTGAATTGATGGTTGCATGGTGCAGAGGTTCTACTTGATCGGGAGTTCGCGGGAGAAGCGGTGGTTCCGGGTGCTCAAGATCGACCGCTCGGAGCCGTCGGAGCTCAACCTCAGCGAGGACCCTGTCTGGTACTCCCAGCAGGAGGTCAAGAGCCTCCTCAAGCGCATCGACGAGGGAAACCGCTCCACCGGCGGACTCACCCCCGTCACCAAGGCATATGGCATCGCAGGTCCCTACTCCCTCCGTCCTAACACCCACTACCACCTTCGTTATTCATCCATCCTATTACATTGGATTGGATTGTTATCCTAACCCTAATAATTGCTTGGAAATTTCACTCTTAATCAATCTCCTGGCCCTGGGAATTCTTAATTAAGTAGGAGGGGGTATATGGTTTGTTGAATGAAATAAATACAGAGATTCTTCATCTGATTTATTGTGTTAGGAATGCTGATATTTTTCATCTTTATTGGATAAATTTGCTGTATGTTTGAAATTTTTTGTGACTGGCGATAGCAGCGAGCGAAAGTGCACCATTCATGTCCTTTGCCTCAAATCCCCGCTAGTCTTGTTCGGATTGTTGGACTGTCGGGCTTAATGTATGGTGGAGTTGTTTTTGGTCTGAACTCCAAAAGAGTACAAATTTCAGATTTCTGTCTTTTGACTTATGAATGCCCCTAGTATCCCTTGTCAACAATTTGGTTGTTCCTTACTGGAACTGTTTCTTGTGGAGACACGTGATAATCAACTAGCTATCCAATTGCCTAATCGGATATTGGGAGTGGTTCTGAACGGAAATTTGTAGATATTGATGGAAAATGAGAGATATTTTAATAACCCCAGATATTGACGGGAATCCTCGAGGCTTGCCATTGTTTCCAAACGTATTTGTTTTTGTCTCTGTTGCTATGTAGGTTGCATCAAGTTCTTGGAGTCGTATTATCTGATTTTGGTTATCAAGCGCCGTCAAATTGGTTGCATTTGTGGGCATGCTATTTATTGTATAGATGAGAGCCAGATGATCACTATCCCACACACATCGGTGCAGACAGATGTTGCAGCCTCTAAGAATGAGCTAAGGTATAATTTTTTTTTCATCAATGTTTCTTGTCCATTCTTTTCATTGCCTTTTCCATACTGTTTCACACTTTTGAATTTGCAGGTACTTGCATACTCTGTAGCACGGACACGTGTCAAAACCGCCGTATCCGTGTCCGACACGTGTCTGACACGGACACGTCTCGGACACATGTCAGTGACGTATCGACCGATTTCGGAATTAATTTTAATAATTAAAATTCTCGCCACGTGTCGGACATAGTAATTATGCGAGTCGGACACGGCCTGGACACAGCCGGCCCAGGAATGGCCCAGGACACGGCCGACCCAGGCTGGCCCATACCGTGCCTGCCCTAACCCTACGGCTGCCGCACCGATTCCTCCCAAGAGCCTCATTCCCATCAGCCGCTCGTGCTTCTCCTCATCGCCCGCTTGTGCCGCCACCCGTCGGCTCCTGCACCTCGCCGCTGCCCGCCGGCTCCCGCACCTCACCGCCGCCTGCCGGCTCCTGCATCTCACCACCGCCTCCATCTCCTCACTCGCATCTCCTCTGCCCGCCGGCTCCCGCATCTCACTGCCACCTGCCGGCTCCCGCATTTCGCTGCCGACTACATCTCCTCCCCGGCGTCCAGTGGCGGAGCTAGAGCAAAACGGAGGGGGGGGGGGGGTGCAACGGGCCGCGCGTGGGAGCATAGGACGGTGGGAGAATGGGCTGGACAGGGCGAGTGAGGGTGTTTGTTGGGTTAGGGGTACACCATATTGGACCAAGGGGGGTGCACAAAGGGTGAATGTTTACTAGTAATAACTAAAAAAAATTTGGACCCGGGTTCCTGGGAACCCCCTCTGGCCCATTGGGCTCCGCCCCTGCCGGCGTCCCCGCTGCTGCCTCCCCGGCGTCCCCGCGGCTGCCTCCCATGTTAATGGAATTCATATTTCTAAAAATGGTATTCACATCAACAATTGTCGTCAATATTAACAAAACAATCCATGAGGTACATATTCCGAGTATACACTTTACAAATTACAAGTTTACAATTTACAATTTTTCAGTTTAATAAGCATGTGGAAACATAGAAAATAATACATATATATATATAATTTATTTATTATTTAAATATATATAGCCGTGTCGCCGTATCGGTATTTTTGGGAAAACGGCGAATTCCTGTGTCGGTGTCGTGTCGTGTCGACGTATCCGTGTCCGTGCATCATAGCTTGCATATATTTGCTGAACTTTAGTAAATATTATTGCCTCTGTAACAGGTACAAAAAACTTTTGGCTAGTGTTGATCTCACCAAGGATTTCTTCTATAGCTACACATACCCCATCATGCAGAGCCTGCAGCAGAATGTCACTTCTGCAGGGATGAAGGAATTTCCTTATGAAAATTTATTTGTCTGGAATACTTTTCTGACAGAGCCAATTCGATCAAGGTGCCACAATACTCTTTGGACAGTAGCTCTGGTCCATGGGCACTTCAAGCAGGTTATGTCTGACAAATGGTCTGCTCCATATATTGGTTTTGCTATTATTTATGTTTCTATTGTATGCTTGTGCATGTCTGATATAACTAATGTTCGACTTGGAGCTTTACAGTTTACATTAGTTATTTCCTTGGATCCTGTCAAGGATGTATTCACATCAAAATGCTTGGGAGCTTTACCTGTAATGTCATACTAACTAAAATATGGATCTCTACCTACATCTGACTTACCAGAGTAGAATGTTGAGACAGTTCTGACCTAAGAGAAAAGAGGTACAATTTCAATCCCAGAGTTTGTTTCCATTAGAAAATAAATTGCAAAGGAAATTGAAATCCATAGGACATGTTGCAACTACTAGTGATGGTGGACCAGGTCTTTGTAGTTGTCATCTCTCTGTTCCTTACTGAATGAATCCATTATTATTTGAACACTTGAACTATATGAGGCTTTGGAATTTATTGCTTGGTTGATGAGTGCTGCTACTGTAGATTAGTTTCTTGTTCAGTTTATCCGGAATAATAATGCCCAACTTGCAGCTGATCCATGTAAAAATGATTAAATAAATGCATAACAACTATTTTTCAATTGCATATTATGTAACTAACATAATGTGTATATTTTCCAGATCAAGCTGTCAATATTTGGTAGGGAGTTAAATGCTGTCCTCATTTCTAGAAGATCCCGACATTTTGCAGGGACACGGTAGGTTTCATGTGCTTTAAGATAATGGCATATTTCTGGATGTCCTTTCACTTTATGTAAGCTGACTCTATTATTCAGGCTTACATCCTCTTTCAATTTACCGTGTTCATTTGATTGCTGTTGACTTATCACATGCATGTGTAAGATCTTGTTTTGGGTGAATCAGTGTTCATGAATAATTTTTCAAATCAACACCCGACGGTCTTATGCTATTTATTTCCTCTACTTTGTCAACTGAGACCAAGCAAAATACTGACTCTGCTCGTAATATGTTATTCTCATTCAATCAAAAACTTACTACCTTCCGCATGGTATCTGTAGGTATTTAAAAAGAGGTGTGAATGACCATGGAAAAGTTGCTAACGATGTCGAAACAGAACAAATAGTATTTGAAGAGGAAGCTGGTTCCTGGAAGGGAAGAATGAGTGCAGTAGTACAGATGCGAGGATCGATCCCTCTTTTTTGGTCGCAGGAGGCTGGCCGACTTAGTCCTAAGCCTGATATTTTTGGTAAATAAATTTTGTAAAGAATTACCTTATAATCTCAAAGACGAAATCAAATTGCATAGTTTGATTGGAGGATATTTATATATCAAAACTAAATTTCTTATCTGGCCATGCTTCAATTAGAGCTGCATATCTGAGGAAGGTTTTGAATTTTAACTATTATATTCTTGTCTAATCTCTTATCTGACCATGCTTCTAAAAGCTTGAAATGCATAAAATTTCTCGATGCATTCTCACGTTTGGATTTTGCTGCAGTGCAGAGATACGATCCTACATATGAAGCAACAAAATCACATTTTGACGATCTTGCTCAGCGATATGGGCATCCTATCATAATACTTAATTTAATAAAGGTACGTGCTTGCTACTTGATTTTGTGATCCCGAATTGCCTTCATCTGTTGTTGGTAGTAATGATTCTGCTGCCCTTACTTTTAATTTCAAGATGAAACTAATGATTCCTGTTCACGAGACAGAGAAGAGGTCATTATCCTGATTCATTTTGGAATGATAAAATCTTTTACCAGGCTTGTTTTTGGGTATTTGAGGTTTGACTTCAAATTCAGTATCTCAACTGCTAGAATGTGTTTTGCGTAAGAATTAATTCAGTTACACCCACAGCACTTATTGAGAACTTTTTGCGTGCACTCACCACACTTGATTCTTTATGCTTCCCAGTGTAAGACACAATATCTAAGAGTAATATGCCACTTGGAACCAAAACTGAACTGAAAAACATTGTCGATTATACCTCATAATTCTTCCAACTTTTCTCCTGAATAAGTTTTGCTTGGCCATGTTCAATTTGTGGTGGCAGGGAGCTGCTATCCCACTTTTACTTGTTTGTGCAGCCAGCATGTTACCTTTTGCCCTCAGTATAATACTCATCAAGGTTTTGTGCTGTCTGTGTAGACTGTTGAGAAAAGGCCACGAGAGATGATGCTCAGGCGTGAATTTTTTAATGCAGTTGGATATCTTAATCAAAATGTCCCAGAAGAGAGGAAATTGAGATTCATCCACTGGGATTTTCATAAATTTGCAAAAAGGTTTTTCTATCGATTCTTTATAAGTTCAAATTTGCGTTAGTGCTTGTTCATGTGCTAATGATTCTCCACCTGTTATTTCAGCAAGTCTGCAAATGTACTGGGTGTTTTAGGCGGTGTAGCGAGTGAAGCATTGGACCTTACTGGATTTTATTACAGTGGAAAGCCAAAAGTTCAGAAAAGAAGGTCAACTCAGCTTAGTCGAACTAGCACTGCAAGGTACATATTTCAATTTGTCAGCAAGTATACAATTTCACGTAAGGCAAATATATACAGCTTATAACAAACATGCGTATTGCCTTCCCATAGATTTTTTAGCAGAGAGTTGACAAATGGAAAATAAGAATTGATATCTCACCCAGTTTGTTAATGAAAAAGAGTACGATTACCGGCCGATTGCATTCAACCAAGGATTCAAAAACAGATTATGGGAAAAATTGAGGACCACAGCCGGTACTGGTTCCTGGCAGAAACCGGTTTTCTCCTGGGTAGTTTCAATTGCCAAATGTGAATTTGACTTAATCCCAACTGGTTACCACCCGATCTGACTGGTTCTCAGCCAGAATTGCTGTTCATCAATTTAAATTCAAAAATCTTAATTTAAATTTAAAGTTTTCCATGCCGGAATCCCCCAGTTGTCACCAGTGATCTGGTTACCGCTGGGATTTTTTATCCCTTCATTCAACACATGAATACCATAGCCGTGTAATCATGTGGCACTAGCAACTGGGGCCAATATCAGTACATCGCTGTTATGAATAGCGCATATATTCATAATAAGGCCAAAGGGCCGATATATATACATGTACAGGTGGCATATATGCAGGAAACCCTTTATACAATAGGGTAAATACACAGCTATGTAATACACATCTAACACTCCCCACAAACTTATGGTGGATCAACAACATGAAGTTTGGAGAGATGAAAACTGTGCTGAGCCCTGGTTTGTGTCTTTGTGAAGAAATCTGCCAACTGAAGCTCGGAAGACACATACTGAAGAGCAACAATCTGGTCCTGCACCTGTGTCCGCATGTAGGAAGCATCAACACCAATATGCTTTGTAAGCTCATGCTTCACTGGATCTTTAGTAATGCTAATAGCACCTGTACTGTCAGACAAAAGAGAAGTTGGTGCAGAAACAGAAACACCAAAGTCTGCAAGTAACCACCGTAGCCAAGTAACCTCCGCAGTCAACAAAGCCATAGCTCGCAACTCAGCCTCAGCACTCGAACGGGAAACTGCTGTCTGCTTCTTAGTCTTCCAAGCAATGAGAGAACCACCAAGAAAAACACAATAAGCAGAGAGAGACCGGCGATCAGAGGGATCACTAGCCTAGGTGGCATCAGAATATGCCTGGAGCTGTAAAGAGCTGGAGCGAGGGAAAAAGAGACGACGAGAGATAGTTCCACGAAGATATCGTAGAACACGAAGAAGACTATAGTGGAGCTGAGTGGGAGCGGAAACAAACTGACTCAAGATATGCACAGGGTACGAAATGTCAGGACGAGTGACACCAAGATAAACAAGACTTCCAACAAGATGACGATAGCGAGTAAGATCAGCAAGAGGCTCACCATCCGTGGGACGAAGATGAACATTAGGCTCCATGGAGGTCTCAGCTGTCCGCTGATCAATAAGAGAGGCACGATCAAGAAGATCCTGGATATACTTTTCTTGGGACAGATAGAAACCCTCAGGAGTAGAAATAACCTCAATCCCAAGAAAGTAGCGAAGAGGATCTAGATCAGATATAAGAAACTGCTCATGAAGCCGCTCCTTGATAAAAGTGATATACTGAGGATCATCTCCAATAATGATCATATCATCAACATACAAAAGGAGAAGCGTCCGACCACGAGATGAAGTGTGGATAAAAAGAGCAGGATCATGAGCACTCGTAGAAAAACCAGCTGCAGTGACAACGGAGGAGAAACGATCAACCAGGCACGAGGAGCTTGCTTGAGGCCATAGAGAGATCGGCGAAGACGACAAACCATACCCTCAGGAACAGAATACCCAGGGGGTGGCTGCATGTAGACCTCCTCACGCAACTCGCCATTGAGAAAGGCATTCTTGACGTCCAACTGAGAGATAGACCACTGTCGAACAGAGGACACAGCAAGAAGAGTGCGAACGGTGGTCATGTGAGCGACAAGAGCAAAAGTCTCATCATAGTTACGGCCATGCTCTTGCTGGAAACCACGCGCTACAAGACGAGCCTTGTAACGCTCAAGAGAACCATCAGAGCGAGTCTTAACCTTATAGACCCACTTGCACGTGATAGGAGTAACACGCGCAGGAAGAGGAACAAGATCCCATGTGCCAGTACGCTCAAGGGCAGCAATCTCCTCTGCCATCGCATGCTGCCACTCCTGATGAACAACAGCATCACGATAAGAAGTCGGTTCGGCAAGAGCAGCGGCAGCAAAACCAAAACGCTTAGGAGGCCAAATAGACTGGCGATCGCGAAGACTATAACGAGGAGTGGCCGAGGGAGATGCCCCGTCAGAAGGAGAGGGCATATCAGAAGGAACCTCAACTCGCGGACGACGAGTATAGTAAAGAGGATAAGAAGGAACAAGATCAGGAGCATCCTCGGGAGAGGATACCGGTGGTGAAGAAGGTGCTGACCGATAAGGAGGTACCGGAGAGACCAAAGGCTATGGTGGAGTGGTGACTATAGGACTGGAAGGAAAAGTCAGAAATGAAAGCGGCTCAACGATAGATGCTGAAGTGGAGGAAGGAGACAGACGAGGATAGAAAGGACGAGACTCATCAAAAGTAACATCCCGAGAAATCCGCATCCGTCGGCCAACAGGATCCCAACAACGATATCCCTTGTGCTCAGCACTGTAGCCCAGAAAAACGCACTCAACTGACTGAGCGGTCAGTTTGGTGCACTCATGAGGTGCAAGAAGAACATAGCACACACACCCAAAGAGGCGAAGTCTGGAATAATCAGGAGTCTGGCCACAGAGACGCTCAACTGGAATCCCACCCTGCAGAGCAGAGGAGGGCTGAATGTTGATCAAGAAAGTGGCAGTAGAAATAGCCTCAGCCCAGAAATGTGGTGGAACAGCAGAAGCAATCATGAGAGCACGAGCTGTCTCAAGAAGATGACGATGCTTGCGTTCAGCCACACCATTCTGAGCATGGGCACCTGGATAAGAAAACTGAGAGAGAGTGCCCTGCTCAGCAAGAAAACCACGAAGGACTCCTGACAAGTACTCTCCAGTGGAATCGGCGCGAAAAACACGAATATGAGAGTCAAACTGAGTGCGAATCATGGCGGCAAAGGTTTTGTAGATAGATAAGACCTCACTACGAGATGACATAAAGTAAATCCATGTATGTCGAGAAAAATCATCAATAAAAATGATATAATATCGATAACCTCCTTTCGAAACAAAAGGAGCTAGTCCCCATACATCAGAATAAACAAGATCAAAAGGACGCTGAGACACTGACTCACTAGAAGAATACGGAAGTTGAATCTGTTTGCCAAGCTTACAACCCTGACAATTTAGATAAGCATCACCAGACACAGACTCTAAAAGATCTCGACGAAGTAAGGAAGACATACGGGAACCACAAAGATGTCCTAAGCGATGATGCCACTGAGCGAATGATGTGGTGGAGGCTGCAACAGCTACAAAGGCAGTGGTGGAGGCGAGTAGACTGACTGGGGCAGCGGAAGGAAGGCGAAGCCAATCAAGCTCCCAGAGCCGTTGGGAGTCACGGCGGCGAGGGCCAGTACCAACCAGAGTCCCCGTGCGACGATCCTGAACACAAAAAGAATCAGAATCGAAAATAACACGACAACCATGATCAGTGAGCTGGCCAGCAGATATGAGCTGCATGGTTAGTTTTGGAACATGAGAAACAACAGGAACATGAAAAGAGGAATTGGAAAGAGTGCATCGTCCTGTGTCAGAAAGAGAGGTACCATCGGCTGTGTGGACAGTAATAGGAGCAGCTAAAGAACTAATGGAAGTAAGACAGGTGGAATCAGATGTCATATGAAAGGAAACACCAGAATCAAGAATGCAAGGTGATGTACCTGAGGAAGGAGAAGTAGAACGTGGTCTCTCACCAGAAGACTGAGCAGCAGAACCAGCAGAACCAGACGATGCAGAAGCAACCAGGCGGCCTAGCAATGTGAGAAGCTGCTGAGTGTCAGGTGTACCAGAACTCTGCTGAGAGGAGGAATCTCCAGTGCCCCTCGGAGGACGAGCACCACGACGAAGATCCTTCTTCTTGTAGCAAAACTGTTCCACATGTCCATCCTTGTTGCAATAGGTGCAGTGAAGGCCCTTACCAACAGCAGCTGTCACTGGTGGAGGTACAGCTGGTGAAGACAAAGGCACAACGGGTGTAGAAGCCAGAGAAGCCACCAAAACCGAAGGAAGTGATGATGATGATGATAGCAGACCCGCTCCACGAAGTCGAATCTCCTCAGTACAAACAGCTGCAAGGGCCTCCAACAAAGTCACACGAGGATGACAAGCCAGCAACTGAGCACGAGTCTGCTCAAACTCAGACCGGAGACGTGTCAAAAAATCGTAGATGCGGCGAAGCTCCATGTGAGACTGCTGACGATGGCAACACTGACAGGTGCAGCAAACATCTGGCCCCAAAGAGTCGATCTGACGCCATATCGCAGACAACTGAGCATAGAACTCATCCACAGTGGCATCTCCCTGCTGCAGCAACTGCTCCTGTCGCACAACAGCAAGGTATAAGGAATCACCAGATGGCTCGTAGCGGCTGCGTAGATGCGTCCACATCGCACGTGCGGAAGCCAATCCAACAACATCACCAGTGAGATGCACCTCCATGCTAGCAACCAAAATAGCAGAGGCACGAGCATCTTCATCAATCCATGTCTTGTAAGCAGCATACTGAGTCTGAAAAGTCTCCATGGCATCCTCAAAAGCCTCAGAAGCCTTTGTACGAGCGTCTTCGAAAGCATCCCTCGGGAGAACAGGCTCAACAGGTGGAGTAGGAGGTGGGCACTTTAAACCCGAGAACCGAACACCGAACCGAACCGAACCCGGATAGACCGAATTGTCGGTCTATTCGGGTTTCGGGGTTCGGTCAATATTTTGATTTAGTTCGGTCTTCGGGTTCGGGTTCGGTCTTTGGCCTTCAAAACCCAAATAGACCAAATAACCCGAATTCTGGTTTTATAGAAAAGGCCCCCGTCAAGGCGTCAAGCACTCAAGCATCGACCCAAACCCGAAAAGCCTGGTTTTATGTGAACCCTAGCTTCCTGCTACTCCTGCGACGGCGGCGGCAACCCCTCAACAGCGACGCAAGGACGAGGGGTTTAGGGTTCTCACCGTCGACGAGGCGCGCTCCTATCTCGTCGCCGTCGAGCGGCGCTCTGCCACCACCACGCCTGTTTCCTCTACACCTCCGACGACGCGTGCTCCTCCCTCCGTACCTCGCCCTCGTCGAGCAAGGCGCTACCGCCTCCGCCGCCACGCCGGTATCTTCTGCGCCTTCAACGGCGCGTGCTCCTACCTCGTCCTCCTACTGCTTTGAACCGGATCTACTGATTCTTCTTCCGCATTCCGCATTGGTCGAAATAATTTAACTACTGCTGCTGCCAGCTTCTGGTGAACCTGCTGTAGTTCTGGCATCATCTGGTGAATTTTTTGTGCGGTCAGAGAAGCTATCCGAGCGGCAAGAAAGGAGTTCGCAAACAACACTGGATCTGGAAGCTCAGAGTTATTTCGGTCAATTCGGTGGACCGATAGACCGAACAAAAAATTCGGTCTATTTGGGTTCGGTTCTTGTTTTTTCTGAGAAATTTGGTTCTCATTTTTTAGAACCCGAATTTTTCAGAGACCGAATAGACCGAAAAGACCGAATGCCCAGCCCTAGTCCTGATAATTGAGATCATCGAAGATCACCGGGCAACGAGGAACAGAAACAGTGCCTGCAAAAGAAGACATTTGTTTTTTTGCCTTTTTTTTGGTTTTTTTACTCGGTCGGTTTACAATCCAACCGAAGAACTCTACTCAACCAGCCGACCGACCGAAACCAGCTGATCGACCGAAACAGAGGACTGAGCCACCTTTCGCCGAAACAGAGGAGCGGAGTAGAGCGCCGGCACGCGACGCCGGCGGCGACGTCCTCGGGCGGAGCGGCGAGCGGCGACCTTGGGCGGGGGAAGGGGGCAGCCCGCGTCACTGGCAGCGACGGCGGACGGCGATGCTGGCGGCCTCGGGCGGAGAGCCCCTGATGACGTCGCAAGAGACGGCGACGCTGGCGACCGCAGGCGGAGACCCCGAGCGGCGGCCTAGGCGACGACGGCCTTGAGGGCGACCCGCGTTGCGCCGGCGGCGACGACCTCACGGGCAGATCCAAAGCAGCGACGGCCGGCGAGCAGCACCTCCGAAGAAACGGCTTTCTCCGAAGGGCGGCGACTTCACTAGCGGTCTGGGGCTTTCTCCGGATCTCAGTAGAAATGGCGGGCAGGGGACAAAGCCAGCGGCGGTAGGGGCGGGCAAAACCGACGGCGGTAGGGGCTGGAGAAAGAACCAACGGTCCAAAAGCAGCGACGGTGGCAAAAAACCCTAACCCTAAATTTGGCTCTGATACCATGTTATGAATAGCGCATATATTCATAATGAGGTCAAAGGGCCGATATATATACATGTACAGGTGGCATATACGCAGAAAACCCCTTATACAATGGGGTAAATACACAGCTATGTAATACACATCTAACAATCGCAACTAGTAGCGTTTGCCATGCATAATGCGCCTTGTAAGTCCTATCCATCTAAGCCCTAAATGCTAATGCAAGATGGGATAGTGATAGCCTTACTCTTTGATGGCCCGATGTTGGTGGCAGCCTGCCACTACAGTAGATCGAATCTGTACTTGCTTATATACTTTTGGGGAATGCCATGCTTGGTGTGGTGCCCAAATCATGTATAATATTAAAAACTTAAAATGCACATTTCGTTTTCAAGGAGTAAGTTTCACTATACGTCCTTGGCCCATATTCTAAAACTTTCCTTTAAAAAACTGCTGGCTTGGCATGCCATGTCACAAGATGCTGACATGCTATGTGGCACTAGTTTGGTGATGCACCATGCTAAGTGAACGATCTTGAGTCTTAGACACATTTTACTATTTAAGTATACATTATTGCTGACCTGCATTCCATGTTATCAAGCCCACTGCAAAATTACATGATCGGACCCAACTGAAACCGAAATGGAACTTTACGGATCTGTTTGACAAACACTAAAGAGTGGGGGCTCCAGTTTTATATAAGGAATGATGATCTGCAATGAAATCTACTATGTTTTAGATATAACATATCCTTCTGCAAACTGACAATATTCCCCTCTTTCTTTGCACAGGGATGGCTCCATTGATATAAGAGCTAGTTCTGGAGACCTTTCAAGGCTTTCTAGTAATGCCGATGCACTTGGTTCCACACCTTTTCAGGATATGAGAAAAGAGGATAGCAAACAAGAGCCTCTTGGTGATGCTCCTTGTTATCAAACTGGAGTTCTTCGTACGAATTGCATAGACTGCCTAGATCGCACAAATGTTGCACAGTATGCTTATGGCCTTGCTGCTTTGGGGAGGCAACTTCATGCAATGGGACTGACGGATGTTTCAAAAATCCACCCAGATAGCAGCATTGCTTCAGCTTTAATGGAAATGTACCAGAGCATGGGTGATGCACTTGCTCATCAGTATGGAGGATCTGCCGCACATAACACAGTATATTTTCACCTCTTATTTTCTCTTGTTATGTTGAATCAAGAGGAATTATGAGTCATTTGTAATGGCCAATTGGCCATAAGGCCCTCATAGGAAACTTCCTCTTGCTACATCCTGAGTTGATGTAGCAAAAACATGTTTGCAAATTTTTTTTTTGGGATGAGTCATTGGGGCAAATCTGGTTATCTTTTTTCATTTCTGTTTTCATCTAGTGTTGCTGATAATATTATTGTTGATCTGGCCCAATAACTTGTCTCTCTTCCTCTAATTTCATTGCTCCCCACTCCCCAGTGAACATAAATTCCATCTACTTGTTTCTTATCAGGTTTTCCCTGAGAGACAAGGGAAGTGGAAGGCTACCACTCAGTCTCGGGAGTTTCTGAAATCAATTAAACGGTATTACAGCAATGCCTACACTGATGGTGAGAAACAAGATGCTATAAATCTGTAAGTCACTATCTGGCTTTATCATCTTGAAAATCTTATCCAGACAAGATAGTAGATGAACTCTTGAGCTGTTCACTCCCGGTAAGTGGAATTTGATTACCTCCCCTGGTTCTTAGTTTGGTGATATTGTCAGGTTTCTGGGTTATTTCCAACCTCAAGAAGGAAGACCAGCTCTCTGGGAGTTGGATACTGACTACTATCTTCATGTGACAACGGCTGGTGATGATCTTATACCTGATAGCTACCATATGAGGTTAGTTGAAATGTGGTCCTACACATCAATTTGTTATGACAGTACAATTTTAGTCACTTACCTTGATGAGGTGTAGAATTTGGTGCTAAGTTTTTTTGCCATAATTTGTATGTTATTATTCATGTTATTGACAGTTCCTCAGCTGGAAATAATTTGTCCGAGGGATCTGGAGCTGCATTGAGCCCTAGAGCCGCATTGAGGCCTGTTCCAGCATGTAAAGATGACTTCTCGAGGATGAAACTTACTTCATTTGACAAACTTATAGAAAGGACATGTAGTTCGATAAGGAATGTGAGGCTTCACTGTGATGCTGATCTAAAACCAAGTGGAAGTGTTGGAACTTCTGGAATGGCACCAGACGCAGCGTACCTCATCATTTTGCACTTGTGGTTCTTTGTTGAATTTTACTTTTTTGATGTTCACTTACAGCTTGTGTTTATGATTCAGTGAGATACAGCTTAAAAGCCCAAAGTGGTTGTTTGGTCAAAGAAAACACGCAGAGACAGTTCCAGCAACAAAAGTTACTCCAGTGGAAAATGCGAACGAGGGAAGCAGAGATGACTCGAATGTCTCTCTACGTGGGGAGCTGAATTGGCTTTCCTCCTCAGCAGATTCATGCGAGGAGGACAACTTCAGAAGGTAGTCCCAGAAATAGTTCAAATGGATATTTTCAGCGGGTTTTGATCTTCCATGGGATATATCTGAAATTCTAATTACTCTTAACCATGCAGGTATCTAGCATTCACAACAGCGGATGTAGAGAATGGCTGGTACGGAGGAACACTGATATACGATCAAGACGAGAACAGCGGGGCTTATAAACACTATTCTGAACTTTGCCAGGTGAGCAACCCATAGGATTGGTATTGTCGCGACAGGCTAAAATCCCGTCATTTTTTTGCTGCTTCTCAAGGTGTAAGCTCACCTGTTGATATTGTAGGGGCCAGTCATGGATCCTTTCGAGCATGATCCCGAGAAAGAAAGGCACTACGCGGAGGCCCTTAGCGTGGATATTGAGATCACAGACGACGCGCGGGTGCAGGCGGAGATGAAAGCTGCACTGGACGACTACCGGATCATAGGGTCGGACCTGAGCATCATCCCGTCGTGCGGAGCGCTTGCCGAGGATCCAAGCCAGCTGACGAGGTGGATCATCGGAGACGAGAAGCTGCGTGTCGGCGCTGCACAGTAGCTCAGTTTTCGCCGGGGGAGGGGGTGTAACACGTTGCTACAAGTTCAAGCTGTGATTCATTTCATTCGCCGTTTGTGTATGTATGTATGTATGTATAGCAGGGGGCGTGCCCTACAGAAGAACTGCCCGGTGCGTTTATTCATTCTGTCGGGAGCAAAAATGCCGTAATACTGCTAGAACACAAAAGAGAAGTAAAGCGAGAAATAAAACAATCCAAGGAAGAATAAAAGAAAATGAAACGGAACATATTCGACCTTAGAATGTCGAATAATAGTACCACTCATTGAGGATTTGGTTTCCAAGCACAATCTCGCGTTTTGAGTTTTCATCATCCTGCGGGAAATTCTATCTTTACCTTTCTACCAATTCACCTCACCTTTACGATGAACTAACAGGCAGTTACATATGCATAAAGACATGATCATATGAGTCAACATGTAGTCACGTGCATAAGACGTCCCATGCCACGGGTCATGACCAAATCCCTCATGCAAAATGTCAGCAACCCAATCCGAGGGAAGCAAGCCAGTCCATTTTCATTTTGCTGTCAAGATCGAGAGCTAGCACTACTCAAAAGTCAAAGCCACTCAACCAGTGAAGGCATTCCTTCCCCCATCTCCTCTACTGAGACAGAACGAGTAGAGCTCATCCACAAAGCCAACCGAGAGTGAGCCCCAAAGCCAAGCATGACCAAAACCAACCAGAGCAACACAGAGAGGAGGTGAGGGAGAGAGAAGCGGAGGAGAGGAGCTTGGGAGTTGGGGAAGCTCGACGGCGTTAGGACGGCATCCACGGCAACCATAAGCCACCTAGGACCATCGGAACCACGTTGATCCGGACTAGGACAAGGAAGAGGCGAGAAGGGCCAACGGAAATGCGTGGAGAGCGCTATCGCCACCATGGCCATCATCATCGCCTTCTCATCCCCACCTAATCTAAGCCAAGTAAGGTTTTACCTTCCCCAGCCATGCGTGATGAAGAATAGAGCAAAACAAAACTAGGAACTAAATCAAACTACGTTTAGTAAAGAGTGAAGTAGATGGACCGTCTTGGGGGATGGCGACGCTTGGGGCTCGGCCATGGCTGGAGGCCGAGCCAGGGCTTCGACAGCCGAGTAGGGGTAGGGTGACAGTAACCTGAGGGCCGAGCTATAGCCACAGGTGGAAGCTAGTGGCCTGGGGGCACCTTGGCGACGGCCAACGGCACGGGAGGTGGTGCTGGCATGCCATGCTCGTCACGCTAGAGGAAGATGAGGTGCCGACGGTGTACCCCTAGGGCCGGCGCCGATGGACCCCAACCAAGGGCCAGTCATGGTGAGCAGTCGGAGCCAGGGCGGCAGCTGGGGTCTAAGGGGGCCCAGCACCCGATGGGGGGTTGAGAGGTGGTGTTGGGGAGGCGACCAAGGCCAAAGTCGAGGGGAACTTAAGCTTTGCTGCCGGCGGCCAAAGGCACGTGGGAAGGCTACGCCTTGGGGCTAGCTTGGAGGACGACGCTGGTAGGCCAGTAGCCAAGCCCAAGGGGGAGCCATGGGGGAGCAGTCGGCTCCGAGTTTGGCGTCGGCTTGGAGCCATCCATGCACACCGGAGGGAGAGGGTGAGGCCATCTGACCGGATCTGAGGTGGATCCAAGAGAGAGAGAGAGAGGAAGGAGAGGAAGGGGAGTTTGGCCAAGAGAGGAAAGGAAGAAGAGAGAGAGACTGTTCGGCCATGTAGAAGCAAAAATAGAGAGAGAAGAAAAGGAAGAAAAGGAAGGAAAGGAAAAAAGTGGGGGTTTGGTACCTGCACGTCAGGTCCTTAACCTCAAACGGTTGGTGATGCTTTCGATCGCTCAGTGATCAATCACCTGATCAACTGCTACGCTTATGATCACTTGAACAACTTCTCTACTCAATCACCGACACGATCGCTTAGAACACGGTCGTAAGATCTAAACCACCAGCAATCACCAGTGCAAAATCAAGAACCAGATTGATTCAAGACTATCTTTGTTGCTGGAATTTTGTGGATTCACATAGTACCCTCACAAGCACCCCTAAAACCTTCTCGACGAAAGCCATCTCAAAACCGCACTAAACGTTCTCAAAAGTCACACATTAGCCCCTAACCTATCCCTGCTTTTATAGCCTAAGGTCCCAACCTTGTTCGACCAAACACAAACACAAGACTTTATCTCTTCCTCAAATCAAGGGACCCGAAACCCTTCTGAACATGAGTTTTATTCAAATTCTCAATCTTCTCTGTTATAGACTCCATCCATAACTCCTAACCCAATACGTGACGAAGCTTCCAAGACAGCACCTCCTGTATCTTCATCACACACCATCACCTTCCATTTCAAAGCCTCCTGGACCGCATCGCCCGTAGCTTCTCCATGAATCATCACCCTTGATCTATACATGCTCTAGCGTGAGCATGATCACCTCGCGTGACATCCTCGACTGCCTGAATCTCAAATTTCCCTATCCTAGTCTTGGTCCTTCTTGTTACTAACCATGACCGTCTCCACGCCAACCTGCATATCAAAGACCAAAGAATATTTTCCCGATACAAATTCTTCACAACTTGACCGTCATTAGTCCACACACATAAACTACACTGTTAACCATCCACGAACATCAACTAGATTGTCCACAACCACAATTTCTATAACTACCCAAAAATCACCCTCAGACTACTCATTATGACCGGTTACAACCGCTATGCATGGACCGGTCGCTAGCTTATCGAGTACTTGAACACAAGTACTCGGGAAATACCATCGCTCAGATCACTTAGGAATAACAAACATCACTACCGATCATAGAACCATCAAGTACCGAGTACCACGACCATCTGACCATCGAGTACTTCCATCTTCTGAGTACCGAATCCTTCGAGTATTGTTCCTCCGAGCACTGTTCACCGATTATAGACCACCATGCACCAGCCAGTCATACCGCTGGCCTAACACGAGTACTCAAAGTCTCAAAGATAGCAAGAATCGAAGTACTCGAACCAACCATGAAGTCTATGAGTACCGATCGTGAAGCCTGTGACAACCGATCACAAAGCCTTCAACTACAAATCACGAGGTCTATGACAACTGATCGAAAAACCTAAGACAACGACAACAGATCTCAAAGTCTACGAGTATCGAGATCGACTAGTAAAGTCCACGACTGTCGAGTATCAACTAGCAAAGTCTACGACTATTGAGTATCAACCATATACTGTAGCTACGACCATCGACCGGTTACTGTAGAAGTGACCTTACGACCTCCGACTGGTTGACTGTAGCTAAGACTGGTTCACTGTCATTTACGATTGGTTAAATATTGCTTATAACTGGTTCACTGTTCGAGGTCAAAATATACGATTACCTACCGTGGTCGTTCTGCCGTGGTCGAAATACCATAGTTGATTTGCCGTGGTCAAAGCTGAACTGGTCGAAGTCTGCTGTGATCGAAACCATACATGGTCAAAATCGGACATGGTTGAAGTCTGACATGGTCAAAGTTGGACATGGTTGAAGTCTGCTGTGATCGAAATCTGCTGTTTGGACCTACCAATCGGACCATCCATCACAAGGCCAATCATACTAGCCATCACAAGGCCGATCGGACTACCAGACATGGGTGTTTTGCCATCCTGAAAACTCAAGCACAAAAGCACATCAACTAGAACTTTTATGAATGCAAATTCCAATAAAACCAAATGTTAATTATTTATCATCAACAAAATGCACGACCATCACATGATCTACACGACAATCATATGGTCTAATAATCTCCCTCTTGATGAATACATTGATAACACCTTAAAAACTCTGAATGAGAGAATTTGCGAAGGGAATTGACCATAGCTAAAAGAGCACAGACCACTCAGAAAACTCCCCCTCAACACTAGAGAGAAAACTCCCCCTCAACACCAGAGAGAAACTCCCCCCAACACCAGAGAGCGATTTTTCAATTTTCTTTCTCCCCAAACTCTCATAAAATTCTCCCCCTTTCTTCTAATTTCTCTCCCTTTGGCAATGTAATCATCAAGAAATTTAGAGAGAAAATAATTCTAAAAAGGAGCAAAGGAGAGTAAACATCTACAAGCTTTGTAGATTATCCAAGTCACGGTGTATTGATTTAAGAGTGTGTCCAAGTCATCCGAGTAGAGCTCCCTAGATCATATAAAGTCATATACCACAAAGCAAGTCTTAAACAAGTCTTTAGCATGATTAAGCATATTGGATTAATGACATGCATCTCGACCATAACTAAATTGATCTATAAAGAGCACAAAGGGATATCACACCTAAAAGAGTAAGTCTAAAAGTAAAACAAACTTTACAATCTGTCGAACTAGTAGTCTCATATAACAATCTATTGCTCCACACTCTTTTTTTAAGCATGTGGCATGCTTATAGTATACTTCTTTTCATGATGCCATCTTTGTAACAAACTTTTTTTAAATGGTGGCACGCTTGAAGCATAGTTCTTTTCATTCGATCACGTTTTGTGCCTTTTCTTTTCTTTAACCATGGCATGCTTGAAGCATATATCTTTTTAATCTTCTCTTTCTTATTTTTTTTATTTTTATCATAATATGCCAACTTGAGTAAACATAAAAAGATTGGAATATGAAACATACGAGTTCCATGGCCAAGATTTAAAAGAGGACTCACAAGTAAGCTAATCCTTTTCAATAAATATCACAAGGTGCTATTTATAATCAATCTAGTCAAAGTTTTCAACCATATCATGTTTTCTAGTTCAAGTATAGAAAATTGATTATACCTGTTATGACTATGACTACAAAGTAAATGCGTAAATATGGTAAAGACAGCTCTACTACTCATTATATGATCTTAAAGACTTAGACTTGATATATTATTTGACAAGTATAATAAATAAAACTTCTGTAACATTTAAACACTAAGCTCCCTCTCAGAATAATCCCATAGAATGCAACACACCTAACTCACTCCGCAAGCGAGTAAAACGAGAAGTATCAAGTGCTTTGGTGAAGATATCAACAACTGAGAATCAGAATCAATGAAATGCAAGACAACATCTCCCTTTTTCACATGCTCTCTAAGAAACTGATAGTGAATATCAATATGTTTGGTTCTTGAGTGTTGTACATGATTTTTAGCAATACTAATCACACTAGTGTTATCATAGAAAAGTGGAACACTATCCAATTTTAAGCCAAAATCCTTAAAAGTAACTATCATCTCAAGCAATTGAGAGCAATAAGAAGCAGCAGCTATATATTCCGCCTCAGTAGTTGAAAGTGCAACAAACACTTGTTTCCTAGAAGCCCATGAAAACACAACTACCAAACGGACACGCAAACCAACTCAAAAACTGAAACTCAACTCGACTCGTACACGGCAAGTAAAACTGACTCGGCTTATACTACTCTACGTATACAGACTCGTATTCGTACACGATACGACTCACAAACCAAAAATAAGATTACTAACTCTAAAAATCACCTCCTTAATCTTGTTTCTCTATCTTGATCACACTGATCTTCTCTCTTGCTTTTACTTCTTCGTTTTACTTGCACTCCCTTGTGACGTTCCTTCCTAAGCTGTCACTGCCCTACCGCCTACGCACGCTCCATCCTGATCCTCGCATAATCCGATGCTTACCGCGTCTCACACCTGGACTGAACATGTCCTTCCTTGCACGCTTGCCTGAGCTGGAGCACCTGCTCCCATAGTTGCCTTGACTTTGTTGTTACCTGAGTCTTCCGCTCCTCTCTTTTGGACTAAGTATGTGCGCTTTCCCACGTATATATTAGCTGAGGCTACACCACTCTTAACTCCTGTCTCCAACGCTTCCTGCGTTTTCTCTGTAAAACCATAAAAAAACTGCACCAACCTGTACTCCAAATCTTTCTCTTGGACCATGTGCACTTTTTCCACCTGGAGGCACACCACTTTGACTTCCTGTGTTAGCCGCACTTGCATGTGCGCTGCATGCGCCACCCAAGTCGGCTGCATGCACACTGTGCGCCTGTGGCCCACAGGCGAAACCACTGCATCTCGCTCCGACTGCATGTGCTGCGTCTCCGCGGGGCCTGCCTTGACTACCTGCGCTCGCATGCATGCCTCCCGAATCATTGCCTTCTGTGCGCCTTCATGCGCTGCATGTGCGTGAGGCTTGGTGTCTGTACCTGCATGTGGGTGCCTACATGTCACCCCTGGGATCCACCACCTAGACCTTTTGCATGCATGTTGGGTTCGCCACTTGGCTCCTCCAGGCTGTTCTTCAAACAAACCGATTTACAAGTTTTCAAAGAAATTTTTTACAACCGATTTGGTGATTTTTTTCACCATCATTAACAGATCCTTGTTCTTGTCGTATACATGCAAGAACTCATCCTGTAGCACCACTCTGCACCCTCTTTCTATCATATGCCCGAGACTAAGTATATTGTTGCACAGACTTGGCATATAGTAAATCCCTCTCAACAACTTCTTATCTCCGTTCTTGCATTGCAACATCATCGTCCCTTTGCCTTTTATCTCCACCATGGAGCCATCGCCAAACTTGATCTTACCCCAAATCTTCTTGTCAAGCTCATGAAACATGGAGTGATCTCCCATCATGTGGTTGCTTGCACCATTGTCCAAGTACCATTGATCCGTGTAATCGTGGTTGCCTTCTGTCGAACCCTAGAGCAACGACTCCGAAACCCTCTGTGTAAATTGCACTAGTTCAAGAACAGCTAGTGCACACAGCGAAACAAAGATATATATCGAGCACAAATGACCAAGCAAATATGTATTAAACATAAGAGTACGGCCTTATGGCCAAGTCTTACATCAGTGCTCATTGGCAACATTAGTAAAGCAAATAACTGCGGAAGCAAACTGATAAACAGCGAAGCCCAAGCCTACCCACAGGCAGTCGACTGTAAGACGTGTCCTACTCATCCGTGTCCTCACCGAAGTTGAAGTCATCCTCCTTTGATATGAGATAGCAAGGTGAGTACAAACTTGTACTTCGCAAATCACACGGAGAATGTAACTTAATGATAATGGCATCAATGGAAGGCTCTTAGGGTTATTTTGCATAAAACAACATTTAAAGAAATACAGAAACTAGATTGAAATTACTGAATGTCTTACTGTAAGTAAAAACGATACTTGTAAATGAAATTAATACCGTTAGTGCAGGCTTCGACCAAACACTAACCTAACCACGGGCATCCTACTCGGACCATCTGTTGGACCGAAATCGGCGACAGAGGGGGGTGAATGTTGACTTTAGAAACGAACCCCCACAAAGTATTTCGCTAAGAGAATCCCCTCCGATAGTTACAAAAACTATGAAATGGATAAGCTTATGCACACTGAAAATCCCAAAGCAAGAGGCAAGACAAACAAAAAGTCCAACGATAAAAGAAATCAAGCAACATGCAGCATGGGCGGTCTGACCGCAGTAGGCCAGGCGGTCAGACCGCTGCTATAAGGCCGGTCTGACCGGGCTTATGCCGCCGGTCTGACCGCCGTGGTGGGTGCAGTCTGACCACCAAGGGCCCTCAGGTCTGACCGCCCCTCGAGCCAACAGTCTGATTTTTCAGACAACAAAAACTGAATTTTCTGGGACTTCATGCAGCAGAGGAATTTGAGACTTATCTCTGGTTTTCTCTGCCCAAAACAATGAGACTACGACTTAAATAGCCAAAGGAGCCTAGGAAACCAAAAGAAACCAACTCAAAGATAGTAATTTCAGATTTGAACCAAAAATCTGAAAACCTACAGAGGCAACACCAAAATCCAAATTCCTCTTCAATCTTTGAATCTCTGATCATGAGCTTTTGCAGCTAGATTAGCAATGGTCACACGAACCTCACAAACCAAACTCGACTTTCCTAAAACCGATGTCAATTACTCATCACACACTCCGGGTCACCTCCACATGGTCCATCACCATCTTTACCAAAAAATCTCGTATGGATTCCACCCATCCACATGTTCCCAGCCACTCATGGATTCCATCCATCCACCAGGTTTTCGTAAGCCATTTTGAAAACAAAGTATAATCCGTGAAAATTTTTTACTCAGCATGCCCATGATCGTGGGCACGACTATCCAGGATAGATTATACACTCTGTAGAGGTTGCACAACTTTACCCACAAGACACGATCATCTCGGATTACCACGCGAATTACACACTTCCTTAGGTGTGCAGCAGGGAGATCATGACAAGGCCTTTACAATGCAAAGCCTTCAGCCTGGCCAAGCCAACTTTAAGGTTTCACCCCAGTAAGGAATCCACCAGACCAGTAAGGTTTCATATGGCCTACGCCATGCTCATTTTCATCCTACGACATGACCCAGCTTGAGACCCACAAATTATTCAGTCAGGGATGTCCCATACCAGCTTGTGGTAGTACAATAGGGCTTTGCAACAGTAGCTCACAGACCAGTCCACACACCCCCGTGCACGACAATCAACACTGTGTCTCCGAACAACAGTGCATGCCTGCACCCACCACCTAACCATTAGCCTAGGTCTAAACCAGGTTTTATATTTTATTTTGAAATAATTTTATAAACCTTCTTGAGTCACTGAAGTCAAGAGCACAGGTAGAGGAGCTCATCATTTCATGTGAAAAGTTCATCATTTTATGTGAAAAGGTATCCCAACCCATAGCTATTTCTAAGCAACACTAAGCACTTGTTATCCATAAGGTCTCTAGCCATACTAGTCTACCAACTAGTGTTTTAATCTAGGGTGACAAGTTATTAGGGAATTTCAATGTCAATGGAGGTGTTAACAAATAGGCAATAACTAATTTAAAATTAGAATTGAAATACATTGAATAAAAATACGCATGCAGAAAAATTTAAATCAACATAAATGTTATTTGAAATTTGGGATCAACATTATCAAGGTGTGTGATTTGTCTTGCTCTACAATTGGGTGAGAGTCATCGTCGAAGAAATCTTCCGAATTGTCGTAGTCTACACGTGAAAATAACATACCAAATTCAAATAAATTCAAAAAAATTCAAAAAAAACTTCAAATCTTAGAATTGAGAGCATAAATGGATAGTGGGAAATTTTTGATGAATTTAGAAATTTGAATGGGCTCAATCAGAGTTAGGATGAAGAAGAACGGGCTCTCGGAAGTTTAAAATCAGAGAAAATGAATAAACTAGATTTTTGGAATTATTTTTCTAAAGGAAATTAAAATTATGACATCAGCAAGAATTAATGGAATTATTTTCCTAAAGGAAAATCAGATTTATGACGTCAGCCCTGACCTAGAGAGACTGACAGTGGGCCCTGGTCTACATGAACCAGGTCCATGGACCAGAGAAAAGGCTGAGGTGACAGGGAGGCTGCCATGTCTGCTGACTGTGCAAATTTGCTGACGTGGCAGACAGGTGGCACTGACGTGGCAATACATGTGGCTGCCACATGGACTGATGTGCTGATGTGGCGGCCAGGTGTATGCCACGTGTGCGCCACATGGGCGGAAGGCCGACGTGGGTGCTGACCAGGCGGCGGGTGCTGGCATGGTGCCGACCGTGCGGAGGTGGCATGCCACTGTGCGCCAAATGGCGTGCCACAGGGGTCGGGCTGCCGATGTGGCCTGCCGGTTGGTCGCCGCGCTCAGGGACCGATGGTCGTCGGTGCTCCAGTGAGCGGCGGTGGCCGGTGAGGGTCGCAACAGTGAGAGAAGGCGATGGGGATTCAGTTTACCCTGGGTTCGAGGTTCGGCGGCAAATGGAGGCGGCTGGCGGCGGTGTTAGGTCGTCGACGGGAATAGCACTCCGGTGGCACTCGGGCTCAGGGATGTGGCGTCCGAGATCGGCGACGGCTCGGGGATGATGAAGATACCGACGGGGAGGCTTGAGGAGGCTTCCGTTGTCGACAATTGCTCGCCGGAGTTGGTGGCGGCGCTTGGGGTGAGGGAAGCATGGTGCCGGAGCATCAGGGGGCTTGAGAGGAGGCAGTGAGCACGGTGAGAGGTGGAGTGAGGTGTGGCGGTGCTCAGGGAGGGCTTTTATGGGCTTGGGGATGAGGAGGTGCGGCGAGATTCGTCGCTGGAGAGCTCAGGAAGTGGTGGCAGTTTCTAGGCGGAGAGGGTGAGTGGGGGTGGAGAAGGTGGGGAATGGGCGCGGCGATAGCGGTGTACAACAGAGGTAGTGGGGACGGGGCTGGCGTGGGGGCAAACGTGGCCGGGAGAGGTTAGGGATGACAGGTGGGGCTGGGTGTCAGTGAGAGATAAGAGAGGGGGAGGCGGGCGGTGGAGATCGCAACACATGGCCAGGAAAAGAATCGGACGGCTCGGGGAGTATAGTGGAAGGGGACGGCAGGAGATGGGCATAAGGCGACGTGGGGCGAGATCGGCCCGCACACGCGTCGGCCGAAGGGAGGAGGAGGGCGGGCGGCTGGATGGTGGTGACGTGGGTAGATCTCAGTCGTCCACGCGTCGGCTGGAGGGAGAGAGGTATTTTATTTTCTTTTTGGATTTTCTAGAAAATCCGAGAAAAGAAAATAAAGCTTGGAAAATAGCAAAATAATCCAAATAAATCCCAGAAAATTCCTATAAGTCTAATAAAATGCAAGGAACTCAAATAAAATTAACTAAACCCATTTTGAACACTGTTTCTTCCAAACTTTACTAGTTTTAATCTAGGCTCAAAATGAAAATAGGAAATTTAAATTCTAGAAAATAGTAAATAAAAATTTAAAATTTTTTGGGATGTCACACCTTCCCTCGTACGTAATTTTGGAACTACGTTCTCCTCGTTCAGTATCATTATGACCGACGCCTTTTCGACATATGAGGAGAGAAGTAGTCCCGATTCTTCATCTTCTTTTTCGTCTTGGGCGAGGTTCACATCCCCGTCCTTCTTCTTTCTTCGGCAATCCGAAGCATAGTGCCCGTACTCGTTATAGTTGAAACACTTTATATGGCTATGGTATCCTGACGCGTAGTGCCGTATTCGCCACATTCAAAACACTTGACATGTGACTTATCACGGGATCTGGCACCACCACCTTGCCCAGCCTGGTCTCCATGGCCACCTCTGCCGCTTCAGCCGCTCTGGCCGCCTCGACCGCACTACCTCTCGCGGTTGTTTGATGAGCTACAACCATCTCTCGGATCTCTCTTTACTAACAACGCTTGCTCACTATGAGTTTGAGATCCCTGCTCATTACGTGAATTAAACCCCTTCAGTAACTCCTCATGTGCCTTAAGCGAGCCAGTGATCTCTTCTATCTTCTTCTTGTCTAGATCGGAGGAGTATATAAGTGTGGTGATAACAGGCATGTACTTCACCGGAAGCACGTGCAGGTACTTCTTCACCGCCACAGATTCCTCCATCTTGTCACCAAGAGAGTTAATCTGTCAGCTTGCCATCCACCGACTTGGTCTCTCTCCCATCTTTAGATTCTCGAACTCGCTCTGCAAATTCTAGAGCCGCACCTCCTTTACACGATCAACTCCCTCGTGTATCGTCTGAAGCGTCTCCCACGCCTCTCGTGCCATGTCCTTGCCGATGAGCTGATGCATCATCGCATCTGGCACCGCTTGGTAGGTGATAGCCAAAGCTGCCTGATCCACTTTGTCGTTCGCCTCCTTATCCTTCCCCCTTCAGATCGACTGCACCCCAGACTTCCTGGGAGCGCATGTTCACCTTCATCTTCATTGCCCACACCGAGTAATTGTTGGTCGTTAGGAGAGGGTACTGAAGAGAGATCAGCCCACTCCGGGCACTTGAAGTTGACGCTTCTCCCATGTTCTCCAGGTACCACCAAGATTAACAGGCTCTGATACCACTTGTTGCAGTTTACGACTATTCAGCAGTCGTTACAACCACACTCAAAATCGTTACGACCACTTCTTGTTTGCTCCGACCGCTCCGACCACGCCTTTGTATTCCGACCATGTATTTATAACTTCAGTCGATGAGAGTGACGACCACATTCATGCTATTGACATGCGTCATTTTAACACATATTTATCCATCATTTTGCCCCATTATTTTTCATATTTTGGGACCATTTATCATCATTTACATATATTTCATATAATTAATTGCTCAATTTGGATCATTTTACATTTTTTGCAATTTTCCGCAGGCCGGCGCGATCGAGGCGCATAAAACGACAAATTTGGCATTCCGGGATTGCTCCGTACAGATGTACGCATCGTCACGAACGCATAGGATCTTTCGCGATTAAATCGGACTTCCAGAGGGCCAAAATAGAAGAAATCACATTGGGGGAAGGACTTAGTTGCAAACCCTAGAATCTTTGAGGGCTAATCTGCAAAAATGCCAAAAATTCCCCTTCTCCTCAAAACCGCCGCCGCTGCCTGTGGAAAAAACGGGGGCTTCCCATTTGCTTCTTCCTTCAAACCCCCTTTGCTCTCTCTCCCTCCCATTTCTCTTCCCTACCGGCGCCGGCGAGGGCCGCGCCATACTCGCCGGTGGCCACCCGAACCACCATCACGCCGCCACCTTCTCCATCCACTCCCGCCGCTCCTCTACCACTTCTCCACCCGTGCCACCTACTCCCGTGCGCCCCCGCTTCTCCTCACCCGCGCCGCCTTCTCGCCATCTCCGGCCGTCGCCTCTTCCATTAGCGCCGCCCCCTTCTTCTTCGGCATCGCCTCCCCTTCTCCACCTTCACCGCATCCTCCTCACTTCCCTCCGCCGCCCGCTCCAGATCCACCAGCGCCTCCCCTTCTGCGCCGTCTTCATCTCACACTGGTACGCCTTCGTGTCCTGTGCTTGTGGGGTGTTAGTTTCTGTGATGTTCGTGTTGTGCGATTTAGCGAGTCGGCGACCGTGTCCCTTCCCCGTGCTATCTCGACCTTACCTAGTGCTTCTAGATCCTTTCTTGTGCTTCTCGACCTCCTCTTTGCTTCTCTCAGCGGTCGTTCAATAGTTAAGTTGTGCGTGTGTTCGTCGTAGTTGTTTGTTTGTCCTGCCGTCGTCGTCGTCTAGTTAGCCATCGACCATCTTCTCCCTTGTTCTCTCTCGACCCCCCCCCCCCCCCGTGCTTCTAGACTCCCCCAGTGCTTCTCGACTTTCTCCTGCTGTCTCGCGGTCGTTAGTTAGTTAGATCGTCGATCGATAGTCCTGTTCATTCGTGTCGTCGTTCGTGCGTCATTTGTGTAGTTAGTTGTCGTTTTGTTCATTCGGTCGTACGACGTCCATTCGTACGGTCGTTCGTCCTGTCGTCCTTTGTTCGTTCGTTCGTAGTTTCGTCTGTGCGAGTTAGAGTTCGTTCGGTTGGTTGCATTAGTAGTCGTTTTAGGTTTAGTTTACCCCCGTTTCGATTGACCTAGCTTTAGCTGAGCACCAGTAGCCTCAGTCTAGTCCCTGTGGAGAACACGACACTCACCGCTATTTCAGTGGCAACCCGTGCACTTGCGGGTGTGCTATTTTTGCACGATCAGCTATACTGCGTGTTCTCGTAACCGCTCCTTCGACCATGTAGCATCGCTCAATCGCCATAGTCGTAACTCGATTACGACCACGCTGAAGGCTCGATCGCCATGGTCGTAAAGTTTACGACCACAGCTTTTGCTCCGTGACCGTGGTCATAACTCGTTTACGACCGTCTTCTGCTCTTACAGACACCTCCGCTCGCGGTGGTTGTAACTTGTTTCACGTCGGTGAAAACGACAAACTCGATATTTTTCCAGGAGCCATAGCACTCTGCTTTCTTTATTTCTCTCCCTCTCGTTTTGATCACCCCAATCGCTTCCCTTTCTTCTTTTTCCTCTCATTGTTTTCACGATTACATCGCTCGACCTTTTAAAGCCAACTTACACAACTAGCAAAGTTTTGTGCAAACCAACTCGAAAACTGAAACTCGATTCGTACATGGCAAGTAAAACTGACTCGGCTTCTACTACTCTACGTATATGGACTTGTATTCGTACACGATATGACTCGTAAACCGAAAACAAGATTACTAACTCTAACACTTGAAACATCAACACCTGCTTAGGCTGACAAACGCATCGACATGATGCCGAGACCTGTTTGCTTATTCGCTTTGCAAAACTTCCTGACAGTGCTGTTTTGGAATTAATCGGTATTTCCAAAAAAAAAAATCAGGTTCCCAGTCGGCAGTCATGTTGTTGGCGCGTTCATAATGCCCTGTGGGAATTGCTTTTACTGTGTTAAGGTACTACCTCTTTGGGTCACGCCATTCTTAACAGAAGTTCTCCTTTAATTGTTTTCTTGATTGCATACACGTGCATGGATTTGATATAGGGCCAAGAAGATCTGTGTGAGTCTTTCTTCGTGTATAATCGTGCTAAAGGAACACTGTACGATGGTGAAACCCGACTGTTTCTACGCAGCAATGGTAATTTGAGAATATTTCTTTACATGATATGTTGGTAATGCCGCAATATAATTCTAGTGTTGCTCATATTATCGAGGTATCTTCCTTCTCCAGGAAAACCGGTGTACATGTGCAGTATGGGTGGGCTCGCAGAATACTGTGTTGTCCCAGCCAATGCACTAGCAGTTCTTCCTAACTCGTTGCCATACACAGAGTCAGCAATTCTAGGATGTGCTGTGTTTACCGGATATGGCGCCTTGAGGCATGCTGCTGAAATGTGTGCTGGTGATTCATTAGCTGTGATTGGAGCTGGGAGGGGTTGGATCAAGGTTAGCTGTTATGAGGATATTTTACATCCATATCTCCTTGTTTAATTTTGACCTTGAAAAACGGAAACAGAAGGAATTTCTTTCTCTCTTAGTAGCTTTATAATAGACGCGTATTGGCGTGTCCTCATAATTCGAACATTGCAGCTGTTTACAGATAGCGAGAGCCTTCGGAGCTTCTGAAATCATTGCAGTGGATGTTCTTGACGAGAAACTTCAGAATGCTAGAACACTTGGAGCAACCCACACTGTAAATGCAGCAAAAGAAGACGCTGTTGAAAGAATCAAGGTATACATCAAGTTTTATGATTTAGCCACATAACCACTGAAGGTCTGAAACTACTCGATGCAGTTTGTTAGCACTGTTGAGGTTGCTTTTCTTGATATTTCGTTTATTCTGTTAGTGAGCTGTGTCCAAATATGCGTCTTGAATCTCAGCTAGGGTTCCCATTGAAATGTGAATATCTCATTGTTCACAGGAGATTACTGATGGGACGTGGCTGTGGAGGCACTTGGTAAGGCACTGACGTTTGGACAGTGCACCAAAAGTGTACGAGATGGAGGCAAAGCCGTTCTGATTGGGCTTGCTGCAGCAAACGTAGCAGGAGAGGTGGATATAACCCGTCTTGTTCGCCGACAGGTACACAATCCTGCCCCAACAAAGTACTGTTCGCTTGTTAGTAGCTAGTGCCTGCTGATGTGTTCAAGTTTACCTTCTTGGCACATAAAGCAATCCCTTTGCTCAATTTACTCATTTAGTCTTGGTGCAGCCACCTGCTTGCAGATATTAGTGTCTTAATATTAGGAATTAAATGCAACATTTTGCTCTGTTGAAATTACAACTGCATTTATTATCTTACATTCATTGTCAAATGCTAACATTTGACTGTAGTGCCTTGCTTGCATTGTGTCATATGCTTGGCTCCTTACATATTTAGTTATTTACTTGGAACCAGGTGAAAATCATCGGCTCGTATGGTGCAAGGGCCAGGCGAGATCTTCCTCGGATAGTCAAGCTTGCTGAGAGTGGCGCCTTCAATCTCCAGAATGACATATCAAGGAAATGCAAGTTCGCAGAGGCGAACAATGCCTATGAGGATCTCGATCGGGGCAAGATCGTTGGCCGAGCTGTAGTTGAAATCATGTAGTGCTGATGAGATGATCTTGTGGCTCGAAGTCTGGGTCAAACAACTAAGTAGGCTGTGACACTACACTCCATGAACTCGGGCTGTTTTACAGCATTGTCCAGCATGGTCTCACTTCCTGATTTGTGTTGGATGCCAGAACTGTTGATTAAAAGATGGTTAAATTTGCATGGAGAAGGCTATCTCAATTTGATCTTCTTTCCTGTATGTTATGATCCTACCTGCGTAGTACGCGTTTCAGTGTGTTACAGCAACTATGTCTTGCTCTGTTTGTTTCGGCATGAAGAGTGAGGGAACTACTGCAACTAGCTCATCTGTTTCCTCACCTTTCAGCTTGAACTCCCCACACGCTGCCCGTGATGTGCATACCATTTTATTGGAAATCAATGCTTCAAACAAATCATATTTATTTTGTGAGCGTTGAGAGTTTTCACAACAAGATTTATGATTTATAATGGTACAAAATCGTCAGAAAACTTGTTTCAGCTAGCACCAGAAATATCTGATACTTTCTGGGGTAGAATAAACAACAGGCACCGGAGCTGTGAAACTACAATGCAAACTTAACCTTTTCATTTGGGCTGTAAAACAATGCATTCCTAACAATTTCTTCAGTGGAGATTTGTATGTTGACAGGACAACAGTGACACATTTACATCCATGTATGACAGATGGATGGATTTCTAACATTCATCGTATTGATGCTTTGTCACTTACTCTACAACAACACATGGGATTCTTCAAAACAAAATTTCCGTACTTCAACCACATGGAGAAGTTTCATTTGAAACAGCTTACATGACCATATCCAACTGGCGCAGCTTTTATCTGCTCAAGCGCTAGCCACCATTTCTGTTTTCTTATCGAGGCTAGAAGCCAACAGCTTGTCGATCTCAGCAAGTACATCTTCCACCGTGGTATCTCCTTTTACCTAAATTACAGAGGACATTGAAGGACATATGTTGAAGGTTAGCGCATTCTTAATGCAGGTATAATAACTAGAGAGACAGGTAACCAAATACAACATGATCATTATACAGTATGATTTAGCATCATTTAATCAATGATTTTTTATGTTACACTTTATTATACATGAGTAGAAGTAGTGAAGACCATACTAATACGGTAATACCAGCATATCAAATAACAGGCAAAAAGAATGTGTAGCTGAAGTTGAAGATACAGCAGAGCATAACATCAACAAAAGCTAAAACTGTACAGAGTAAGAATGTCATAGAGGAACTAGGAAATTAACAATGATAAGGGTTACTCTATCTAAGTAGCAAAACAAAAAACTGTCTGCAACTGTTCAGGACTTCAGATTAATCTGTGATAGGATAGCTCCACGAAATATAGACAGCATAAAGCAGTATAGCATATTGGCCTTGAGCTAAACAATCAGGCAGAGAGTTCTCAATTCAAAAGAAATAAATTGCCTACCTTGACTATAACATCTTCATATATTGACAGCAAGGATTCGACATTTTGATAATGAGTCTGCAACCTCAGCTGAACCTGTAAAAGAACAGAAGCCCACATGTGTAAATTAGATTCTGACAACACCATCTTCTATATAAACAGATAGGCAATCAATAAGAAATATCTAATGTCTAATAACAAATGAGCACTTCCACCCTGTCTAATCATAAATGCACAACTATGTTTTGCCATTTATCTTTACTGATAATCTGTAGAAACATGTACCTTCTCTTCTGTATCATCAAATCTTTGTGTAAGCCTTGAAGCAATTTCTTCATTCTCTGGTGGAGAATACTTTAGGTGGTATATTTTCCCTGTTACAGGATCAAGCCGTCTCCCAACCACCCTTTCAACAAGAATTTCATCCGGAACCTACATTGGCAAAAAATGAGTTAATATTTGTACATTCTCCATTTCTGAAATCTAATTACTAAATTGCAGTTCCTTTCAATGCGATAGATAAAGCATGAAAAATATTGAATGCATAATAATATTCCAGTGTTAGCACTTAGCACAAGTAATGACTGTAAAAGGCTGGAATCAAAATTGTGAATCTTATTTATTCTGAACAGGGTGAATATTTAAAATTTATTATGTAACTTACTAAAGAAAGAAACAATATTTATCTCTCAATTAAAAAACTGCTACATCGGTCAGACGGTCACAATTGGCAGCATTTGTACTGTTCTAGCTATTCATTAGCCTAAGGATAGCTAAAGCAGTGTTTCAAGGCCTGGAAGGAGTGTTCAGACTTCAAAGAAATACAATCGGTACTACAAGTACTATAGCATAATGGTGACAAATTCCATAGTCTAAAGATCAAATATGTTTTTTAATTTGTATTACATGTCAATAATTTGATTTAATTGGGTACTTACATCCAATAGTATGAAAATGTCAGGCCGGATTCCAAGAGTTTCCAGTGCCATTGCCTGCGAACAGCTTCTTGGGTACCCATCCAAAAGCCAACCTTTTTCCTGAGCATCTGGTTGCAGAAGGCGTTCCTTCACGATCTGGCAGTAACCCAAAACTATATTTCAGTATTACTGATAACTTCAAATCACATTGATGGAAAAAAAAGAGACACCCACATTAACAACAATCTCATTGGGAACCAGCTGTCCCTTCTCCATGAATTCCTTGGCCTGCTTCCCATTCTCAGTGCCTGCAGCAATTTCCGCCCTTAGCAAATCTCCAGCAGAAATGTGCACCAGACCATACTGCAAATTACACTGTCCATTACTTGATACAATCAAGAAAACCAGTCCACGACTCACACAAATGTTTACTAAACTGTTAAGTTCACCCCTATCGCCCTCATTAAAAAATGAACGTATGAATGATAAACACTGAAATAATATACAAGGCTGATCCAAATTACCAAATGACTTACTTTGGTTTTGATGAGCTCACATTGTGTGCCCTTACCGGACGCCGGCGCTGTCAGATCCCGGAAGGAATCCGATCGAGTTGAGGCAAATCTCAGAATTTGGAATCTGGGAAAAGAAAGCAAACGAGAAGAAGAGAGTAAAGTATCGCTACTGCTACTGCTAGGCAAAAGTGATAGTCGGCAAAAGCATATGCTTCATTCCACCGCAACAGAACTGAGTATATGGGTACAGACCATCATTAGGCCTAATTGCCGAGTACAGTAATTACATCCAAATAAACACCCATTACTTCCTAAGTAAAGTAAACTAATTTATCAACTTATCAAGCATTAACTGAACTGATCTGAACCGTTGATGCCATCCCACAAGGTATTGAACAATCCTGACCGTTGAAGACTGGATTGGAATTGATGAAACGGGATGTTGCTGGAAAATAGACAGAGGACTCCCTTCAGGCCTTTCCCAGTTTCTGACATTTCCTCCCCCTAAACTTCATACTTGTCCTCAAGTATTCATATCAAGAACCCACGATTCGATGGCCTGCGCACAAAGTTCAGGAAATGTACCATTTGAAGTAGTCTGTATCTTCCCATGAAGTATCATCAGGTGGCAGATTTTCCCACGGAATTAACCACTGAGTTACCACTGAGTTCTCCAGTACTGAATTTGTTTCAGCCTTCAGCTTGCTATCTGTACTCACCAGAGAAAGGTCTGGGCTGGAAATTGCTTTAGAACTGCAGTGTATCTTGAGCTGACTGACATGGAACACTGGGTAAATTCCCACTCCCTCAGGCAGCTGTAGCTTGTATACCCCCTTTAAAGACTTAAAGAGCTTCTTTGCAGCAACTGTTCTCCCAGTCTTAAATAAACCCTCCAGCATTATGCCATAAGTGATAGCACCAGGATGAATTCCCTTGCCCAACATTTCTTTGAAAAGAGCTGATGCACTCTCTGTCCTACTATCTTTACAATAGCCCTCCAGCAAGGTACTATAGGTAAATGCATTATTTTTCAAGCCAATCAAGAACATGCTATCAAGTAATTTCATTACTTCAGCCATCTTATCACATAAGCAGTATCCATATATCATTATACTATATGAAACGACATCATGCATCACACTTACACGTACCATCAAGTCAAAGATGTTTCTGGCTTCCATAAGCCTTCCATACTTGCATAGATTTCCCATCATTGTTTTGAAGAACACGGCATTGGAATGGATGCCCCTATTCATCATTTCAAAAGCTAATTCCTCAGCCTCCTCCCATTTGTCACAGGTACACAGTCCATTAACTTGGGTGCTAAAAACTATGATATCAGGAGTTAATCCTTCATCAATCATCAGATTAAATTGAAACATAGCATCATCCAGTCTACCTACCCCGCAAAGTGCATCATTCTGTGCCATCAAATCTAGGAGAGCATGCATATCAACAAGCGCTCCTTCAATTGCGTACCCCTGAAGCAGAATGCCATATGTAGTAACCACCTCTGCCAACTGTCCTGAAGAGGAATATCCATGCACAAGAATAGTATATGTGGTGCAGTCCAGCCTAACACCATTTTTAGTCATCCAGTTAAAGAACATCTCAAACAAAGCATTACTAGCTGGCAGCCAAGTTTGCATGGCACACTTCCTGAGAGCTTTGATATTATCCAGTAGGGTACCAGACCTCTGCATCTCCTCGAACAGGTTCCCTCTCTTCGGTTTCAGAACATCAGAGATACTACCTAGTGCATTCACAGGGACCTGGATCTCCATTAAGTAGACATTCACCAAATCGAATGTGTGTATTCCAGTCTGAGCAGTGGATACCGTGTTCATATCCACTCTCGTGTTACCCTGCATCAGGTGAGGGAACGCCTTGTTCATATCAACTCTTCCGTTGCCATGTATAAGGTGAGGAGTTGGCATTTTCCTCTCAACTCTTAGGTCACCATGCTGGGTCTGGTTAGGCCTAATCAGTTTGTCCTTCACTTCCTTCATTACGGACAACAAAAACTCCTTTAGCTCAAGCTCTCTAGCTTCAGTGTCAATAATATCTTCTAAATACTCATGGCCACTTAGTGGAACACTCTAATTATTAAGAACAGGTAAACCCTTACTCAGTGCAAACTGACAACTGTTCCAATTGTCTGCTGGATATCTGGTTTCAGAGATAATATCTTCTGTGTTCAAGGGAAAAGCACTTGATTCAACTTTGCAGTCTCCTATGTGCTCATCAGTACTGTTGATATCCTGGGATACTACCCCATTGGCAGAGTGGATCTGTTCTGAATTACATTTCTGTGAATCTGAATTATTTGTTCCAGAGATGACACCTTGGGGACTTTTTTCACTAGGAACCCCAGGCTTCAACTTCTTACTGGTGATATTAAGAACAAAATCAGAGTAATTCTGGCCAACTACCTCCAAAATATCAACTGAAGAACTCCCTCCAGTAAGAAAAGGAACTGTGTAATGTGAAAGATGTCCCGTTTTCTGCATTGTCCGCTCAATGATTTTAGCAATGATCTCTCGATTCACAAAAATGAGGCATCTAACATGATCAAAGTTACAAAAAGAGTAAAAGATTTGGATGAGTTCGTAAAGCTTTTGGAAAATATAGCCCATCTTTGTTGCTTCCACACATCCACTTTCCGAGTTTAGAAATGCGTCAATACCTTGTTGGAGGCGTTTGTCAATTAAATGCAACACTTCCTCAAAAAACTTCATATGAAGTGCTGAAATTTCTGCAAACAAGCACAATCCATTTACACCACTTTGTTGATATGTGGCATTAGAGGTTCCCTTCAGCCAACCCTTTTTCTGACCCCTTTCAATGCAGATTTTGATAGCCTCACTAGCACAAAGCAGACCAACATCATTAAGGCAATAGCGAATTTTTCCGAAAGAATTTGAGAGACGCCTCCGTGATTCTTTTGTTATTTCATCTGCATCCAATGAAGAGAACTTGCAATACTCTAATGTCAACCTTATAAAGTAACAATGGTGACTTTTATGCTGTCCAATTTCCACATCATCCAGTTGCAAGGGCTTCATGGAGCGCAAAACTTTAACCATCTCCTGATAAACTGGATGGAATTTTCCCGAGCATGCTTGCACAACCTCCTGACCTACAATGCCACCAAACATTGCAGCCATCATTAAGCACATTGCTACTGCTCCCTTCTCTATGTCAATGGCCATCCAGTCAGCTTCACACAGGCTTAAATCTGGCCAAGGTGGTAGATTCCAGAGCAACCCAGTGCTCCATAACCATCTGTCATCTACACCAAATCCACCCTTTTTGTTACAAACAACTCCAATACCCTTTCTATAAGCGACATTTTTATTTTCAAGATGGCTCCTCATGGCCTTCAACATTCCAAGGCACATCTTCGCAATTCGTCTGTCACCACTATCCTCTGCAGACTTTTGGATTTCTTCAATGACAGGTTTAAGGAGGTATACCATAGGAGTATTTCCAAAGCCAGTGAAATGCCTAACTTGCTTGTCCTCAATTGACCAATCAAGATCAGCATTAACAGTGGGTGCACTAAAAACCTTCTCCTTACTAGGATTGGAATTCCATTGCTTAACCAAAGTTGGTTCGTGGCTAGGGTTTTGGTGATCCCAGGTGGATGAAGCCAAAGAAGAACACGGCCATGGATCTTCACCCCAACCTGTGACAACTACAGAAAGACCAGGGGAAGGAAAATTGATGTTACCTTCGGGTGTGCTCATCGCTTGAATTCCTTGAGTGCCCTTCTGACTAATCTGCCACGAATCTTCAGCACTTCTGGCCATCTCCATTTCTCTCGGCTGAATCCGGACAGGTAGGTTTCTTGATTCCTCCGATAGCCGCGAATAGGGTTCACCTCTTCCCACGGTCTGGTCAAATGTTCGCGCTTGAAGATTTGCTAACCTGTGCAACAATGCTTCCACTCTGTCCATACTCTCTTGCAATCCAGTCATTACTTTCTGAAAATCACCCCTCTGCTGTTGAACCATGTCGGCCTTGTGGTTGGCCACCGTAGCTATTCGCCAGACCGCCGTGGGATCTGACGCCACCACTTCGTACCTCACCTCCTTCAGCTCAGACGCCATGGGTTTCTTCGTCCTTCACGAATCGAAGCTCAGCTCGGGGATTTTACCACAGATGGGAATCTGGAACCCTCACCAAGCGCCGATTCAGGCCGCCGCCACCGATCGGAATCGATTTGGGGATTTTACTGGAACCCTAGTTTCCAACCCAAATCAGCTCCGACCACTTCACGCCGAGGATCGATGTGCTCTGATACCAATGTCAGATCCCGGAAGGAATCCGATCGAGTTGAGGCAAATCTCAGAATTTGGAATCTGGGAAAAGAAAGCAAACGAGAGGAAGAGAGTAAAGTATCGCTACTGCTACTGCTAGGCAAAAGTGATAGTCGGCAAAAGCATATGCTTCATTCCACCGCAACAGAACTGAGTATATGGGTACAGACCATCATTAGGCCTAATTGCCGAGTACAGTAATTACATCCAAGTAAAGTAAACTAATTTATCAACTTATCAAGCATTAACTGAACTGATCTGAACCGTTGATGCCATCCCACAAGGTATTGAACAATCCTGACCGTTGAAGACTGGATTGGAATTGATGAAACGGGATGTTGCTGGAAAATAGACAGAGGACTCCCTTCAGGCCTTTCCCAGTTTCTGACAGGCGCCCCAGCTATCATGACCTTGAGAGGATCAGCCTTAGCTGCCACAACAGCCTGAAATCAAGAACCAACGAGTAAGACGATTGGGGGTGAATTCGTACGATTGTGTAAGTCTAAGTGTTAGGAAAATAGGGGTTTTCGGTATCTAGGCTCTAGCTGATGAATGCATCGATACTGTAGGCACGAAGGACTAACACGAACTGATGCTCTAATACTCTTAACACGAAGCTTTATCCAAGAAGAAAATAAAGACACAAACTTCCGTAGTGTTGTTGCCGAATCGCGAGTAGAACAAGCGAATTAGCAACTGCCGGCACCGCAAAAATCCGAACTTTAGCGATACCCCGCAGGCATTCTTTCCCCTCCAATCCTAGATGCTAACCGAACCGAACTACATGGAACAAGTCTGAAACCCAAAGGGCAAAGTAGTACCTTGGCCGCTCGAGACAAGGAGCGTGTCTTCCTGGTCGCCGGCGAGGGCCCGCAGCGGCGCGCGGAGTGGAGCCGGAGCTGGCGGGGCAGCCGGGGAATAGGAGGCGGCCGTGGGCAATTGGCCTATCCGCGGTCACAGGCGGCGGGGAGAGGGCGGCGGCCATGGAAGAAGTCATGGGCGGAGCCAGCGGAGCGAAGCGAAGGACGAACAACAACACAAACGTACTACTACTACGACTAGTAGGAAGACGAAAAGAAACTAAATAAAAAATAATTAATAAGTTTTGACCAGTGGACTGAAAATATGGGACTCTTTTATTTATTTATACTAGATAGAATATCTCGTGAGTGTCTAGGCATTATCCGAATATTTTCTTTTTATCTATCATCTAAATTTATAACCTTTGAATTAGAGATCAAAAGACCCCGTTGTTTTGGAAGAGGAGAGATTTTTTTAAGGGGAAAGAAGTAGAATTCAAGGGGAGACGAGAGAATTCATGACCATTGGATTCCTAATCCAACAGTTCTAAATCTAGATGATAGTTCTAAATCTAGATGATAGTTAGAAAGAAAACATCTAAATGAACAAAACCTAAAACTAATTTTCCCTCCTTTTGGAACTCCAGTTCATACGCTTGGGTTTTGTTAGTTACGTCTTGGTTCGGCATAAATTTTCGTCTACAAAAACAGTAGCATAAAATTTGATTTTTGAGGTCCCGGATTTCTCTTGTGGTGTCCTGGTGTTTCTTGTTTTTCTTGTGTGTTGAGCTTATGTTTTGCTCTCTTTTTTTTCTTTTTTGTGCATCCATGACTGACAGCCTTACTGCCTCGTTCGTTATTTTTAATTTTTTTTGGGGTGGGTGGGGGTTGTCTTGGACAGCAAAGGCTTATTTTATTTCGTAAGGCACTTTGATTCCTATTTGGCAATTTCATAATGTTCATTTAATCATTTTCAGCTGCTTTTTTTCCCGTAAAACAATGAATGATTCCAACTATTTTTTTGGAGGTGCTTCAATACTTTCTTTAAAATGACTTGCATAACTTTTTAAATCAAAATTGAATGATTCACAGTGATTACTTACCCTTTCGTGTGTTTTAAAATTAGTGTCATTGTTATTAAAGTGAAAATAATCGAAACACTGCTCTTTCCTTTTTCTTGTGCTTTTCTTCTCTTCTCGAGCTTAACATAGGCCTGTAATATGTCTGGCTAGCCCAGCCCATTTACTGCTGTCAGCCTGTCAGTACAAGAAGACTAACACTTTATTTCCTGGTCAGTGTTTGTAATGGACCGAGATCCGCATTAGTCTTAGTCAGTCAGGGAGATAAAATTACGAAAAGAGGATAGAGGGCACCACAAAAGTCACCGGTCCTTGTGTGTGCCAAGAGACTCACTACAAAAAGTCCATTTCTGGAATAGTAAATTTTCCCTTCGATCATAATATTGATACCTGAACATCCCTTCAGTCAGGTTGGATACATTTCACTTTGCCTTGCTTTGCTTCATCAAACAGCACAAGAATGTTTTTCGGTTCTAACTTATCCTGACTGATGCACCCAAGAAAGATGCACTTTTTCGAGAGGTGTTAGCTGATTAACAGTTGCATTTTAAGGTTGCATAAACTGAAATCAAGATCCCTTGTATTGTAACTTTTGTGATTGATGGTGTGGATCTGATGAACTCAGAGAAAATATGGAAGCAGCAGCGGTTTCATCTGACTAGAGTCATCAGTCATGCCACAGTTCCAAGAAAAATTGTTGTTTATGTATTTGAGAACCTACTACAGTACTATTCACCTATTTGATAATCAGGATTCTGAACTAGAATGCATTTCAGGTCCTGATGTTTCTGTCATCCTGAAACACTGTCGGAGCATATCTTTAGGGAGCATCATGGACGCTGGAAGTCAACCCTTGTTGTATCATCTATTTCTGCTCCTTTTTTGCTGTTCCCCTCTTTAGCTGAGCTGAGTGCTGGTACAAGTCTACAAGGCTGCCTGCAAGTGTTGCAGGTCGTTGTGCATGTTGCTGGGTGCATTGGACAAGATCAGCAGTTGAAACTTGCAAAGTTATCTGGCCTTTACAAAAGAGAATAAAAAAGGAACTTGAAAAGTGGGGAAATCTTGGTTAGATTTAAGGGGTCCATCCATAGGCATTGTCCTCTCCTTTTTCAGCTGCTCAATGATCGTCCAAAATTCAGTTATTGTCACTGTATCAAAAAAAATTGCAATTATAAAGAGGTAGCTGGAATATTTAAGATCATGTATGAAAATGAACCTTATTAAATAAATAAAATCAAGATGAAGTATTGCGATACATGGTTGATCATTGTAAAGCCTCCTGTATAATACAGATGACATAGTAACTTGATGTCTTTAGGATTAGAAAATAATAATCTATTATCTGGTGTCATATTCTGAGAATAATGACATGGGTTTCATATCATTTGTCTGTTACCATTTTGACTACTAGTCAGGCACGCATATAACACAACCCAGTGTGCGGCTGTGCTTTGCACTGTGAGCCACGTGCTCTAGTTCTTTTTTCAACATCAGCTCAATGTAAACACCACAATTTAAAACTCCAGACAGGTTTAGAACTCCAGACCTACAGTGTCTAGATCAAAATTTGTACTAGGAATTTTTGTAACCTCAGAGAATTACTTTTACACGGCTATCATTACTCCATACTTTAAGTTAGACCCCACTACTCCACTGTAGTACTCACCAAAGGCCCCCCACAAAGCCACCTGCCTTTCTCATCATCTGCCTCCTCACTTCCCTTTAATTATTCCCTCACAGCTAACTCAACACCATAAAGGCATACAAGCTCCTCTCTCTCTCTCTCACACACACACACACTCACAAGTGCACACGCTAGTAGTAGTATGTACTAGTGCTACAGCTTGTTGGGAGAGGCCATGAAGAGCTCTTCAGTTGCACCAAGGTTGAAACAAGAGCAATTAGATGATAGTAAGTTGCAGGAAGGTGGCCTAAACAGCCTTGAGCTTAGGCTTGGCATCTCTTCTGACAATGGCCAGAGTGGTGGTGCTACTAGTCCATGGCTTGGTGTTGGAGTGCAGCCTTGGTTGCTGGCTGCCATGCAAGAGAAGACATCCTTGGAGCAAGCTTACCAGAGGCTTACTGAGTGTCATGTCCAAAGGTTCGGTTATCAGTTACAATTTACATACTAAAAGCTGTTTCTTCGCAATTCTATCATGAAAACAAGTCTAGTTCTGACAGTACAAGCTCTATATCTCTTATGATTTCATTTAAGAATGCTCTGATTCAATGAGGAGCCAAGTACACATAAGTTTCAGTTGATCCTTGCTTTGATCTAGCCAGAACTTATTCTGGAATAGCATAAAAACGCATGTCAAACAGACAAGAGAATAAAACACTGCACTATATGTTCAGTGACAGAATTTGCATGTAAAGAGAGGAGAATGAGAAAAGCAAAAGAGAAAAAGGCAAAGGGAAAAGAAGAATCTAAGAGAAATAAAACAAGCAGCACAAGGGGGCCACTAAAGCCATCATCTTGTAGAACCTCCATAGCTTTTGACCAAACAACAAAAGGTGGATGGAAAAAAGGACCTTTGCATTTGTTTTAACCTGCCGAGTTGCTCTCACGAACTGAATTCTTCAGCTATAGGGAATATTCGCGGTTAGGAGGAATAACTGAAGGTAGCAATAGCATGTCTAAAGTTTCTTTCTTCTTTGGTGCCATGAACTGAATGCCAAAAGGCAGTGAATCTTGTTGCCTCTGCAAATAGGCTTGTTTAGTAGCCTCTGATCTTGTCATCATCATCTGACCAAATTTTACAAAACAATGACCAGAGAAAATCGCCTTGCTGCAACCCCTCAGCTTGTCGGATGGCCGCCGGTGCGCACATTCCAGAAGAAGCTGTCCACCCCAAGGCCTGCAGATGTTGATGACTCGAGCAAAGTGAAACCCAGCTCTGAAGAAGACCATGGCACTGGAGATGCAAGAGATGGGAGGTCGACCATGTTTGTGAAGGTGAACCTGGAAGGCTACGCTGTCGGAAGGAAGATCGACCTGAAGGAGCACCGCAGCTACGACGCGTTGTCTCGGGCTCTGCAGAGCATGTTCCATTGCTTCCTGTCAGGTCATCTTTGGTTTGCACCCCCCTGATCGAGCTCCATCTTGTTGATTATATGTGCCTTTACTGATTGGTTATGTGATGTTGTATAATTTCAGATGGTTATGGGAGGATTGCAACTAGAGATGATGAAGAAGATCAGCTGGAGAAGGGTAAGGTTGGGCCCAAGAAGTACATTCTTCTGTACGAGGACAACGAGGGAGACCGCATGCTCGTCGGCGACATCCCATGGGAGTACGCATCAATCATATCTGACATTTTTCTTTCATTCATCCATCTTTGATTGATGCATGCTACGAAGAAGCTGACACGCAGAGCTAACCATTGATGATTGATCTTGCATATATGTACGCAGGTTGTTCATTGCTTCAGTGAAGAGGCTCTACATTGCATAGGATCCTAGAGCGCAAAGCAATAAGAAGTAACTGTGTTGTTGATGCTACACCGCATTACAACATACAGAGAAGTTTCGTACTGCTTAGTATGTGACAATGGTGTGTTGTTTTGCAGTCGCCGGGCAGGCTGATGAGGCTGTAATGTAGTGCATCTGACCAACCCTGCTTATCTGTCCTGTCTCTCGATTGCAAGTTGCAACTGCGGGGAGGAGAAAGATTTCTGGTTTTTCGTGTGCGGAAAGGGGAATTATCTCGAGAGACGTACAGCGATATATATGCTAGTGGTGCTTAGCTCTCTTGTTGTTGTTGTTATTTACCTTGGTGTCTTGTATAGTGCAATTAATGTAGGAGGTTTTGGCTATGTAATTGAGTAGATGGTGAATTAGCTAATGTTTTATGCTTGTGGGTGATTGTAAATGACAATGGGCGTAATAAAGTAGTAAGTATCCACACAGTGAATCATCATCATCATCATCATCATCTTCTTCTTCTTCTTCATTGGAAGCGTATTATGTTATTATGTTTAAGCTCTTAAAATTTTTTGTTCTTAAATGAAATCTAACATTTTCCCTAGCTTGAGGCCCGTTCATATTAGTTTTTACTGATGGTTTTGGTATTAGTTTATGAATAGTAACAGCTTGTAGAGAGCCGTATAAAATAGTAATAGCTTGTAGAGAGCCGTATAGAGATAGAAACTCGTGTGCAAATTTGGTCGATATAAATGAAATCACTACAGTACATACTACAATCGACTAGTATACCCCGTTTTAAAAATACATTTTATTTTAACATTAGATACTATATAAAAAAGTACCTTGTAGAAGCTAATATGAATAACGCCTGAAACACCGAGTTATCCACTCCACTTGGGGTTATGGGTAAGCATAGTCTAGTTACCGCCTTCCACTTGGGTTTACGCATGTCAAGATTTAAGCTACACTATGAATAAATGCACTCTCAATAGTCCTACATAAACACCGTCTATAGTATTAATTAGCACACTATGTAGGATGAGTGAAGCAGTGTCTCATGCAAGGTATTTCTTGAGCACATAATCCAACATAAACACATTAGCTAAGACATCTATTAGAGAGAGAAGTGATGTCTACCACATTACAAATGTGTTCCATTGCATTAAATGATGTATTAGGAAAGGAATTGGAAATAAATATTAAATTAAAATATTAATTAATGATAGAAATTGTATATTAAAAGAATAATATCTAACGTAATGTCTATATAAAATAGTAATCAATAGACATTGCTAGGTAGTGTCGCTGTTGGAAATGGTCTCGGGGGGGCTGTACGTAGTCAGCCCGCCTTATTAGGCTGGTTTACGTCTTTGTAAGTAGCCTGCACGTCCACAAGCAGAGCAGAATCGGCCCGGCCCATCCTGCTCATCATATGAACTGGGCCAGAAAGAAATGAGGTAGTACCCGTCCGTCTTCGCCTCCGTCTCCACCTGCGTGCGACCCGCTCGCTTCGCCGGCGCCGCCGCCTTCTCCGACTGCCGGCGTGTCCGCATCTTCCGCGCTCCGCGGCATAGCCCACCAAGAAGAAGAATAAGGTACCCACCCTGCTACTTGCCACCCGTACTCCGGTTTTCAAACACCGGTAACAAATCGGTGAATCATCTAGCAAGATTAGGAGTCCAATTCCAAACTCGAATCGAAGCGAATTACGAAAGAAAATCACGTCGAGTTCGGGATTTCTGCTGTTCCCGGACCCCTACAAGGAGAGGGGAGAGGGTCTCTCCTAGATTACGCTTCTCCGTCTGAATTGGTGCTTCTTCTTGTAGATCTTGCAGAGTTTTTGGTCGGAGCAGAAGATTGCTGCCGAGCTACCTGCTGCGCGGCCGGGAATCAGGTGTAAGGGCTTGTGCTTCCCAACTGAGCTGAGGGGTTTCCTTTTAGGTTCTTGTCGGGGGATTATACCTAGGGTCGTTCTTCTCGTTAAACTAGTTTGTGGTGCTAGTAAGAGGAGCATGAAGCGCAAGCGTAAGTCGGGCAAGAAAGGTGCTTCAAAAGCTGCCGCGACAAATGCTTCTTCGCCAAAGTCCCCATCCAGTCCAAGCACACAAGAGAACAGCCCAGCAGATCAGGCAGAGAATGCACCTGTCACCATACCGCCAGTGCCTGAGCCTGCTCCTTCTCAACCACCTAATCCTGCCCATATAACATATGCTAAGCCTAAAGTTGGAGCCGTCTACGGTCGTGTCAAGTTGAAGTTTAAATCTTCCAAAGTGTTGGAGCCGCACCAGAGTTCTTCAGAAGCACAAGCACCTGCAGATTCTGGTAAATCAGGAAGCGTTGTCCCTGAAGCGACCCAAGGAGTTGCTGCGGAAAAGGCTACCGTCTTATCAGATGGACAGACGGATGGGCAGGCATTAGAGTTGAGTGGTTCTGATAAGGACAGGGGGGCGAGAAAAGTAGGAAGCATCAAAATTAAGTCTGTGGGATTATCTTCCGTCGAAGATGACACCCAGTACAGGAAATCTGAGTCAGTAGATGAACCTCTTCCAAGTAAGAAGGAAACTGTTTTGGAAAACGAAGAAAGTGATAATGCATTGCAGCCGAGCAACTCACAAGAGTTGGAAGCAAAGCCGTCTACTCCAGAACATCAGCGTGATGAGAAAGAACTAACTGCTGCACTTCAAGTGAGTACAATTTGGCTCAACTTTGTATGTGGTCTTCGGATTCTCCAAACATCACATGGTAGAGATTTGAAAATACATGAAGGTTATACTGTTAGTTTGATCAAACTTCTCTTTTGCTCTCAGGCTATTAAGAAGGTCATGAAGATGGATGCAGCTGAGCCATTCAACACCCCAGTAGATCCTGTTGCTTTGGGAATACCTGTGAGTATTTCTGGTACTCCTAGACATAATGGGTTTCTTTTATTTGAAATGATCTGAACCTTTTGGTAAGCTGCACTCTGGACTATGTTCCTTCCAAATGATCTTAAACACTTAGTTGACTCAGCCCCTCATAAGTTTTGGTGTAGTATCGATGACTTTCACTCACTCAGGACTATATTCCTTTAAATGATCTTAAACACTTAGCTGACTCAGCCCCTCATAAGTTTTGGTGTAGTATCGATGACTTCCACTCACTCAGGACTATGTTCCTTCCAAATGATCTTAAACACTTAGTTGACTCAGCCCCTCATAAGTTTTGGTGTAGTATCGATGACTTTCACTCACTCAGGACTATGTTCCTTTCAAATTATCTTAAACACTTAGTTGACTCAGCCCCTCATAAGTTTTGGTGTAGTATCGATGACTTTCACTCACTCAGGACTATGTTCCTTTCAAATTATCTTAAACACTTAGTTGACTCAGCCCCTCATAAGTTTTGGTGTAGTATCGATGACTTTCGCTCACTCAGGACTATATTCCTTTAAATGATCTTAAACACTTAGTTGACTCAGCCCATCTTAAGTTTTTGTGTAGTGTCGATGACTTTCACTGAATGGGTTTCGGATGTCTATGTAGTAATATCCATTATATATTCATTTTTACATTTCCCTTGTTCTCGAAATAATTTTTCATTTTTCTGGGATAAATCTGTCAGTGGGGTGCTGCCTTATCTCTGATTCTATGTTTGAATAACAAACTTTTTGGGCTAGTGCATTCCATTTCTCTATTCTTCGTAATTAGATGGTTATCATAGGGCTGTTTATCTCTAGCTAAGGTAAAAGCTCTGCCTAATTATGTGAGCCTTTGGCTAAACCTTGTTAGATGGGTTAGCTTGCTCACAAGAACAGTTCTGTACCCCACTGCATTTTTTTTCCTTGAACATAGTCAAGAGAGTGAGAAATAATTATCACAAATGAGGATCACTTCGTCTGCAGTTTCTCATGTAGATTTGTGCAACTGCGTGTCGCATGATTTTTGTCCTAACTACCTAAGTAACTAATTATATAAATGTATGCTCCTAAATTTAGTGCTGCTGGAGAGAATTTGTTTATTTTTTTTCACTTGAGTAGTTGTGTTCCAACTTCTGTCTGCTTGCCCCTGACACTTAGCAAATTTTGTAGGACTATTTTGATATTATCGACACCCCTATGGATTTTGGCACAATATGTCAAGATTTAGAACGTGGTAGCAAGTATATGAACTCAGAGGATGTCTATAAGGATGTACAATTTATATGGGGTAACTGTATCAAGTACAACAGTAAAGGTGATTACATTATAGAGCTTATGAAACGGGTGAAGAAGGCCTTCATGAAAAATTGGCTGGCAGCAGGCTTGTATTCTGATGTGCAGGAGAGTGGTAAGTATTGGACAGATGACAGTTCCCGCTTGTCCTTAGTTCAAACAGATGACAGTTGACAGTTCCCACTTGTCCTTAGTTCATGCTTTGCCCTGTTTAATATGTAACTTGAATCTGAGTTCTTGTTAATAGTTCCTGTTTCAAGTAGTAAGCTTTGCGTACTGCAAATGATTCACTACCAAGGGAGCAAAGGAAATATTTTGTATACTGCAATGCCTATTTTATCATTGATTCATTTATACCACCATTTTTTATGATTTTATCTTCAAATGATTCAATACACAGGGAAGAAAGCAAGGCAAATTTTTTTTAGTGTAGGCTTATTTATTACATAACATAGCAAGTAAAAAAAGGAAACTTTAAGCTATAATAATGCTGCTATCCCACTATCCTTCTGCGTTTCATTGTGGCGGAAGTATAACAATTCAGTACACATCACTGATGATTGTTTTGAGTCATACATATTTTTTTTCTTTACCTGAATAAATACATGTGTTCATATATATGATGAGTTTTACCCAAAAATGATAGGTGGCAATGACAACACTGGTGACGAGGATGCCAAAGGTAATTCAAAAAGCAAGTCTAAGAACAAACGGCGACGCCTAGGGTATGTAATTAATCCTGTCTGTTAGCCACATGCAAGTTTTGTTGCTCTATTCTGGAGGCTAAACTATCATGTGATCTCAAATCTGGTGTGTGATGTGCCATGCTCTTCAGCAATCATATTAATCAGAAGTTTAGAACACTGTGAAGTAATGTGCGGATAGGAAGAGACTGGAATTAACAAAACAACATGTTGTATAGGAAAAATGATCCATCCACCATAGCATGTACTAAGACTTTTGTTGACCCTTTATCAAGTGCGGATATTACTTTTATTTTATTTATTCATTTATTTGTGTTTTTGGGATGCTTATGCATGTTTTTTTGGATTAAAACAGAACAAAAGTGTAAATCTTCCAGGATTATAACAAAGCCATGAATCTTTTTCTTTGAAATTCTCACAGTTATCTAGGGGCCATTGATGCTATTCCCTTTGTATTTTAGAATGGAGTAAGGATTACTTTGCTACCTATGTTTGTGTTGCAACATGTGTGTTGAGGGGCATTGAACCAGTGTTCCCTGAAATGAAATTTGTGCATCTAGTTAGCTAAGTGGTTGATCATCACCTATCAACAGGTGCACACATATTTTTCTTAACTATTCCTGTTAGGTCAATATTAACCAAAACACTTTTCGATGGACTTTCTAATGAATAGAAACCGCATTAGCCCAATAAGTCCTGCTCCTGAATTTGTGGTTCTCTATGTTACTGTAGGCGATATTGTTCTATGTTCTTACGTGATGTGTTTGGATACAGGAATGATCGACACAAAAATGACTGTGCATGTGCTGTTTGTCAAGTTACACGACGTAAGAAGGAAAGGGATGAAATCTTGGCTATTGATAATGAAACATCTGTAATGAATAGTAACTTTTCTGACCCGCACAACATGGAGGTTAGAATCAACATCTAAATCCTTGGTTTCAATGCACATTGCAGTCTGCATGCCCTGTCTTTTTAAAATTTTCCTCTGTTGCCTTTTGGGTTGAGTGTGTTGCCTAATGTACATTGGCTTTATTTCTCCATCTTGCTGCTCCCTTTCTAGTGATACCACACTGTGCTTAATGGAACTACCATGCCTGTTTGTCTGTACGCATTAAAGTAGTGTTCACTATATTGAGAAGATGCTTGGTATGTAGTACATCTGCTTAAGTGTTCCAAGTGTCAATTTTAATTGTATAATCATAGCTTTTCTTATCATTCATTTAGTTGTGTTAGTGGTCGATGTGCTTTTACTTTCTAGATAGTTTGGAGATTTTTATTGTCAGAAAGTAAATTTGTTTTTCCAGCCGTGTGGATCATCTTCAACTTGAACTATCTTATGCTTTGCATGCCAGGCAAGCTCTGCTGTTAATAATCCTGGCAGTCATGACACTGCCTCTAGTCAGGAGCAAACTCATGTGTACAAAGAGACAATGGAAGCAGGTGATACAGGGATTCAGATGGAAAATCTTGGAAAATTCCTCAATAATCGGCCATCTAATATTCCACCTCCTGACTATGAAGATGAGGGCTCCAGACAATACTCTGAGGAAAAAGAAGAGGTAGAGTATAAAGATCTGAACAGTCAAGAACATACTTCCACTCAGCCTAATGATGACTCCGAAGTTGAGCATCACCAACAGAAGGTAACTTTAACCAGACTGTTTCAGGGCAATTTCAACTTTTTTTGATGTATGGTATGCCCATATTTGACAATGTGGCTAGGATCAACAGAGGCAAAAAGTTTCTTAATGGTTTATATTGTTCAGTGGTTGGTTTTTCAGCTTGCATTTCAATCTTGAAAGCCCAACCATCGACTTCTTTTTGGTAATGAGTAATTATATGGAAATGTTGCATCAATTGATTAACATTTTGACTTACATTTCAGATCACCATCTAGTCATATAGGCTGCTCTTCTGTCACCTGGGCCCTGGGCATTGTGGTTTTGGTCCCACATGCCCTGTCGGCACACCTGTTAGTGCACATTGTGCTGTGTTTCTTTGCTATAATACCCACATCACATCTTAATAACCAGATCAGGAGGCATCATAGTGGGCTGAATGTCATTTCTCTGCATGCGTATACAGTTGTGAGAAATGCTAAACTCTGCTTCTGTCATTTCATCACAGGCACAGAACAAAACCAGCCAGGAGGTTGAAATGGAAGATTGTCCCATTCAGCAGCAGAACCACTCGTTCTTGCAACTCTGTGCTCGCCTTTTCCCCAGCAACCAGAGTTCTGTTTTCAGGGGGCGCCACTCTTTGTTCCATCAACAGCATCGAGTTTCATTTAAGGAAAGCCCCTTACATGCCGCCATGACAGCGATAATGAAACGGTAGGAATTTCGCACAGCGTTTTCGTGTCAGAGAAGCTCCAGGCAGCGTTGTGACTTTGGGAAAGCTGTGCCCTGAAGACATGGAAGTTGGTTGGAATGAAACTGATTAGTTGAAACATTTCTTTGAGCTCAGGTTCTGGTATGATGTAGGTACAAAATTAGTTGGGATAAACCTATCTATTGTATGGGAATTCTCTTGGTATACACTTTATTTTTGTATCATGCTAATTGTGATACAAGTCTCATTTTGCTTGCCGCCCTGGCATAGGGTTGTCGTGAACCCCCTATAATTGGATGATCTGAAGGATTTGATTATTTGGGGGCCGATTCTTCTCCCCAACTGCTAGCTGACCTGAGTTGCTTGCTCAAACTCAAAACAAAGGTGCGATTGGGGTTTCGGATACATAATTCAGAATTGAATATTGGGAGTGAATATTTATACATTCTGCCATCTGTTGGTCCTAAAACTGTCACCTACTCCCCTGAAGTGCCTTAAGATTACAATAAGAATGATACGTGGACATATGGCGCTTCCTGTATGGTTTCGCTGCTCCGCTGGTATGGCCAGCGGAGGGCCAAATAGAGACATTCAGAAAAACAAAATTCACATGACAATATCTTCAGGTTTCAGCATGGCCAGGTTGACTAAGCAAACATGGTATTCCATTTTCTTGTTTGCCAAGTACAAAAGATTGATGCGTGCTTCTAAAAGGGGGAAATCATAACAAAATAGAACTCCCATCTCTATATAGTTTTTGTATATTGTATATGGTATAATATGTTTACTAACAAATAAAGCTAAGAACGACAAATATTAAAGTACCATCAATTTTAAATGAATTATCGATGTTCAAGATTACTAATAAATCCTGCTGCTTGCCCCTTTCCGCCACTGGGTAAGGCCTCTGCTTATTCCTAGCTAACACTTGTCATTTGATACCATTAGCCACAGTGGTTTTCTTATAGAGGGGGTAACTTTTTTATCTAGAAAGTATGCGCAAGAATTCCTTAACCTTCATTCAGTGACTTTTGCAAGCACTGTGTAATGCTGACAATTATTCGTTTCTGAATCAGTAAAACAGTCAGGTAATACTTGTGTGCAGTACAGCCGAAGTAAGTTTCAGACCTTTTCCAATTGGTAAACATCACCCGTGTAGACCACGCAAGATAAAAAGAACTTGAGTTGACTGTCAAGGTAAAAACACTTACGTATGGTAAGCTGGCAACAAAATAAGTGTCAAAAGTTTTACTGGACTATTAAATCGATACCAACCCTTCTCGGAAACAACCGCAATTGTACTGGAGACAGGTCTCATCCATTTCAGCTTTTAGCTTACTACTCATGATATAGTAACTAACTTTTAAATAAATTATTTTTTAAAAACGATATCTACTAGTTGATTATAGTAGACACTGTATCGACTTTAGCTATACTAGTCAAAATCACATACGACTATCTCTCTATATACTCTCTTTTGCAAATAGCCATAAGACAAAAAAACGTAAGTCATAGCTAAAAAGAACACGCAAGTTGTTAATCGTGACAGTAGGTTTAATCTGAACAGTTAGTTGCGCAATTCGACTGCTCACACAGCACGTGCAGTTGATCTTCTGCAGTCGTAAACTCGTACTTACAGAGGTGCTTAGCAAAAGATAAACCCTTTTTCCTTTTTCCATAATGTGGCACTATTTTCCTTGTTTAATCACTCGTGTGAGAGCACCTTGCGTTGCAGATGCCCTTGTGGGATGGAAACTTAGTGGACGAATTGAAACTAGTAAATGATTCAATTATACTGCCCTTGCGTTGCAGATGCCCTTGCAAGTGCGGCGATGAAATTGAAAACAAAAGATCTAGGGGCTGTTTATTTTGACTTTTTCTGAAGGCTTTTAGCTTTTAACTCGTCTGAAATTATACTGTAGTGGTTATTAACTCTTTCGAAGTTACTAAATTAAAAAATAAAAATAAGAAAAAAAATACTATTACATCTTCACGAACAATACAAAAAAAAAGAAAAAAAATCCGAAATTAAGAAGCCAATATGGGTATTCGGCTCGCCCTAATCCTCCCAATTTGCAGCAGCAATAGGTTGAAACGGATTAGATAGCCACCAAAAGTAAGCAATAAATTCACATCCATTGACACTCGAATGTCAAAGAACCTAGGACCCAATCAAGGGTCGGTTTTTTTACTGTAGTTTTAGCTTTTAGTTTATAGTTTTTGAATTTTGGCTATTCTTAAGAGAGTATGTAGAGAAAAATAGTCATATATAATTTTTGTCGGTATAGCTAAACTTAGTACATTGTCTATTACAATCTACCTGCAGATATCATTTTCAAAAGACGCACCGTTTAAAAACTAGTTACTATAGCAAGAAATGATAAACCAAAGTCAAAGCCTGTTAGACCATGTGGTGATCATGCATTTAATAATGATGAATAATTAATATTTGTGTTTCATTGGAATTCGTGTTGGTAAAAGTTTTGGTCGATGTACTTGTGTTGTTGAAGTTTTTAGGGCGGCTGTTGACTATGGCAGATGATCAAGCTCCATTGACCACAGCATTTCGACCATGGTATTTTGACCATGACATTTCGACCACGGCACTTCGGCCACAGTATTTCGACCACATCAGGCTTTGACTATGACATTTCAACCACAGCAGGTAATCGGTTGACTTCGATCACGATCAGTGAACTGGTCATAGCTATAGTGCTTTTCGATGGTTGTAGTTACAGTTCATTTTAATGGTTGTAGGTACAGTATTTGGTCGATGATCGGTAGTCGTAGACTTTGCGGTTGGTGGTTGTAGACCTTATGATCAATAGTCATAGATTTTGCAGTCGGTAGTCGAAGACTTTGCTAATCGATAGTCGTAAACTTTACCATCTGTTATCATAGTCGTAGACTTCGTAGTCTTTTGTCATAGTCGTAGACTTTGCAGACTATTGTCATAGTCGTAGGTTTGGCTTTACATTTAGTTGTAGTAGACTTCATGATCGGTACTCGTAGACTTCAAGTGCTTTCGAGTGCTTTAATTCTTGTGCTAAGTACTCGGTTGGTGGTCATGCTACAACTATAATACCAAGTGGGTACTCGATGGTCAATGCTATAGTACCTGGTCGGTACTCGGTAGTTGTTGCCACAATACCTAGTTGGTGTTGGGTAGCTGTAAACTTTGTGATCGATAGTCGTAGACTTAGCGATCTGGTGTCTTAGATGTTATGATCAGTATCAGTGGTTAGTACTCAATGGAACATCATTATTTGATGGTCGGTAGCGATGCTTGTGATTTCTGAGTGTTCTGAGTGGAGTGATATTTTTTCCCGAGTACTTATGTCTTCAAGTACTCGATGAGCTTACAATCAGACTTTGCATGGAGGGCATTACCGGTCGTAATGAGTGATCTGAAGTTGATTTCTAGAAAGCGATGGGATGTGTGGTTGTCGATGTGGTTGATGCTGATGGATGATTAAAGGTGCATTTTGATTGTGTGGACTAATGTCGGTCAAGTTGTGATGAACTTGTGCCAGGGAAACGTTTCTTTGGTCTTTGCATATGTAGGTGGGCGTAGAGATGATCATGGTCGATGACGAGGAGGGTTGGGATTAGGATGGGGAAATATGAGGTCTAGGCAGTCGAGGATATCACATGGTGTGGTTGGGCTCACGTTAGAGCACATGGAGTCAAAGGTGGTGATTCGTGGAGAAGCTACTGGCGATGCAATCCAGGAGGCTTCGACATGAGAGGTGATGACGTGTGATAAAGATACAGGAGGTGCTGTCTTGGAGGCTTCGTTATGTGGTGAGTTAGAAGTTATGAATGGAGTCCACAACTAAGAAGATTGAGAGTTTGAATAAAACCCATGTTCGAAAGGGTTTCAGGTTTCTTGGTTTTCGAAAGAGACAACGTTTTGAGTCCTTATTTGAGGTAGGCATGGTTTGTGATGTTAACCCATAAAAGCAAGAAGAGGCTATGGGTTAACTGGTGGCTTTTGTAAGGCTTGTATGCGGTTCTAGAGAGTTTTGAGAAGGTTTTGGGTTTAGTCTTTGGCTAGAGCTTTTAGGGGTTCTTATGAGGGTATTTTATAAATCCACAAAATTCCAGCAATAAAGATAATCTTGAATCAATCTAGTTCTTGATTTGCTTGAACTACGCTAGTAATTGCTAGTGGTTTGGATCTTACGACCACGTTTAAATTGTTTGAGTGAAGCGGTCGAACAGATCAGTCAATTGAAGTGATCGATCGAGCAGAGTGGTTGATCAATCAGTTGTACGCTGGGCAATTGATTAGGCGATTGGTCACCAAGCAGTCAAAAGTATCACCGACCATCAGGAGTCTCCAAAAAGTGGTGACTATCATTCACCCCCTCTGATTGCAGTATTCAATCCTACAAGTGGTATCGGAGTAGGTAGCAATGGAATTAGAGGTATGTGAATCATCCCCCAATGGTAGATGGTACTGATTTTACTTTTTGGAAGTGTCGTATGCAAGCTTGTTTCTCAACCTTATGTGGTTCTTTCTGATGTTACTACTGAAAATAAAACAGATGTAGATTTGAATACACGTGCTTGTAACTTGCTTTGTCAAGGAATTTTTCTTAAAGAATTTGATTGTGTAACTCACATTGCTTCTGCTCACTTAATCTAAAAAACTCTTTGTGATTATCATGAAGGAACGACTAAGATTAAGAAAGTATGATGTAAGAATCTTAATCAAAAAGAATACTCGGATTTTGCTATGAAATCTGGTGAATCTATTGATGATCTTTTTTCCTCATTTTGAGAAGATTTTGAATAACTTGCTAGGAGTTAGTGTTATAACTACTGATGGAGATAATGCAACTAAAATTTTGAAGTCTTTAGGTTCAGAGTGGTTGATGGTTGTTATGACTATTAATCAAACCGTTGATCTAGATATTCTTACCATGGATGATCTGTACTCTAGATTGAAAACCTATGAGATGGAAGCTTTACCATCTAAGACTGATAAATCTTCATCTTTCGCACTTGTGACTAACCCCATGCAGGCTGCTTCGTCGAGTTCTTTATTTTGTGTTTTCTTGTCTACTTTGTCCTTTCTTTCAGAAGATCAATTCGAGCAGCTCCCTGAAGAGGATGTGGTCTTAATCTCCTCACGAGTATATAAGGCTCCCAACAATCTGAGGATGAGAAAGCGAGGTGCAGTTCCAGGTCTAATCAGATACTTTGAGTGTGGTGAGCTAAGCCACAATAAAATGGATTGCCCAAAGCTCAAAGGGAAAGTGGTTAAGGAAGACCAGAATTATCATCGTCGATCATCCAAGAATAACATCAAGAGTGGAAATTTCCGTCGCAAGGTTGCTGAGAAAGTTTTATTAGCTATAGAGCGCCTTGATACGAGTGATGGTGATTTTGAGAGCCGCGACGATGACAACCACGGCGAAGATGATGTCTAAGGCAAGAAGAAAACACTGATGACTTCATGGGCATGTGCTTCATGGCAAGCAACAACAATGAGAACGACTACAGTTATCCCGATGAGGTAAGACCATCGTATGATCTGCATGAAGATGGTTTGATTAAGCTTGCTGTTGAATTGAAAAAGACTAAAAAGAAATTGAAAGAAAACAATTTAGTAGTCAAAAGCTTGAATTTTGAAGTTAATAGACTTAGAGCATCTATTCTTGAAAATGATTCTTGTGAAGCTTGTCAAGTCTTACATGCTGAGTTAGAGATTGCTAGATCAGTTAGTGCAACAAATCCAGTTCAACTTAGACATGTAACTAGGGCTATTCATTCTAATCCCATACCGAATAAACCGTATCAAAAATATCGAACCATACTGGTCAACTTAGTTTGATTGGTATTCCGTATTTGGTATGGTTTACAAAAATTAGGTTTCCCGGGATTTTGGTATTTTAGTAAAAACTGGCTGAAAACCAATAAAACAGGAAAAACTGAATTCATCTTTGGCCCTCTGCCCTCTGGTGTTTTAGAATCATGATTGATGAGTGTTCCTATTGAGCTATTCATCAGTTTCCAATGATCTTTTAGTGTCTAGCTTGAAATCATGACTTTGTTCTTCGATTGTTTCATGTGTTTCTTTAGACCCTTCTATTCTATTTTTCTTGTTCGAGGATGAGTTTGTCATCTACCTTATTTTCTGCAGGAAATGATGCTGACCTTTCTTCTTATTGAGAAGTGATCAAACAACTCTCATCCTTTGTGGTTTCTTCTTGCATCTTTTCAGTGTCAGATTCTGAATTTCTATTTGGATCATTGCTCTCTTTTCCCAATATCAGGTTCATTAGAAAATTCGAGGTAGGCAAATCACTTTCTTCGGCTTATTTTTGTGTGTCACCAATTGTTGGATCATGCATGTCCGCAAGTATTTTTGACTCATCGTGTCATTCTCGATTCACATCAACTTTAGTAAATATGGTATTCACTAATACCGAACCGATATAAAGTGGTATTTATCGATACCAAACGTATTATAAATAGCACCATATTTATCAGATTAACAATACCGTATTTACCATATACACCGTATTTACCGAACCATATATACCGAATAAACACCCCTAGATGTAACTGCTTAACTTGAAGAATTAAAATTAGCACATGATTCTTGTGGTGGAGAACTTAAATTTGCTAATGATGAAATTAAAAAACTTAAGTCTAATTCGTCTAGAGTTTGTTCTAAGTGTGATGTACTGCAAGCTAGAGTTAATTCATCTCAGGAATGAATTCAACAAATGTTATATTATGAAACTCTTTCCGGCTCTAACTGACCTAAGCTTAATGCAGAGTAGAAGTATTGACAAGACAACCTAATGACTTTGCTAAAAAAGAGAGATTGGCTCAGTCTAGTGCTTCTAAGAATCTTGCTCATGAATCTGTTAAGTGCTCATCGTGTTTCTCTTTGTCCAAAGAAAACGAGTACCTTAAGAACATGTTAGTGAGGTTTTCTTTTGGTTAGAAGAATTTGAATATGATCTTAAACAAATCAAAAAATAGTGTGAAAAATCATGGTCTAGGGTTTAATTTTGTTGAGCATGCTAAGAACAATCCTCCTAAAGTTGTCAAGGTTCTCGAACTAAGAAAGTTGGAAGTAGAATCTGAATCAAAACAAATTGTCTTTAGATCTGCTGGTATTGCAAAAGAGTTCTCTACCAAACTGAGTGTTATGTCCGCTAATACGACCACTCATCAAGTCAAGTATCAATGCACTTATTATGGTAAAGATGGTCATTTGATTCAATTCTGCTTTAAAAAAGCAAAGAAGGAGAAGAAGGACAGGATGAGGAAGTGTTATCAACCAGTTGCTTCTCGTTGAACAAGTGAGGCTGGACCAGACATTTGGCCAGTTGTTTTTCGTGGTCGGACCAGCTTCTCAAGAGACTTTTGACCAGCGTTTTTCACTCATTTAGACCGGTCAGGTGTCAGATTAGCTTTACCTAAGCAATCAGATCATTTTCGACCAGTGATGTCCATGCGATCTGACCAATCAGTAGTTAGATCAGCTCTGCTGAGGAGGTCAGACTGCCTCGTGTCTCATCGACTGTCTGGTCAAAATATGTCAAATTCTAATGCTTCATTTAAATCTTTATCAGTGCATGCATTTTCTCACGTTCATCAAGTATCTCAGTATTTGATACCTAAATCTTTATAGTCTAATCCTAGTAGTAAAGTACCAATGATTGTTCATGCTTTGTAGGCTAATCGCAAAAGGAAGAAGAACATATGGTTCATTAACTCCGGTTGCCTCGCCACATGACTGGAGACTTACGATGGTTCTCCTCCCTCACTCGTGCCCCCCTGGTGATAAGATGATCACTTTTGGGGACAACTCTTAAGGATGAATTCTCCTAAAGGCACCGTGCACATCAACGACAAGTTCATCTTAAAAGACGTCGCTCTCATCAGTAATTTGAGCTATAACTTGCTTTCAGTTTCACAGTTGGTAGACGATAATGTTGAGGTGAACTTTAAAAAGCATTCATGCTATATTTTGGATTCATCTGGTGATCTTGCATGCAAAATTGGTTAATTTAACACATCAATTTCTTCATTGTCATCCGATGCATCCTCATATCTCTCCTTTTTATGATTAAGCTCAACCTCATCTTCATTTGCGGATTCATACTCTCCATCTTCCATCACAAACATAACTCGATTGTTGGGACACTCTCTAGAAATATGCCCATGCCCCAAACACTTGAAAAATTGAATTTCTCTACTCTTTGTTGTAGCCACAATTGAGGATGTAGGGGATGGAGTAGCCTTCTTCTCACTTGGTGTAAGTACTGATTTTGCAATTGAGGAAGAACGAGTATTAGTATTTGAATTAGTACTAGCTGAAAATATACATCGTCCCATGAGAGACCATGTGGAGGTATCCCCATGTTTGTGATGAGTAATTGACAGTTGTGTTAGAGAGTTTGAGTTTGTTTCGAGTATTCTAGGGTTGAGTACCTTTTACTTATGCTATATTGATTATGCTGTTTCGTGCGGTGCTATGTGATGGTTTGCTTGTCTGTGTGACTGCATGACTTCGGAGCTAGGTCATGGTGAGGCGAGGAGGACCGGGACTAGGCACAGGAGGTGTTGAGGTCCAAACGGTTGGTGATGCCGAAGATGATCGAGGCTAGTGAGGTGGTTGCGAATTAGGAGACGAGGAACCAGAGTTGGAGCTACCGGTCGAGGACACGACGGGCGACGACGAGAGAACTGGGACTAGGCTCAGGGAGGAGTCGGAGGTCCAGACGGTTGGAGGTCGGTTGCGGTCGTGTGCGACGGAACAGACCAAGACTAGACTCAAGTGGAGTCGGAGGTCTCGGTCGGTGTCAGGTGGACACGACGGGTAGCGGCGAGGTGGACCGGGACTAGGCTTAGGGAGGAGCTGAGGTCCAGACGGTCAGGATGCCGGGTGCGGTCGTATGCGGCCGATCGAGACTAGACTCAAGGAGGAGTCAAGGTCCAGACGGTCAAGGTACCGGTTGTGGGAAGCTTCCGGGAAGGTGCTTGAGGGAAAATTGGAGATTTGACTCAAGTTTGGAGGTGGAGGGCTGATTTCCCTCCATCTGGTTTGACTCTTTGACTTTTGCCTCATGGGGTTGTGAGGTGATGGAGTGGAGCTAGTATGACACTTCTTGAATTCCCTTTTTAGGTGTGAGTCCTAGTTGTTAAAAGGGGATGGAGAGCAAGGGGTGTAGGCATGCATTCTGGAGAGCTCAAGAGAGGGAGTGAGCAGTGGTAGTGTGTCTCCTGTGTGAGTTTGCTCTAGTGAAGCATGTAGTGAGAGTTGGTCCAAATCATTTGTAATCATTCATCTATCTTCCTCAATATCAATATGAGAAGATTTGTGTTGGGATGTTCTCATTTCCTGTTTTCTCTGTGATGAATCTAAGTTTCTATTTGCATTTTGTTTTTCTCTGCTGTCCTCTGGCCTCTTAGTGTGTGAGGTGATTTCTTGTTTGTTTAGCTAAGAAATGGGTTGCTCTATGATGGGAATGTATTTCAAGATCATTTGATCAGCTATTCCCAAGAGCTAAGGCAAGAATCATGAGCTTTTTCTTTTCTGAAGACCTGAGCTCAATTCCTCTGTTTTGATTCCCTAGGGTTTGATGTCAGGGAATAATGGGTTCTTTTGATTTCTCTTCAATGGATGGCTTGAAATTTGTGCCTTTGTGTTGTGATATCATTTCCAGATGAAATGCAAGGCTTCATGAGCAAAGAATTAGTGAGTGGCAAGTAATTTGGAAATCTGTCCCTCTTCAATGTCATTTTCAGATCTTTGCTCAAAATTTGATTCCATGGCCTTTTGATGTATTTTCTTGGTTCCCTAGGCCCTCCTTGCTATTTAGGAGGTTGTCTTGCTGTTTTGGGTTGAAAAAAATTAGAAGCAAAAACTCAATTTCTCAGATTTCAGAGATCTGCAAAATTCAACCCTGTTCTCAGCCGAGAATTCTGAAGTCTAGGGTTTAGGCCGGTCTGACCAGTCGGTGCATTGCGGTTAGACCGGCCAACCCATGGCGGTCCGACCGGAGCTACCTGGGCGGTCTGACCGGACCCTGACTGGCGGTCAGATCGGTGTAGCCCGGGCGGTTTGACCTGCGGCCAGGCAGCGGTCTGACCGGCCCAACTCCACCGGTCTGACCAGCCCCCTGTAGGCTCTGCTGATTTTGTTGTTTAAATTCTGTTCTTCTGTGTCTCTTTCTCGTGGTTGTCCAGTGTGAATCTCCAGAGAGTATGACTCATATCCTTCATAGCTTTTGTCGCTATTGGAGATAAGAGACGCTCGTGGATACTTGGGGGCAAATTTTAAAGAGGCACGATTCACCCCCCCTCTCTGTTGCCATTTCCGATCCTACATCCTAAATTGAAACGTGCTTTGGTGGCATTAGAGGATGATGATGGAACTTTCAAATTGAAAGATGCTGTCCTTGGTGCTAGTTTTAAATCTTCTAGTAACTGCTTCTCTGCCTTTGTTGCTTGATGCACCAAATCAACAACAGTATGGTAGGGTTGATATTGCACTATGTGTTTAATGTTTTTATTTAGGCCGAATAGAAAATGCGCAAGTGTTTGCTCTTCATCTTCATGTACATGTGCCCTATTCATAGGTTGCTTCATATCTTTGTAGTATTCCTTCACCGAATGACTTACCTATCTCAAATTCTGCAGTTTATAAAAAAGATCGCATTTGTAAGTGTTAGGAACAAAACGTGCTCTCAGCTCTTGCTTCATTTTAGCCCATGATGCGATTGGAGGTTCTCCATTCTCTTCTCTTTGGTTCAACACTTGCTCCCACCAAATCAATGCATACCCATCAAACTCAAGTGACGCCATGTGTAGCTTCTTCTCCTACGAATAATTGTGCATCCGAAAAATCTTATCTACCTTGAGCTCCCATGTGATATATGCATCTGGATCGGAAGTGCCCTCAAATTTGGGTATAGTGAATTTGAGTTTCCCAAATTTCTCCTCTACGCGTGGGTCATCATGACGACGGCCATAGCATTGGTAGTCATTGCGGTGTAGTTAAAAGTCATCGTCGAAGTCCTCAATGTGGGTGGCATCGCCGCGCCCACGGCCACGACCTCTCCATTAGCCATGGTCAGCACCCAAAACACCTCCCCCACGCCCGGGAAAGGGTGGTCAAACCGCATTGGCAGCGGCTCTATCTACTTGAGCTTCTCTAGCGAACCATGCAGCCCTCTCCTCATCGGTCTCGTCAAGCTCAACACCTCCTTTATGGACGCCAACTAGGCCCCATTCTTTTCGAAGCTCCTCTAGTATCTCCCTCCTCAAGATGCTCATGTTGTCATTCAACTGAGTGTTGAAATCATTTGTGAGCTTCTCAAGGTTTCTCCTTCTTTTCCTGTCATGGTTAGTGCAAACAACAAGACAAGCTATGTATGTGGATGTGAAAAGTTTTATTTGTGAAATTCGCTCAACCTCACCTTCTCTTACCAACCGAAGTTTTTATGCATCCTTGATGGAATTGAAGAGCTGCACGCACTTGGTGATGGTAGACAACACAAGGTGGTAGATTAAACGAATTCAATTGCACAAGCACTGTTATAACAATGGCTTATATGTGGAGCTTGGAGGGAAAATATCAACCTATGCAATCTGAAATTCTTGATGTTGTTAAGTTAAGTAATAGTCCAAGCTAGAATACTTTGCCTAAGTGCTGATCCAATAAGTTTAATTGAAGTGTATGAATGCACACACAAAGATCAATGTGACTTAATGCAAACAAGGAATGAGCTAAATAGAGGAAATCTGAAATTGAGGATTAAATATCTCGTTTTGCATCAAGTATTAGGAGAGATGTTAGCCAATTGCAATAATATAAACGTAAGGGTACAAGAGTGCTCAAGAAATTAAATGCACAAGCTGAAATTATAAATTAGAATTAGCTAACCCTAATTAAACCAACGCTCACTTTTTTCTTTCTTTCTTTTTTTGCCGAGGATTTTTCTTTATGTCAGCTTGTGGGTTAGCACTAAGGTTTAGCGTTTATTTGCAATTTTAATTTAAAATTTCAGCAAATGTAAATTAATACCAAGAGCAGCTCTGTAGCAGTGACCTACTGTACCGTGTACTGTAGCAGCTTGTGGGTTAGCACTAGTCTCAAAGATGGAAGGAAAAATATGGATATATTCGACCAAATCGACTACAACACGTTTTTTGCGACGCGCACTGTAGCAGTGACCTACTGTACCGTGTACTGTAGCAGGCACTGTAGCATACGAGATGTACTGTAAAGGGTTACTGTAGCGTATGCGCTGTACTGTAGCGAAAATACTGTAGCATACGCGCACCACTATGCGGCGTCACGGTACTGTAGCGATCGGATTTTTTTGGATTTAGGCGAAATAAAGGAAATAACACAATGATCAAGAGACGCAAAGGATCATGATGATCAACACCTAAACAAATTCTAATGGACAAAAATTTAACAAAACTTACGAAAAAAATAAAAGATGCAAACCAGGGTTTAGTTTTTTTAGCTTTTTGTGTATAGGAAAAATAAACAAATCTAACTATGGGTAAATTGATCCTACCATGTCAACCGTGCTCTGATACCAAGATGATGCGGGGGATTGCCCGATCTTCACGGCATAGGATCGATGGAGATAATGTGGATCCGTGCAACCTGACGAATTGATGGTACCAACCACTGTTAAAACAGTAACCTGCGACAAAAGAATTCGCCCAACCACACGCTCGTGATCCCGTCTACCCGACCACCAAGTAGACATGTCGTCACTCCGGCCAATCACAAGGAAACACAAGAACAATGGGTAGAGAACGCTCAATTCCCCTCTAGATTGCAATTGTATGCCAAACCCTAGGGAGAACAAGCGTATAGCTCTCTCAAGATAATATGTTGATTTCTATGGTCTGTCTTTCCAAAAAATGATGCAGCTATTTATCACGCACGTTGTTCGGTCTCCTAGCCAAGAAAACGGAATACGAAACCGACTCAAAGTTGAGTTCAGCTCAAAATACAGGCACGCAGACCTTATCATGTAACTTCTAGTCACACACACAAAAAAATTTGACTTTTAGTTTTCCATTGCCAACACCAAACCGAATGGTCTAGATTCTTTTTTCTGTGCATCCATCAACTTCTATTCCTTACATTGCTTCCTCTCTTTCTTTATTTCCTGCGCATGCTATCTTGCACTATGCAGCATGGGCATGATGTCCTCCGTCTTCTTCCACTAATTTTTCCTATGGTGCAGCATACATGCATGCCTAGCAGCACATCTATCTTGAGCTTCCAAAGTCTCCTCACATATAAACCTAAGAACAATTAAAGTACCAACATTATGTAGTATCCAGTTCTCATGTAAATTAAAACAAAATTCAACTATGAGCGAGTTCACCTGTTGGTTAATCTTTTTAGCTCGTGCTTGTGTAATCGGTCCAACTGAGATGTCCTCATCAATCAATGTCCGCCGTCATCTTCATTTTCGGCTGTTGAGCTTCGCCTTTGTTGGCCACCTTTCCCTCACCATTCCATTGCTGCCGATGAGCCACTGACCCATCCCACTTCGTCGTCTCGCACCGCCCTCTTAGTCGCCGTCGGCCAAACCCCACCGCCCTTCGATCTCTCTGCCATTGTCTCAAACCATGTGCCCGCCCACATCAGCTCGAACCCGCCGACCACGCCTCCTCGGATTCCTATGGACTGGATCCACCATGAGCCAAGCCACTGATATGTGGGTCCCACATGTCAGATACACTATTTCGTGAACTCATGAGCCAGCCAGCTGAGTCAGCGGCCACGTCAGATGCCATGTCAGCCCTAGATCCGAGGTGTCATGCCACTGTCAGCCACGTCAGCCCTAGCCGCCTCGTCAGCACGCCCAGTCGCTAGTGCACTATTCCACACACTGAGTTCACCGCAGACCTACTATCCTATGAGCCGAGTCCACAGCATAGTAGGATTTATGAATTTCCAATGTTTTCTTTAGACTAGATTTTCTAATAGCTTGTTCTCCTCTGTCCTAGCTCCTATTGACCCGATTCTTTTTTGTTAAATTCATCTAAAATTTTATGCAGTGAAGGGGGAAGTGTGGATTCACTTCAAGGGATGTGAAAGTCTTGCCTGGATAATGTCTAAGGACTTAACTTTGTGTGCCACTGATCTGAGCCTTATTGTGCAACCACATGTCTAGTATAGGATAGACTTGACTGATTAATTTGTAATGTTTCAATTTCGGTTCCATCGTTGAGATGTATGTGATGTGGTTGTAGCCATGGATCCACATTGACGCAAAAGGGAGCAATTATCGACTAGGTGGTTAGCCTAGTCGACGGCGAAACCTTAGCGTGGCTGAATTATGTTGAGATTGAACATTGTCAAGGCCTTGTTGTAACCTTCTTGGTTGACATGCCAAAGGAATCATGTTATACCGGTGACATTACAAGATGGTCATATCATGTGGGTAAAGTCTTATATACTCTACAGAGTGTAAAACTACTCGAATAACCGTGTCCCCGGTTATGGACAATGCTTAGTGGTTTCACATAAGAGGTAGAGTTTTCATAAAAACTTGGTTTGATCAAGTTAGGAAGTGAATGGTTAGTTCACTGATGGTTCATTATGTGAACGGTAGTTCACAGATGGTTCATTAGAGTAAATAGTCAATTTCCTTCTAGTTACTCTCAATTCTTTTGATTATTACTTGTTAATCATTTTCAAAGTTCACTTTCAATCTATTCAATGTATTTACTTTAAAAATCATTTTCAAAGTTTGTTTTCAATCTATTTATTGTATGTACTTTAAATTGTTGTTTTTTTTTGCAAAATAACCCTTCAGTCATCCTTTGGTAAGCTTTGCATACTATATTGCAGTATTTGTTACAAGCAACTTGCTGAGTACTCTATGTACTCACGGCTATATCCATATTTGCTCAGTTGAAGAAGAAGAGCCATATCAGCAGAATGTACTTGAAGGATGTTTCTTCGATTACTTCGCGGATTAGGTCTTGCTTCCCAGTCGATTGCCTGTGGGCATATTGAATGGCTACTATGCTTATTTCTGTTTTTCACTACAAGTTTCTTAGGCCATTCAGGCTATTATCTGTAAGCTTGGCTATAAGGTTGCAACTCTAATAATTAATAATATTTGAGTCTTTTCTTAGTAAAATTATGATATGGTCGATATTTAATCTTGTTTATATTGTGTGCACTAGCGTGATCCTGAACTAGTGCAGAATACACAGGAGGGTCTGAATCAGCAGATTTGGGCCTCGACAGTTTGGTTATGGTCGAGTTGCCTGTCATTAATCCAATTTGCTTAATCCTGCTAAAGACCTGTTTAGACTTGTTTTGTGGTATATGACTTTATATGATCTTGGGAGCTCTACTAAAAACTGAATTAGGCACATTTTTAAATTAATACAATGTGACTTGGATAATCTACAAAGCTTTTGGATGTTTACTCTCATTGCTCATTTTTAGAATTATCTTCTCTTTGGAGCTCTTGATGATTTCATTGCCAAAGGGGGAGAAATTAGAAGAAAGGGGGAGAATTTTCTGATCTGAGAGTTTGGGGAGGAGGAAACATTAAAAAAATCACTCTCTGATGTTGAGGGAGAGTTTTTTTGTGTTTTCTACTGTGGTCTGTGTTCTCTATGCTCTTTTGCTGTGGTCCACGGTCTGCGGCTTTGAATTTTTCTTTTTCGCAAATTTTCTCATTCAAGAATTTTTGAGGTGTTGTCAATGTATTCATCAAGGGGGAGATTGTTAGAACATGTGATGGTTGTGTATTTAGTGATGATGAATAATTGACGTTTGGATTTCATTGGAATTTGTGTTTATAAAAGTTCTAGTCGATGCACTTGTGTTGCTGAAGTTTTCAAGACAGCTGTCGACCATGGCAAATCGACCATGGTATTAGGACCATGACATTTCAACCACGTTAGGTTTGGACTAAGGCATTTTGACCATGGTATTTTGTCCATGGCAGATAATCAATTGACTTCGATCATGATCAGTGAACTGATCATAGCTATAGTGCTTTTTAATAGTCGTATCTACAGTGCTTTTTGATGGTCGTAGCTACTGTACCTGGTTTGTGATCGGTAGTCATAGACCTTGTGGTCGGTGGTCATAAACCTTGTGATTGGTAGCCATAGACTTTGCGATCGGTCCTCATAGATTTCGAGTGATTTAATTCTTGTACTATGGTACTCGGTTGATGGTCGTGCTACAGTTACCAGTCGGTGGTCATGCTACAGTACCAGGTGGGGTACTCGATGGTCGATGCTATAGTACTTGGTCGGTACTCAGTAGTTGTTGCTACAGTACCTAATTGGTGATGGGTACTGTAGAATTTTTGTGATTGATAGTTGTAGACTTAGCAATCTGGTATCTTAGACATTGCAATCGGTACTCGGTAGTCAGTACTAGATGGAACAATATTATTTGATGGTCGGTAGCAATGTTTGTGATTCCCGAGTATTCTAAGCGGAGTGATTGTTTTCCCGAGTACTTTTGTCTTCGAGTACTCGATGAGCTTGCGACTGGACTTTGCATTGAGGGCATAACCGATTGTAATGAGTGAACTAAAGTTGATTTATGGAAAGCGATGGGATGTGCGGTCATGTATGACTTGGTTGATGCTGAAGGATGATTAAAGGCGTGTTTTGATTGTGTGGACTAATGTCAGTCAAATTGTGAAAAACTTGTGTTGGGGAAAATGTTTCTTTGGTCTTTCCATGTACAGGTGGGCGTGGAGATGATCATGGTCGGTGACGAGGAGGATCGGGGATGGGATGGGGAAATATGAGGTCCAGGCAGTTGAGGATGTCACGCGAGGTGGTTAAGCTCATGCTGGAGCTCATGGAGATCAAAGTTGGTGATTCGTGGAGAAGCTCAGGCGATGCTGTCCAGGAGGCTTCAACATGAGAGGTGACAATGCGTGATGAAGGTACAAGAGATGCTATCCTAGAGGCTTCGTCACATGGTCAGTTAGGAGTTGTGGATGAAGTTTGTAACATAGAAGATTGAGGTTTGAATAAAACCCATGTTCGGAAGGGTTTTGGGTCTCTTGGTTTTCAGAAGAGATAACATTTTGAGTCCTTATTTGAAGTAGGCATGGTTTGTGATGTTAACCTATAAAAGCAAGGAGAGGCTGTGGGTTAACTGGCGGCTTATGTAAGGCTTTTGTGCGGTTCTAGAGAGTTTTGAGAAGGTTTTGGGTTTAGTCTTTGGCTATAGCTTTTAGAGGTGCTTATGAGGGTACTTTATAAATCCACAAAATTCCAGCAATAAAGATACTTTTGAATCAATCTAGTTCTGGATTTTCTTGAACTGTGCTGGTGATTGCTGGTGGTTTGGATCTTACGACTATGTTTAAATTGTTCGAGCGAAGCGGTCGATTGAAGCGAGCGGTCAAGTAGAGCAGTTGATCAAGTAGTCCCACGTGGGGCGATTGATCACCGAGCGGTCGAAAGCGTCACCAACCGTTAGGAGACTCCAAAAGTGGTGACAATCATTCACCCCTCTGATTGCAGTATTCGATCCTACAAAACCAAAAAGAACCTATCCCAAGTCTATCAAACCAAACCACACCAAAACAACCTAACCCCATCATTAATTCATCGTCTCTACTACATAAAAGAGAGAAACCAAACCACAGCAAAACAATCTCTCCCTTCATTAATTCATCGTCTCTGCTATTTAAAAGAGAGATGATGGTGATGATGGTGGTTCATCTGTCTTTTCAACTTTCCCTTGCATCTCTTTAAAAATTTTCCAGCAAAAATAGAAAAAAGCAATATACAAAAACTACAAAATCTACCACCCTAAAAATTCTCTAACAAGAAAAAACAACGAGCTCTACCAGGTGCATGGCAGAGACAAGGACGCGGAGGCACGACGCAGCAGAGCGTGTGGGCTGGACATGCTAATCCTGATAATATTGACTCAACGTGCTAAAATGATATGATTTTTTTATCCGTAGTAAAGCACAGGCCTACTGTTCTTCCCCGTCTCCAGCGGCTACCACCACCACCCACCGCCTCCTAATAGCCAGTCTGGTCCTCGCCCCCGCCATCGACCCTGCCCACCTATCTTCTCACGCGTGGCCGAGGCGACGCCATTGCCACCTCGCCATCCCACCGCCGCCGCCTCCCACCGCTGGTCTACCGCCTCCTTAGCCTCCCTCTAAGCTCCAGGGGTTCGATGAACTCTAGCTCTAATCCCACAGGCCATTGGCAGTGAAGACGGTGGCATCATCAAAAAGATGGAAGTCATCGACAAAGAAGACGCACACAAATCTACATATACATCCAAGATAAAAAATTTCCAGTGTGTTCTTTCCAGAAACAGTCGACAGTAGCACAGCACTCTCGTAAAACTAAAACTAACGCGTTCTCTTCGCCTAGCTGCTTCTCCTTTTCCTTCTCCATTCTCGAGCTGATTCACCGAGAATCGAAACCAAAAACAAAAGAAGGAAAGCAAGCGGCCGCACTCCCCCTGTCTCTCTCATCACCAAGAAACAAAAGCCCCATCCATGTCGTCTTCCCCCTCCCAATGCCAATGTCTCGCCATGCCCACTGCCTTGCCCTTGTGAGAACAGCGCTCCTCGTCGTCGTCTCCCTCCCCGCCGTCGCCACCGTGTGCTCGGCGTCGCGGCAGTTCTCCACGGTCGCCATCTCCCACGCTGTCGACTCCACCCTCGTCTGCGCCCTCGTCATCCCCCAACGATCCTCCGACGATGCCTCCTCGGCCGGGAGCGGGAGCGGCAGCTCCAAGCTCCACTGCACCTCGCTGCCCGACGGCGAACGCATGTCCTATCCCTCCGCCGACATCCCCTACAACGCCATCGCCGCCGGCACCGACTTCCTCTGCGGCCTCATGGCCCCCGCCGGGGGCCACACCGCCATGCGCTGGTGGTCCTTCTCCGAGGAGGCCGCCGCCAACCGCTCCTGCCCCGTCGGCCGCCGCCTCTACTGGGGCCCCTCCCTCCGTGCGATGGCCGCCGGCGGCCCCCACGTCTGCGGCCTCTCCGACGCCCACGACCCCACCTGCTGGGAGTGGCCGCAGCTCTCCCTCCCCAAAGGCCTCGACTTTTCCCGCATCGCCCTCGGCGAGGACTTCCTCTGCGGCGTCGTCGCCGGCAACGACTCTGCCATGCGCTGCTTCGGCGGCATGACGGTGCCCGCGCCGTCGCCCACCGGGGCCGCTTTCAAGGCGGTCGCGGCCGGGCGCCGCCACGCGTGCGCGGTGGACGCGGAGGGCGGGCTCGTGTGCTGGGGCGACGGGACACCGGCGGTGCCGGCCGCTGAGCTGCCGGCCGACATGTGGGCCATGGCGCTGGGCCACAACACCACGTGCATACTGGCAGGGAACGGCACGGTGAGGTGCTGGGGCGTGCAGGTGCCGGAGCAGTACGCCCACACCACCTTCGTCGCCATCGAGGCGGACGGCGATGCCGTGTGCGCCGTCATGATGACCAACTACTCCGTCGTGTGCTGGGGGAACGACCGCTTCCAGGGGCGGCACATCGTCTACAACGACACCATGCCGGGAGCCTGCGCGCCCAAGCGGAATTGCACCTGCGACGTTATCTCCGGCTCAGGGACCCTCTGCGGCAACGGCGGCGGGGAGGGCGGCGACGAGCTTGCGGTGTGCCAGCCGTGCACGCTGCCCCTGAACTCGTCGAGGATCGTCGTGGCCAATGGGATGAACAAGGAGGTGGACTCCGGTGACGACGGTTCGAGGAGGAAGATGGCGGTGGTGGTCGCGCTCAGCGTGGCCGGCGTCGGCGTCGCGGTGCTGGCGGCGGTGGGGGCGGCGTTCTACCTTGTGGTGTTCAAGAAGTGGGACAGGAAGGTACACGTCACAGTGCGGCTCGGGGAATCGTCGTCGCGGCGGTTCTGCCGCGGCATCGAGTCCGTGGTCATTCCGGCGCCGGAGGCCTCGCCTCTCCCGCCGGCGCGGCAGCTCGGGTGCGAGGAGTTCACGCTCAAGGAGCTGTCGCGCCTGACGAACGGGTTCGCGGAGGAGGAGAAGATCGGGAGCGGCAGCTTCGGGTCGGTGTACCGCGCGAAGCTCGCCGACGGGCGCGAGGTCGCCATCAAGAGGGCGGAGCGCGCGTCCTCCGGCGGATGGCGCCGGCGGCGGTACGACGCTGAGCGCGCGTTCCGGGCGGAGCTGAGGCTGCTCTCCCGCGTGAACCACCGCAACCTGGTGCAGCTCTTGGGCTTCTGCGAGGAGCGCGGCGAGCGCATCCTGGTGTTCGAGTTCATGCCGCACGGCGCTCTCCACGACCACCTCCACGGCCAGCGCGACGGCGCCGCCGGCCACTCCCCGCTCTTCGCGTCGTGGGAGGCGCGCCTCCACGTGGCGCTGGACGCCGCGCGCGGCGTCGAGTACCTGCATTGCTACGCCGTGCCGCCCATCATCCACCGCGACATCAAACCGTCCAACATCCTGCTCGACGGCGACTGGACGGCCAAGGTCTCCGACTTCGGCCTCTCGCTCGCCAGCGGCTCCGCGGCCGCGGCCGCGTGCTCGACGTCGGCGACGGCCGGCACGGTGGGTTACATCGACCCTGAGTACTACCGGCTGCAGGAGCTGACGGAGCGGAGCGACGTGTACAGCTTCGGCATGGTGCTGCTGGAGCTGGTCACCGGCAGGAAGGCCATCCACCGGACGAGCCAGGACGGGAGCGGCTCGCCGAGGAACGTCATCGAGTTCGCCGTGCCGGCCGTCGAGGCGGGCAACATCGCCAAGATCGTCGACGGCCGCGTGCCCTCGCCGCGCGGCCACGAGGCGGAGGCGGTGGCGCGCGTCGCCAAGATCGCGTCCGAGTGCGTCCGGCCGCGTGGGCGCGCCCGGCCGATCATGTCCGAGGTCGTCGCCGAGCTGGAGTGGGCCGTCACGCTCTGCGAGGAGTCATTGGTCCCGTCGGGAACCGGCGCGTTACACAGCTCCCGGCACGGCGGCTCCGACATGTCGCGGTCGAGGTCCGAGTCGGACGATCCTAGCCCGTTCCACACGCGCGAGTTCGGATTCGGATCGGCCCGACTCGGAGGACATACCAGGTCCTACTCAGCCATGTAAAATTCTTATTTTTTCCCCTCTTCTTTTGTTTTTCCACGGTTGGTATAGGCCGAATTAGCTGTTGTTCATAAAAAAAACAAAACAAAAAACATTTTTAAGAGAAAAAAAACAAAGAGAGAAATCCTTCATTGTCCTTTATAATTTAACGTTCTGAATTGTAAAAAAAATCACAGAGTTTGACAAAATCTGACATGTAGAGCTTGATTGGAGCAGTAGTGGGGGGTTTGTGTTCTTGTTTTATTTTGTTTTGCATTTTTTTTTCTTGGGGTTAGAATGAGAAACTGTGACCTGTGGACCGGGGAGATGTAACAACTGAACTTAAATTCAACAAACTGATCGATGTTATATATAATACAGGGATGCAATCATGAGTCGTACAATGATTTGATTCTCTACTGTCTTGTATATTACAATAATATTGTTCCTTGCTGTTCCTTCTCATCGTCAACAGAGAAATGGCAGGAATTCCTTTTCTTGTAGTTTGCTACAACTATTTTTTTTTATCAAGAATCATTTTTATAGTTGTGTAGGTTGTCGATCCACGAAAGTCCACACAAAACTTGATGAGATCAATCAATTATTCTTGATAGGAAGTAGTAGCACTATCAAGAAGCATTTGGTGAAGGCTCTAACCGCTCACCAAACGAGAAAGAAAACATCAAGGTAAGCCACATTTACCAAACCCTTGAGCATGTATCTATAAAACGGCCGACATCGTGTATACAGTCCAGAGCAGTGTGCTAGGCATGAAAAAGAGGACGGCCAACAGGGACAATGCAAAAGCGGAAAAAAAGAACTAGCAAAAAAGCTAAAAAAGCTAAACAAACTTAAAAAGATGAAATTTAGAAATAGTGAGAAATAAACCAGAAACCAGAAGTTCAAACCGAAATGAGCGGGGCATAATCTTTTGCAAGGTCAACTCCTGGGATTGGGCTGAAGATTCTCTCATCCTTGAGCAGGTCAACTCTACGCACCACAGGAAAAAGAAGAGGCTCAGCTAGCCAGCTAGCTGTATTTGGAGAATTGAACTGAACTCTTTTCCATTCCACGCGCTTATTTGCCTGCCGGCTATGCAATCGATCGACCTGCAGTCTGGACACAGCCATACACACGGACTTGTATGCATGAAGAAGACAGGGAGAAGAAGAATCATCTCAGGAACAAAACAAAACCAAAAGAGAAAGACAGAAAAGAAAAGGAGGCTAAAGAATGCTGTTGTCTTGTGTTCTTTCGTCGATAGCAGCGTATTGGGATTCTGTCGTGTGAGTGTGCAGATCAAGCAACTAAAATTGCGAGCGACGAGGTTCTGTTCTTGCTGATATCCTACTGCTTTTTCGCCCTTCTTTTGCGTGTGCTTTCGGAGATTGGAAGCTCCTGGGTCCCTGCATCTGTCCTTTTCTTGTTTCACACTAGCCTTTCCAAATCCTACACTCCACTAGCTGTTTTCAGTTTCACATCTCGAGAATCAGGGTGCAGCAGCGACAAGTTTCAGGACTTTCGTTTTCAGGGCGGTTGCTACCTGCCGAGTTTAGAAGATTGGCGCCGCCCGGTACTCGGTTGCTAATTTAATTGCATAGACTAAAGCTAGGTGATGAAGATGACACGATCGAGTTTGTTGGCACCATGCATTTGTCAATCTTGCGAGACTGGTTGGTGAGCCTCAACGAACGCCAGGCTACTCGCTAGAGCTATGTATCCTTGCTTAGGTGTCTGTCAGGTGCTAAAGTCTAATATCGCTACGGATTAGCGATGATTTGCTATGATTTGTACGCGGTCGAAATCATGGCTGAAGGAGCAGTTGAAGCTATAGTCAAAATGATCGTGGTCGAAGTAGTCATGGTCAAAATAACCGTGGTCGAAGTGGCCATGGTCGTAGTGACCGCAGTTGAAGACTCTGAGCATGAAGGCAGTTGAACACTCCAAGCACGAAGGCAGTTGAACACTCCAAATACGTGTGAAGTCGTAGTTGCAAAGGTCGTAGTTACAGTGGTTGTAGCTACCGTTGGCGTAGCTATAGTAGTCGTAACTACAATACTCGTAAGAGTATTGTGGCATGATAGTTGTAAGTCGGTACTCAAAAGGACACTGTAGCAGCCGGTACTCAGAAAGAACACTGTAGCAGTCAGAGCATCCGAGTACGGGGCAGTCAGAAGATGAAGCGGTCGTAGCTGTGAGAAGCGGTCTCGTGTGATTGTGGAGAGATTCTAAGAGGCATGAGAATAGTAGTGGGTGCGTGGAGGTCATATGTGTGTGCATGAGGCTTATTTAAGCCGAGTAATTCTTGTTATGTTAGAGTTGAATTGTTATGTCGCAGTAAGAGAAAAAGATTGAGTGATTCGATCCCACTGTATTAGTCTCCCTCTGTGTATGTTTATCCCAGAGTGACAAGAGAGAGGATTGAGCGATTTAGTCCCAACAAGTCAGAGCATCCGAGTACGGGGCAGTCAGAAGATGAAGCGGTCGTAGCCGTGAGAAGCGGTCGTAGCTGTGAGAAGCGGTCTCGTGTGATTGTGGAGAGATTCTAAGAGGCATGAGAATAGTAGTGGGTGCGTGGAGGTCATATGTGTGTGCATGAGGCTTATTTAAGCCGAGTAATTCTTGCTATGTTAGAGTTGAATTGTTATGTCGCAGTGAGAGAAAAAGATTGAGTGATTCGATCCCACTATATTAGTCTCCCTCTGTGTATGTTTATCCCAGAGTGACAAGAGAGAGGATTGAGCGATTTAGTCCCAACAATTGGTATCAGAGCTAGGTTCTTGATCCGATGTATGCCCAAGTACCTTCGCTTCAACGAGATGTCCACCACTGAGCAAACGGTGGCAACGGCGGCGCGGGTCAACGAGGGAGGGAGGTGTCTCTCTCCAGTACCCGATGCTTACCTCCTCCAACTACTCCACTTGGGCGATCAAAATGGAGGCATGTATGGAGACGCAGGACATCTAGGAGGTGATCGAACCCACGGCTGGAGTGGTCGTGGAGAGGAGGAAGGACAAGATGGCACTTGTGTGCATCTTTCAGGCTATTCCCAAGGATGTGCTCTACTAGGTTGCCAAGAAGAAGACAACCAAGGAGGTGTGGAAGTGCTTGAAGACGAGATATCTTGGCGTCGATCGAGTGAAAAAGGCACGGCTACAGACCTTGAAAAGTGAATTCGAGGCCTTGCGTATGAAGGAATGCGACTCCATCGACGAGTTTGCTGGCAAAATCAATGGGCTAGCGAGCACGTTCAATGGTCTTGGCGCCACCACAGCGGACACCACACTCATCAAGAAGTTGCTCGATTCGGTTCTTGACTTGTTTTTGTAGGTTGTTGTTGCAATTGAGCAGTCTCCGATGTGGATACTATGCCATTCGAGGAGGCAATTAGCCGCTCAAAGCGTACGAGGAGCGGATACGCAAGCACGAGAAGGTGCACAAAGAGCATTTGCTTCTCACTAAGGCCGAGTGGGAGACTCGGTTGTCAAAGTGAAATGGAAAGGGCTCCTCCAGTAGCACAAACAGTGGTGGTGATCAAAGAAAGTTCAATAAAACTAAGGTAATGTGCTATAACTGCCAAGAGTTTGGACACTTCGCTTACGAGTGCCCTGAGAAAGAAAAGGAGGTGAAAGGAAAAGGAAAGGAGGAAAAAGCACTGCTCTGTGACGTTCAGAGTGATGATGAGCCGACTCTTCTGTGAAGAGTCGTGAAGTGTGGTCGTCAGTCAAGTTAGGGGAGAATGAATTAGTTAGATACTAGTCTTGACAAAGTTTGTATCTGCATATTTAATTTAGACTTTTGCTTGTAGTAATTGTGCTATATAGGTCTTTGCTTGTTAGTAGAGTATGGTACCAGTCGAAGTGGAAGTGGTGGTGTGAGACCACTGCGAGGAAGAGTCGGTGTGATGCCAGCACCGAACGGCTGTGCGATGCTGCTGCGAGGGGAAGTCGGTGTGAGACTGACAACGACAGTGGTGCGAAGCCACTATGTGAAGTTTCAATGTGAAGTCGAAGGTGGTGGGTGAAGCTATCCCCACTGCAAGATGAAGACATGATTCAACAGTGGTGTGAGAATGTTGTAAGTCATGCAAGAGAAGGCCGCTACGTGAAGCTAGAAATTGAGGCTGCTGCGAGTGACAATAAGATACAGGTGATCCGTATCGGTGATTCAACACATCAGATTAAGGGGGAGAATGTTAGCATTAATCTTGATGATTTGTACGTGGTCGAAGCCATGGTCGAAGGAGTAGTCAAAGCCATGGTCAAAGTCATGGTCGAAGCTGTAGTCGAAGTGATCGTGGTCAAAGTAGCCATGGTCGAAGTGACTGACCAGATGTAGCCGTGGTCGAAGTGGCAGTGGTCATAGTAACCGTGGTCGAAGTGGCCGTTGTCAAAGTAGCCATGGTCAAACTGACTGCAGTTCAAGACTCCGAGCACGAAGGTAGTCAAACACTGCAAGCACAAAGGCAGTCGAACACTCCAAGTACATGTGAAGTCATAGTTGCAAAGGTTGTAGCTACAGTGGTCGTAGCTACCGTTGTTGTAGCTACAGTACTTGTAAGAGTATTATAGCATCATGGTCGTAAGTCGGTACTCGGAAGGACTCACTGTAGTAGTCGGTACTTAAAAAGAACACTATAGCAGTCGGAGCATCCGAGTATGGGGCAATCGAAAGATGTAGCGGTCGTAGCCATGAGAAGTGGTCGTAGCCATGAGAAGCAGTGTAGCCGTGAGATGCGGTCTCATGTGATCGTGGAGAGATTCCAGGTGGCATGAGAATAGTAGTGGGTGCATGGAGGTCATGTGTGTGTGCTTGAGGCTTATTTAAGCCAAGTAATTCCTGTTATGTAAAAGCCAAGCTGTTAAGTCGCAGTAAGAGAAAAAGATTGAGTGATTTGATCCCACTGTATTAGTCTCCCTCTATGTGTTTATCTCAGAGTGACAAGAGAGAGGATTGAGTGATTCAGTCCCAACAGCCTCCAATGCCAAGGCAGGGCTGCACCGATTAATCCCATCAATCAATCATTCTTGGGTCATCGACTGCGTCAATACTGCCTCCTTCCATGTCTGCGCATTAGTCCACTGGCTCACTTGTTCCCTAGCTTATACTATGGTTTTTAATATTAACATGGTCTCTTGAAGCAGAATTTTTGGCACTTTTGGCATGTTTTGAACCTGTATATGCAAAAAAATAGTCGTAGTCGCATGGTAATGGCAAAAATGACACTTCTGCAGCACAGTCACTGGGCGGTAGTAGCGTAAGCTGACATATGGCCAGCAGAGCCCCGTGGCCGTATGGCAGGCCCCTGCCGCTCGGCTACCATGAGGCCGCATGCCTGCCGCCCGGCCACCGTGTGCCTCTGTCTCTGCCACCCTGTCACCAGACATCAAGTAATTAGCCATTTCCTGCCTTAATTATATTTACTGCTTCTTCAATTTTTAAATATAGCAGATGAACTTAAAAAATTATGCAATTTTATGTGCAGCCTTTCGAGAAAAGGAATTGATTGTGTATTTTTTCTATAATTTTATCCATTGTGAATGTTGCTCGAAAATTTATATGATTATGCTATTTGTAGGAGTTGTTACATATAGCGAATGAGCTCCAAAAATTATAAAATTTTATGTGCAGCCTTCCATCATAGTCGACCTAATTGTCTAATTTTTTGGGAATTTTATGTGCTCTGAATTTGCCAAGTTAATTTAATTATAATTAGCAATATACGATGCTCATTTAATTAGCGATTGAAATCGTAGGCCGTACGGCCACCATGTGGCAGCCATCTTTTGCAGTGCATGACCTCTCTCCTTCGCACATATGTCAGCTCGTTGCTGCTATCCCCCTCTCCCTGCCTCCTTCGCATATTTGTCACTCTGTCCGTACCATCCCTCATCCGCACATATGTCACTATGTCCGTGCCGTCCTCCTTGGTCTGCTTCCTCGTCCACACATATGTAAGTCTTACCATGCTGTCCTCCCTTACCCATGGTTCTGCACATCGACAACGAGCCTTAATTTTTGGTGTTAGCAAACCGGGTTGCCTTTTCGCTCGGCCATAAATACGAAGCTCTCGCAGTCACTCATCGCTCATCTCAACTCTATTTAGCTTCTTGTTCTCACGCTCATCACTGAGAATTAAGAGCGCATAGCATAATTAAGATTTTCTAGAGAGTAAACATCGAAGCAGTCATCATGATTGTAGCAATGCTAATTGCTTCCCCCGAAAGGTAGGTAATTTTATATCGCATGCTTTCGATGTTACTCCCGTAGTCATAGTTAATTAGTGTTATTTAGTTAGTCATAATTAATGCAGCTCATATTATGAACTAAGTAGGTCATAGTAATTTAGCCGTAGTTTTGAACTATTTTTCTATAGGTACGGTACCCATAATTAGGGTTAAGTAATAAGTTATGACATTAATGAATCACTCGTAATTAATTTTCGGATAGGTAATCAAATTATTGGTAATTAATGAATTATTCGCATGTAGTTACACACATGTAATTACTAACTTGCATGTTGCTTGTCATCATTATTTGTTATAACGCTTAGTACAGACTGCGTTGTTGTGGCTTCAATTAGTCGTAGATATGCAAGACTTGATAGTGTTCTATGGCATTTGGCTTGTATGGGCAGGACCTAATGGATTGGACCTATCGACATGCCAATACAAGCTGCTTTGGGTGGAGGGGCTCAACATGATGAATATTTATGAGCTTTAAAGCTGCATCTAGGGGGGAGTTCGCCATAGAGGCAATGGTGATAAAACTTGTGATCGAGGGGTTCACCTACACGAATGGCGTGTGGGAGCTTGTTAAGGTGAATGGGACCGTAGCATGAAGGCAGTACATGCAGATTGCCACCCAGCCTAGGAGGCCATTTACGGGAGGCTAATGGTGTACCTGTGTTTCATGCCCAGGGCGTTAGAAAACGTTGATGAGTGTGGCCCCTCCACACCCGAGCAACCATAGGCCGAGCTTCAAGACAATAGCTTCAAGATATACAATTTTATGTGGTGGTAATTGAAAATTAATCAATTTATTACTTAAATGATTAACTCTATAATCTATTATTGCATGTGATTATGTACGGTAACCATAACGATGCATCAACCATTTAGCTACATGCTTTAGGAGATTGAAAATAACTATGTACAATAGGGGAGAACTATGGTATAAGCATCTCCAGGCGTGCCTACTAGTAGAACATGCCTGGTGCTACCCACATGGAGCATTGCAGACGGGCGCCTCATACATGGCTGACCGTTATTGTAGTGGCACACACATGTGCAGTTAGAGTTCGCGCAGCAACATGTGGGATCATAGGAACTTCCTATGTTGACAACCTCTTTGTTGCCCCTCTCGCACTGCGTCTGTTGGCGCATGTCATTGTTCTGCTCATTTAAATTGTCAATATGTGCCTCCAACTCTAAGATTTAGTTCCACAATGCATCGTTGTATGTCACAACATGGCATTCTATGAGGAGGATCAATCCAGCAAAAAAAAGTAGCATTTCACCATTTGCTAGAAAGGAGGGTTAGCATGGAAGCTGTATTAGCACTAACAGAAAAAACTACTAGTTAATTGTACCCTAGAGTGTGGGGATTGGAAGAAACATCATTCACTTTCGAACTGGCCATCCAAGACTTGTATGATTGCATCCTCTGTAGAGACCCGAATATACAAATCCGGACTCTCCTGTGTATTCTGCACTAGTCCAGGATCACGCTAGTGCACACAGTGTGAACAAAGATAAATATCATCCATATCACGATATTCTAAGGAAAAACCAAATTATATTGATAATCATCAGAGTACGACCTTATGGTCAAGCTTACAATAGACTAGCCCGAAGGGCTTAACAAAAACTAGCAGCGGAAATCCAAAAGAAAGCGCAGCAGCCAATCGACACGCCCACAGGCTATCGAGTGGAGAACGAAGCCTAATCCGCGAAGACGTCGAAGTACTCTCCTTCTGGAACCTCCTGCTGGTGATACTCCTCCTCCTCAACTGAGCAACAGGGGCATAAAGCCGTGAGTACATTGGTACTCAGCAAGCCGTTTGTAACAAATGAATGCAATATAATATGCAAGGCTTACCAATGGAAGGCTAAAAGGTTAATTTGCATAAAACGGCATTTGAAAATACAATAAATAGATTGAAGGCGCATTTGAAGTAAAACAATAATAAACAATAATCAAAGGAATTGAAGTAACCACTTATGAATCTCCCATCCATAAGCTAAACCAACCACTCATGGACCTCCCATCCACAAGTTAAACCAACAGTGAATTAACCATCCACTGTCCAAAACTTTTTAGAAATAACTATACCTCGTGTGAAATCACCGAGCATTGTCCATGACCGAGGACGCGGCTATTCGAATAGTTTTACACCCTGCAGAGGTTGCACAACTGTACCCACACGATGTGATAATCCTCACGTTAAAGACAATCACAACAAGGCCTTTACAATGTTCAATTACAACCCAATCCCGCCCGCTAGGGTTTCGCATCACACCCCCCCTTGCGCCTCATGGAAATCAGCAACCATGTTCATCCCAGCGAGATTGAAATTGAAACATCCCAAATTAATCAGCCAGGTCTGTCCCATACCAGACATGTGGTTTGCACGGTAAGACTCAGATCAATGGCGCACAAAGTTAAGTCCTTAAGTGTTCTCGGGCGAGACTACCACATCCATCGAAGTGCTCCAACACTTCCCCCTTTACTGCACGATCACTCGCCCGAGTGAAAACCAATTTTGTGAAACCACCAACAATGACGCACCAACGTCACGGCACAAATTTTATAACAGTGGCACCAACCACAATTCAATATCTCATTAAGTCAAATTAATTAGTCACATGTGATGATGAACCCAAACGATAATAACAGCATGGCTAAGCACACTAATCGTACCAACCCAATGTGACAAATAACATAGCATCACTAATTAAATTCCCAACCTAAGGTGACAATGGCATCAAGGTATTCCAAAATATCAAGGAGGGAAAATAACCAATTGGGACGATAACTACCAATACAAGGGTTTGAATAAAAATAGCGATGCAAGATAATTTAAAACAAAATAATTAAATAATAGATTGCAAACTGGGTTCAACATGATCAAAGGACACGACTTGCCTTGTCCTTGCTCAGTTAGGAATTCTTGATCTTCAAATCTTGCTTCAGCTCCTTCGAACGCGCGATCTAACGGGAGAGAGAACGAGACGAACACAAGAAATAAAATCAAATAAAATTCAAATAAACTCCAAAAACTGCAAAACCAGAACCAAAAGATAGAGCTCAATTTTAGATGAATTTAGGAAGAAGAATCGGGTCAATCGGAGTTCGGACGAAGGAGAATGAGCCATCTAAAGTTTGCCGGGGCGAGAAAATAATGGAAATTCACAGATGTTACTGTTCATCCGAGAGTAATTTTTGGAAAGGAGGCTAGCGCTGGCGAGAGGAGGCATGGGAGGTGAATCTAACTAGCAAAATAGGTTGTTAGGGACCCAAGGCACACATAGGAACTGACGGCACGCCAAACGGAGACCGTTGACGGCACGGGCGGCTACAACGACATGGGTAAGAAAGAGGAATAAAATCCGGGCATGGAACGTGGAGAGGTAGGGTGAGCACAGGCTAGAACGCGGCTTGGCGAAGCTAGGAAAATTATCGGCTCGGCCAGAAACCCACCGGAGACGGCGCAATCGACGTTCGAACGACGTCGGGAAGGGAAAAGGAAAAACTTAATATCTTGGTGCTCGGTGAACGAAATCTAAAACCACTTGAAGGGTAGCTACCTGGGATGGTTTGGCACAAAGTGACGCGAACGGATTGGTGAAAACATCACCGGGCAGATGGGGGACACGAGATGCCATTGGCGGCCATGGCGAGGTTCGGAGGCGAAAATTTGTGGAGGCTTTCTGGGGAAAAGAAAGTGAGCACGGCGTAGAACGCGGCGAGGCAAGTCAAAGAAAAATTACGGCAAGGGCTAAAGCTTACCGGAGGCGACGAATCGACGTCGGGAAGCGCTCTTGACCTAGATTGGGGAAAACTCGATTCCGGGAGATTGGCTGCACCAAAACCAAATTAACTTGGCTAGAAGGTAGATGGGACATGGTGGCATAATGTGACGCGAAAGGATCACGGAAAAACTCACCGGATTGCTCGAGACACGACGAGCAAATTCGGGACCGGAGGGGCTTGGTGCCGACGGCGTCCTGGGCTTTGAGGGGACTTGGCACGGCTTGGGATGGGTTTAGGGGAGCCAAGGGGTCCTATTTATAGGCTTGGAAGAGGTAGAAACCGACTCCAATCCGCGGATTTCGGTTTAGAGTCCGTTTCAGAAAATTGGAGATAAAAGGCAAACGGATGAACGAAACGGAAAGAGGCCTGTTGGGATGGATTCCTTGCGTGATTTGGCACAACTTTTCTTTTGGGAAGACATTGAGATAAGGTCTGGTTTGGAAGTTATGAAGAGAGAGGGAAAAGGAAGGAAACGAACAGAACTGGAACGGGATCGATCGAAGCTGAAAGGTTGAAGATGAACTCTGCGTTGACTTATGAAGAGAGAGGGAAAAGGAAGGAAACGAACAGAACTGGAACGGGATCGATCGAAGCTGAAAGGTTGAAGATGAACTCTGCGTTGACACGTGTCAAGCACTGTTCATTCTCTCTCCTCTTTCTTTTTTTTTGGAAATTTCAAATTGAGCTCAAACAAACTTCGAAAAATCCCAGAAAATACAGAAAAATTTCTTGTGACACAAGGAACACAAATAAAATATTTTTGGCAAATATTAATATTTAATTTAATCATATTAAATCTTTTTGATTAATGAAAATTCCAATTAAGCTTTAATTAATTCCAGAAAAATTCAAATGGTAAATTTTATTTTAAAAAGCTTCAAAAAGGCTCTGAAAATCAGGATGTTACATCCTCCCTGTGTCTGCATTTCGGCCAGACCAATTGAGCATGCTTATTTGGCATTAAGCGGTAGTTAGGGCCGAAATCCTCCCTCGTTTCAAGGGGAAGGTCTTGTGTCGGTAACCTCGGTTGGACTGGCCCTTCACCGTCTACCATGGTATATTACTATGACAGGCGTGAGAATGAGAAATGAAACACATTTGAGATGAGCGATGAGCAACTATGAGAGCTCCATATTTGTAGCTGAGCGAAAAGAGAACCTAGTGCATTACCACCGGATATTATGAACTCATATTCGACGCGCAGCACCATGGGCAAGGGGGAATAGCATGGTAAGAGTGACATTGTGCGAACAAAGGAGTAGGCTAGAGGGACGGCTCGAACAGAGTGACATATGTGCAGATGAGGGAGCGGGTGAGAAGGGGGATGGCATAGATAGAGTGACATATATACGGATGAGGGAGTGGGTGAGAGGGGGACGACACAGACAGAGTGACAAATGTGCAGTCGAGGGAGCGGGCGATGGGCGAAGGAATGGACAGAGTAACATATGTGTGGACAAGGGAGCGAACGAGACGGGGACAACACGGATAGAGTGACAAATTGTGCACGAGGGAGTGGGCGAGGGGGATGGCACAGACAGAGTGACATATGTGTGAACGAGAGCGTAGGCGAGGGGACGGCATGGATAAAGCACAATTGGCATAAGGGAGGGAGCAGGCGAGGGGGCCAATACTAAAATAGACAGCCTTACACACTAACAAGACTAAATGGGGCAGCTTTGTGCAGCGACGTGATGGTACACTAGTCCACGAGTCATCTAGCGTGCCCCTGTCTCATGGACGCGAATTTGCCTAAACCGAATTGGACTTGCAAAGCGTACGCTACGTGGACTTAGCCTATAAGTAATACCCCTTCAGCACCGTGTTTCCTACACCACGGTTAAAACACCACTTCGCTACCATGGAGAAGCAATGGGAGGAGGTCACTCGACTAGCAAGGGCTACAATAGCCTGAGATGAACAAGCAGCCCGTGCTAGGAGGCTACCTCCCACAAACGAAGCCCCCGTACCTCCAACTCCAACCCATACTTGAACATTCCCACTTAATGTTTGCCGCAAGATCGGACCATGGGGAAGACGCCCCCTCTTTACTAGTGCAGGGACGCATGCAAAGTTCTTCAAGTCCAAGGACCGGTTGAGCTTGGGCATGCATTACTAGGGTTACAATAACTATGCCTGGGACTATCCCGACCGACGTTGGGACATAGCTCATTATTGACAGCCAGTAAGGATGGGTTACAGTGTATTCTCCTACTAGTTCTCTTGTATAGCACGCACTAACAAGCTCTCCCCTCTTTCTGTAGTCTTTGGACCTGCTATGCGTGTACCGTAAATAGATCAAGTAGGAGATCCACCTGTACGACCAGTGGTAGCTAGACTGCAAGGAGTGGGACTCATAGATGGCACATGAGAGGATGGAGGAGCGGCGGCACACTGAAGATCGAAGTGAGCATATTTGGCGGGAGATGGAATATCACTTGGAGGTGTGTAGGCGTAGGAGCGTGAGGCTCACAAGGAGGAGCATGAGAGAAAGCGCGAACTGATGGCCAAGGCCAGCACAACTGGCGAGGGCTACAATGTCGACCGCGCAAGGAAGGGCAAATGGCCGCGGTCAATGAAGTAGTTCGTCCATATGTCTACCATCCTTGGTTCCTTAGCCTACATGCCATGTAAGCCCTTGTCAGATCAACTGTCATTTTGTTATCATTACACCATTTATCCAAAGCTCTCTGTGTATGAATTCCCTATTGCATCACAATATCACTTACCTTCGTACTTACGAATCATTGCCACCTCAATCGTGCCCACAAATTTTTTTTGAAATTTATCGCACTACAACAACATACGATGATCACAAAATATTATTGAGTCTAACAGATTTTGTACCCTTCAGAATCTACGAAAATCACAAAATGACCAACCTACCATGTCTGCCTTTTTATTTCCGAATAAAGTTGCAAACAAAACCTAATTGACTGGTCGATGTATCGTCCACCAGTTGAACGAAGGTATATTACTGTAATTTCAAACAAAAATAAGATTATTTAAAAAAATCATGTTACGACACTTTGTGATTTTGTAATTTTTCGCGCGGGACCTAGGTGCTCCAGCATCAGTCAAGCAAAATTCATAATGCATAAAATTCTTGAAAAGATAGACAATTAAGCTAGACATAAAATTTTGTAATTTTTAGAGCTCATTTTGCTATATGTAACAACTCCTACAAATATCATAATCATATGAATTTTTGAGCAACATTAAGAGCAGATAAAATTGTCAAAAATTATACAATGAAGCACGTTGTGTCAGGAGGCTGCACATATAATTTTGTAATTTTTGGAGCTCATTCGCTATATTTAAAAATTTGAACAAACAGTAATATAAAATACTAATTAAGGCAGGTAATTAAGCTAGATAATTAGCCAGCTTAATTACCTGCTGTTTGGTGGTAGGGCGGTAGAGACAGAGGGCACGATGCCCAGGAGGCAGGCCCGTGCTGCATGGCTACAGGGCTCTGCTGGCCACATGTCAGCTCCACACCGCTGCCGCCTGGTGATTGTGCGACGAAAGTGTCATTTTTGCCATTACCGTGTGACAATAGTTATTTTTGCAAATGTGGGTTCAAAACATGCCAAAAGTGCCAAAATCTCTCTTTAAGTATTGACCACTAATTCAATCCTAATATACTGGTACAAAAGCTACTACAATTCTACATTCCCTTTGCTTGTTTTTATAAGGCTTCATTTGAACTAGTGCTATATCCAACATTGAACTTAGATCATTAATTTAGTTTACAATGTATTGTTCATGTAGGACCGCAACTGCAACAGAGGGGGTGAATGGTGCCTCACAAATTTCCTCCAAGTATTAACAAATTCTTCACTCCAATAGCTATAGAGCTATGAAGATCAGAATTGAAAGTCAAGAAAAAAGCTACAACCTCAAAAACTAAAGAGCTTAGCTCTGCACCTAGGTGGTTTGACCGGTGGCACCCTTGTTGTCTAATCAATGGTAAGCTAGCTGTCTGACTGGGCCTAGGAGCAGTCTAACCACCCATGTTCCTAGAACAGAAAATCAACTTGAGGTAACATAGTCAAATAAGATCAAACTTTGCACACACCTTGCTAAGTGTCTCAAGAACCTATTTCATCCAAGGATTGAGATGATCCTTGGCAAAGTTCTAATCTTTCCTCAAAACATGCAAGATTGCATCAATACTGGACAAAACTCAAAATCTTAAGAGGTAACTTGCTCGTGGGAAGATTGTAGCCAATATGGCTTCAGATGAGTTCTCATATGCCATAGCTAGCTATTTCTCCCAAAGATTCAAAGCAGGAACTCTAGAATCAAGAAACCTCAAATGGGTTCAAATCCAAGCAAAATCGAGTAATTTCAAAATCTTGTAAGACTTGATGCCTAAATGGATGGGATTTGATCTCCATGAGTCATCTCCATGACTTACACATCCTTGGTATGCAACAAGATTAAGAAGAGGAGAGGAGAGATCAAAACCAATAAGAACAAGAGCAAATCAACCAAAATAAGAAGACACCATTAGTGATGAACAAAGTTGATCTATTGCTACTTGAAGATGAAGAGTTTACAGCCGCTCCATTTGAGGACAATAGAGCATACTAGAGCACTCACTCTTCTCTAATCCTAAACCTGTAACACAAGGTTGGAATGGTTATTTTGCAAGCTTGCATCCTAACCCATTAAATAAATGAGGCAACCAGTCTATATCTAATCCCAATGGATACTATCCATTAGCACATTTGGGGGAAATTCGTTAAATCCACACAACATGGGTTTTACTAACACACTTACTCATGCACGCTTTCAGAGCACATAAGCCTTAATCTGCTAAGTCTTTATCCTTTGATCTATTTGATCTTCTCAGCATCTCCTTGACCTAAAGCGCTTTTCCAAGCGCCATGGTTTTGATCCAACGAAGTTTTTGATATTTGGTATACTACCAAAATACACTCATCTTGACTCAGTCTTCAACTTTCGTTGCAAACAATCTCCATACTTGCCATGTATTGACAAGTCTCTCATTTTAGTCCCACCAAACCGCACCTCATTTAGACCGACCAAGCTACTTAGTACAACCCATCAGTCGAACCTTTCTTTCAATATTTCTTGGCTTTCTTGTGCCATACTTGAGCTCAACTATCTCACCCAACATCCTTGATTGTTCTTGGCCTTGGTTCCTCTATGAGGTAGCTTCAATCCTCGCCATTGATTATAATTGACTCTAAACTTTCATACATATCCAAAGATAAAGAATTCATTTTTGTGCACAAGTTATTTACAACTTGACCCACGTTAGTCAAAATATACTTTATACAACATAAATGTAGTGACCAAACATAATTTAATTCATACAAAAACCTAATTCCCAAAATATGAGAAATAATCATGAGGATCGATCTGATCACCAACCAGGGGTCATCAGACCGATTGAACACAGTGCAAACACCCCTACAGGAAAATTTCAACCACCATTAAAACTCCGGTCATACCGCTTGGCAGTCTGCCACTGCGGTCATACCTCCCGGCGGTCTGACCAGCAATGCCCCAGTGGTCAAACCGCTCGGTGATATGACCAGCAAAGCCCCAGTAGTCAGGGCAATTTCCCTGACAAAAACCTCTGAAAAAATGAACTCTGCAAATTTCAAATTTCAACTCCACAAATTTAGCAATGGTTCATCACACATTATCTTGGATCTTCTCGTATAGTCCCTCAATTCACAATTATAAAATCATGATAATAAGAAAGTACTTTCAACTACAAATTCAAAGTTCCACTTATGTTTTAGAAAACCTATATTTAAATGTACTAATTCTTGATAAAAGGTTACAATGTTTGAATCTTGACCTATAAAAATCATCGAAAGGAGTATTATTGTGAGATTATTTTTCGTACCAAAGATAATTATAGTATTTTTCATGTATGCATGCCTTCAACCTAAATACTTCTGCTTATATTACTAGTCAAAGTTAATAGAAATATTACTATTTAATCCCTCTATTCTATAATATAAATCCTTATTATTGAGAAAAGTCATGCTATAATAAAAGTTTATCGTGAAGATAAAAAATGTAGTTATTATAATATTTCTACCATATATCTCTGTTTTAATGCTGAAAACAATGAGTAAGTAGTTGTAGTATGCCATTTAACAGGGGTATACATGATCAAATGGTATTACCTTTTCTTAAATTTAATTCTTAACTTTTTTAAATTTAATATCTCTTTGGTATATATGTATGATAAATTTTAGATTTATGTTATGAAACGGAGAGAGTACCTTCCAACACTATTTAGTACATTTGTAAACAGAGGAGTAACTACTGTCTCCGCAATTTGACCACACACTCTTTCAAATGCCAGTGTGCAATCGTATAACCCTTTTTAAATTGATTTCTTGGTTTTTTTTTCCGAGGAGATTTATTTCTTGATTGATCGATGCCATTAATTAGCTAGCCATTGGCTAAATACTTCGAGGTAGCAGCTAGCTACGTGTGACAGCTCCGCTCGTTGCCCCGTAGAGATTAAACAGATGCGCTCGACCATGCCTGCCGCGCATGCGTAGTAATTGATGCTTAAAAGGGCATATATAAGGTCAGTCTCAGTGGAGATTTCATGTCCCAGTTTCTAACACACTCATATTTTGGAAACAGTGCAGAAGAGTTTCATCCCCATGAAACTCTCTCTACTCCCATGAAACTTTTATCATCTCTCTCTTCATCAATACAGTGCCATGTCAGCGTATTCAATGCCCATGAAACTCCATGAAACCCCCACTGAGACTGGCCTAATAATATAGATAACTGGCATTTATAATATTTTTTATGTTATTTATAGATAATTTTTTATAGACAATTATTCTATGACACAATATATTTTATTTATCATGTTGCAGTCAACTATTGTATGTCAACCGATTCATTCATGGAGCTAGTACCATCAACCATAATACGCACGTATTAATCCTTGCCATTCAACATGATTAAGAATAGATCTTGCCTACCAAGTTATATATGTTTAATTGTCGTTGCCACTACGAAATGACTATTCCTTCTTAATTGATCGGCAGATCAACTACTGCCTTCTATTTCAAAAAACAAACTACAAAAGACTACTCTTTCTCCCCCCGTGTGATAGCTTTTCACTGGTTGCACACATAACATGATCACTAATTAATGGTTAGCTCCTAGTCTATTTTCTTAGAGTTTAGATTAGCTCTTGGATGTTTGTGCGCTTGAATCTAGATTAATTCGATGGTTAAAAAAAGTGACTTGTACATGAGAAAGCAGAAGCCTCCTTAGAATTAATAGACGACGTCCCATTGCTTAAAGTTGGATGCTACTACCTTCGTACCCTACGTGCATCAACCTACATATTTACGATTAGTAGTTCAGATGTTGCTTCGCAGAGAGAGACGTAATTGTACATGTGTGCGTACGTATACCTATAATTGTGTAACGTATACAGCAAGCAATTACAAGATCGACAGAACGGAAAGCATCTGCAGTGCAGCAGTAGTACGCAACGGCAAACATCTACACTCAGTGTACTACATCGATCTGTACTATATACATGCATGCATGTACATGATGTACTGTACTGTATATATACATACACACACATTGTTAAGTAAACAATATACTGTTTGACGTACGCTTATATATAATAGCTACCACTTAACGAAGTGCATGCTGAACTCGTGATGCATGCATGCAAATATAGACTCTATTCTTCTATACCGCGGCTCATAATTTTTGTCTATAGTAGCAGATGATATATATGATTTTACGCTCAGAACACTGTTTAGAAATACGCTTCAATAAACAGCCATGTTTGTTTTAACTTTTGAAGAAGTCAAAGATGAAAGCTATAAATACTAGATGCCACATCACAGACGGTCTCCCAAAACTGTTTGTATTAAATACAATCACAGACGATTTTAGTTTAGAGACCATCTATGTTGCTGCCAGCCATAAAAACTGTCCGTGAAGAGGAAATATCATAGACGGTTTATGATTAAAACCATCTGTGAAGTATCACAGACGATTATTACCAAAAACTGTCCATGATATTTTCAAATATCACAGGCGGTTTTTTTTATTTGAACCGTCCGTGATACTTCATAGACGGTTTGTGTTAAAAATAGTCTGTGATAATTTAGTTATCACATACGGTTTGTATAAAAAATCGTCTGTGATAATTCCACTATATTAATTGTGCGCAGACCCTCGACTCTCTGTCTTAAATTCTGGATCTACACTGTTGGTCTTAAATTCTGGATCTACACTGCTGGTTTGAGCTAGAAGCAGGGCTTTCAGGCAATTTGGTGAAAGGAGACTATTTGGCAAAAATAATTGTAGATCCACTAAGTTTTTTACTATGGTTAGTAATTTGTTTCTAATTGTATTATAATTTACATTTATAGCCTTTAGTGAAAGGAGAATTGAAGATGGTTGATCTAGCTAGCTTGATGTAGAGAGAAGATTATTCTACATGTAGTATGGTTTAGGGTTTAGTCAATTCATAGTCTATTTCTACTTAATTCAATTTAATTAATTATTATTGTTACATATAGTTACTTAATTTAGATCGTACATATATAGTATAATAATTAATTTATTAAATATATTATACTAAATTGTTATATGCGTAACGTAGAACCGAAACTGGATGTACGTTGGGAACCATGTGAGTGAAAAGTACATTAATAGTGTTTCTACTTTTACAAAAGCTGCCAAAGAGGATATGTTGAATAAGGGGGTGGAATATATGTATTGTCCATGCATTAATTGTGAGAATCTAAATATATTTAATAGCTGAGTGTAGATTGAAGCGCACTTGATTCGAAGGGGGTTTCAAAAAGGGGTATACATGTTAGACCAGTCATGGTGAAGAGCAGATTACACAGGAGGGTAGTAAAAATGACATCACCGATGAAGTCAATGACATACCGTCGGATGATCATGTCAATTGTGGCTCCAATTCGGATAGGCTGAATGATGATAATCTGGATCAGATGCTTCACAATGTAGAAGGGAATTGTGATGAGAGAGAGTACGTTAAATTTTGGGGCTTGATAGAGGACTCGAATAAACTCTTGTTCGCGTGCTGCAAGTCAAAATACACGAGGTTGTCAGTTGTACTTGAACTGTTGAAATTAAAGCCAAGCAATGATTGGACCGACAATAGTTTCACGGCATTGTTAGGTTTTTTAGCGGACATGCTTTCGGAGAGAAACGAGTTGCCTAAAACCACCTGCAAAGCCAAGAATGTTCTTTGTCCATTGGGAATAGGAGTAGAAAGAATACATGCATATCCGAATGACTGTATTCTCTACCATAAAGAGTATGCAAATATGCATATATGTCCGGTGTGCAATGCATCCTGATACAAGCGTAAGAATCAATTAGATGACGGCGAGGGAATAGAGGTGAAGAGAGGACCTTCTGCTAAGGTGGCATGGTATCGTCCTGTAATTCCCCGTTTGAAGCGGTTTTTTGCGAACCCAAAGAAGGCAAAACTGCTGCGTTGGCACTTGGAAGAGCATAAGAAGGATGGAATGCTAAAATACCTTGTTGATTCCACTCAGTGGAGACATATCAATAGGAGGTTTGCAGATTTGGGTATAGAACCAAGGAATATAAGGTTAGGATTGAGTATAGATGGAATGAATACTTTCGGTAACATGAGTAGCCGACATAGCACTTGTCCCGTGACTGTCTGTATCTATAACCTTCCTCTTTGGTTGTGTATGAAGCGCAAGTTCATTTTGCTGTTGATACTTATCCAAGGGTCGAAGCAACCTAGGAACAATATTGATGTGTACCTAGCACCGTTGGTGGAAGATCTAAAAATACTATGGATCGAAGGGGTACAAGTATGGGATGCGTACAAACGAGAGAACTTCACTTTACGCTCCTTGTTGTTCTGCACCATAAATAATTATCCTACCTTTACTAACCTGTTGGGCCAGAGTACAAAAGGGGGCCAAAGCATGTACTCACTGCTTAGATGATACCAAGAGTATGTAGTTGACGCACTCGCGCAAAACCTTGTACATGCGTCACTGTAGATTCCTTCGGAGGGCTCACCCATACCACAGGATGAAGAAACAATTCAACGGAGAATGAGGACAATTCAGCTCCAATGTATTTAAGCAAAAAATATATCTATGATATTGTTAAAGATTTAAATATTGTGCTCGGAAAGGGATGTAAATCGACGACCCGTGAGAAGAACGTTTGAAAGAAGAGATCAATATTTTGGGACTTACCTTATTGGGAGCATATAGAAGTTCGCCACTGCATCGATGTTATGCACGTAGAGAAAAATGTATATGACAGCTTAATTGGTCTCTTAGTAAATATTCGTGACAAAACAAAAGATAGTGTCAATGCATAGTTTGACTTGGTTGATATAGACATCAAGCCTGAGTTAGCACCGAAAAAGACTGATAAAGGATGAACTTACCTTCCCATGCTTGTTACACTCTATCAAAGGCCAAGAGAACCAAACTGTGCCAGTGCTTGCATAGTGTTCGTCTGGTTACTCCGCCAACATGAAGAAACTTACTTCGATGGAAGATTTGAAGTTAATTGGCATGAAGTCTTATGATTGCCATGTGCTGATGACAAATATGCTCCCTATTGCAATTAGAAGTATTTTACTAATCAAAGTTCGAGTGACAATCATGTGGCTATGTTATTTCTTTAACACAACTGCTCTGAAGGTTATCAATCTTGAAGGACTAGATGCTCTACAGGATGTGGTGGTGACAACTCTATGTCATCTTGAGATGTATTTTTCTCCATTGTGCGGGCCTGTGTTCCTACGTAGCATGTACCCATTTGAGAGGTTTATGGAAATTATCAAGTCCTATGTACGGAATCAATTCTGGCCAGAGGGCAACATCGTCGAAGATTATGCAACTGAAGAGGTCATTGAATTCTGTGTCGATTACATGGCTCAGGTTAAACAGATAGGTGGACCTCTATCTCGCCATGAGGGGAGGCTCAAGGGTATCGGGGCCATCGGAAGGAAAGCAATCACTCTAGATTTAGATGCATGTGCTTGAGTCTATTTCACAGTCTTGCAATACATGACTGAAGTTCTCTGTATATTGATTAGCACAAGGGCATGCTTTGGCAACAAAATCTGGAGTGGCTAGATATTTGGATCACGAGAAAACACAACAATTGGTTCAACCAATGGTTGAATAAGCGACTCGCTAGGAGCTTGTCAAGTGATATGCTGGCATGGTTGGTAAAAGAACTAACATTTACAGTTGTAATATGGCAAGGATATGACATAAATAGGTACACATTCTATACGCAGGCTCAAGATATAAAGAGCACTAACCAGAAATGTGGTGTCCTCATAAATGCATTCATTACCGATGGGTTGAGTAACTCCTACTATGGGTTTATAGAGAAAATTTGGGTGCTTGACTATGTGATTTTTGAGATCCCCTTATTTCGGTGCCGTTGGGTCAATTTCCCCCAGGTGAAGGTCGACAAGTATGGTGTTACTACTTGGAACCTCAAACGTGTCAGATACAAAGATGAACCATTCGTACTCGCTAACCAAGTTGTTCAAATTTTCTATGTAACCGACCAAGCAAATAAGAAACACAACGAAGTTTTTTATGGAGAAAGAAGGATGGTTGAGAATGTAGTAGACGAGGAAGAATACAATCAATTTGATGAATTTTCTCCCTTCGAAAATGACATAAGGGTAGATGAAGAGTGTGACGAAAGTAGCTACATACGTGTCGATCATCATGAAGGGCTAATTTTTAAAGGAAATAAGCAAGTGGACTGATGAATGCAATGTTTAAGTGGCATATATTCTGTATTTGCATTTATATATGTATATGAGAATGCGTTATATATATGTGTGAATTTGCATTTATGTATATAAGAATGTATGATATATATGTGAATTTGCATTTATATATATGAGAATGTGTGATATATCAGTAGGGAACATCATGAACGGTTTTAAAGTAAAACCGCCTGTGATATATATTCACAAACGGTTCTATATCAACTGCAAACCGTCTGTGAAATATTAATATTACAGACGGTTTTAAATACAAACTATCTGTGATAAACCGTATACTATCACAGACGGTTTTTAGTGGTTTTTACTAAAAACCGTCTATGATAGACTGCTTTACAGACAGTTCGAAAGCTGTCTGTGATGACCTCGTATTATTACTAATCCATAAACTAAGACGCCTCATGAAATCGTCTATGATGAATTTTTTAAATGGTTTGCAATGTTTTTTTTGTGCAGTAGTGAAACCTAAAAGAATATAGCCATATTCTCAAAGCTAGCTGTCGGGAAACTAACGACGCCTAATGTAAACGGAATTAAAGATTGTCGTTAGCTAATAACGATATATATTGCAGAGAGAGAGAGATGGATGGTCTCTCACGCGAAGCAACCACCCGATCGACTGAGACAAGGAGCAAGCGATCAAGACAGATGGGCAAAGGTCGCTTAACTTGATCGATCAGAGTACGATGTGAGGTAGGTAGGCAGTAGATAAGCCAAACATTGACATCGACCGACCGGCCGGGCAAGTCAAGACTACTCCAGAAGGAGGAGCTAGCTGGTTAGCAATACAAAATGGACTATTTAAATATATGCCACTGTAAAGTTTTTGATTTTGAGATATACCACTACAAAATTCAGTATTCGATATATATCACTGCAAAGTATCAATTCTTTGAAATTTACCATTATAAACAATTTAAGATCATAGTGACCTTACTTTTTCTTCCTCCTCCTTCCTCGTTGCATCCTTCCTCATCCATAATGTTACTCACCGGCCAGCTCGCCACCGGCCACCGCAACACACTCTCTCTTTCCTCCACAAAGGTCTCTACATCAAATCCACTGCCAACCACCACTGCCACCTCATCATCACCTCTGCTCCTTCCTTACTCACAATCTTGTCGGTAGCTTCGGCCGGAAGGTGGGCATCGCTAGTCGCCACCGGGCGAGCTATGGCAACGGGGTCTAGGACGCCATATCCGCTATGGGGTCAAGTCGGCTAGGTTTGGCGCCGGCACGGTGGCACCGGATCCGCAACTAGTGGCACAAAGGACGGCCAGATCCAGCAGCCATGGCGGCGGGGATGAGGGAGAGAGAGAGAGAGGCAACAAGGAGGCGACTGGATCGATGTCGGTGTCACGGTTGGGGAGGGAGAGAGTGGCCAGGGTGATGTGGGGAGAGAGAAAAGAGAGATGGAGAGATGGTGGCGACTGCCATGGTAGGTGAAGGAGGTTCGGGATGGGAGGGGCTAGGGAAGAAGACGTGGGTATTTTCGTCCAAAACAGTATATCCACAATTTCGGTTACATAGCAATGGCATATTTTAGAGAAGGAAATTTGTAGTGGCATATCTCAAAACTAAAAACTTTGCAGTAGTATGTATCTGAATAACACTACAAATAAATATATGTATACATAATTATATAAATGTACTTGTCTAAGTACATAAGATCGACGACAACATCATTAACCTGCACCTTTACGTGAATTATTTAATTTCAGCAGACTGCATGTAGGATAGAGAGAGTAAAATGCACGACAAGTTCAAGGGAAGTAGGTACGAAAAGGCAAGTTATTTTTCATTACTATATATACGCATATACATAGGCGCACGGCCGGTGAATTTTTTTGCACATATGGCATGATTTTAACCTGTATTTGTAAAAATAGCTGTATACGGACAGAATTGGCAAAAAATAGTACTTCTGCTACCCCGTCACTGGGCGACAGTGCCCTGAGATCGACAACTGGTCCATCAGAGCCCAGCCAGTGGGCAAGCAGGGGCCTGCCGCCTGGCCACTATACAACCACCTCCCTGTCGTCCCGCCACCAGACGATAGGTGATTAAGCTAGCTAATTAGCTGGCTTAATTGCATGCCTGAATTAGTATTGTTTATTTAGCAATTGTTTGAATTTTTAAATGTATCAAATGAGCTTAAAAAATTATAAAATTTTATATGTAGCCTCATGGCACAACATACTTTATTATATAATTTTTTGTTAGTTTATCTACTCCGAATGTTGCTCAAAAATTCATACAATTATTCTATTTGTACGAGTTGTTACATATAGCAAATGGTCTTGAAAAATTATGAAATTTTATGTGCAATCTCTCAATAGAGTCAATCTAATTGTCTATTTTTTGGTAATTTTATGTGCTATGAATTGCCATGTTATTTTATGTTAATTTAATAATAATTAGCGATATGTAATGCTCATTTAATTAGCGATTGAAATTAATTAATTAGTTTAATTGCATAATTAGATAATTTAATATGCTTTGCTCGTAGAAATTTATAGATATAGCAAATGAGCAAAAAACTTATGGAATTTTTTGCGGAGCTTCCCAATGCAGCATATTTCATTGTGTAATTTGCTCATAATTTTTTTTGTTATGAATTTTACTCAAAAAATTATTGATGTAAACTATTTGTAGGAATTGTAATGTAGCAAATGAGATGAAAAAATAGTAGTGGAAATTCAATTATGCAAGGAGTACATAGAGCTTAGATTAGTTCATTACAAAAGATGTTATATAACCTTAGGCGTAGCTTATAGGCTTCGCCAAATGATGACATTATACATACGCAACGTCTATTGTTGGGTACAAAAGGAGGGAGGGAGAGGGATGGTAGTAATACTCCCGACAAAACTAACGTACAACTAATTACTCCCCCTGGAGTAGTCCCCTCTGTAGGTAGAGCAGTTCCCCTGGGAGTGGGAGCGACTGACACCTAGTGACTTGGAGCTGGAGAGAGAACAAGAGTGTGAACGGTGAGGACCTCGGCTGCAAGCCTAGTGCGGGGTCTTGGGTGAACTGTAGGTGCTGCTCCATAGGCGACTAGAGCGAGTAGAGGCAGAAGACAGGTAACTGGTGCTAGTGTTGGTGCTGCTACTCGCACTGGTACTGGAGCTAAAACTCGTTCTGGGGATGACGGAGTGCAGTCTGCTATAGCCTGACAGTGCTCTAACTCGGTCTCTGTTGTAATCCGCTCTCGCTCACAGAAAGTGAGAGTGGTCTACACCCCGTCCAGTTGAGCCAGAGGACGTCAGAGTGTTGGTATCTAGAAGTCAATAGCATCTGGAGCTGCCCTATCTCCTGGAGAGCTCAGAAGTAGGAGTCTGCCTGGACCTGCGTAAGCTGTACCTAGTGGGAAAGGGAGTTTTTTGTACGGATAATCCATTTTTTATTCGAAATTACAGAAATATACCCGCGAGAAATTTTTTTACAAAAATAGGCTCAAATCGCCCAATGGGAGGGCGACTGGAGCCTATCGCCTAACCAGAAGGCGATTCTGTTCCTATCGCTCAATCATTGGGCGACTGCATCCAGTCGCCCTCCCATTGGGCGACTTTAATGCAGTCGCCCAACGGTTGAGCTAAAGGTATCAAACCTTCGCCAAAAATAGTGAAAATTGGTGGGGCTATTCTTCATACATCCAAAAGCCTTCAGAAAAAATTTGAGCAATTTCGGCTACGGGATCAAAAGTTATAGCAGTTTCAATCGAGGCCGAAACGAATTTGAGTCCGTTTCCGACACACATTCAGTAAAACGGGCATAACTTTTGCATACGATGTCCATTTTCGACGTTCTTGTACTCGTTGGAAAGCTGACGACGAGCCCGATCCAAATAAAATGACCAACTTGCGCCCGCGCCCTCCAAGACCCTGAAAATCGGCTATCTTTGGACCTAAACCTGCATCGCAAGTTTTTGGTTTCTGTTTTTGCATTTTCTTTTGGTCTTCCTTTGTAATTTGGATTTTGTTTCAAATGAAAGGTTTCAATGAGATCTAAAACTTTTCAGTTGAAACAAAATCCAAATTCCAAAGGAAGACCAAGAGAAAAAGCAAAAACAGAAACCAAAAACTTGCGACGCAGGTTTAGGTCCAAAGATAGCCGATTTTCGGGGTCTTGGAGGGCGTGTGCGCAAGTTGGTCATTTTATTTGGATCGGGCTCGTCGTCAGCTTTCCAACGAGTACAAGAACGTCGCAAATGGACATCGTATGCAAAAGTTATGCCCGTTTTACTGAAGGTGTGTCGAAAACGGACTCAAATTCGTTTCGGCCCCAATTGAAACTGCTATAACTTTTGATCCCGTAGCCGAAATCGCTCAAAATTTTTTTGAAGGCTTTTGGATGTATGAAGAATAGCCCCACCAATTTTCACTATTTTTGGCGAAGGTTTGACACCTTTAGCTCAACCGTTGGGCGACTGCATTAAAGTCGCCCAATGGGAGGGCGACTGGATGCAGTCGCCCAATGATTGAGCGACAGGAACAGAATCGCCTTCTGGTTGGGCGATAGGCTCTAGTCGCCCTCCCATTGGGCGACTTGAGCATATTTTTGTAAAAAAATTTCTCGCAGGTATATTTCTGTAATTTCGAATAAAAAATGGATTATCCGTACAAAAAATTCGTGGGAAAGGTGAGGGTCGTCCACTGGAGCGGGCTGGAGATCGAGGTTGGGAGCTTCGGTACGGACGAAGTGGAAGAAGCAGTAGGGAGACAGTGGCTGGGCGGCAAGAGGCACGCGTCGGCTATAGGGCGCCACCACCCGGTGGTCGAATGGCAAAAAAGACACTTTTGCTATTTCCACACATACTGCCATATTTCTGATACTTGATCAAACAGTGCCAATTGTGCCATTTTCTCTGTGGCCAGCCAGTCGATAAGAGACGGTGTGGACTACGTACGTACATACATGCACCCAGCTATATACAGAGCCCATGTCAAAATTTGCTGCTGCTGCATGCTCCTTATAATTAACTATTGGAATTTTCTACATAATTGCACAGCTAGATATTGTAGTATATTGTATTTGTTGTATAACTCTATTACCTTTCAATAATATAGTTATATTTGTTATACAATTATAATAGTTATAATATCTATACATGATTAATATGAACTGCCCTACCAAAATAAGTGATGCAGATCTTTTCTTTCTTTCTCGACTAATAAGAGAATTTCTTATCTATATATGATTTATCTACACCGCTATAATCTGGCCCAACGAAATAAGTAGTGTGGATCTTCTCATTTTTCTCCTGATCAACGAGTGGATTTCTAGGATTTTTCTTTTTTTAACTTAAGGATTATTGTTGTGGGATTTTTAGAAACCTAAAATGAAGGAGGTATCTTTAATATCACAGTTATTTGCAGATATATAGAAAGTTTTTCTTCAAACTAATCTGTACTACTAAAAAGAAAGGGTTAATGAGTGGTACATTCTTTCCTTTTTCCTATTCCTAGCCCAAATTCAACCTAGCTTGCTCCACCTCTCCTTCCTCTCTCTCTCTCTCTCTCTCTATTTTGCCTACTTTGCTTGATTGCTTTGCTGTTCACTCTGTTCTTCCCTTGCGCTGCCACATCGCTGAGCTTTAGCCGAGACGCCCATGCTCCCGTGCTAGCCACAATACTTTCCAATCAAAATTCAGGCCGCAAGTATGGAAAATGTACGTCATCACTGCCAAAATTAAATCACTTTTAATTTTTCCTTTCAAACATGCCTTCCATTTTTCAGTTTCCAAATATTACAAACCAAAACCAATATCAATTCCAACGCCAATCGTGCTCCTTCCTCTTTCTCTCTCTTGGCCAAACCAAGCCCCTTCCTTCTTCTCTACTTCTGCTTTGTTCTGCTTGCTGCTTGCACCTAGTGCCTAGCACCATGCTAGTTGTGCGCCTGTGCGCATCGCCATCTACGACACGATGTCCTAGCCAACACATTCGTACGGTTTGGAAATTGGCACATTCAAGACCGCCAACACTGCATACCATCACCATGCACATTCATGCTTGGCCATTCCCAATCACCTTCACTGCACACTGAAGAACCAAGTCAAAACTATCGACATGACTCTGGTTGTCGAGTCCGCATCTGTTCTATCTCGTCGATTTCCCTTTCAGGTTGCAAAACTGACATGCATCATTTTTATATATATTTACCTATCATTTTACCCTTTTATTTGTATCATTTGGGATTATTTATCATTATTTACATGTTTTTTTATAATTAATAGCTCGAAATGGACCATTTTACATTTTTTTTGTAATTTTCCCACAGGCCAGCACGATCGACGTGCATAAATGACAAATATGGACTACCAGGATTGCCCTGTACAAATGTGCGCATCGTCATGGACGCGTAGGATCAAATCGCGAAGAAATCAGACCTCCAGAGGGGCTAGAACAACAGAAATCATATTAGGGAACAACAGCCATTCCCAATCCTGACCTCAAATCCCTAGCCGCTGGCCATGAAAATTTCAAGCCTGGTTTCTTCTTCCTTAGCCTTAAATTGCTCTTCTCCTCTTTCCATGCTCTACCCTCTTCTCTAGTCACGACGCTAGTGAGGCCGGGCCATACCTTGTTGGTGACCAAAACACTGCCACTGCTCCACACCGCCACTTCCTCACACTCTCCTGTGTCACCACCATCTCCACACATGTGCCGCCTAGTCCCACCTAGCACTACCGACCGCCACCCAAATCCTCTTGGCCACCACCTCCCTTTCTTCCCATACCTCTCCTTTGCTCCTCCTTTCTCTCCTCACTCTCCCACCGCACTACCATGCCTCCGTGTCTCTTTGCCAACACAGTAGCTCACTGACGCCCTGCATTGAGCTTGGCATTTCATTTCTCCCTTGGCCTCATCCTACCCTTCTCCCCTCTTCTCTAGCCACGGCGCGGCGAGGCCAGGCCATCTTGCCAGCGGTTGCCCCTTTCCTCCCCTCTCACCCCATCCACTCCACCAATAGCTCGCCCCCACCGACAACTCCCTCTAGTGTGCTACCATCTCCTCTACCGTGCCCTCCACCACCAGACCTCACCGGGAGTCCAGCTACTGCCTCATCTACCACCTCGACCTCCTCTGCTACATCTTCTTCTTGGGTTATCTCTAATTCCTCTCCATTGTTGTCTAATTTTGTTCTCAAGTATTGTTCAACTAAGTTGATATTAATTCCTTGTTAATTGTATTATGTGGATGTGAATTGTTCTTTGTTGTTACTCTTTACTGTATTGTGGATGGTAATTGTGATCTATATTTGTGACATGTGCCCTATGATGTATGATTGTGATCTCTTGGTACTGTTTAGTAATTGAAGATCTTTGGTGATGTCTAGTGCAGTGGTTAGATGTTAGCTTTTTGTTAGTACTAATTGTCAATTGTGATCTCTATTTTAGCTTTGTTTAGTCTCATTTGTGTTAGAGTGTTAGTTGTGATTTGTGTTAGTTGATCAAATGTGTGTGACTTGTGTTAGTGTTAGTATTAGTATCAGTGTATTTTAGTGTTGTGTGAGTTAGCTAGTTGGCGATCGTACCCTTCCCCTTGCTGTCTCGACCACCTAGTGCTTCTCGACTCTCTTTTCTTCTTTCCACGGTTGATCGATAGTTAAGTCATGCATGCGTTCATCACAGTTAGTTGTTTGTCCTGTGCCTCCATCGTCTAGTTAGCCGTTGACCATTTTCTTCCTCTTTATCTCTCGACTCCCTCGGTGCTTCTAGACTCTCTCATTGCTTCTCGACTCCCTTCTTCTGTCTTGCTGTTGGCGACTAGTTAGGTTGGTCGCTAGTTGAGTTCGTTGTCGATCATGCATGTTTGTTCTTGTTGTCCTCTTGTCGTTAGTGGTTGTTGTTCGTTCGGTCATGCTACGTCAATTTGTACGGTCATTCATACTATCATCCTTTGTTTGTTCATTCATTTAGCTCGTGTGTAGTTTCATCTGTGTGACTAGGGTTTCGTTCAGTCATTTTTTATATTCGTTCATTCGTCTGATTCGATAGTCATCTTAGGTTTAGTCTTTTTCTATTTTATGCCCTATTTTGATTGACCTAGCTTTAGTTGAGCACCGTAGCATCAGTCTAGTCCCAGTGGAGAACACGACACTTGCTGCTATTTCAGTGGCAACCCGTACACTTGCGGGTGTGCTATTTTTGCATGATCAGGTATTTTGGTGCCGTTGCCTTGGATTAGCTTAGAGCGACAGTGTTAGGCTATAGACTAGGTCATTGTTTGTTTTCTTTTGTTTGCTTTGTGTTTGTGCTAATTGCTCTTTCATATCGTCATTATTCATATTGTGATATATCGCTTTCTTTCGTGTCTTTTTGTGTCATTTCCTGTAGGTTGATCGATATAGATACTTATTGAGGCTATGTCTTACTATTATGAATCTTGTGGTTTTATGAGCACTCCTAGCACTTATGATACTCTTCAAGAATAGGTAAATCTACTATCTCATCAGTTAGAATGCTATGCTTTAGAGCGAGAGATTGTGTTAGAGAGTGAGCATGATCAATACAGTTCTTTATCAAGAGCCTACTCTCCTATTGTTCCTATATGCCAGACTTGTTGTTTTCAGGGCCATTCACCCGCTGAGTGCCAGCATAGTTATTTATCCACTCCAGAGTGTTACAAGATAAGCTTTGCTCAGCCAAGTGGGCCATACCCTAACACTTACCACCTTGGATGGCTTGAGCACCCAAGTTTGTCATGTGGAAATAACAACCGTGATATCTCATCATTTTCTTCTAGTACACCATTGCAGGGTTTTAGGTATGGAGATTAAGATTACTCTCATTGGTCACACCAGCTCTATCCTATATGATGAGGACATCACTTCTTCGGATACACACAACACTCCTCCACTTGACATTCAATGACCAATCACTAGAGCTCGCGCCCGACAATTGAATTTACAGGTGAGCTCATTCCTAAGTACTTCTTTTTGTTCATTTGAGAATCGATTGCTACCTAATGATTTAATTATGATTAGGAACCATGGAGAGGACTTGGAAGTACTTGGAAAAGGGCTACGAGGCGCACAAGTCCAGCAAGGGCGGTCGAATCATGTTGGAGGCCCAACTCAAGCCGACTTCGAATCCAATTCGGAGTCCAGGACCAGGCCGCACTAAAACGGACTCCCAGATCGCATCCAGACTCCGTTTTGGACGTTCTACATATGGATGGAAAGTTGAGAAGACGAACTTTCCAATGGCTCAAAATTCCTTCTGAGTCAATGGAAATCGTTGAAACAAATGGGCATTCAGAATCTGTCAGGGTGCTGCGCCACCGTCTTTTGGGCCGTTCGGCTTTGTATCGTGTTGGAGCCCATTGGGGCACGTCCAGGGTTTTGCACGCCCCTCACTCCTCTATATCCAGCTGCCACCCCCACCATTAGGGTTTGGGTTTTGCTTAGATTATTCTGTCTTTGAACAGTTTCGCTGTTCATCGGTTTGTGAGACCCCAACTTTCGAGTGCTAAATCAATACATCTGTAATTCAGTTGTGTTCTTCCTTGTTCTTGCTTGTGTTCTTCGATTCGCAGGCGAGGATTAGCCTTCTTGGCGAGGTCAACCGGGCTGCGCTCGGTTGATAACCTGAGGAGACGTGGTGCTGCGATTGCGGGGTTCGGAATGTGTTGTTTGGAAGCCGGATCGAATTGTGTCGCGCCTCCACCAAATCGAACATATCCAGAACCTGTTGGAAGATCGGAACCCCGTTCCTATCACTGTACCTCAACATCGGACTCTGACTCCTGAGCTCAATCAAATGACCATATGTGAGGAGAGGATATCTAGGATGTTAGGAGATTTTGAGAGAAGAATGAGTAGTGGTTTCGCATTGGATCCGACACCTCCTACATGCACTTTACATGTACCTTTACCCAGCTAGTTTACAATTCCTGTGCCCGAGTTCCTAGTGCCACCTGATGAGCCACCTCCTTCATATGAGGATCAGACTTCTAGACTTGATGCATTATGCAAGGAATTCATGGCTGTGCCTCTTAGTGGTGATTGTGCAATGGTGATTCAGGATGAAATTGAGACGATTATGAGCACCATGTCTACTCATGTGGATAGTTTTACCACATCATAGCCTTCCTTTAGCACCACAAAGATAGTTATTGATAAAGATGAGAGTCAGCTTACCAGTTCTATACCTAATCTTGCTAGCGAGGCCCTTTCGATGGAGATGCCATAGATTCAATTACAAGCACCTTAGTTGGATCCCTTTATTGATGACACCGAGCAAGATGATGATGACCTACTTCCTGATGATGATTGTTTCACTATTGACTATGAGGATGAGTTTGCGGTAGATCCAATCTTGAGTTGTGATGAGTCAGATTTGCATGATGAGAGCTTTGTGCCAGATGATGATGAGTTCATTATGGATATGCTTCTGAGTTCTGAGATTCTACATCTTGATAAGGGAGCTACTTTTGATGTTGAGGAGGAGCACATTTCTATTGATCCACCACCAGCTACTTCCTTCGTCGACATCGCCCCTTTGGAGGTTTCTACTACCATACATTCTACCGCACCTTCACTACAGGTAGTATTGAAACTCCTCCCTGACTATCTCAGGTGTTATTTCCTTGGCTTAGATGAGACATGTTCTTTGATTGATATTGCTCATATTACTTATGATTTATAGTCCTCATGATGTGTCTTATCGGTATGCCTACATGATTGGATATTCTATTGATGACTTAGGGGGAAACAACCCTTTCACACATACTTGCTATGTCTTTGAGTTTATTTATAGGTTTACACTTGTGTACCATGGACTACGAGCAGACTCAGTTTGAGTCGATATTCCTTAGGATCCAGATGGATTTCAAGGCATACTGCTTCACGAGGAGGGTGGACATGTGCCTTTTCCATGTCTCGTCCTTGGCCCTCATCTTGCTACACCCAAATGAGCATATCTTTTTCTTTTATTTTCATACCTTTTGTTAGTTTTTGTTGGTTTCTCCTCTTTTGTTTCTTTTTATTCTAGGTCCTATGCTAGATCGTCATCCTTATACATGTGAGAAGCCATGAGATGATTCGTCTACTTCTATAATATATGCCTAGTGAGCTGTTTCTTAACCTTTCAAGCATATTCTTAACTTATTGCTCAATTTAAGCTTGAGTGAGGACTTGTATGTGTGTGGATGATGTTCTAGCATGTCTGTATTATATTTGTGAGCATTTGAGCTTATTGTTGTGTAGTTGATGATATATGGTCATTCTTATGCTTTCTTTTATGCTTATGTTGATGATAGACGGCCTTCACTATTTGCTCTCATGTTATGCTTATTGTGTATCTTAGCCATGTGAGCCCATGCCATGGTTAATCTAGAAAGGTCATGCCAAAATTTTCTTAATTGAGCTATACTGTTACTAGTTCTTTGTATATCCTAAGTCACTTGGCATCATATTGTAGAGCTTGAGCTTTGTTTATCCTTGATGTGCTTAGAAATTTTGTGATCCTATAGCATTTGATTCATTGCGAGTTACACATAAGTTTTAACCATTTGCAGATTGAATTGGTTCTAGTCATCGCCTCTTGATGGTTATATCTTAGACTCATGCTTTGACATACTATGTTATTTTAGATATTGATACTTTACTTGAATAGAAAATTTGATCTGCAATGTGTGAGTGTGTGAAATAAGTGACTTTATCACATTAGTTTGAAAATGTATTGAATAAGTGGCAATGTTTGTCCAAGTGAAGTAAAAGTATGACTAAGCGGCAAAGTTTTCCCAAGGGTGTGAATAAGTGGCACAAGTGCCCATTATATGTTCCAAATTCGCTAAAAATAAAAAAATTAGTTATCATGATTCATGTGTGGACTTTTTCATTAGTATCATGCAAGTATTAGTCTCTTTGTCTCAAATAACAAATGCCTTAGCATGATCATTTGATATGCTTATTCTTGATATTATACCTAGTTCCGATGCCTTACAATTTTGGTTGAATTCATGTGATCACTTGAGTGTACACGACACTTTTGTGTGTAACTTGATTTGCTCAAATGTTGTAGTTATCACTTGAGGTCTTTGCTTGAATGTTTCATTCCCATTTTGGATGGTCCTCAAAACTCAAGTTAGATAATATCATTTTTACATTGTTGTATACCTTTTGACATATCACATGCATTTAACAAGTCTTTTATCTCATGATTACTTGTTGTCCGGGTTCGATAATATCATGCCATTTACTTAAGGATATGTAAATGTTTAAAGCTTGGGGGTATGACATGCATTATTTATATATATTTACCTGTTATTTTACCCTTATATTTTTCATATTTTGGGACCTTTTATCATCATTTACATGCTTTTTTATAATTAATTGCTCGAAATGGACCATTTTATATTTTTGTAATTTTTCAGTAGGTCGGCATGATTGAGGTGCATAAATGACAAATATGGACTACCAGGACTGCTCTGTACAAATGTGTGCGTCATCATGGACGTGTAGGATCAAATCGTGAAGAAATCTGAGCAGAAATCATATTAGAGAAGGACATCTTCATAATTTAAAAAATCTTTGAGGACTAAATCACAAAATAGCCATTCCCGAATCCTACCCTCAAATCCCTAGCAACCGGCTATGCAAAACTTTTAGTTCGGTTTCTTCTTCCTTGGCCTCAAATTGCCCTTCTCCTCTTTCCTCCCCCTACCCTCTTCTCTAGTCACCACACCAATGAGGTCGAGCCATACCTCATTGGTGGCCAAATCTCTGCCATTGCTCCATGCCGCTGCTTCCTCACGCTCCCCTGTGCCACTACCATCTACACATGCATGCCGCCTAGTCCCACCAAACGCCGCCGGTCACCACCCAAATCCTCTTGGCCGTCGCCTCTCTTTCTTGCCTTACCTCCCCTTTGCTCCTCCTCCTTCCTCTCCTCACTCTCCCACCATGCCACCAAGCCTCCTTAACTCTCTGCCATCGCAGCAGCCCATCGGTGCCCTACATCGAGCTCGGCATTTCATTTCTCCCTTGGCCTCCTCCCGCTCTTCTCCCCTCTTCTACAGCCACGACGCCAGCAAGGTCAGGTCATCTCTCCGGTGGCTGCCCCTTTCCTCCCCGCTCACCCCATCCGCTCCACCAATAGCTCACCCCCCAGTGGCAGCTCCCTTTCCGTCATTTCCTGTACCATGCCCTCTAGTGCCAGACCTCACCAGGAGTTGGGCTAGTGGCTCATCAGCCACCTCGACCTCCTCTACTACATCTTCTTCTTGTGTTATCTCTAATTCCTCTCCATTTTTGTCTAATTTTGTTCTCAAGTATTGTTCAACTAAGTTGCTATTAATTCCTTGTTAATTGTATTATGTGGATGTGAATTGTTCTTTGCTATTACTCTTTACTGTATTGTGGATTGTAATTGTGATCTATGTTTGTGACATGTGCCCTGTGTTGTATGATTGTGATCTGTTGATGTTGTTTAGTAATTGTAGATCTTTGGTGATGTCTAGTGCAGTGGTGAGATGTTAGCTTGTTGTTAGTACTAATTGTCAATTGTGATCTCTATTTTAGCTTTGTTTAGTGTCATTTGTGTTATAGTGTTAGTGGTGATTTGTGTTAGTTGATCAAATGTGTGTGACTTGTGTCACTGTTAGTATCAGTGTATGTTTGTGTTGCACGAATTAGCTAGTTGGTGATCGTTCCCTTCCCCTTGCTGTCTCAACCCCCTAATTCTTCTCAACTCCCTCTTTTCTCCTTTCCACGGTCGTTCGATAGTTAAGTCATTCATGTGTTCATCATAGTTATTTGTTTGTCCTGTGCCACCATCGTCTAGTTAGTTGTTGACCATTTTCTCTCTCTTTCTCTCTCGACTCCCTCTATGCTTCTAGACTCTCTCAGTGCTTCTCGACTCCCTTCTTCTATCTTGCAGTTGGCAACTAGTTAGGTCAGTCAGTAGTTGAGTTCATTGGTTGTCGATCGTGTGTGTTCATTCTTGTTGTTGCCTTGCCGTAGGTGGTTGTTGTTCGTTCAGTCGTGTGACGGTAATTCGTACGGTCATTTGTCCCGTCATCCTTTGTTTGTTCCTTCATTTAGCTCGTTCATATTTTCGTCTGTGTGACTAGGGTTTCATTTGATCGTTTTTGATATTTGTTCGTCCGATTCGGTAGTCATCTTAGGTTTAGTTTTTTCTATTTTATCCCCCATTTCGATTGACCTAACTTAGTTGAGGACCATAGCCTCAGTCTAGTCTCTGTGGAGAACACGACACTCGCTGCTACTTCAGTGGCAACCCATGCACTTGTGGTTGTGCTATTTTTGCATGATCAAAAACCTCCCATGTCACATTGTGTTCCTGAGAATCTTTAGTCTTCCTCTCAAGTTAATTGAGTTTTCTTCGCCATTCACCAGAAATGAGGTCATCCTCCTCGTCGCCAGCCACACTACCCCTTGTCATGCTCATGCTCTCATTAGAAATCGGAGATGCTCCACCAGACTACCAATTTTTTCGTTCTACTCATAGCCATGCCGCTGTGCCTATGTCATCACTCCTCATCCCTTCCTCATGACTCATACATTCCATTTTGGCCAGCTAGCCCATCTATCCATTTCCTTTTTCTTGTTCCTTTATTACTTCTCTCTCTTGCCGAGCACTAGAGCCAGCTTTACCTTCCATGTTCTGTGTTGCTACCGAGCTACCCAAGCCTATTTTTACTTGCTAGCTGGCCCATCTTTCCTTTGACCTGAGCCAACCACCTCCTTTTTCCTTTCTTCTTTCTTTTTTCCTTCCCTTGCCTCCCTGCTCTACTTTGTTTTGACCGAGCGATAGCTCCAAGCCACTAGGCCATCTGAGCGCCTGCACTCCTACGCCTGCTCTAGAATTGCACCACCCCATCTCAGGTTCCTCATCAACACCCACAATCAATTCTAGTCATTTCTATTTGCATTGATGTACATTGAAGCCTAGAACAAAAACTATCACTGTTAATCCCATCGTGGCCACGTCAGTTTCTTCATCATGTAACGCCCCCATTTCTGGGAATTCTAGTAGTCCTCGCAACTGTCCAGGACCATTCAGTTGTGGAGTATTGTACAAGAATGAGCATCAATTCAACACATACTTACAACAAGAACTAGACTTTATTATAGAAGTACAGCTTAACAGCCATGTTTAGATGTAGTGAGCGATCAAGCCCAAAGTTATCTTACAACACAAAAGAAACTCCCACAGGCATACTTGAGCGAGGCTAAGACCAAAAACCACTGGTCATCGATGATGTAGGGCAATTCTGGATCTTCGTCAGTAGCTTGTTCATTGTTGTCCCATTGTTCTTCTGTTTGTTGTTTAGCAAGTAATGAGTATAACCATACCCAGCAAGCCACGAGGGTAAATACTAATTTATCTATTTGCCAGGATTGTCAATGGAAGGGAATATACTGATTTTATTAATGAGAGTCTGGACGCAGTTTTATTTAGCGTGTCATTCTCGCGGTCGGTAGTTAGTTAGGTTGTCGGTCGATAGGTTAGCATGTCGTTCGTGCAGTCAGTCGTCGTGTTGTTCGTTTGGTCGTGTGACTTTAATTTGCATGATTGTTCATCCTGTCATTTTGTTTCATCTATTTGTTTAGTTTGTTCATCGTTTCATCCATGCGATTAGGGATTCGTTCGATCATATTAGTTAGTTCATTCGGTCAATTCGATAGTCATTTTAGTTTTAGTTTTCTACTTATCCCCTATTTCAATTGACCTAGCTTTAGGTGAGCACTAGTAAGAGACCATGTGGATATGACCCATGTTTATGATGAGTAATTGACACGTGTTCTGAAAAGTGTGAGTTTGGTTTGTGTGGTTCGTGCCATGTCGTTGCGTGGAGCAGTCGGTTTCAGTCGGACCTGGCCGAACTAGGTCGAACGTGCTTAAGTCGTTTATTGTTCTCGACCGGTTTGGGTTTGTTCGTGTTTGAATATTACTACTGATGCGAATGTGTGATTACATTATCTCGAGCGGTGCTATGTGATGTGTTTCTTGTCTATGATGGCTGCAGGACATCGAGACGGAGTCGTGGCGAGGCACGGGATGACCGGACTAGGCACAGGCGGTGTTGAGGTCAGAACGATCAGGATGTGCCGAAGACAATGAGAACTCGAGGTGGTTGCAAGGCTTGGACGGCAAGAAATGTGGAAGCTTCCCGGAAGGTGCAGGAGGGGCGTTTTGGTAAATACGCAAAGCTGCTTGAGGAAGCGGATTTTGTTAGACTTAGCGGGTAAAGCGTTGAGGCTTAATGGGCAAAGCAGATTGTAAACCCAATATGGAAGACTATAAATAGGGGGTGTTCCCTGGAGTAGTCATGGCTTGGGAGTTAGGGTTTTGCTTTGGGTCTCTCTCTTTTTCTGTTGAGGAGTAGGTGGAGATGGCAGAGTTAGTTTTTGCTTTGTCTCCATCTCCTGTGTGAGTTCTTGATTTGGTTTTGGAGTGTGTGTTCTTGGTGTAAGAAATGGCTGTGAACAATCCTTTGTAAGCATTCTTGTCTCGGTATCAATATCATTGTGAGAGACTTTGTGCTTTGAATTGTTCTTCTGTGATTTGTTTCGGTTCAGTTCTTCATTTGAATCCCTGTTCTTGTTTGATTCTCTGCAAGATCTCAGCTTTGATCTAGAAATGGCCTCAAGACCCCTTGGTCATCTTTTCCCATGAGCAAGAGATTTCCTTTGCAGTTTTGCTCTCGAGAATTTGCTCTTCTCAAATTGCTTTGCTTTTATCCCCTGTCTAGGGTTTACTATTCATCTTGAGCAGAGTATTCTGGTTTTCCTGATATTCTTGGTGAGAAATGTTTAGCCCTGTGTTGTCCCCTCTAAAATCTTTACTCTGTTGTGCCCAGGAGCCTCAGGATTAAAAAACTTGAGAATCAATGGGTATTTGGTTTTTGGGCTCTTTTTCTGTTCAACTTCAGTTTTCAGCCGAATCATCTTTTGGTAGTATGTTCTTGGTTCTAAGGTAAAGAAGTTATTTAGATTGATGACCAGATAGATTGACCTGATGAGAACAATCAATCTTTCGGTATTTTCTCTGCTACTCGGCTGTACTCAGTAATTTCTGTGCCCTATTCTGCATCTTGTCGCTGCTTCTTGCAGTCTCTGCCACTTGCTGTTTTTGTTCTTCCTTTGTCTGCAGCAAGTAACTTGTTCTCATGTTCGGCTAATACTGGATTGAAGCTTCCTGTTAGGTCTTGTTTCGGCTGGGTGGCTGTGCTCTTTCGGTCCTAGGCTGCTCTTCTCTTTTCAACTTCCTGATTTGTTTTCTCCTGTTAGCAGACAGCTCACGGTAGCTTCTTTAAGTGCCGACCTGGGCAGTAAACAACTTCAGCAGGGACAAGATTTCTGTCCTGAAAGCGGTCGGCAACTAACTACAGTAAACTGCATGTTTTTTGCTTCTTTCATTTCTCTGCCTGTTAGGACTATTTCCGGTCAGTCTGGGATATCCACTGCAGTCCGACCAGTACTGTTTCTTGCCGATGCTCCTTGGTTTGCTTTCTTCTGTAGGTTTTTCAAGTTTTGGCTGCTCCTTCAGATTTCCTTCTGTCTTCGGTAGATGCATCAGTCCACTTAATTTTTTTTTGGACAGCGGCAGCGTCTTTTTCAGTTTTTACTTTCGGTCTACAGGAACAAAAATACAAAACCGAGAGGTTCTATTTTCAGTCAGATTGGGTAGCCAAAGTTCATTTCCCTGTATATGTTCTTCTCTGTTTTTCAGTTTGCATCTCTCGGTTCAGTTTTTGGCTGTCTTTTCACTTCTCTTTTCGGCTGGTTCTCTGGTTCTCCTTTTTGGGTGTTGTTTTAGTTTTCTCAGATAAGGCATGTGTTTTCGGCTGATGGATTCCGTTTGGTTCTTTTGATTTATGTGTTTTGTCGTTTTATATATTTTCTGTCTGTTCTTCAGAGCCAATTCTTTTTATCAGTCTGGTTTGAGGTTTCCAGTGTGCGCTCATTCCTTTTCTTCATAGCTTCGATAGCTATCGGAGAAGAAAAATAGTGTGAATACCAGGGCGGATTTTTGAAGGCACCATTCACCCCCCCCCCCTTTATTGCCGTTTTCGATCCTACAACTAGAAGGCTCAGTCTAGTCCCAGTGGAGAACACGACACTTGTCGCTATTTCAGTGGCAACCCGTGCACTTGTGGGAGTGCTATTTTTGCATGATCATGTGCCAGCAAGTTACAAGGGTAAATCCTAATTTATCTATTTACCAAGATTGTCAATGGAAGGTAATATACTGGTTTTATTAATGAGAGTGTGGACACAATTTTATTTGTAAATATTTGTAAACAAGAAATAACAAAATGATAACTTCTTAAGAATAAGGGGATTTTCAATAGTTGATTACTCAGCTTACTCAGGTTAAAACATATAGAAATCTACTTATGCCTTGTTGGAATCACCTATTAAATACAACTCCATTAACTAGGAGCACGGCATATTTGAATACCATTTGATTCACTCTATAGAGTTGCCCATCTTTATCCACAAGATTTCTCAAACTCTTAATGTTAAGCTATAGACACGCTTCAGCTAGCACGTAACTGAGTTGAGAAAACAAGGTTTTTCACTGCTCAATTCTTTATATAGCCTCTACCCGGTACATACCCACTCAGACCCGAGTATCCACTGGCTAGGTCTAAATACTTCAGCCTGTCCTGAGTGGAATCTACCGTTGTTAAGTATGGTTTTACCGTTCCCATACTAACACCCCATCACACCTTCCTCCTGTAGATATTCAATCAAGTTGAGCAGCTACTAGACCAAGATTGACAAGTCAACACTTGTGGTTGAGCAATTTCTGTGTCCTTTACTCAACATAAGGTTCCAATCCTTACTTTCCACCTTGAGGCAGCCATCCACACCCAGATCCTCAATGCTCTACGGCACTGCCACCCATCGACTCAAGCCTCCTCCCTAGGGTAAGGTTGTAGACTCCAACCATCTAGTGGCTTTCCACGATTCAACTGTTTAAATAAATCCATCAGCCAAAAGCAAGTCACTTAGTAGTACAAATATTTTGGATGAGCCATTCTACATTGTTTATATAGATATAAATTATTACTAAGGTTGTCAAGGTGAATATGGCTTTAAATTAAATAGGGCATTTTTCAGTAGTAGGTCATAATTAATTCACAAGTCATTCTAAACATTTATTTTAATTAAATAACATTGCATAAATATCAACAGTGTAAATACTGCAATTTAATAATTTAAATTCCATGGGATTCAATATGATCAAAAACTTGTAACTTGTCTTGCTATTCATCAAACTTTACTGTCTCGTACATTTTGATGCGTGGGTCCGATCCTTGCACAATCACATCGAAAAACTCGAGAACTAATGCAAACACATAAAATAACATAAGCTATGTGCTTGAAGTTAATCAAGCTAGGAAATAAATAAAATAAAAAGGAGTAAAATGCAATAAAAACCAAATAGGGTTAGTCAGATTTTATTAGAGCTTGGTTTGGTGAAACAGTGGTTGGAAATGGATACACGGCCAAAATGGTCCAAACAGAGGTATTTTCAAACATTAGGATTTGGATTAATAGTGTTTTGAATAGTAGCTACAGTGCTTGGGACGACTCGGGATGAACAGTGTGAAGCCATGCAATTTTAAACCAAAATCGGCCTTTTGGGCCAGCCGATTCGGCCCAAAATGCATGCACCCTCATAGGCATCGATCAACTGCACGCGAATGGCTGTGATCAAGCCACGTTGCCGCCCTGAGTCTTCTTTAACCTTTGGCTCCACCTCCCCGACGTAAAAACAAAGCGTAGCGACTCTCTCCGATTTAGCTCAGTGAGGCTCATTGGCAGCCAAAGGAAACACGGATGGGTTCCTCGAAGAATGGGAAGTCCATTTTGGGGCTTTGGGAGATGTGGAAAAGAGTGGTGGTGGCCGGCAGCAAGAGAGAAGATTGTGGGCTCTACAACAGCTCAGAGCTTCTCCGGCAAACTTTTAGCAAGATTGAGGGTGACCATCTAGGATTCACAAGAAACACGGGTTTGGCAATGATTTACATTGAGGATCTCCCAAAAGAGCTATTCATGAGAGAGGCACCATGGCCGACGAAGGCTCTCAATGCTAGAGTTCACGGGAAATGCTCTCACTTCAGAGAGTTCAGCTATGTGACCACGGTGCTCTGAGGATGCTATGGTAGTGAGGAATTGAATTATGGTGGTTAAAGGTGGATGATTGGCCGAGTGGCTTACCGGGCTTAAGGGAAATTGGGGGAGGGGTTGCGGTATGGGGCGGGATGATTGGGTGGCTCTATTATGCAATTGGGAGTGGTGCGGAGCTCCCTGTGAAGACAATTGTGCTATAAAGATAAGGAGTGGTGGTGGGAGTAGTATGGCAGTTCGGGTGTCGCTTGCGCATGGAGGGGAGAGATGGCATTAGCTCTACTAGAGGAGAGAGCATGCAGGTGAGGTGGCATGCAGCTTCTGTAGGAGCTGGCAAGAGTGACAGAAGCAAGTACGGCAAGCGCACACATCGAGCGCGGAGGCGATGAACTGCAGCAGGAGAGGCGCAAGTCAAATGGCACACAGAGCGAGGGAGGGGAAAAGTAAGGTTGGCTAGGGCAACGAGTGGCTGAATGGTTGGGCCGGCTGATAGCTCTGATAGGGAAGGTGTGAACGCCTAGAGTGGGCATGGCCACAATTTCAGGTGTGAGTAGGCAGCCATGTGGACGGGGCAAGGAAAATGGCAACAGCTTCTTGGAGGGTGCCAGTGGGAGGGAGAAGCGAAATAGCCAAGAGTGGAAAGGTGGATTCTCAAGGGGAGATTGCCAAATTGAGAAGCAAAACAAGAATACAAGCAAAACCAAACAGAAAATACAAAATTTTGATTTTTGAGGTGTTTCACACCTCTCCAACTACATAAATTGGAGCACCATGACCTCCTCGTCCTCTTCTTTGTCATGCCCAAGCACCACAACCACCCATGCATGTACCATAGCCACTGCGAGAGTCTTCTTCCCGAGCGTCCGCCGTCACCAGCTCTCTCTCTCTAATGAAGTTTTCAAAATCCATTCATGTCATACTGTGTTCCCATGTCTCATCAACCTTCATCTCAAATTAATTTGATTTTTGTGTAGCCAATCGCCTGGAATCAAGTTTCCCCAAGCCAGTCGAATTTGTTCCACGCCATGATTCGTCATCTCCGATGAGCCATTCTTCAATTTCTCGCACCTACACCATCTCCACCACATCATATACTTGTGCCATGCCTCAATTAGGCCAATGTTTCACCATGGAGAGCTACCACTAGCACCACCTCCATTCCCACCATCAATTACCGTCACCCCGCCTCTCCGGCCTACCTCCGGCTGAGCTGACCACAAGGGAGCGCTCCATGAACTCACGCTAGAGGGTCGCTGCCACTACCCGTTCGCACTAGCCGTTGCCCCACATGCCACCATCATCGCCACCAGGCATCACTGCCTGCCTCCCCTCATCACTATCGTTGCCCACCAGAGCCACCGCCTCCTTCCCCGAGCCCTCCTTTGTTTTCCTTCTGTGCTTTGCTCTTCACTCCCTCTCTCTCTCACACACACAACCACGGCCCACAAGTCAGCTCTTTGTTTTATTCACTTTAAAACTAAATGGAATATTACGAGGAATATTCCCTCCTTTCTTTTTCTAGCCTTTTCTCCTTCGACAAGTCTTCCAAGAGCATGTTCTCCACCATCCGAACTCCGAATCGAGTGATTCAAATTTGTAAATTCATCTAAATTCCTAATCTACCTCCAATACATACTTTACATTTTCTAATTTTATTTGAATTTATTTGTTGTTTTTTCATTTTGCGCGCAATGATGAGGACATCACTTCTTCGGATACACACAACACTCCTCCACTTGACATTCAAGAACCAATCACTAGAGCTTGCGCTCGACAATTGAATTTACAGGTGAGCTCGTTCCTAAGTACTTCTTTTTGTTCATTTGAGAATCAATTGCTACCTAATGATTTAATTATGATTAGAAACCATGGAGAGGACCTGGAAATACTTGGAGAAGGGCTACGAGGCGCACAAGTCCAGCAAGGGCAGTCGAATCATGTTGGAGGCCCAACTCAAGCCGACATCGAATCCAATTCGGAGTACAGGACCAGGCCGCACTAAAACGGACGCCCAGATCGCATCCGGGCTCCGTTTTGGACGTTCTACATATGGATGGAACGCTGAGAAGGCGACCTTTCCAATGGCTCTGGTCCCATGTCAAAATTCCTTCTGAGTCAACGGGAATCGTCGAAACAAGTGGGCGTTCAGAATCTGTCAGGGTGCTGCGCCACCGTCTTTTGGGCCGTTCGGCTTTGTATCGTGTTGGAGCCCATTAGGGCGCGTCCAGGGGTTTTGCACGCCACTCACTCCTCTATATCCAGCCACCACCCTCACCATTAGAGTTTGGGTTTTGCTTAGATTATTCTATCTTTGAACAGTTTCGCCGTTCATCGGTTTGTGAGACCCCAACTTTCGAGTGCTAAATCAATACATCTGCAATTCAGTTGTGTTCTTCCTTGTTCTTGCTTGTGTTCTTCGATTCGCAGGCGAGGATTAGCCTTCTTGGCGAGGTCAACCGGGCTGCGCACGGTTGATAACCTGAGGAGACGTGGTGCTGCGATTGCGGGGTTCGGAACGTGTTGTTCGGAAGCCGGATCGATTTGTGTCGCGCCTCCACCAAATCGAACATATCCAGAACCTGTTAGAAGATCGGGACCCCGTTCCTATCACACAGAGTGCGACACTATCGAAGAGTACCGCAACCAACAAGAAGAAGTACCATTTCACTGCAAAGAAGGCAGGTATTCCTTTACCATGTTGATCCTAATATTTATAAATTTATTTTATATCTTTCAATAACTATTATGGATTGCTATTTTTATTCAATGTTAATTCAATTATCAGGAGTTAGTTAAATCCTACTTGAAATGACTTTCATTGATATTTGAAATCCATGTACCTTTGTCACCCTAGTATAGATTACCATTGATAATGAGTACATTATTGTGGTTAGTTTAGAACGGTAGAACTACTTAGACATGCTACTTCGGTTGATATCATCCTATGGGTGGGAATAATGTTATGAAATCTTTATACAATTCCTTTATATCAAATGTTTGGCAATAGGTATTGCCATTGGTTTATAAAATAAAATAGTGCAAACTATTTCAGACTTAAGCGGATGGTAAGATTGGATTGATGCGAATTGAACATGAGATCTTGTATTGTGAAAGTACCACTCTAGTCAATTAAGAACCAATGCTTGTGACTGTCCAAACTGAGCACCACCGTAAAATTACAAGTCTAAATGGGTATGACCTAGCTAATTAATTTGCAATGTCCTAGCTTAGATTCTGCTAGAGGGCTGAATGTGGGTGTCGGATAGAGACATTGCCACATGGTGCAAGAGGGGGCTTCTGATTGGGCGAAGAGAACTCTTCAGCGGTGAAACCTTAGCAGGCAGAGTCAAGTTGGGTTGATGTATTTGTAAAGGCCTTGTTATGATTAACTTAGTTGCATGCCTAAGGAAGCCTGTGTGCGGACAGTACAAGTTGGTCATATATTGTGGATAAACCTATACAACCTCTGCAGAGTGTAAAACTATTCAAATAGGCATACCCACGATCAAGGGCGAATAAGGTGCACTCTCACATGGTAGATTTATGGTTTTGTTTTTAAATGAGATTTTGGGAATCTGGGAGGTTAGAGCTCTCATGTGTTCATTCTAGCAGCTAGAGCCAGTCAAGTAGACAGAACCTAATTCAGTGATCTTTGACAGATAGATTCTTAATACTAGTGTTGGTAGCTAAAACCTTCAGTAGAAAATATCTAGTTTCACTTATTTTAATTAGTTTATCAAATGAGTGCTTTGTAAAATATAAAAGATTTTAAAATGTTACTTTGTGCAAAAGAATCATAATAAGCCTATTTTATTAAGCCTTGCATCTAAATAACTATATTTGCCTAAGACTTGCGGAGTACTCTATGTGTTCACCTTGTAATCTACTAAACCATCTCAAAGGATTATGAAGATGAAGGAGGAGTCTACGACTACTATGCTTGTGGCTTCAATGAAGGATGTCCAGAGTATTAGGTTGCGCCAATCAATTTCCTATAGTGCATTGATAGGTCATCTTCATAGTTTTATTTTACTTCCGCTGTGTTTTCTAAGTTTGGGAGGTCTCGTAACCTCAGTTGTCATAAGTAGCCATACGGTTAGTACTCTCTATTATTGTAATAAAGTGTTTTTTGGTTATGTAATCATCACTATTTGACTGGGTATACTAGCTTTGATCTGGGATTAGTGCAGTAATACACAAAGGGCTCGGATTTAGAAATTCGATTCTGATAGGGGTCGATTGGAGAAGGGCAGCCACGGCTTCCGCAGTCACTAATTTCCATGGGCGTGACACCCTACCCCTCTAACGACCCTTGTCCACTACTCCTGATACATGTTTGTCAATGTTATCTATAGCTAATCCTGTCTTATCGAAACATGACAACCAAATGTTATCCTATTAGCTTGAAGATTCTGGGCTGATATTTTCATTTCAAAAACTTTCATTAGGTACCATTTTTTTCATGCTTCTGCTCTTTAAGTACTACAGAGCTGACCATTACTCCCTCACATCTTTTCTTCATCTACGTGCCACTGAGAACCTGAGATGGGGATATGCTACCGTGCGTATCAGGATGGAGCAACACCATTTACATCAAGTATGTTCATTTGTACTTTGTTTGTTCCCCTTGTGTTTACAACCTGTGATTACTTCGTTCACTGTTTTTTGCCTTACCATGCAGATCAATGTTGAACTATGAGGTTGAGATGGAAGATACATACTAGACCTACTGGATGGTATGTTCTAAGGTTGTCTGTAAAGCAGCATAAATACAAGAGGACTCTCTAGGATCTCACTACTTGCAAGTACTTTTACTAGATCAAGTTATAAGTTGCTTTTATCTACTATTTGGGATAAATGAATGGTCCTAGAAACATGGTTCGTGTTGGTTGTTGCCTTTGTCGCCATTCATGTTGGTTGTTGCCTTTGTCGCCATTGTTCTATGTTGCTTGCTTTACTTCTTTGATGGGATTTTCTTAGACATTGCAAAGTAGACTATAATTTGGTGAATTTTTGTTAATAAGGATAAGTGCTTTTCATTGACAAAATTCCCATCTAGTGATAGGACATACCAGAATGATCTTGGATAGGAGTTAGTTTGATTTGGAATACCCCAGGTCAAACTATAAATAGTTTATATGATGTTTAGGAATTTTGTTTGCCTTGTGACTAGGAGTGATGCTGTTATGAGTAGTAACCATAATTGCTTTGGAGTTGCACAAAAATGTTTTCATGGTATATCAACAAATCTTGTTGTACAACAAGAACTGCGCTTAGTGCCTGCATGTTAGTGTAATAAAAATGAGAATTGTTGTGAAGTTGTACTAAGAAGCAGGTTCCATTTTGGTTGATGAAAGGAGGTTCTACTGCATAAAAGATATTATAATTTTATTTTCCATTAGATATAGATTGTATAAGGAGACAGTTTGTCTCTGATTATTAAATAAGAGTGTCGATGCTTGTTTCTCCATATTTGAGCATGTAACATGAAAAAGTTGTTGTTTTCTGAGTTTTGTGTACATTAATAGTATAGTATTGTGAGTGTGGTAGTTTTAGAAAACTTATCTGTTTATGATGGCATACTTCATTTTTATATTTAAGAGGAAGCATATGAAGCTCAGAGGACCAAGATCTGAGAATCTTTTATTTTTTGACTTGAAATTGTCTTTTGTAAAAGTGACTGGTCACACTATTTGGCCAATATAAATTTAAAAAATATTGCATAAAACTGAGTCGTATGTATGTCAAATTCCTACTTATTTGTTCTAGTTTAGTAGCTTCTGTAGTTCATATGACAAAGGACGACAACAAAATACAGAGGTTGTAAATAAAAATCGTCTGTAATATTTCATAGATAGTTCTAGTTAAAATCTGTCTATGATAATGGTAGACATCACATATGGCTTTAAATCTAACGTCTGTGATAGTTTCATAGACGGTTCTTACCAGGAACCGTCTGTGATAGTTATATATCACAAACGGTTCTAGCCATCGTTACAAACATAGACGGTCACGCTTATAAAACCGTCTGTGATAATTGTAACTCTGACGGTTCTCGTAAACCATCTGTAATGAGGCATTCAATATAGCCTGATCTGTAGTAGTTCCTTAACATATACAACTAGGCCAGATTCCAAGGAAGAAGAGCAAGCTAAATTGATTAATTAATATTTGACCATATCTATCTGAACTCTGAACATATGCTTGAACAACTCTAAATGTACTACAAAGAAAGGGGGAAAAGAAAAAGAAAAGTGGCCTCCTTGCTATGATCGTCAAACTTTTTTTTTTGAAAATAGCTGTGATCTTCAAACTTTTTTGAAAATAGTTGTGATCTTCAAACTTGCACATCTAGTTTGGTTCCATAATATATTAGCATTGAAAAAAGAACAAGAAAAAACAAATCGATTCAATTCATTATCAAGTGCTTAGAGGAAGAGGAAGTGTTCGTATTGGCTTATACTGATGGCTTTTAGCTGAAAATAAATAGTAGTGGCTGAAAAAAGTAGTTTTTAGAAGGCGGAGGTGAATGGTGCAAAAAGTAAGAGAGAGATACGTGCGTGAGACGGGAGCGAGAGGAATAGAGTACACGATACACCCATGACCCCCTGTCTTATCTTTGAAGTGAGACGGGGATGAAAAAAGTGGAGAAACCGCTTCAAAAAGTCATATGTTCATATTAACTTTTGGTTTCTCCAAACAAAAGGTAGAAACAAAAGCCAATACGAACACTCTGAAATAAAATTGAGCAGATATTAAAAACATATTTGTTAGTTAGTTAACCGTACCTGAGTCCTGACACTAACTTGATCGACATTGAATTAGTCACTAGCTACGGCGCGCGCCAGCTGAGATCGAGTAAGTAGTCACGTACGTACGACCTTAATTATCGAACAATATATGATTATTATGGTCTAATAAGTAAAGTACTAATACTCCTTCTACTTATACTAATTAACACTAGTGTGTGTTCGTGTATGTATTTATGCGTGGTACTGCAGCTGAAAAGAAAGAACCGTTTGATTGTGTGTCCGTGTTTGTATTTATGCTTGTGACAAGGAGAGGGAGAAGGCGACTGCATGCGCATGCCGACTAGAGGTAGCGTAGGGTTGCGACGTAATTAACAAATTGATTTGCAATTGCATGCATGGCTTAATTGCTCGCCTCATTTAATCCTACAGCAACAGCAAGCAAGAACATCCTCTCGCGCATTTAATTATGCATCTCAGTCGTGTTGAAAATTGCATCCATGGACGAGCTTACTTAGCATTCCAAGGATAAAGAAACTACCATACTCTACAAGCTAAATAAGCTGTCTTTTCTCCTTGATCTATCTGAATATATATATATATATATATATATATATATATATATATATATATATATATATATATATATATATATATATATATATATATATATATATATATATATATATATATATATATTACAGCACAAACTAATGATAGCCCTGCATCTTTAATTTACAGAAGATAAGCTACGATGTGTCAGTACATAGAGAGTAATTTCATGTTTGTCTGAATACTTATTCTTGTACAATAAAAAAAATCACGATAATTAATAACTTCCTCATCAAAAGTAAGCAATTTGGTTTTTCAGATATGAACTGTGATGATATTTACATATTTAGGTAGGTCCCAACGTGTCATCTAAGTAGCTGGGTAGATCGATCGATGCCTGCACACATGATTGCTGCACCTGTCAAGCATTTGTATGAAAAATCCTCACCAAACTGAAACCTATCAATCCATCTCAACCCCCATCTTTTTCTGCATCTTCCGACCGTGCACACATGCAACAGTTCATCGCGACCGTCTAACCAACAAGTAAATTGATCAAACCAAACTACTCCCCAAGATCTCGATAAGTAGCTTCACCAAACCAAACTAATAAGACAGCCAGGTTCTTGAAGCAGCTCTCAAAGCTAGTGCATCATCATGTCTTTTTTACACAATTGAAATGAAATGAATGCTCCATAGACTGATATGGCTGACGCAAAAGGGAAAGTTAAGCAAGTACTGTGTTGGTTAAGTTTCCTTCGTGTCAACTCTACAAACACAAACGTGACATGCACCAAACCAGTACCATGCTTAAGATTCAGAAAGTCTCTCAAATACTTGCATGACTAGCTTGGTGTAACTTACCATCAAAGAAAAACAAAATGAAAATTAATACATCTCTAGAAGAAGCAGGAGAAATTACCACTGCATAAAAAGAGGTAATTAATCTTGCAGGCAAAAAATGCATGAAAACTCTCAGTCTTTTACCAAACTAACATGGCAATTTGAATGAGACGGTCACCAGCAATTAATCTGGAAAAAAGGAAAAAAAAATAACCTGTTAAATGACCTGCAAAAGGGGGCACCAGTGGCGTAAGATGAGAAGAAAATTAAGGAGAAGGTTTCGACTTGATTTTCCAGGTTATTAAGAGGGTCACATCTCAAGGGTAGGTAACAGCCTTACCTCAAGAAAGGGTAGGTAATAGCCGGCTTGTGGAAGCATTGCGCTAGTCTTGATTTCTTGCAGCGTTTGCATGCAGGGACAGTTAACTTTGATAATTAGCTAGCTAGAATTAGAAATAAACTAAACCAACTGCTTAATTACAAGGATTTCTTTGCACAATGCAACTTGAGCACTTCAAGTTGCAACTTCTGTTGATCCTTAATTCATTTCTTATATGCATGACAACAAAAATAAGTTTAGCATCTACATTCATTCTAGCTATCAGCATCGCAATTCGCGGTTGTCAACTGATATGTGATCTGAGATATCCTGTCTCAGAAGCTAAGTCCGAATGCTGAAGACGTTTCTTTCAGAAACCCGTGTGGTGTTCAGTTTCTTTGCTCTTTTTTCTGCAGATCATCTTGATCTCCACGGTCTCTAGAATTGACATGCCAACTTCTCAACCTTTCAAGGGGATCATGTGACCAATTTTGCCAAGAAAATAAACATCTTGTTATTTTTTTTCCTATTCGCGACGTCATCAAGTTGAGGTTTCACCGATTTATGGGAGACCTAACCTTAGCTTAATCGCGGCAACGTGTGCCACATGTGCCAATTAATAGATTATAGATATATGTTGCCAGCTAGTGATCGAGCCGGTCACGAATAGCAAGTTCTAATTACTAGTACTAGTAAACTGCAGGTTGTTTGTCTGAAAAGAGAAAAAAGAATAGTAGACAGACTGCTGCTGATTTGTTGTTACTGTCTTGTAGATGTCAGAGTGTAGGATCAAATACCGTAATCAGAGAAGGGTAAATGATTATATTTGTTTCTTTTCGAATTACCGAGGACGGCCTGTATTGGATTGAACCGACGACTGAAGACAAAATGCTTGTAGCACACAAGATTGTGATGTGTTAGCATGCCACCGAGGACACAGGAAGACGATGCCCAGAAAAACACTATGCCGGTGCTGACTAATTTTCTTGGAATCGATCTGATCTTTTATTTCTGAATTATGTTCTATGGTTACAAAGTACCCTCACGACACCCCCTCAAACCCTAGAATGAAAATTCCAAAAGCTTTCTCCCAAAAAGCCATCTAAAAATCTCTCAAAAGCCACGATCAACTCTTAGCCTCTCCCTTCTTTTATATGCTAGAATCCCAAACCGTGTCCTCATCAAACATAGACATGAAATCGTATCTGATTCCAAAAATCAAGAGACACAAAACCCTTTCAAACATGGGTTTTTCAAAATCTCTAAACCTTCTAGTTATGGACACCTTCTATAACGTCTCCTAACTCATTACGTGTCGAAACCTCTAGGACCGCACCTCCCGTAGCTTCTACACGCATCATCCACCTTTGATCTCTACGTGCTCCACGTGAGCCCGACCACCTCGTGACATCCTTAACCGTATGAACCTCTGATTTCCACCTCCTAGCTCCAGTTCTCCTTGTTACCGACCATGACCGTCTCCACGCCCAACCTACACATGCAAAAACCAAAGAACGTTTTCCTAGAACAAGTTCTCTCTAACTTGACCGATATTAGTCCACACATGCATAATACACCTTTATGCATCCATAGACATGAACCAAATCATCCACAATCTTAATTTCTACGCTTTACAAAAATCAACCTCAGACCACCCAAAACAACCAGTCTGACTGACATGCACAGAACGGTCAGACCGCTAGCCCAACATGAAGCCTACGACTACTGACCATGAAGCCTACGGCAACCGATCACATAGTACGGCAACGATTGTGAAGTCTATAACTATCGATCGCAAAGTCTACGGCAACCAGTCGTGAAGCCTACAACTACCGATCACCGACCAGGCACTGTAGCTTCCGACCATCGACAAGTTACCAAGCATTGTAGCTATGACTATCGACATGTTACTGTAGCTCCGACTACCGATCAGGTACTATAGCTATGACCATTGACCAGGTATTGTAGCTACAACCACTAACTAGCCATGTAGCTACGACCACCAACTAGCTACTATAGCTCTGACCACTGACTAGTTACTGTAGCTCTGACCATCTTGGTCGTATTGCCATGCTCAACCTACCGTGGTCGATCCGTCGTGGTCGTTCTACGGTGGTCGACCTGTTGTGGTCGATCTGTCGTGGTCGTTCTGCCATGATCAACCTGCCGTGGTCGTTCTGCCGTGGTCGACGCCTGTTGTTCGGATCGCCAATCATAAGGCCAATCGGACAAGATGATTAGGCCTGCCGATCGGACCGTCCATCCCGAATATTCTAGCAACAATAGCGCATCGATCAGAACTTTCGTAAATGCAAATTTCAATGCAACCCAAATATTAATTATTCATCATCACTAAATTCATGACCTATCCATATGGTCTAACAATCTCTCCCTTGATGAATACATTGACAACACTCAAAATCTCTCAAATGAGAAAAATTTGCGAAAATAAAGTTTCAAAGCTAGAGAAAATAAACTGACAAACCACAGCAGCAATCTCTCAGTAAAAACTCTGAAAAACTCACTGTCAATACAAGAAGAGCAATTTTAGCAAATATCTTCAATTTCTCCAAAATCAAATTCTCTTTAGTTTCCTAATTCTACCCCTTTGGCAATGAAATCATCAGGTACTTCAGAGAAAGAATAATTCAAAGAAGGAGCAATGATTGCAAAAATCAAGAGTTTTGGAACTAATACACTAACCAAGCCATCTTTTTTAGTAGACCTACCTAGATCATATAAAGTCATATATCATATAGCAATGTCAAAACAAGTATTTAACATGATTTAGCAATTTAGATTAATGGCAGGCATCTCAACAATGACCAAACCGATTATAAAAGGCACAATGAGATATCAAAATGAAAACTTAAAGCTAAAAGTGAAGAAAACTTTAAATCTATATGAGCTAGCAGTCTCATATAACAATATATTGCTCCACACTCAATTCTTAAGCATACGGTATTCTTGTAGCATATTTTTTCATGATGGCATGCTTCTAACATACTTCTTTTAATAGTACATGCTTGAAGCATACTTCTTTTTATTTTTGCACTTTTTTGTGCTTTTTCTTTTTGTTTACACATGGCATGCTTGACGTATACATCTTTTCAACTTTCTTTTTCTCATTTTTGCCAAAATAACATGCAAAACTGAGTGTACATAAAATGAATGTAATAAGAAACATACAAGCCTCATAGCCAAGATTTAAAATAAGACTCACAATCAAGCTAATTCTTTTCAATGAACATCGCAAAGTAATAACTATAATCAATCTAGTCAAAGTATTATGCCATGTCATTCAAGTATAGCAAATTAATTATACCAGTTATGATCAAAGCTACATAGCATATGAGTAAATATGATAAAGAGATGTCTACAACTCATTTCATCTTAATGGCTTGGACCTGAAGAATTATTTGACAAGTATAATAAACAAAACTTCTCAAACTTTTAAACAACAAACTCCCCCTCAGAATAATCTCATAGGATGCAACACGCCTAACTCACTTCGCAAACGAACAAAGTGTGAAGAATCCAGCAGTTTTGTGAAAATATTAGCAATTTGAGAATCTAAATTTATAAAGTGTAACACAACATCTCCCTTTTTCACATGGTCTCTCAAGAAATGAAAGCGAATATCAATATGTTTGGTTCTTGAACGTTGCACAAGTGAGAGACCGTGTGGTCGTGACTCTATGTAAATGATGAGTAATTGACAAAGGTTTAGGATAGTTGAGTTTGGATTGTGTGGTCGGACCATGTCGTTGCGTGGTGCAACGGGCTTGGTCGGACTTGGTCAAACTTGGTTTGGACTTCGTCATGAGTAAGTATGATGTTCTTATGCTATTTACGCTTTCATGTATCGAGCGGTGCTATGTGACGTGTTTCTTGTCTGTGTGACTGCAGGACGTCGAGGCGGAGTCGTGGTGAGACACGAGGTGACCGGACTAGACACAGGGAGGTGTCGAGGTCAGAACGGTCAAATGTGTCGAAGACGGCGGAGATTCGATGTGGTTGCGAGTCGTGGACGACAAGGAGCGTGGAAGCTTCCCGGAAGGTGCACGAGGGGCGAATCGGTAAATTCGTAAGGCTGCACAAGCGGGAGCGGGCTCCGTTGGATTTAGCGGGCGTAACAGGGTGGAGACCCGTTAGCCAAGTGCTATAAATAGGTGGAGGGGGCTGCATGTCTCCTAATGGATTCTAGGGTTTGAGTGGATTGTTAAGTGGTGCTTTAGTCAAAATGAGCTTTGGAGAGTTTGTTTTGGCTTTAGGGCTTTAGTTGTTGAGAGTTGGTAGGAGAGGCAGAGAAGGCTATGTGCTTATGTCCTCCTTCGTAGCTTTCTCTGGGTGTTCATCCCCTCCTCCAAGCATGTATGGGTTGTGTTCTTGAGGTCTAGGGAGAGGGAGAGGATGAGTAGAGGATCTTGTAATCATTCCTCTTGTATCAATTATGTATCTCCTTTCCTCTCTATCAATATGAGACGGTTTTGGCTGAGTTTGATCAAGGCTCTGGCTCTCTGTGGTTTTTGCTCTTCGTTGCTCCTCTGTGTTGATTTTTGAGTTTGTGTGTTTCTTGTTAGTTGTTGCTTGGGAGTGCCAAAATGGGTTGCTCTATGTTGGGACAGTGCCTCAAGATCATTTGATCAGTTAAAATCCCAAAAACCCATCTCTAATTTCAGATTTCGTTTTTGAGCCTCCTCTGTTCATGTTTTGTCTTTCTAGGGTTTTGGTGTTGTTCTTGTTTCCCTTTGCGAGTTGGCTTGAAATTTAGTATGGAGAGTCCAGAGGCTATTAATTAGCTATCCTCAAAATTTCATGGCCAAAAGATCAAAGGTTGAGGAGTAATTTGGTTTTTGGCTCGGTTCTTGCAAGAATTCAGATTTTTACCTAAAATCTGAAATTCTTGTTTCTTGGAGTGATTTCTCGAAATTGGTTCTTGGCTTATTCTTCTGGGAGTGTTCCCTAGCTATCCTCAAAGTTTCCCAAGCCAAGAATCCAAGAATCTTTGCGTTTTTCTCAGTTTTCTGAAAATCCTGTTTGCTGATTTTCTCGAGAGGTACTACCGCTCGTCCCAGCGGTACTACCGCTTGCAGTCAGACTTGCCCTGAATTTATTTTTCTTGACTGTTTCTTTCAGGATCTGGTTTAGCCTTGTTGTTGTGACTTCCAGTAGTGCATTTCTTCTTTCTTCATAGCTTCCATAGCTATTGGAGAAGAAGCATAAATGTGGATACTTGAGGGGCAAATTTAATTTTAGAAAGCGACATTCACCCCCCCCCCCCTCTGTCGCCATTTCGGTCCAACAACAAGATTTTTAGTAATGCAAATAGCACTAGTGTTATCACAGAAAAGTTGAACACTATCCAATTCTAAGCCAAAATCCTTAAGTGTAGCTCTCATCCAAAGCAATTAAGAGCAACAAGAAGCAATAGCTACATACTCTGCCTCAGTAGTGGAAAGTGCAACAGACAACTATTTTCTAGAAGCCCATGAAACAGGAGATGTGTCTAAAAAGTGACATATGTCAGTCGTACTTTTCCTATCAATTCTACAAACCCAAAATCTGCATTTAAAGAAGCTCTAAGAGTGAGGCATGATGAAGAAGAATACCATAAGCCAAATTCTAAAGTTGACTGAAGATACCTGAAAATTCGCTTAACCACCTGGCGATGTGAAGCATGCGGGTAAGCCTAAAACTAAGCACACAAACACATAGTAAAGTATATGTCCAGCCTTAAACCAGTGAGATACAATAGTGAGCCAATCATGCTTCTGTATTCCTTTTGATCAACAGGCTCTCCATCTTCATTAGGATCCAACACTGTAGTAGATCCCATGGGTGTGGAGATAGGTTTGATTATCCCCATGTCAAAGCGACGAAGCAAATCCTTAGTGTACTTAGTTTGATGAATAAAAGTATCTAGCTTTGATTGCTTGATCTGAAAGCTTAGGAAGAATGTGAATTCTCCCATCATGCTCATCTCAAACTCTCTGTTCACAGTATCTGAAAACATGAAAACAAGAGCATGAGAAGAACCATCAAAGATAATATCATCTACATAAATTTGAATGAGTAAAAGATCATTGCTATACTTGTGGGTAAACAATATTTTATCTACCTTTCCCATTTGAAAGTCATTTTTAAGCAAATATGATTTAAGCCTATCATATCATGCTCTAGGTACTTGTTTTAAATCATATAAAGCTTTGGATAGTTTGTAGACATGATCAAGAAACTTAGAATTTTCAAAATCAGGTGGTTGTCTAACATAAATTGCTTTCTCAATATAGCCATTAAGAAAAATAAGTTTTAACATCCATTAGATGCAATCTAAAACTCGTAGATGCAACAAATGCTAAAAGAATTCTAAAGGCTTCTAATCAAGCAACAGGTGCAAAAGTTTTACCAAAATCAAGATCTTCTACCTAGGTAAATCTTTGAGCCACAAGTCTAGCCTTACTTCAATCAACAACACCATCCTCACTTTGTTTGTTCTTAAAAACACATTTAGTTCCAATAACATTATGACCATGAATAGGTAAAACTAAAGTCCAGACTTCATTATGCTCAAAATTCTCTAATTCCTCATGCATGGCATTAATCCAAGACTCATCAAATAAAACGTGACTTACATCTTGGGGTTCAAAAGAGGAAACAAATGCAGAATGAGCATATGAGGCTCACTTAACTTACCAATCATTTGTTTATAGAGGATGACGTCGTTGAATATGTAGAAGAGCCTGTAGAGTCATCGGTGACGTAGGTGTAGCCGTAGTGGCCTCTACCTCATGAGGGGTAGGAGCAGAGCCACTAGCTATAGAATTCGTTAGTGTAGATACATGTGTCGAAGTGTGACTCGGAATCTCCCTTTCATTGTCGTCAAAGTCATAGAAGATATCTTTGAGTGCGTCAGTTATGTGTATATCTACATTGTCGAGTCTAGTACCAGGACTAGCCTAATCAAAAGTGACCTTGCAGGTCTCAATAATTTTGTTAGTTTCTAAGTTGAGTACACGATAACCTCGAGTGTGAGCAACCTATCTCAGAAACATACCATCTGAGGATCTAGATTCAAATTTATCAAGATTGCCATGTTTAAGTATAAAGCATCGACATCCAAACACTCTCAACTGAGAAATACTAGGAGTATGATCAAAACGAAGCTCTTAGGTAGTTTTATGCAATTTAGCTCACAAGAATACTCTATTAGAAATATAACAAGCAGTAAAAACAGCTTTAGCCCAATAATTTCTAGGTGTGGCATGTTCATTTAACAATGTTGTAGCCATCTCAACTAAAGTTCTATTTTTATACTCTACAACACCGTTCTATTGTGGCACATGAGCTGAAGAAAATTGATGATCTAAACATTTTTCAGCACAAAAAGAAGCAAATGATGTGTTCTTTAATTTAGTTCTATTATCACTTTTAATTGCTCTAAGTGCTCATGGAAGTTCATTAGCGAGTCTAAGAGCAAGCTCTCTAAAATAACCAAAAGTTTTGTTCTTAGATGCCATAAAATAAACCCAAGAGTACCTAGAGAAATCATCAGTAATAATAAGAATATACCATTTACCTCCAGCAAATTGAACCCTAGAAGGATCTACAATGTCCATGTGCAACAATTGACCTAGAGCATTAGTCATAACAAGTGTGAGTGGAGGATGTGATGATGAGACAATTTTACCATGTTGACAAAGTGAACAAACTAAATCTATTGACTTTTCAATTTTAAGATAGGGATTCCTCTAACAAGATTCATATTACTTATGTGAGAAAGATAATCAAAACCAATGTATCCTAACCTATGGTGCCAATGAAATAGATCACTAGAATCTGATAAAACACGACACGTAAGATCAGAAAATGATGAATACAAAAAGTCAACCTTAACTAAACAACCAACTCGAATAATTTTGCATACTAGATTACCAGATAAATCTAAAATGCAGCATGAATACTTTTTAAAGCTCACCTCAAGATTATCGTCTATCAACTACGAAAATGAAAGTAAATTATAGCTCAACTTACTGACAAGAACGATGTCTTTTAACATGAATTTATCATTGACGCGCACGGTACCTATTGCAAAAACTCGTCCTTGAGAGCTGTTCTCAAAGGTTATCATCTCAACACCAAGGGCACGAGTGAGAGAGGAGAACCATCGCGAGTTTCCGGTCATGTGGCCGGAGTCAATGAAGCACGAACAATCATCGGAATCTTAGTACTAGGGTTAAACATATGGATTTAGGTATCTAATATTGAGATACACGATGAATAGGTGCAACAGTAGGCAAAGATAAAGATTTTAGTGAAGAAGTAGACTCTATCAGATTTTGGCCAGACCACCATTGAAGCCCTTGTCTGACTGGCAGGTAGTCTGACTACCTCAATAAGGCTAGTCTGACCATCGGTCAGTCAGACTGCATGACCAATGGCGGTTTGACCACCCGAGTCTAACCGCATTGAAAATGCCAATCTGACCGATCCTATCGCAGAAACTCCTGAACCTACAAAAAATTAATTAAGGGGACCTGATAAGGAACTTACACAAACTCCAATCTAGAACAAGGAATCTTCCTCAACTTGTCTTTCTATTCTTTCTTCACTTTTCAAGAGCAAAATCGAACCAAATGACCATCTCTATCATAATGGGTGCATTGATACTTGACCTGATGAAAAGTCGTATATGTTGACTTCACAACACCCACTTTGGTAGAAGTACCCTTTGCAATACCAGCAGATTTAAAGACAATTTATTTTGATTCAGATTCTACTTCAAATTTTTCGGCTTCAAGTAACTTAACAATTTTAAGAGGATTATTCCTGGCATGCTCAACAAAATTAAATCCTAGACCACTTTTTTACACTTGTTTTTGACTTGTCTAGAATCATATTCAGATTTTTCTTGCCAAAACAAGACCTCTCCAAAGTGTCGTTAAGGTACTCATTTTCTTTAACTAAATCAGGACAGGTTGTGTATTTAATAGATACATTCACAAGATTCTTAGAAGTACTAGACCGAGCCAATCTTTCTTTTCAATAAAATCATTCAATTGCCTGGTTAGAGCATCAATTTCAATATAGGTTTTTATGATAAAGCATGTATTGAATAGACTCCTGAGATGAATTAAACCTAGCTTGTAGCAAATCACAATTAGGACAAGCATTAGAAGAATTAAACTTGAGCGTTTCAATTTCATCATTAGCTAGTTTTAATTTTCCATCACAAGAGTCATATGTCAATATTAATTCATCAAATTTATCAGTTACCTCGCTAAGTTGAACCAGATTTGATGCATTAATTAATCTAACAGTTTTCAACTCAGAATATAAAACTTGACAAGACTCACAAGATTCATCATCAGGAATAGAAGCTCTAACTCTATTAATTTCAGAAGTTTAGAATTTGATGCATTAATTATTTTTTTAGTTTCTTTTTTGTCTTTTTCAATTCAACAGCAACTTTAATCAAACCATGTTCAAGCTCATCATATGATAGTCTTACCTTAGCGAAATCACTATTGTCGTCATTGTTGTTGCTAGTTGTCATGAAGTACATGCCTGTGAAGTCGTTGTTGTTCTTCCTCTTACCTTTAGCATCATCGTGGTTATCGTCGTTGCAACTTGAGATGGAAATTTTCACTCTTGGTGTTGTTCTTGGATGTCTGACGACGATAGTTCTTGTTATCCTTGATCTCCTTGCCCTTAAGCTTGGGATAATGCAACCTGATGAGGCATGTATCGCCACACTCAAAGCACCTGATTGAGCCTGGATCTCCACCTCACTTCCTCATTCTTACGTTGTTGAGTGCCTTGTATGCCCATGAATACTAAGTCCTCTTCAAGGAGCTATTTGAACTGTTCCTTTCAAAAAGAAAAGAAAGCAGACAAATAAACATAAGACAAAGAACTCGACGAAGCAGCCTATACGGGGTTAGTCACAAGTTCTAAAGATGAAGATTTATTAATTTTAGATGGCAAAGCTTCCATATCATAGGTTTTTAATCTAGAATAAAGATCATCCATGGTTAAAGTATCTAGATTGACTATTTGATTAGTAGTTGTGACAATCATCAACAACTCTGAACCTAAAGATCTCAAAATTTTAGTTGCGTTATCTTTATCAGCGGGAAACACATTAACACAGAGTAAATTACTCAATATTTTCTCAAAATGAGCAAAAAATCATCAACAGATTCACCAGGCTTTATAGCAAAATAGCAAAATCATCATATTCTTTTTGATAAAGATTTTTATGCATTTTGGTGGTTCTTTCATAATAATCGCAAAGAATGTTCCATATTAAGTGGGTAGAATTAATATGAGCTACATGATCAAATTCTTTGCGAGAAATCCATTGAAATAGAAAGTTACGTGCTTGAGCATTTAAATTAACATTTGTTTTATTTAAATTAGTAATAATAGCATAAGGTGTAGAAAACTTTATTCCAGACATCACTAACTTAAGCCTCAATGTAAGCTTACATACGACACTTCCAAAAAGCAAAATCATTACCATCTAGCATGGAGTGATAGTTCACATACCTCTCTAACGCCATAGCAACCCTATATGATAACACTTGTAGGATCGAACACTGCAATTAGAGGAGGGCTGAATGATTGTACTAGTTTCTTTTCGAATTATCAAGGATGGCCTATGTAGGATTGAACCGACAAATGAAGATACCGTGCTCGTAGCACGCAAGATCGTGATGTGTTAGCACGTCGTCGAGGACACAGGAGGACGATGCCCAGAAAAACACTCCGCCGGTGCTAACTAATTTTTCTTAGAATAGATTTGATCTTTTATTTCTGAATCATGTTATATGGCTACAAGTGCCCACATGGCACCCCTCAAATCCTAGCACAAAAATTCCAAAGACTTTCTCCCAAAAAGCTATTTAAAAACCTCTCAAAAGCCACATTCAACTCTTAACCTCTCCCTCCTTTTATATGTTAGAGTCTCAAACCGTGTTCTAATCAAACACAAAAATGAAATCATATCTGATTTTAAAAATCAAGAGACCCGAAACCCATCCAAACATAACTTCCATAAACCTTCCAGTTATGGACACCTTCCATAACTTCATATAACTCATCACATGTCAAATCCTTTAGGGCTGCACCTCCTATAGATTCTACACACATCATCCACCTTTGATTTCCACATGCTCTAGTGTGAGCCTAACCACATCATGACATCCTTAACTACTTGAACCTCGGATTCCCCCTCCTAATCCTGGTCCTCCTCGTCACCGACCATGACCGTCTCCATGCCCAACCTGCACATGCAAAGACCAAACAATGTTTTTCTGGCACAAATTCTCTCCAACTTGACCAATATCAGTCCACACACGCATAACATACCCTTGTCCATCCATAGACATGAACCAGATCATCCACGATCTTAATTTCCGCGCTTTCCAAAAATCAACCTCAGACCACCCAGAGCAACCTGGTCTGACCGCCATGCACAGACCGATGGCATAGTTTGGCAACTGATCGCGAAGTCTATGACTACCGATCACAAAGTATATGACAACCAGTCACAAAGCCTACAACTACTGATCACTGACCAGGCACTGTAGCTTCCGACCATCGACCAGTTACCAAGCACCAGGTACTGTAGCTACAACCAACGACCTGTTACTATAAATTCGAGTATCGATCAGGTACTGTAGCTACAACCATTGGCTAGTTACTGTAGCTACGACCTGTTTGGAAGCTTGCCGGTTTCCCCTAATCCACGTTGAGGAAAGCCCAAGCGACTTGAACCGGCTCCACAAATTAAGCTTCAGCTCCTCAATCCACTAGTGGTTGTCCTTCCTTCACTTCAAAGATAGTGAACACCAAACTACTCACAAGTCGATGTCGGGCTTCTTCACAACCTTCTTGAAGAAGTCACCGTATAAACTCCCACCAAGTCATCCAGGTGTCAGCAAGCACCAAGAGTAAAATATCACAAGCTTCACTCGACAACAATCAAGTGCCAAAGGATCAATCTAAAGATGAAATGCACTTGTTTGGGTCAACCTCCTCAAATGAATGCACAATGAGAAAACGAGATGTGGAGTGAATGCCCAATGCTCAAAGATGTTCAACGAGGTCTCTTGTTACTGTCCTTGGGTAGGTGGATGGGTATTTATACCCTCACCAACCAACACTAGCCATTACAAGGAAATTCCTAAAAAGTTTAGGGCGAGCAAAAGTACCGCAGTGCAGTGTCCGGTAATTCTGCACCTATTCTGACACAACAGTAATGGCTATTTCAAAGCTTCTGAACTAGCCGTTGGAAGTCAGCGTGGAACTACTGTCATTATAAATCCAGCAGTTCCAATAACCGGAAGTTCCGAGGATCGGTGTCCTACTTCCGTTTGATCTGAGGCCGAGAGTTAGCGCTCTCTGGAAAAAAGGTTCTGCCCGGGTTATTTAGAGCTCCATGCTCCAGAAGTACCATTTAAGGCTACGGTACTACCTCTCTACAGTAGTTCCGTCATTGAAACTCTGGTACTTTTTGTTCTGCGATGCTCACTGGAAAAAGGTTCTGTTGGTTTTGGCGAAGCTTCCGGGAAGTGGAAGTACCGCGGTTTGCACGTCAATACTTCTGATTGTCCGGATAGAGCACCAATCGATTCTGAGGGTGCTCTCTTGAAAAAAGGCTTCGCTCAGTTTTTCAGAGCTTCCGAGTACCAGAAGTACCGTTTAAGGCTGCTATGGTAGTTCCGCCGTTGAATCTCTGGTACTTCCATTTTTCTGAACAGAGCATCGATTTGATTATCAATTTTAGTTTTCAATGAATGTAAGATTCTAAATTGATCCAAATAGCACAAGAACATGCTATCAAGCTACTTGCCATGATCCCTTTAATGGTACAACATTTAGCCTATAATCTAGTTTTCCATCCTGTCTCCTAAGACCAGTATTAATAAAAAATCCTAGTCTACATATACCTTTGCCTTGAGCTACTTTGATCCTCATGTTGATCCATAGCATGCGTCTCATCATCAATTTAGGGACTAAGCCTTTTAAACACTTAATAAACATGTCAGTCCCATATTCACATAAATTCATTAATTACCAAAACCATTTTTAGGGGTCTAGATGCATTCAACGTAGTCAAAATCTTCTACCGCTCGACCACTCAGACCGATCGATCTATTGCTTTGTTTTTCCTGGTAGCGAATCAACACCTTTTGCACGTGGTCGTATGCTTCAACCCACCCACAATCACCAATAATCTTCAATACAACACAAATCAAATTGAACAACCAGATTGATTCAAAATGATCATTATTGCTAGATTTTGGTAGTTTTACAGAGTGCCTTCACAAGCACCTCTAAAAGCCCTAACACAAAAAGCCTTACAAAGCCACAGCTAAACCCTTAGCCTCTCCCCCGCTTTCATATGCTAGAGCCTTAAACTGTGTTCATCTCAAACACGGACATCTTAAACTATGTCTATAACAACCTGGACACACAATCCTATCTCTTCCAAAAATCAAGGGACCCAAAACCCTTCCGAACACGGGTTTTAACCAAACTCTATCTCTTCCAAGTTATGGACTCCATCCAAAACTCCTAACTCAACATGTGACAAAGTCTCCAAGACAGCACCTCCTGTATCTTTATCACGCACCATCACCTCTTGTGTCGAAGCCTCTGGTACCGCACCTCCCGTATCTTCTCTAAGCATCATCACTGCTCGTGTCAAAGCCTCCTGGACCACACTGCCCGTAACTTCTCCACAAATCACCACCTTTGATCATAACGTGCTCTAGTGTGAGCTCGACCACCTCGTGTGACATCCTCAACTGCCTAGAACTCAGACTTCCCATCCTAGTCCTGGTTCTCCTCGTCATCGACCATGATTGTCTTCACGTCCACCTGCATATGCAAAGGCCAAAGAAACATTTTCCACCGGCACAAGTTCTTCACAACTTGATCGTTGTCAGCACACATACTCAAACCACACCCTCATCTATCCAGGGATAAAAACCAAACCATCCACGACCACCAACCAGGTTGTCCACAACCACACTTTCTATTTCTATCCAGAAATCACCCTCAAACTACTCAATACGACCGATTAAAATCGCTAAGCAAGACCGGTCTCTAGCACATCGAGTACTCAAACACAAGTACTCAGGAATTACCATCGCTCTTCTCAAAACACTCGGGAATAGCTAGTACCACTACCGACTACAAATCCATCAAATACTAACCAACGAGTACCGATCGCTTCAACTACGACTACCGATTGCAACACCTCCGATAATCGATCGCTGACCACGATCATGAACACCACGACTATCAAGTATTGAGTCCTTCTGACTATCAAGTACCACGACCATCTCACCACTGAGTACTTCCATCTTCCAAGTACTGAATCTTTTGAGTATTGTTCACTGATCACTGACCACCATGCACCAGCCAGTCATACCACTGGCCTAACACGAGTACCAGAAGTACTCCAAGATAGCAAGAATTGAAGCACTTGTACCTACCAGAAAGTCTACGAGTATCGAAGCCTATGACAACTGATCACAAAAGCCTAAGACTACCAATCGTGGACTGCAAAGTCTACGACTACTGACTAGTAAAATTTACGACTATCAAGTATGACCAGTAAAGTCCACGACTATCGAGTATCGACCAGTAAAGTCTACGACTATCGAGTACGACCAGTAAAGTCCACGATTATTGAGAATTGACCAGTGAAGTCTACGACTATCGAGTATGACTAGTAAAGTTCATGACTATCGAGTATCGACTAGTAAAGTCTACGACTATCAACCGGACACTATAACTACGACCATCGAAAAGTATTGCAGCTATAACCATAAGAAAGTAATATAGCTACGACCATAAAAATTACTGTAGCTATGACCATCGAAAGTACTGTAACTTACCATCTTCGACCAAGTATTGTTATTCTATTATGGACGATATTCCATGGTCGAAATGTTGTGATTGAAAAATGCTGAGGTTGAAATACCATGGTCAGATTGCCATGGTCGAAGCCGGACGTGATCGAAGTCAGACGTGGTCGAAGTCAGGTGTGGTCGAAATCTGCAGTGCTTGACTTACCATGGTCGAAGTCAGACCTGGTCGAAAATTGAATGTGGTCAAAGTTAACATGGTCAGAGTCTGCTAATCGAACAAAGCCATTCGGACCACCCAGCTCAGAACTATTTAGACCAACGATAAAAGGCCGTTCAGACCACCGACAACCAAATGTGGTCGAAGCCAGTCGTGGTGAAAAAGCCATCCTAAAATCTCAAGCACAGAAGCACATTGACAAGAACTTTCTCAAACTCAAATTCCAATGAAACCCAAATGTCAATTATTCATCATCACTCAAACGCACGACCGCCATATGGTCTAACACCCTATACCATTGCACCCGTCTATTTATAGGCATCTATAATAGTTCTTGAACTTGAGGCCCATTAGAAACTCATGTCCTACATTAACTTAGATCACCATCCGAATTATATCCCAACCCTTTAAGTGTGCGACCCATAGGCTCACGTGCACTTTGACATGACCCGAGTACTCCTACTTGTCCATTAATCGGTAGCGGCCCCTAGCAGGATATGCCGACTCTCAAGTATATGTAAATCTCTTTGCCTCACGATATCGGTCAAGCTCAAGGTGAGTATGTGCCATCTTTGTTAGTTAGCTTGACCACTCTTTCTCGATTACGTAACTTGAATTCCCCGACTACGGTTAACTCCTTAACCGCAAGTAGCATGGCTATGCATTTATGGAATCCAATCACTCGAGAGGCCTAGAGATATCTCTCCCATTGCATGGAGGTGAAAATCCTATCTTGATCGATCATGTCTCGATGCATACATCATGACAAAGCCAAAAGCTACTTTTATAACTACCCAATTACGGAGTAGCGTTTGGCAACCCTTAAATTAGCCATTATGCATCACGAGTACGTGCGATGACCTCAAGTCTAAGGATATAGCATATGCATTGTAAATGAGACTAACTGATGACTTCTAAGAATGCAACGTTCTCGCAATGTCTCATGGTGGGTCGATCTAACCCATATTCCCTATCATGTGTCCATATTATTGGTTTGATATCTCCATATTTATGACCTGTGAAACATGGTCATCAGCCAATGCATATGTTAGTCTATTCATATGTGTCCTTATATGTTTTCAATTATTGATCATCAATAGCTCTATGCATATCACACGGCCCAGACATGAGAGGAACAAAACATTAATAGCTCTATGTAATGTAATTTCTAGCTTGGACAAGTTGAACATACAAAGTACAAGCTCCACCGGGGCCAGTCCGGCAATAAGGGCTGGACATGGCAGGTGCTTCTCTCTGCTCTGGAACTCGGTCAGGCCTTTCCCGCTCCCAGTGATCATCATCCAGTGACTTGAAGATGTGCGACCGGGAAAGAATCCCACCTGAAAGCAAACCACAAAAATTGAGGGAGTGTAAGCGCCTGTTCTGTTAAATCAAAAGGAAGTATTTCTAGGCTAGCTAGTAAAGCGCTAGACTGCTCTGACAAAAAAAAAATCAGGGTTAGCAAGCTCTGTTGGGGATAGTTTGAGATTTAGATCATATTTATATTGGCTTTTAATTTTGACTTTTAGATATGGCTTATGAATGGTAACAACCTGTAGACAAACTTGTATAGAGAGAGAGACACTCCCATACAATTTTAACTGATATAAATGAATCATTATAGTGTGTACTATAATCGATTAGTAGACTTTATCTTAAAAAGACACTCCATTTAAAAGATAGATAATGATATATATATATATATATATATATATATATATATATATATATATATATATATATATATATATATATATATATATATATATATATACACACACACACAATATCTTGTTTTTACTTCTGTAACCATATAGCCATTATACGTCACATATCTCTATTAATATAAAGAGGGAGTTTATCCGTCATGCTCCACTCACTCCAGTGTGTACCAGAAGCATGTTCAAAAAAACTGGCTCTCGAAATTGTTAGGAAACCAGGGCCCAGGCCAGCAGAGCTGGCCCATTATGGGCACCCACCGGAGACTATAAATAGGGAGCCATACCGGCATATTTGTACACGCATGCAATTGAAAGCAATAGAGAAAGATCAGGAGTTCTCTCTACCTCTTTCTGTGTTCAATATATTATTATGTCTTCTGTGATTGATTCGATTTGTTCTAAGTAGAGGAATCGATCAGACTGGTCGCCAGCGACGGTTCCTCAACACGTTATCAGCACGACTTCGCTCCGGTGAATTGAAGGTAATCATCGAAGCCTTAATAGATTGAATTTTCTAGATCGCTTTGAATTCGCAATTTTTGCGTTCTAGATTGAATCTCTACGGTGCAAATCTGCCCTAATATACCGCGAGCAGACCTGAAGTCGCCGGCACAATGTCGATCGGTAGATTGCAATACAGGGTAGATGTTGATTGCACTGTAGATTAGGAAAAGAAAAAAAAATCTTTTTGCATACATCGGGTTATGCATGGCCACTGCCGGTGGTGGCGTCAGGCAGCGCTGGCTCGACGAGGCGCTCTCGCTAAGGCGGCGCGCAGGATCGTCAAGGGCGGCACCCCGGTTAGCGGGGAAGTCGTCGCGCGCAGCCATTCCTCTCTCCCCACCGCGGCGACGAGCAGGAACGGATGCGAGAGTAGCAGCAGGATGTGCAAGAAAAATGGGAAGGAACGCACAAGCAAGCAAGCAGCCAAGGGGAACGATTGCATGCCCACAGTGACGACTTATAAAGCCCCCCGTCTCCCCCGCAGGCAGAAGATCGAACGACAGAATTACAGCGGTTCGGCTAGCCACGATCGGGCAGTGCAACCGCTGGCAACCGCGGCAGGCGGCGGTAGGTGTGCGATCAGCGCGTAATGCGCCGATACACTCCTGCCGCGTGGCCACTTTCTCTGGGGAAGAGGCGAACGGCCGTGGTCGTGGGAACGCTGGCATCCCACGACGCTCCAATTACAGCTGGCCGCGTGCCCCTACCCAGTGCAGGGCAGACGGAGCAGCCGCGCCAGCCTGCCCCTGACAAAGGCCGGCGCGATTCCAGACGTCATTAAAGCGCACTCCCAGGCCACGCAACCATCTCCCCGTGCTGGCGCTACATCATGCGGAGCATTTCCCGAGACTCGGCTGCCCGGGGCAGCCAACCAAGTTCGCCTCGCGCCCACAAATATCCGGAGCGCGAAGTAGGGCATGCCCGAACCTCGGCCCCGTCGAGGCCTTCGGCCTGCCCGGTGCCTTCGGCCTCGAGGCCGCGCAAGCTCCGGGAGCGGAAGATAGCCCTCGCACAAGCACGAGCGGAAGTGCGAACTTAAGTGTATCTAGGTCATCGAGGATCACAGGCCGATGGGACGGAGGGAGCCAAAGGGCTCAGCGGCATGGCTTCGGCCCGTGAAGCCCTTCACCATGAGAGGCTCCTGTTGTAGGGGTGGCCCCCACCTAAACCCAGTAGGCCTGTTAGAAGGATGTAAGATCCGAAATGGGACATATGTAATGACATGAGTGCCCCTGAGGGGAATACTCACGTGTAAGGGTATAACTGTACAAACACTCACCATGTGGATATATATATATATGGCATAGGACACGGGGAAGAACCCAAAGCCATTTCTACTCACCTAACTCCCCATTACCATACTCTCTCTCTGTTTGGTCTGTAGCCACAACAGGTCCTGAACCCACTAATGGTGTTGGCCTACCCAAATCCTCTTAACAGAATCCCACTGTATCATGGATACGTAGAATAGTACAGTTTTGATGGCTGGTTGTTCTTCTATAGGGATTGTTCTTGCTGTCAATGTCTGTATTTCACGAACAATTCTGAACCTAATTTTGATAAGTTGTAACCAACATTTTTCTAGTGTGCAAACACAAACATTTTTCTAGGCGCAAGCCATACAACAACGGTATGATCCGATCACAACCTATACTTAAAAGATGTTAACCTGAATGGATAGAAACTAAAGAGCACGTAACTGCGCCGGAATTCTCGCTGAAAAGAAACACGATCGCAAGAACGCACAACACCTCATGAAATAATTAGAGAGAAATTAGCCAAACAAACAGAGGGGGATTGGACGCGAAACCGAGATGAGAGAGAGAGAGAGAGAGAGAGAGAGAGAGAGAGAGAGACCTCGCGGAGCTGGTCCTTGTAGGTGGAGAGATTGGAGGCGAGCTCCTCCACGCTCAGATCCTCCATGGCCGCCTCTCCCTCTCCCTCCCCGATGCTCTCCTCGCCTCCACGCGAACTCGATTCGATTCGACCCGACTCGCTCCCGGAAGCGGATCCTCTGTCTCTCTCGTGACTTTGCTTCCATGCCGTCGGATCAAGAAATGAAGGCTGAGATCAACCAGAGTAATGCAGCGAAACCGTAGCATCGATACTACTGTACCATCATATTTGGATTGTTCAAGATACTATACTATCCGATCTGGATTGTTCATTTATGATCCAACTGTTAAAATTCGCCCAAAATCATGGATTCTATTCTTCTCTGACTTCGCTTGCCTAAGGGCCTGTTTGGATCCCTTCATCTAAAGTTTAGATCTAAAATCTCCAAACAGATGGTCTAAAGTTATATCTAAACTTTAGCTAACCCCTAAAAAATACTTTAGACCATTAGACCACAAAACTGAGCTAAAGTGGTCTAAAGTTTTTGTTTCTCCCGGCTCCCGCACGCAAAAGACGTTTTTGCCCCCGTGAAATATCTGTTCCTCCCGGGTCCCACACGAAAAAACTTCGCGAAATCCATCGGGCGCCATCTTCCCCGCCCGGACTCCCGACGCCCCCACCGAACCAGCCATCCCACCGCCGCCGGCCTTCGCACCGCCGCCCCCGCCGTGCATCCCACCACCACCGACGATTGAAGAAGCAGCGCCGCCGCGTCGAGGATTGAAGAAGCCGCGCCGCGCCAAGGATTGAAGAAGCAGCTCCACCGTGCCCTTCCCCGCCTTCCTCTCATGGATCCCGTCGATGATGCAACGGCTCAAATATCCCAGGGGTACAAAAGTCCGTTTATTGAACTAGAACTAAACTTTAGTCTATGATCCAAACAGTCTTGTGGTCTAAAGTTTAGTTATCTAAAGTTTAGTCATAAACTTTAGTCAACTAAACTTTAGACCTGAGAATCCAAACAGGGCGTAAGTCAAGAGGATGCTAGGGGTGTAAATACCGTTCTTCTCCATCTTCGCTTGCCTAAGTCAAGAGGATGCTAGGGGTAAGGGAGAGATACGTGCGTAAGACGGAAACAAGAGGAGTAGGGCACATAATGCGCCCGTGACCTCCTGTTTTATCTTTGGAGCAAGACAGGAACGAAAAGAATGAAAAAACAACTTCAAAAAAGCCAGGTGTTTATATTTGTTTCTAATTTTTCAAGCAGAAGTCATAAACTAATACGAATACCCTTAATCCCTTCTCCCCAATTCGACTGTCTTTTTCCCCTTGTGCTTGATTTTTCCATGGCATTTTTTGGGGGAAAAGGGGTGGGTTTGCTGCGCTTACGCTTATTGGCTTCGACTTCTATCCCCGAAGCCATAAGTCCTCCCAAACGAAAGCGCTCACAACTACATATATTTTCCCTTAGCACGTCTCCCTTCCTAGTCCCCCCTCAGTTTGCCCTCTGCCAGATCCCCCGTCACCCTCATGGAGATCCTATCGCCCCCGTCTCCTCATCGCCTTCTCCCTCCCAGCCTCCCCGTCGCCTTCACCATCGCCTCCCCCTCCCCCTTGCTGCCGCCTCCTACTCGCCCCTCCTTCTCGCCCCCTCCCCCCGACGCCTCCCCGTAGCCGTCATCGTCGACTCTCCCTCGCCTCCCCCACACCCTCGCCCTCAGCTCCCTCTTGATGCTCCCCGAGCTGGTGACCCTACCCGGGACCCAGCGGCCATCCCCCTGTGCACGGCCTAGCATCCCCTGTGGGGACTCTCCCATGGCCCCTCCCGACAGGGCCCAGCACTGTCGTCCATGCCTATGGCCTCAATCCCTCACTCGCAAACGGGGTCATCCTCGGAGACAACCTCTGACGTTGGTACCACAAAAGTAGGGCTCTCAGAGGTTCGAAGCACGACTCGTGCCCTATCGGAAGCGCTTGCTACCCCCCCGGGGGGTCACTGAAGCCATCGTGCATGTCATTTCACTATGCTTCATTCACGCCCTGCTGTAGGCCATCCCGGTGATAGGCATGGACCCCTTGCGCACCGGCCATTAGGAAAGCAGATTGTTTGTCATGGTTTTTTGTCGTTCAACATGTAACCAAGTGGAATCCACTACGTTTATAATATGTGGCTCCATATATTGATTACTTTGTCATACGTTGTCTGTGCTGTGCGTGGATTGTTAGCCTTGTTGTATTCTCCTTGCACATATTGTAGCAGAATGGAATGCACTAGGATGTTAATTTATAGCTTCCTAAATTGTTTAGTACTTACATTGCCTTCACATGCTTAGAAATGGTTTATTCTCATGTGTAGACACATTTACAAATGCGTAGTACCACCGAATGAGTAGCTTGCTTGTGATGTGCTACACCTTGTTCCTTCGCAGATGGATCCTACGGCTCCCAATGCGAAGATTTGGGACGACGGAGCTCATTTGGCGTTCCTTGAGATATACCGTTAAGAGGTCCTCATTAACTACCGAAACGCAACGTGCCTCAACAGGCGAGGCAAGATGAATCTCATGCTGAAGTTCAAGGAGCACATAGGGAGGAGTTACCCCATAAGCAGTTCAAGAACCACTGGAATAACCAGAAGGCTCTGTCCGTTAAGTGGCACACGCTTAAGTACAACACCTTAGGTTTGGGCATTGATCCAACGACCGGCTGCATTGCTACTGACTCTCCTTAGTGGACACAGCAAGTAGCTCGGTAGCTAGCAATGCACCTGACAAGCTGCAAGAAAATGATGTTTTAATCGAAGATTTAATTCACAAGGTAAAAGATCTGGCTCATGCCCATTCACTATACTTGATCACAGAAGAAAGACAGAAGCAAACACTTCTTCTACTGCCTACACATTATTCTGACTGACCGATTTCAATTAATCCCGGTATCGATCTCCTTTTGCAACCTATGTGTGCCGTCTACTCATTTTCATGTACACAGTCATGATTTCTCGGTGCTTTCTTCTTCCGTCTTTGCTTTGGCCGGGAGCAGCGTCGCCGGAGCATGGATCTGCGCGATCTCGAGCAAGATCTTGTTGAGGGATTGCGGCTTCGAGAAGAAGGGACAGTGGTCGCCGCCCTTTATCTTGAAGATCCCGTCAGGCGGGTTCTCCCGGACCAGCTTCTCCTGGACATCCGGCGACAGCATGTGATCGTCGAGCGTCTGGACGAAGTAGCGGCGGACGGTGCCGTAGTTCTCTGGGGTGAGGGACAGCTTCTCCATGATTGGAGCTAGAGGGATGGGCCTCATGGACACCGCGGCCAGTGCGATATCCTACAATGTCAGTACCGTGCGCAAACTTAATTGTTAGCTAGACCTAGTCCATTGAAAATAGAAACTGGAATGAAAATGGGTGCAAAAAAGAAAAAAACTTTTCAGTTCACAACATGAGAACGATATAGATATACCTTGGAAGGACTTTGGTTGAAATATAGCCCCTTTGTCTGCTGTTTGTCAAACATGAGCCCAGTAGGAGGCTTGTCCTTTCCATTTCCGTAGAGCAAGAACTGTGATTCCTGCAGGAAAACATCTGCAGATGCAAGCTGCAAAATACGACATAGTGTGAGTTGCTATTCAACAAGTGCACACAAGTGCGTACAGACAAATGAAGGGAGTGCATACTTCCTCTGAGAACACGTCGAAGGGCCTCTGGCCATCCTTTACCATTGTGGCAGTAAGAAATACAGCCTTTGAGATCTTCTTGGGGCAGTGCTCTAAGGCATATGACACACTTGCACCTCCACAACTATGACCGACCAAAATAACCTGCATTAGTGCCAACATGAACGCAGAGCTCAAATACACAGTTCTTTTTCTTTTTTAAAAAAAAATAGAAAACAGATGTGATACTCACCTTCTCATTCTCAGGAAGTTTATTGAGGTAATCGATTAAGGGCTTGGAGTAATCTGCCAAAGTAGCTATGCTGTTTGTATCAGTGTGGTCTATGCCAGAACCTGTGAGGTCTAAGGCAACAGGATCAAGACCAGCTTCCTCCAAGAGAGAGATGGTCTTGTACCAACACCAAGCACCAAATCCTTCTCCATGGACGAGAACGATTTTCTTGGTTTCTAAGTTCTCTAAAACAATTTGGACCTGAAATATCATTCCAAAAGGACAAGCAGAGCGTGAAAACTTGTAATCTGTTAAAAAGAACATATAGCTCCTAACAATGCAAACTAGTCCAAAATTGCCAGCGCAAAGTGTCGAACATAGAAGAATAAATAGTATATTATGGGAAATTGGGATAACTTCTCCTAATGTATGGCAGGTACTAATTCCTAAGATAAATCACTACAAGATTGCCCATGTGAAAGCATATACTATCATTAGCATCGAAAAACCTTTTTATAAGAACCACAATACATATGCTTGCACGAGAATGTTAGACCTTTGCTTCTTAATTAGGATGTAGACGTGGCTAAGGACAAAGAGATAAAAATATGGTCCATTCCTTGTTCATATATAGTTGGGACCAAAATTTTTGACCAATGACACACAGTCAAGTCTACTGACTGCGGCCACAATAAAGAAAATAGCAAAGAGTTATTAATTAAGAGAGATCAAATAAGAAATGGGACAATGAGGCTACTGTTGAGGTCCTAGCATTGTCTTGTAGTCCTAATGGCATATAAGTTTCTCCATGGATACATACCCCTTCCTTAGGTACCATGTATAAATAAGCAGCTGTACACAAAGATGCCTTTTCGACATATAGTGGCATACTTAATAAATACTTATGTACCATGTATGAATAAGCAGTTGTACACAAAGATGCCTTTTCGACATATAGTGGCATAGTTAATAATCCATGTGTAAAAATAATTCAAAATTTGGAGAAGTAAAAGTATATGAACATTATAATGTTTTTTTTTCCTTTTATGCATTAGATGACTAGCATGCAGCAGAATGAAGCCAACACACATCTAGCATATCAAGGAAGATAAATAACGCAGAAAACAATAACAATTCTTTTAAAATATGAGTTAAAGATTTCAGAAACTTGAACTGAGTTCAAAAGTATCAACAAGTAATGAAACTAATCATGACACAACAGAAATCTACCTAACCAAGGAAACTATGAAGAAATGACTCCAAAGATGAGGACACTTCCCTTGTACAAAAGAAGACAGTCCTGAACAAAACATAAAGTACAGCATGTTGATGCTAGGCAACTCATTGAATTCTCCCCCATTCACAAGCAATCCAACACTAACAACCAATTCACAAGTCAATTAGCTAACCTAGAGCCACCAGACATTAAACAATATAGAGAATCAGGTAACTCCAGACCAATGTTGCTGTCAAGTCAATGGTCCAAATGCTAACTGACTATACAACGAACCTTCACAATCCAGCCGTAGCATGCTGATCATAAAAACAGAATGCTACCGACCAAACACCTTAAACTACAAAGACAGATAAGAAGATGCTAACGCGACAATCATCATGACCAAATGATCCTGCAAGAACTTCGGCAATCGAAAACTCAGGCACTAAACCTAAGCACGCATTGCAACTGACCAGATTCTATGATTCGCAAAAATTTCACAGCTAAATACCAACACAAAATACACAACAGAATTGTACAATTAGAGAGTAGCATTGACAATGGACTTGTTGATTCTAAGATTGTATTTGCTACGCAAGAACACAACGCAGGGTTGCAACAAGGGAACATAGAAGCATATGAAGAGTGGAGCAGAAAGAGAGAGGTCGGATCCTTACAGCCTTGGCATTGGTGACGGAGTCCGGGAGGTCGCCGCGGCGGCGGGAGCTGGTGGAGCCGGGGCCAATGCGGCGAGACAGGGAGCCGCCGGCGTCGATGCGGCGCGACATGGAGCCGCCGGCGTCGAGGTGTTGGTGGATGGCCATGGCCAGCGCCTGGCGGTGCAGGAGCTCCTCCTCCGCCGGCGTCAGCTTCGCCGCGCCGCGCGCCGACCGCGCGGTCCCCATCCGCTTGCTGCGCGACACAGAGGCCGCGCCCCGGTGCTCCTTGCGCGGCATGCACGCGAACGCGTTGCCCATTGGAGAGAAATCGCCAAGAAATACACTACTAGCTCGTGGAGAAAAAGGTTGGATTTCTATAGGCTCTAAAGAAGAAACAAATCGGCAGGGATGAGCAAGAGCCGACCTGAGCTGATGAAATCGAGACAGGAAACTAGTATGGAAAGCTGTGAACTGTGAGATTCAAGCAAGAAGAAAGGAGATGTGATTACGCTGCAAACGAACCAAAAAAAGGATGGATTTTTACGCGAAAACTCGATTTCTGCTTCAAACAGTGTGGAATTCAAGAACAATCTCTCCCCCGTAAGTGGACTCACACAAACTCCTAGGAAAAATGAAATGAAATTTTGGAAGAAAGAAACTTTCTCCAGGAAAAATGGAAGCCTTGAACAAATCAAGAAATACCGAGCCCGGAGAGCGGCAAGATTGGACTGCGGCGAAGACCCATGACACAAGACGGAAGAATTTCCCAGGCCCCAAGAACTCCAACTGGAAGCAGAAACAGTGACCTGACTGGGTCGAGAGAATTTCCTCTCGTTGCAAAGCCAAAGCAAAGCACGGAACAGATCTGAAAGAACAGGCAGAATTTATGAGTGGTCCTGACACCTAACTCATTTCCCGCACAAATCTTGCCAAAAGAATTTATTTCCCTAGTATTTCTTTTGGATCTTTTCTTGCAGAAAACTCGCTAGGAAAGAAAAACTAAATCTTTTGGGAGCAAAAGGCCAAAGGAAGAAGCAGCTTGAGGCGGTTTCTGGGGAATTGTGTGTCTCGCTGGTGTGTAGTATCGTGTAGACAGGGGCGGACCTAGGACTAAAATTGAGTGGGGGCATGCTGCTACGCGTAGCTGAGAAGGCACTGCCGGCTTGCCGGCCTGCCAGCTGCCGCACTGGGCCACTGGGGGCCTGCTGAGTTGTGGACTGGGGACCTACATAGATTATATCCAGGAGGTATACGTAATTAACAAAATTGAGTGGGGGCCAAGGCCCCCACTACTCACACTGTGCGTCCGCCTCTGGTGTAGACTTGTACACCTCTAGTAGTCCTCCTGCTCTTCTCTTCTGTAGAAAGGAAATAGGTTTGTACTCTTTTGGGATTATTTTCTTCTTCTTCTTCTCTTTTTCCTTGTCTAGTTCACTTGTTGTCTGGTTTGGTCTGCCTTTTGACCATCACCCCGTCCTTCTCCTCCTTTCTTCAGATAAAGATAAAATGGCAGCTTCTTTTCTTTCCTTTTCTTTTCTTTTCCTTGCCTGCAAATACTACAATAGTATAATTTTTGTACGCTTGTAATAAGCATATGTGGTACGGACCCTAGCTACTGTTCTTTTCCTCTGGTTTTTCTTTCATTTCTGTTGATATCCTGGTCTGCCTTTTTTCAGATCCAGGCCCTGCCTCTCATATTTTATTAAGCATGCATGTAGCTCAATTTGTTACCTGCAAAATATTAGGTGTTTGTCTGACTTTTGAGCTCCAAAATTTGGCTTCCCTTTGACAGGCAAAGACTTGTGCTTGTGATTGTACCTGTGATTTGCGGAAAAAAAAAAAGCGGCACCTGATGAACGGACCGGAAAGCACTGTTGGAGTCCTTTGCAATTCTTCAATTCACCATTTCGATGGGCGACCCCCTCCATAAATTCCTGGAAATGGCGCTGAATGGTATGATGTAGGAAATGCAGGTGTGTGTGTGTGGACCAGTTACTAGAGTTGACTTTTGCTACCTGTTAAATGTTTACACATACACACTGAAATAAAGGCTGTGTTGACTTTGGTGAGATCAGGTTACTATTCTTTGCAAGTGCCATGTTACTTTTTCCTATCTTGCTTGAGACATTGGTCGTTTTAAGCCGCCGGTCAATTCGGCTGGTTTTCAAAAGCTAGAATAAATGTATTAACTCCTTAATTACAATTTTCTGCTTCTTTAATTTTGTCTTACTCATAAAGATATAATAGTGTTGTTTATTTTTCTTTAAATTGAACTGAGCAGAAAAACTAACAGCTGCTACAATATAATTTTATCCAAAACCAACAACTGAAAGCTAGAAGCCGCTAAAAACAACCCGATTGAACGGGGTATTATAGTGTCTTGCGAACTCTTTATCAAATAGTTTAGGGACTCGATTGGAGCGCATGAATTGTTCATTTCCGTGGGAAACTAACTCATTTGTTCTAAAAAGATTCTAGAGCTTGCACGAAAACTTGGTCGGTAATCTTAGATGGGAGATTGGATCATATACCCTCCCTTTAGTTGGGAAATTAAGGATTTACCCTCCACATCTTAATGACACGTGGGGTCATCATAAGTCACTGACACGTGGGCCAGGAGGGTAAATCCTCAATTTCCATCTAAATGGAGGGTATATGATCAATTTTTTCATCTTAGATGCAATGCCTCTCCTAAATCCCTTAGCGTCATGCCCAGTTGCCGAAATTTTCTGTGGATTGAGAACTAATGCGAGTGATAATTAAGGGTATGTTCTTTTCAGTTTCTAAAAATTGCTTTTTGGTTTTTCATAACTAGATTTTAAACGGAGTATCTTTTTAAGATAGAATTTACTAATTAATTATAGTACATACTGCACCGACTTCATTTATATCAGCAAAAACCGTACATGAGTTTCTGTTACTCTGTAATCTTTCACACGAACAGGTCAAAAATCAAAAGTCATAGCTAAAAATCATAAACCTTAGAAAAAAATTGACTCTAATATAGTTGAAACCAACCGGCGCAACACCCGAATCAGACGACGACATGCGCGCGGCGCAACGGCACGTCTTACTCATTGTTCGGGGGGGGGGGGGGGGGAATCATTTTTTGATAAGTGTACCGAATAGCCAGAATTCATGCGTGTACGCGCACTGATGTTTGGTGATGGCTCCGTGCATGCATGAATAATCATCTTTTTAGGCCTCACTTTTAGCTTTTTAGCTTTTAAATTTTATTTTTTAGCTTTTTTGGTTTTTGTTTTTTCTCTCTTATTCCTTTGCATTGTCCTAAAATATTTAGCGATATTTTCCAATTTTTTCTGAATTTTTTTACTATTTTTCTTTTTTGCTCACAAAAAACTAACAGCAGCTAGAATAAAAAGCCTACACATAAAAACTACGAGCCAGAGCTTTCAGCCCTTTGGAGCAAGCCCTAATTAATTAACGCCTGCTACCATGTAATTAACAACGGTACGTATGGTGTTAGTTACTGTAACACCTCGGTCCAACATATGAGCCCGGAATACTACTACTATTCCATAACGCTACCATTTTCAACCATCGCTGCTAGATTTAGGTAGCTTATCCTCTATTTACATGTCAACGACACGTTAAACAATATACATTTAACGATGAGCATTGAAGCAAATCTACAAATTTTCCAATTATCGAAAGAAAACGCATGAGCCACACACGTCTAAATATTTCCATTAAGACATATTGTCTTAATACTAACTACTTAAGTATATCATTAAAGTCTAAATATATCAACTGAAGGTAGTGTGGGAATTATTATTTACATGTGGAATAAATGTACTACTCCCACTCATGCAAGTTGCTTTTAATGTTCACCTAAAACCAACAAATAAATAAGGGCGAGTTCAAAGACTTAGCAAGCACATAATAAAATAGTAGAGTTAACATAGCAATCCAGTACATTCCGTATCTGTGAACTGTAAGTCATAATCTCTGTAATCGTATCACTATCTCCTGTTACTTTCATACAATGCGATTCGTCTGTAATTGTAGCTTATATCAGTATAGCGGAGTGTTCACCCGTTGATGAACCACTCTTGCCCCGTCCTCTTCCATACGGGGTCTCAAACTCCACTCCTGTAGAGTGCCTACCAAAGTAGCTCTTTTTCTCTATCACGTGGAAGTGCCTACTTCTGTAGGTCTTACTCAAGAGCGCTCTAGATTAGTCATATAGTTTTCTCATCGACCTAGCTCATGCACTTCAGACTAGCTATATGGCTTACTCACTGTCCTGACTCATATGCATTTTGCATGATGCGACATCCTTCCAATGTTGATATTCAAGCATAACATCATTCATCAGGGTATAATTAACATGTAATCATGGATATTTTCTCATAAAACACTGTAAAAAATAAAACATGAAGAAACAAGTGTCAACTCTCCATCAAAATCCGCTATTCTACCATGCGCTTGCTTGTTTAACCTCGAGGACGGTGTGTAGATGACACCAAACCAGAACCTCCGTCTGTACAAGCATCATTCAGTCTCAATACACCATAGCGATACATGGACACAAATGAACAACATTGTTACTATGTGCAAACCCAACTCAAACAATCCCCCTCACCGAACACCTTCCCGCCGTTCTGGTGCTCAAACGATCATAATTTAAAGATTTACGAAATAAAAATTTTATCATGCACGCTTATTCTCTTTCTTCCCTTTTTCTTTTCTTTTTCTTCTTTTCTTTACCTTCCCCTTTTTGGTTTTCTTTTCTTCCCTTTCTTTTTTCTCTCCAAGCCGAAGCCATCACCTGCTTTTCCCCTTTGCTTTCCCCTTCTCAGGCTCGTTGGCCACAGCTCGCTGCCAGCTCAACTATGCATCAGCCTTGGCATGCTCTCCCTCGACTCTAGCCTGGGTGGCCTTAGGTGCCTCGGTTTCCGGTGACCTTCTCATCGTCAACTTCCCCATGGGAGACCTTCCTCGGCTCTTCTCCAGTTCCTCTAGCTCCACACTGCCATTGTTGCCACACCTCCTCCCTGTCCACTTGGCTCCAGCTCACCAATTCACTCTTCCCCCTCCTACCCGAGATTGTCTATTCCCCCTTTACCTTATGCACTTTACTTTTAGTTACTATTTTCATCTTTAATTTGTAACCACTCATGGCTTGGGTAAAACTTGCGGTTTGCCACCACATCGGGACTTGGTGAGGGGGCATGCACCGGGGAGCATGTCGTCTCCCAAGGGCACAGGGTGGTTTCCTCCGCGGACTCGCCACCGTTGCGTTGCAGCTGTGCCTGCTATAGACAAGGGAAAAAGGGTTTGAGGTAAATGGAGGCCTACATGCTGTTGAGCTAAAAATGGCAAGGATGTGGACAATGCTTGTGATGGTCGTGTCGCTATTCCCACATGTGTGGTGATGTGGATGGCCTCCTCTGGTCGTTGCCAATGATGTCACCTTGTTGTCCTGTTGTTGTCGTGATCAACCCAAAATGGTCGTCTGTGGCCCTCGCTTTCTCTCCTTCATCTTCCCCTACACCCTTAGCTCCTCTCCTCCAAGCTTTCTCCTCCTTACTGCTTTGGTGTGGCTACCATGGAACTTGGGCAGTGGTGTTTGTGCTTGGAATGTGCTTTGCCCTTGGCCGAGCTATGCACTGGCTCTTTGCTTTGCCTTGGCTTGGCTTTCGGTTGAGGGAAGAAATGAGCTAGGTAGAGAGGTGAGAAATGAGCTAGGCAGAGAGTTGAATTCCCTGGTTGGCTACCTTAAGAAGAGAGAAAATGGGTTGGCTTCCTTTTGGCCTTGATGTTGGCTTGGTCTTATCCCTTGTACTCTTTGTTGTGTCTGTGATGTGTTCGGCATTATCCATGGCTCCCTCTATGGTTCTTATACAATGGGAAAATTTGGAGTGATCCTTATATATAGACCTTTGGTCCATGGAATGGCATTGGCACTATTTGTTGGCTTTTCTATTGCTTGAGGTAAGTCGGTAAAATCATGGTTGTCACGGTGGACTTGGCGACCTCGGCGACTGTCGAGCGCCAGGACACCTAGGCATCTAGGTGGGTGCCTAGGCATCGGCCATGCATTCTACGGCGAGCAGTGAAACCAACAGAGAGCAAACGTAGGCAGCACAATAGATGAGCAGAATTGTAGATGTATTGAGGGAAGGCTACTGCATACCTTGCACTTGAAGAGTTGCAATCCTGATTCCTGAACTCCTGATTGCGTCCATTACTTACACCATCCCTTAATAGAATAATAGCAAGATGGAAATATGCTATTGATATGTTGTTTCCTCACTTCCTGTATATCATATTACATATACAAATATTGGTAGACAGACAAAACTCGTCCAATGTCACATCATATTTTTTTTATCAAATATGCTCTGAGACCAGCATGCTATGATACTCATGTAGCTCACTGACACGCACATGCAAAACCAGTGATGTTATTACAGTAAAGCACAATTAAGGAGCACTTCTTAGCATGCAGTAACTTGAATAGTAATGACTAAAGATGCCAATGAAACTAATACAATAAATTGTAACATGAAAACGAACTAATGGATAACCTGCCTTGGCTCCATATCTGAATTGCAATGAGAAAACCTTTTCTGTAGATCCTGCAACAAATCATTCAAAAAACACATGAATCTTGCAAATAAGAATAATACAAAAATGTCCATTGGGGGAAGCACTCATTTATGTGTGCACACAGAGAGAGAGAGACCTGCAAATGAGCAACATTATTATAGAAGCCCTGTATAAACCTTCTCCCAGAAATGTCTTCTCTGTAATTGTCAGACCCAGATTTTATAATCCGGATTCTACTGTGTTTAGCTGCACTATTCCCTGGATCAGTAGATAGTGCACATAGTTACAGTTATGGACATCAAAATACATATCATGCGGAAGCGTAAATATAATAGTAAACTTACTCATGGGCCGATGAGGCCGAAATTATTAAATTGCAGCAGCGGAAGAACGAAGCACACAGGTGGGACCTTCAGGACATGCCCACAGGCAGCCAACTGGAGGTTCGCGACCTAGCCCTTGACATCTTCATCTTCTTTGCCAGCTTGTCCAATCTTGTTGCTGAGGCGCAGTGATTTGATTCCTGATTCTGAATTTTGTCGCAAAAGCGAGTGTGAGCACTCCAACCCCGTGCTCCGCGAGCCAATACACAGAATGCAAATAAATAGTATGCATGGCTTAACAAAGGAGAGGCTCGGGTTATTTTATTTGCCAAAAATCGCTTTTGGTAGCATTATCATGATTTAATTTTAGTATTATTGTTGCTACCTAAACTCCACACAACAATTGCCATAATTGACTTAATCCACCAAAATACACTTTAATTATTGACTGCTGTCTAAGACTCCAAACAGCGAGTAACATCATTTAACTAATCCACCGATCTCTTTCTTTCTATATTGATTTCTATCTACCCCTCGAAACAGTGAGCGACATCATTTCATTAATCCCCTAATCATACAATCTCTATATGGTTTGCTGTCTAAAACTCTAAACATGAGTATCATCCTTTATCTAATATCACTTAATTAATCCACCAATATCGTTTGTATTCTAATCCCTAACAATCCAATCCTTTTTGTTATTGATCCACAACCATAATTTTCTCCTCCAATTATCAACCTTATTATCCATTATCCATCTCTAACTACTTCACTATTGTACCTCCACCAAGAATATCATTGATCAAGTCTACGAATCGCTAGTATACATCCACCAAGAGTATCATTGATCAAGATTAATCTCCTATAGTTATTTTCATACCTCCAAATTTACAGAAAAATCAATTCATCCATCTAGAAATCGTTCAAATCCTATTAATCCCAATATTGTCAACATCTCCCAAGAATTTATATCAAATATCGGTATTGTAATCCAACCATTACCTTCGTATTTCCTAATACTCCAAAAATCATATAATTCATCTATCTAGTCTATAAATCCATTTGGGCTCCATCCATTTATTTCTCCTAGACTCCACACTATAATTATCCCTCCTATGATCAATCATGAATCCACCAACTTCTTTATGTGATTACCATAAACAGCCATCTTCCTTTCTTACGACTCTATTTATTCTTCCTGACATTTTATTTGTGAGAAATGTTACCATTATTTAAAAATATAATATATAGAAATTTCCTGAGACCTAGCAGTTTTGAACAAAAGCATAATGTTCAAGAGTATGTAATAATAATAGCGATCCAGATTCCATCCACCGTTACATGGCATCTGCACCATATGGCAACTTTCAGCGTTATAGCCGCTTAACTTACCACTGGGACGACACCCAGGACAATTCAAATCAGGGCTTTCCACCGCCATTCCACTTTTCTATTTCCACCCACAAAGTTTTTGAAATAGAACTATATCTGGTTAAGTTCCCATGTCCGCCCTTGACCGTGGGCACGGCTATTCGAATAGTTTTAGACTCTGCAGAGTTTGTACACTTTCACCACAAGAGACAATCAACTCGTTGCCCCACACGATTCCTTAGTCATGTGGTTGAGCAGACCATCACAGTGACTTTTCTAAATATCTAGTCCCTTTTATCATCTCACTTTATGGGCTTCTCCCACTTGCGGTGGGTCCTATCTATGCGCGGGATGTTCCCCACAGTTACTAACGCAGCTGGGCTTCTCAACTCCCCGCAACGATTAGAACAGCTGGGCAAACTTCACCCTTCACTGGTGTCCCTTCAGGCCCCCTTGCCATAGCTTATCCACTTCTATCCACTACCGGTGAGATGAGTCCGGGGGTGTCGATAAATTTACTTAGCCAAGTTGCACTTTGCAGACTTGTGGTTGCACTGTTTTACACAGCCCATGACAAGATTCAGTCCTTAGTGGTATCTGGGCGGTCTACCACTAACCCACTTTGTGCATCCACTGCACCACACTCACACCCTCGAACCATCCGCCCAGATATATAAGCAAGTTGGGGTTTTTAGGAACATAAAGTAATCATAGCAACATATACCAGTCATTACCACCATGACTTCCCAAACAATTTCTCATGATTGAAATTGATAATGATGCTTGGGGCATTTCAGCGCCCCGTGTATCTATGCAGGGCTAAGCATAGCGTATAATTACGGACTTACTTTTGAAAAAGTTACTATTATAATTTTGTTAGGGCGACAAGGTTCACATAAGCAAATATTCCAAAGGAGGTGTAATATTATTCAAGGCAAACAATGGGCATATAACTAGAATCTTAAATTAGACATGTATTTGCATATAAAATAACAGCATGCAATTTGATAATTTAAACCAAAGTAATTTGCAGAAAATGTAGGTTCAACATGATCAAAGTATTGACTCGCCTGGCGCGGTTTACCGCGGTCTTGAGCTCACACAATGCTTTATCTTGATCTTTTGGTCTCTATCTTCACTTTGAGCTTGATCTCGCTTGACCCGTTGAATCTTCACGACTTCCAATTTCTAATTACGCTACGAACAACCGAATCCAAATAAAAGCAAATAACTCAAAAGATCCAAATAAATCCGAATAACTCAGTTTAGTCTTATTGTGAGTTAATGGGTAATTTGGGTGATTTGAGACAAGGTCGGAGGTAGAATATGATGACTCGATCTTTTGTTATTAGCTTCTTTTATTATTATTATATTTGGTATTTATCAAGGAAGTTCTATGAATCAGGTTAGACCTATGAATTGGTGTATGAGTCTAGTTAGGTATCATTTTGTCGAGTGTTAATATTCCAGGGCATATGATATGTATATGTAATGTTTTGCAAATTTTAGCTTGCCGAGTTAATCTTATAGTCCATGTTTATAGCATTTTGTGGTGTGATATTTTATGCACCTCCATTTACCACTAAGCTAAGTTTAACTTGGTTTAGAGTCTACTTTTACGAGTCCCAGCTTGCTATATATTTAATTATGCTCAATATTATTATGTATTAAATTTTAGTGCTAAGATTTAATTAGTGGCACCATCCTTATTTTGCCTATATTTTAGTTACTATTAGGCTTAGCTTGTGTTTAATTTTATTTAACTGGCAAGACTTGTTATAAAGGGTTATAATTTGATTTTTACTATTTAATTAATTCTTCCATCGAGATTTATTTTGTAATGGCATGTTAAATGTTAAGACATGTATTTTAATTATAATTTAAGGATAATCTTTATTAGATTTGAATAGCTAACCCAAGTCATCATTTTTTTAATCAATGTCTTTAACTAGCAATTAGTCTTTTAGATAATTATTCAAACCACTTAATAGTCAAGGGATCCTTCTTGCTTGTGCATAAAGGTAATGGCTTGGACTTTAAACTTGCAAGGGTTAATGTATATCATTTGCCAATATGCATTGGCCTTTAATATATGCCTTAAGACCATCCTCCTTTGCTAAATCATCATTTTATGTGGGCATAGCTTACACAGGATTCTTTCTCAATTTCTTAACATGCATTTAATTGTTAGTTAGGCTTTAAAGCAAATATTCAAGCATAATAGTTAATTACATATGATAATTGATCCATGATTGAGCATTGAATCAGCTTATTTATATTCTAATAAATTTTAGTAGCATTGATGGATTAATCCTAGATTTTTCCTTAATTGAAACGGATTAATAAAATGAACATAATAATATAAAACAAATGTAGGAAGTGCGCCGGCAGAGAATCGAACACTGGACTTCAGGCTGTGGCAGGGGTTAATGCGCACTCGGGCTAAACCAACTGGGCACTCGGTATCTCGCGACTGTTTGGGGGGGGGGGATAACATGATGAAGCGGGCGGGGCTAAGACAGAGGGAATAGCCGGCCGAACAGGGGACCGAACAGGGGAGATGCACGACGGTCGGAGCTGGTGGACTCGCCGGCGTGTCCGGCGGCCGAAGGGGCAGCAAACACACAAAATGGGTTGGCCCCAGAGTGAGGAGGCCTGGGAGGTTGCGACGTGAGTCGGGGATCCCTGAGGCAGGCCGACGGCGAGGTTTGGCGGCCGGAGGTGGAGGTTGAACGGGGCGCCGGCACCGTGGTGGGAGACGGTGGAGTTGGGGAGGGGCGTGAGTGTGAGGGCGGCATGGGGAAACTTACCGTGGAGTTTATTGAGCCGAAGGGGGTCTAGGGCGGTCTGGCAGCGTGGACCGGCGGCGGCGCGGGCGTGCTCACGTCGCCGGCGGGCTGGGAGAAAGAAGGGGCGGTGGCGTTGGCCGGAGGAGGTCGGGGGCGTCGAGTAGCCGCTCTCTCCGCGAGGAATCGGAAGACGGTGGCCTGAGGAGGTGGCGGTGGGGTGTATGGCGGCGGCAGAAATTTGGGGAAGAAAGGGGGAGGAAGGGGGAAATGGTGCTGCGCAGAGGAAGAAGAACGCCCGGGGGGTTTTGTAGCTGCTGAGGGGCAGTAGAGGCGCGGTGGCGGAAGGACTGGTCGGCGGCGGGAGACCGGGCGCTGGCGGCGGACCACCGGGCAGAACCCTCGCGCGGGGCTCGGGGCGGCACATGGCAGGAGCAGCGCGGGGCTCGGCGCATGGCAGGGGGCGGTGACGGGACGAGGCGCGCTGCGCAAGGCGTTCACGGGTGGCGAGAGAGCGCGGTGAAGGGACAGCACGGGAGCAGTGCTGCAGGCACGCATGAAGAAGGAAGGGGAGAAAAGCTGGCGTGGGTGGGGGAGAGAAGAAGATGAGCGCGGCCACTCAGGCCCGCTGGCAGAGGGGTGGCGCGGGGTGGAGGCGGGGCCACTCGCCAGGGAAAAAGGGGCGCGGGCGGGCTGGTGTAGAAAGGGGGCGCGCGCGGGGTTGGACTGGGCCATCTGGTCTGGTCTGACCCCTTGATCATCATTTTTTTTACTTTTTATTTTTATTTTTGCTATCATCACTATATGTACATGAGTATGTATATATATTTATGGGTATATATCTTTGTGTGTGTATATATATATATTTATTCCCCATTTACTGGTTAATTTTCCTAGGTGCCTTTTTCTTATTATGCACAAATTTACATATTCATAAATGTTGACCTTTTCAATTTGTTTGTTCCTTGCTATTCATGCCATTATTTTCAGAAATAAGATTTTATGTTTAAACCCAATTCTCTCCCTGTCTTTTATGGATCATCTTTTCATATTCTTATTTTAAACTTTAATATTCTATTGTCAAGCATATTTGTTCTCTCCTTGTTCCTTTCTTGTACTTTTCAATTTTTGGAACTTCAACCAAATTTTCCAATGTAAAACGTAAACTCCAAATCCAAAATAGAATATATTGCAAATATAATTCAAAAACTTCATATTTTCAAATTTAAAATTGTCAGGATGTTACAGTAATGAACAAAAAGAAAGGACCAATCAAATAGAAGCTTTAAAAGGCTGACAGTGCTTGTGGTTTGCTTATGGGTGATTGCTCAAAAGAACTAATAAGTTAGGTTGTGCATATATATTAACACAAATTCAAACTGAATGGAGAGGCAGCAGATTGGATTGTCCCACCCTAATTAAGTTACATTGCACAAATACAAGCAGAGCCACATAAACAACCAAAAGGTCCAGAACATCAAAAGATAAGATAATTTGTAGCAAAGCTGCAAAATCAAAAAAGCATAAAATTGCCAAGGCGGAGGCCATCAACATTCAACAATCATAATCTGAATCCCCTCCCTCGTGGCCCGCAACATCACTTTGTCCAGCGATGTTAAGAGTAGGACTAGGAGAGGTTCGCTGTAGTCATGTTCGATGTCTTCATCATCCATCTCAACATCTTCATCGTGGTCGTCACCACTCCGTCCTTCTTCTTCAAGCAGCAATGAGCTTGTACTTGCCCCTTCATGACCATGACCTCGCCGATGATAAGTCTGAACATCACTCCCAGAGGCATGGGCTTTCCTAGGTAGATTGCAATCACGGAGCGCACTTGATGCACCCACAACTTCATCAATAAGAGCCCAATCCAGATTTTCTAGCTCTGCCTCATGAACATCTTCAGCACCCGCATCAATCTAGTCAGTGTTCCACTCGTACTCATCAAAGATTAGTAGGTTGAAGTTGCTTCCCTCCACACACATCTTTTAAAATCTTTCAGTAATCTTTTGGTTATATTTCATATAAACCAAATCACTCAACCTCTGGTGCTCCAGCTGATTCCTTTTCTTTGTATGCATCTACCAAATAATTCAAGAGAATATTTGCAGAATGTAAGTAGTAGTACGTACAAACCATTACTTAGTAGTTTACTACGTACTAGTTAGTAGTTTAGTACTCACAAATTCAAAGGTGCTCCAATTGCGCTTACACCCGGAGGCCAAAGCACAAAGACCAAGAAGACGTTTTGCAAATTGTTGAAGCGTCAATGTGTCACCACCAAATGAATCCCACCAATCAACTAGTATAATGCAAAAGGCATGATTCAATGAAATGAAATTGAATATGCAAAGGGGGAAGGCATGAAGCAATGAAATGCCAAATGAGATTGAGTATTTACGTGGGGTCATTTTTCCTTGACTTGACAAATCAAGTGCCTTTCCAAAGCAAGCTCACTTTTTCTTATAATGATTAGCTTAGGTAGCTATCTTTGTGGCAAGTGTTTCGTCTTCTTGACCAACCATCTTGGAAAGAACATCATTGAAATTGTCTCTTAGCTTTCGAGCACATGCACTTTCTTTCTCTTTGAATGCATAAAACTTGTTTGGATTCAAGTATAGTGCAGCATCATATAACTTAACTTCCATTTGGTCTCTGCACCTTCTCTCAACAATGTGAATCACACAATCAAGGATAGCCTTGCCTTGCAAGGCTTCCTTGATTTTCTACTTGACAACATCCATAGCTACCAAAACCTTCGACAACGCTGGTTTTTCATCACCATCAACTAACCTCAATACAACAACTAGTGGTTGTGTTTCTCTTTTGCAATCTTGCACAACATTTCAAAAATTAGTATAGAGCACAATTTGCTCTACATTCTTTCCCACTTGCGACTTGGTTAATTTGCACCTACTCCAATCCTTGTCCACAAAAAGATTCCTCAAAGAAGCCCTATGCTTGAACAAACTCTGCAAGGTTAGGAAGGATGTGGCAAATCGAGTGGCTGCTGGCCTCAAAAGATCATAACCTCCTGTCTTGTTCCTCATTGTATCAAGAAGCTTCCCGTGCCTATAGAATGTGGTGACATGCTTGGCTTTGGTAATGCAACTATTGAGCATAGGTATCTTCCCAATTTCCTCCAACATGAGGTATATGCCATGGGCAATACATGGAGTCCAAAATAGAGTAGGAAACCTGGCCATTAGAAGCTTGCCGGCGGTCTTGAAATTAACACCATTATTGGTGATCACTTGTACAACATTTTTCTCGCCAACTTCCTCAATTCTTTTTTGTAGTAAGTCAGCTAGCATTGTTGTATCTGCCACCTGACTAGATGCATCAACAGACTCTAGGAAAAAGTCCCCTCCGGGCAGTTGGCAAGGAAGTTAATTAAATGGCATCCTCTCTTATCAGTCTACTCATCTGACATGATAGTGCGGCCATACTCCTTCCAAGCTAACTCATGTGTCTTCCTCAGCACATCTATTTTCATCTTCGCCTTTTGAAAGTATGATTTTCTCAACTCATGATAACTTGGACCAATATGGCTAGATCCAATTTGTCCAAGGCCTCAACCATAACCTCAAAGGACCTTGACTTGGCCACATTGAAGGGTATGCCATTCGAGTAGAAAAAATCTGCTATGTATTCATTGCATCTCTCTCTGTCTTCCTTGGTCACCTTTGAGTTGAACTGCTCCAAGCATGTTTTGCTTCTTCCCTTTGAATTTCTTTCGTCGGCCACCTCATGGATAAGTTTCTAAAGCATAGCAATAACCGATTTAGAACCCGCTGCAGCACAAGGCTTCTTGTTGGTGTTCTTGGATTGAAGTGCTATAGCTGCTAGCTTCCTTTTGCTAGCTGTCCCAGAACCTGGAGTTGGCTTCGGAGCTATCCAGGACCAGGAGGCTTTCGATGATTGTATTGTACTTGTTCCTTGTACTTCTGGTTGCTCCACTTCCTCAACCTCTTGTGCTGTCTGTTGTGACTCTTCTACATCGTCATCATCATAATTGATAGGCTTGTTTCTCATGCCGCTCTTAAGGTAATCATGCATCTCTCTCATGATGGCTATGGTGGTCTTGGAGCATTTCTCTACATCTCCGAAGCCACCAGCAAGATGTTGCTTAAGCCTCTTGATTCCCGAAAAAACAATCACTCCACAAAGCTTGCATTGGACCTTATCTTTGTTGCCCAAATCTAGCCAAAAACCATGCTGCTACCCAGGATCTTTGGACTTTGCCCTTAGTTTAGGATCTTTAGCTGGATCATACTGCTCATTCCCCTCTCTAACCTCAGGATTTGCAGCACTGGTAGTAGCCGCAACATTGCCTTCTTGCTCTGCCATCAACAACAGCCTCACTGGTCACTGCAAACATGAAGACATCAACATGATTACATGAATCAATGACAGATAGCATTATAGCAATCAACCGTACATCAAGTCATCACATTATACACCAAGCATCCAACACAACTAGATCAAGATTATAGAAAAGAACATTCAACATTGGCACACAGATCAAGGATAACAATCAGAATATCATATCCAAGCAATAAGCACCATTCAATCTTCAGATTTATAATTACAAATCTATATGCAGTTACTATCGATCAATATCTCTTCTGGGTAAACTATTTTCATAATGCAAAAATGGGTATTGCATTGATTTTCTGCTGCTTGGTGTTCATCAAATCACCCTCGTCATACATACATGTGAAATAATTAGTTGCAGTCATCTTGACAAATCAATTACTATCATCTAATTGGTCCCATTGCAATTTACAGGTACTTGACAGTATAAACCCCAAACTGATAGCTCCAGTGGCAAACCACCATGCATTGTAGCTCTGCCGCCGAAAACCCCATCAAAATCACATCTTTAAGAGCCTAAATCCCAAAAAAAGGATTGCAATTTTATGTACTCACATTCTCTTGAGGTAGATCCTAGCCACACCGAGTTCCAGATCCAACCCACCTGCCTCCCTCTTCTCCAGCCTTCTCTGGCCACACCGAGCAGAGCAGATCTAGTGGAAGAACATGAGTTACATGAGAACTGAACAAAGCAGAGCAGAGCATAAGAACGAGCGAATGAGAATGAGAACGAGGAGGAATAAGAACTGGAGAAGAAAATAAATGGGGGCATAGGGTCCATGCCTGCAGAAGGGCTTTGATTGGTGGACTTGCGGAGAGAGTGGAGGAGGGGGATGCTCGTCGGAGCGGTCTTCGATGAAGGTAGGTTGGTCGGTGGTGCTAGCGGAGGGAGTGGCGATGGCGATCTGTAGGGACTTAGGGTTTGCCTCTGCTGCTTCGCTTCACTACCGCTGTGTCGCTTCGTTTCGGCTTCACTGGGCTAGTTAACTTATACCGCTTTGGCTTCGCTCGGTGCTGGCAAGGCGTCGACGTGCCACTTGCCTTAGACACCTTCAGGATGACACGGATGACCCGACTCCCTAGGCGCTAACCTAGAAGACCAAGTCAAGGTGGAGGGTTGTGGCGTCCACACAGGTCTGCCTGGACACTGTAACATCCGTGGGTAAAATATAAAATTGGAGGTGGGTTTCTTTTTCGCCAGATGATAAGGCCCATTTTAAGTGAGAGATGTCGACTGGCACCAAATGGTTTAGGTATCTCGATGAGCACTAATTGATTCGACATTCTAAAGCTGAAGGGTTTTGACAGCAAAACCTTTTGTTTCTTTTATTCTCTCTTGGATTGTTTTTACTCTTCGCTTTTTTTCCTACTGGTATTACACTCTACCCCTTTAATAGAATTTGACCCCAAATTCTGACGCTCAACAATCCACACACAAAAACAAAATGAAATGAGCTGAACAAAAAATAACTCTATCTCGTACCCATAGAGAACAACTCCGAGTACATCTCGTGTATGCTCTATCTCCAATTCCCAACTCGCTTCTCACTCGGACTAATGTGACCAAAGCACTTTGGCATACATTGTCGTTATGTGCCTCAACACCCTCTTTAATTTCTCTAGAATCTAAACTAGATGAGACTCAAAGGTAAGGTCTTGCTTAATGGTCAATAGTTCTAGTGCAATCTCATGCTCTAAGTCCTTTAAGTACTTTCTCAACATAAAAATGTGAAACACATTATGTACACATCACATGGACTCAGAAATGTCCAAGTGATATGCCACCTTTTCAATTCATGGCAGAATAGGAAATGGCCCAATTTACCTCGGGCTAAACTTCCTTTTGATACCAAATCGCATGATGCCTTTAGTGTGGGATACTCTTAGGAGAAACTGATCACCCACTTCAAATTCTAATTCTCGCATCCTCACATTTGCATAACTTTTCTGCCTACTCTAGGCAGCTAGCATATTCTGTCTAATCTCCGTCACTCGTTCCACTATCCGCTGGACCTAATCCAGACCTAAAACTACCTTATCGCCCATGGCATCCCAACAAAGTGGTGATTTACACTTCCGCCCATACAACCTCCATCTCCCCCCTCGGCTCCACGGTATCGCAACCTCCCTCTATCTCCCTCCGTGGAGCTAAGGGGGAGACGGAGAGTGAATCTGGTAGAGGGAGGTGAGGCATTGAGGTCTTAGCCAGCGGCGAGCCATGGCTAGCGAGCCTGAGAAGGTGGTGACAGTGTCACATAGAGAAGGAGGTAAGGTAAGGGGAGAGGAGAGGATAAGAGTTGGAGATAGAATGAGTGAATGAGGATGGCTTCGGCCTGGTGAGAAAAAAAGAAAGGAAAGAAAAAGAAAAAGAAAAGGAGAAGGGAAAGAAAAGAAAAAGAAGAAAAAGGGAAGAAATAGAATAAGCATGCACAAAAAAAATTTTAGTTTCATAAATCTTTAAATTATGGCCCTTTGAGCATTAGGATAGCGGGAAGGTGTTCGGTGAGGGGGGATTGTTTGTATCGGGTTTGCGTATTGTGCAGTGCCTCCATGCCTCCCTGGCCTCGGCACACTCTCTCTCAACTCTAGCTTGGCTAGCCTCAGGTGCCTCGGTTGCTGGTGACCTTCTCACCATCAACTTCCCCATGGGTGATCTCCCTTGGCTTCTCTCTGGTTCCTCTAGCTCCTTGTCGCCGTCGTTGCCGCACTTCCTCCCTGTCCACTTCAGCTTTGGCTTACTAATTCACTCTTCCTCCTCCTACCTGAGACAGTCTACTCCCTCTTTACCTTATGCGCTTCACTTTTAGTTGCTATTTTCATCTTGCTTTAATTTCTAACTACCCATGGCTTGGGTAAAGCTTGTAGTTTGCCACCGTGTCGGGACTTGGTGAGGGGGCATGTGACAGGGAGCATGTCACCTCCTAAGGGTGTGCGGTGGTTTCCTCCACGAACTCACCACCATTGCGTTGCGGCTGTGGCATGTGGTTGTGTTGTGCTATGGACAAAAGGGGGAAAGGGAGTAAATGGTGGCCTATTTGTTGTCGGGCTAAAAATGACAAGGATGTGGATGACATTTGTGATGGTCGTGTCGCGGTTCCCATGTGCGTGGTGATGTAGATAGCCTCCTCTGGTCGCTACCAATCGTGTCATCCTGTTGTCCTCTTATTGTCGTGGTCAGCCCAAAATGATCATTTGTGGTCCTTGCTTTCTCTCCATCTTCCCCTGCACCCTAAGCTCCTTTCCTTCGAGCTATCTCCTCACTGCTTTGGTGTGGCTGCCATGGAACTTGAGCGGTGGTGTTTGTGCTTGGATTGTGCTTTGCCCTTGGCCGAGCTATGCATTGACTGTTTGCTTTGCCATGATTTCGCTTTTGGTTGATGGAAGAAATGAGCTAGGCAAAGAGGTGAATGCCCTAGTTGGTTGCCTTAAAAGGAGAGGAAATGGGTCGGCTTCCTTTTGGCCTTGATGCTTGTTTGGTCTTAACCCTTGCACTCTCTGTTGTGGTTGTGATGTGTTCGGCCTTATCTATGGCTCCCTTCGTGGTTCCTGTACCGTGGGCAAATTTAGAGTGATCCTTATGGACCTTATGTCTATGGCATAGCTTTTGCACTATTTGTTGACTTTTCTACCGCTTGAGGTAAGTCGGTAATCGGTATAACATAAAATTGACGGTGGGTTTCTTTTTCACCGGATAATGAGGGTCATTTTAAGTGAGAGGTGTCAACCGGTCTCGGACAGTCCAAGTATCTCGATGAGCACTAATTGATTTGGCGCTCTAAAGTTAAAGGGTTTTGATAGCAAAATCTTTTATTTTTTTATTCTCTCTTGAATTGTTTTTATTCTTCACTTTTATTTTTTTCTACTAGTGTTACAGTTAGCATACGGATCAATATCATTTGTACTCGTATGCATCGATCGATCCAACACTGTGTTAAAATAACTCGATTGCCTAATAAAAGTCTTACCAGATGTTGATTCCATCGTCAATCCGGTCTCTTCTTATCATCTCAAATGCGGGATGCATGTTGGACACTCCTCTACTGTTTTCATTCAAAAATAACATAAAAGCGAACTCTATTCGAACCTAAACCACACACACATGTATATATGTGTGTATATACTGTGTATATACATGTATATATATACACATATATACATACATGTGTGTGTGTATGTGTGTATGTATGTATATGTATACATATAGATACACACATACACAGCTCACAGGCAATGCTACCACTACTATCACGGATGCTATGCAAAACTCTTTGACATCAAAGTGAAAAATGTCACGCATCTCGTTCATCCTAATGGAGTAGTAGTGCAAGGCCATTGCTTGGGAGGAGAAGCAAACGGTGACACTTACCAACTTGTAGCGACAAATTACAACACCACACCAGACGCTTCAACTACCAACAACGTACACTAACAACACTATATTGCTAGCTAACTCGACATCGATTAATTCATCGACCGATATGCTCCTTCTATCAATGAGCCGTAGCGACAACAATGACATGTGAGATTCCTTAATGTCACATATGGTACATTCAGGTCGATCTCTCTATAAAGAACGCCACCTGTCATTATTTGCCACCAAGCATTCTCCAATTATTCTGTGGAGTGAAAAAAAACATGCATTTGTAATGATGAGGTGCTTAATTACCAAGCAAATTAAGCGCCTTCTCTTGCAGGTTTTCTGTTGTTATTTGTCAAATCCAGATTTTGCAATCCAGAATCATCTATGATTCAACTGTATTATTCTCTATATCAGTAAATAGTCCACACAGATACATTATTGAACATCAAATACATATCTTACGGAAACCTTTAAAGAACAACAGCGGAAACGGAAACTTCGCACATGTGGGACTCTTAGGACACACCCATAGACAGCTAATTAGAGTTCGCAACCTAGTCCTTGGCCTCATCGTCTTCCAGTCTTATTAACACCCTTAGATGATGACAAGCTTGTATTTCCCCTTTCTGATTTACTGAATAATAGTAATTGAGCAACAGTGAATACAAAGGTTCTCAGCAAGCTACCACACAGAATGTAGTAATAATATATGAGAGGCTGAACAAAGGAAAACTAGCTTTTGGCATCAGCTTTTGGCTTTTCTACAGTAACTAGCTGTTAAACGAAGTGTTTTTTCAAGATGGGGTCTACTAGTTAATTGTAGTACATAATGTACCAACTTCATTTATATTGGTAAAAACTGTACGTGAGTTTCTATTACTCTGTAATCTCTTATATGAACAACCCAAAAGCTACAAGTCACAGCCAAAAGCCATAACCCTCAGCCAAAAACAACAGGCCCTTAAGATTATTTCATTTGCGAAAATCCCACCATTTGAGATAAGGATATCGGGAATTTTTTAGACTTATCTATTTTAACTAAAACAGATTTTCTAAAGTGTGTAAAAGATTGCAATAATAATATGCAGGTCCATCAACTGTTACATGGCTATCTGCATCCGATGCTAGTTTATCAGCGTTACATCCATCCATTATTATCACTGGGACTGATTGCCCAAAACAACACAATCCAGTTTTCATTCACCCACAAAATTTTTAGAAATATACACTAACTCAAGTAAGTTCCCATGCCCGCCCATGACCGTGGCCACGACTGTTCAAACAGTTTTCACTCTATAAAGATCGTACACTTTATCCATAAGAGACAACCAACTTGTTATATTCCACACGTTTCCTTAGAAAGAAGATCACCACAAGGGCTTTACAATGTATCTTTTCAGTGAGGCCACACCTGCTAAGGTTTTTACCGCTGTGGAGTACAACCACCCCTCCAGAAGCCCCCTCTGCACCATCACATCAAAGGCCCTTCTCTTCGGCTTATTTACACATGTTCACACCAATACCACAACCCACACTGGGTCGATGCCAAGTAGTTGGACAGTCGTATCCATTATAGATTTATGGTTGTACTATTTTATATTAGAAGATCTCATAAGACTTAATCCTTACAGTTATTGTTGGACCCGAGAGCAATACCTTCGGATTCTCTATATAAATCGCACTAGTGCAAGATCAGCTAGTGTACATTGTGGGCAACAAAGATAAATATCAACCACAATGATATTTATTTATTAACTGAATATAGGCCTTAAGGCTAAATTTTATATCAATGGCCCATAGGTCAAATTTAAATAATAGCAACGGAAGAAAAAGTTGAAGTGGAAGAAGCCCATCCAGTCTACCCACAGGCAAAAGATTGTGGGACACGGCCTACTCATCAAGGTCCTCATCGAAGTGGAATCAGTTGTCCTCTGAGCAACAAAATTAAGGGTGAGCACAAAAATGTACTCCGCAAGTTACACGAAAAATATAATATTAATGCAGGGCTAAAAAGTGAAGGCATAATTGGGTTATTTGAGCATAAAGCCAAATTTGAATAAATATAGTAAGTAGATGTAAATTATTGAATTTAATACATTAAATAAAAATAATATTTTAATCAAATAATATTGTTAGCGTAGGCATATCCCCCATACTAACCTAACCATAGGCATCCTATTTGGACCATTTTTCAAAAGATCTCATATGGATTCCATCCCTCCATAAGCCTTTTTATAAATTATTTTGAAAAATAAAGTCTAACCCATAAAAAATTTTACTTGCATGCCCAACACTCAACAAAGGTGATACTTTATCCACAAGATATGATGATTAACTCATAATGTCGGCCACTACATGCTTCCAAAGGCGTGCAACTGAGAAAAATATAACAAGGCTTTTACAATGCAAATACGTCAACCTGGCCATGCTCCACTAAAGTTTCACCCCAATAAAGAATCCATTAAATCGAGGCTTCCTCTTGTGCCGTGTGAGACTTCTCGCAGCCTACGTCATACTTGCATTTAACTTATAGAGAGACTTGAGTTGGGACCCACAAATTAGTTACCTAGGACTGTCCCATATCAGCAATGTGGTAGTACAATAGGGCATTATAGCAGTAGCTCACAGACCGGTCCTCAATTGACTTAGGTAAACTTTTCATATACCCCTTGTGCCAAGTACCCATGTTGAACCGCTGAGCAACAACATGTGCCAGCAAGCACCCACCACTAATCATTTGCCTAAATCTAAATCAAGTTTTATATTTTACTTTGTCAAATATTTTATAGCCCTTCTTGACTCACCTAAGCATGTGTAAGTAGTTCTATTAAATGTTCCTGCTAACACTAGTGTACCAACCAAAGTTTTATCTAAGGTGACAAGGTATTTAGGTGTTCAAAATCAAATGTGGCCATAACAAGTGGGCATGAACTAAGTCTTTAAAACTAGAACTGAAATACATTGAATTAATATAAGCATGCAGGATAATTTAAATCAATAAAATTTTATTTGCAAACTCAGATCAACACGGGCAAGGTGTGTAACTTGCCTTACTCCATGGATTGGTGACAATTATCGAAGTAGAACCCCTCAGAAACATCGTAGTCTACATGTGAAAATAACAGAGTAAACTAAATAAAATTCAAATAATCTCTAAAATTCAAAAGAATGGTAGAAATGCCTAGATTGGGATTTTATATGAATTTAGAAAAAAATAATGGGTTCATTTGGAGGTAGGACGGAGAAGAACGGGCTCTCGGAAGTTTTAAAACTAAGAAAATGAGAAAGAATGGATAAAATAGAATTTTTGGATTTATTTTCGTAAATAAAAAGGGTTATGACGTTGACAAGGATTAATGATTTTGGTTCAATTATTTTCCTAAAGGAAACTCGAGTTTAATGCATCATGATGATGTCGTCATGGATTTTGAATTTGAAATGAATTATTTTCTCAAAGGAAAATAGGGCAGAGAGGCTGACAAGTGGGCCTGAGTCTGTAGACTAGGTCCACGGACGATGCCTGGTCCATGGTGGACCAGGTCCAAGGCTTATGTGGCAAAGCGGCTAGGCTGGCTAGGTGGCGCTGAGGTGGCATACCACATGGCTACCACGTCGGCCCATGTGCTGATGTGGTGTGGCCAGCGGTGGTGGCACATGGATCCCGAAGGCAGCCGGAGCTCAAGTGAGCAGTGGTGGTTGACGAAGGGTGAAAAAGAGAGAGAGAGGAGGCTATGGTGATTCAATTTCTACCTGGCGTGGCACTCAAGGATGACTAGAGGTGGCCGGCGATGAGCAAGGGCATGGTCAAAGTTTGACATACATTGGCGACGACGTTCTGGTGAAGAAGAAGCATGAAAGAGGGAAGGGCAAGGTCAGCGTTAGCACAGAGATGGTGATGGTGTCGATGGCATGACTTGACAGTACTCCGGATGGCCGAGATTGCTCGCTGGAGTTAGACCGGGGCTTGGGAGTAGAGGTGCATGGCGTGGAAGCTAAAGGTGAAGCTAGAGAATGATTCGAGGATGGGCAATGGGGTGCAGTGTTAGAAGGTGCTCGAGGAACCCTTTTATAGGGCACATGGCGGGTAATTTGTTGCCGGGGATCACTGCCAACGTGAATGGAAAGAAGGGGAGAACAAGGAAAGGTGTGCGGGGAAGGAAGGAGGAGAATCAGGGTGTGTGACGTGTGAAGGAACGAAGGATCGAAGGAGGGGGCATGTGCAGTGAGAAGAGAAAGATGGGTAGGGAATTGGCTGGAAATGGCAGAGGGTGCACGCGGGAGGAAGAAGAAGGTGGGGAAAGAGACGGCCAGATGCATGGGGCCCAATGGTAGAGGGAAAGAGAGAGAGAGAGAGAGAGGAGGCTAGCAAGTAGGCCCCAAGTGGCGGAGAGAGAAGAGCGAGGGGGAGGCAAAGTAGGCCAGGCAGGCCGGGCTAGCACGCGGTGAATGGGGAGGAAGTGGGCCATGAAAAGGTTTTGGCCCAAGGAGAATTTGAGAATTTTAATACCTTTTCGACTTAAAGTAAAGGCTGTAATTTGGACAAAGGCTTAGAAAATAGCAAATTAAGATTACACAAAAATTCACATAAATTTCTGGAACTATGATGGACTTAGGAAAATTATTTCTGGAACTATGACGGACTTAGGAAAAGTATTTTAACTTGGAAATTGGATTTTAATTTCAAGGAAAAATCAAATAAAAGCCAAATACTTTTAAATAATTAATTTGAATTGGTATATTACAAAAACATCGTATTATACTTTATTTAGTAATTTATTTATTTATTTATTTTACTTAAATTCTTTTTCAAAAGGGAAGCATTTTTAAAAGCTAAAAATAGGCAAATAAACTCAAAACTCAGGCAACCAGATAACACTTATTATTTTTATTTTAAATTAAATATTTTTTAAAATAAAAATAGGTGGTCCTACCATAACCCACGTATTGTCATGCATCCACTGCACCAGCCCCTCTTACCATTCGTCTAGATATTTAAGCAAATTGAGGGGTTTTGGTGTGTAAAATAATCAAGTTACAACATACCAATCACCTTCCACTAATGACTGCTCAAACTAGATTTTCATATTTGAAATGATGTTAGGACAAATTAATACCCTGAGTATCTAAGCAAGACTAAGCATGACGCTTATATATGAACTTATCACTAGTATGTTTACCTTTAATTCTAGGGCGACAAGGTTTCATGTCTAAAGCTAAGGAGTAGGATAATAATTAAGCAATTATCCAATATGAATAACTATGAACTAATGCAAATATAATTTTCAATAATAAAGTAAATCATGCAATTGATACTTTCAAATAAAATAACTTACATTCAAAAGGGTAAGTGCAATATAATCGAAGTGATGACTTGCCTCACTCAATTTTCTATAGTCTTGATCTTACTCAAAGTCTTCTCAGTTGATGGTCTTGTGCTCTTGGTCTTTGTCTCTAGTTGACTCTTGATCTCGCTCGATCCTTTACTTCTTCGAGACTTCAAGTTCTAATTACGTGACAACTTAATCCAAAATAAATTCAAATAACTCAAAAGTCTAAATAAATCTGAATGAACTCAATTAGATTTTATTATGATTATGTGGGTGATTTGAGGTAAGATTCAATGAGTGTGGGATATAGACAGAGTCAAACAGAGTTTAAGTGAAGGAGGATATGAGAGAGGAAAAATCAGTCGAGGAGATTATCAAAGAAGGTTGAGACAAAGGAATATTCATGAGAATATTCCACTTCGGGTTCATAGATGGCTAGACATAGCTGATCGTAGAATATCATGGTTCAATCTTTAATTTAATAACTTTCATTATTATTTTATATTTATTAAGTAAGTTCCATGAGTTAGGTTAAACCAATGGATAAATATGAGAATTTACATGCGATCGATATAATTTTAATTATCTACATTAATCTTTTATTTCACATTCTTGGGAAGTCCACAACGTATCAGCATTTGAAGCTTTATTGCCAATTAATCGAATGATTAATTCAGTAATTTACTAAGGCATGGGATTATTTACTTATCCAACTTCTATTTAATGGTTAACTTTACCTATGCCACTATTTACTAATAAACTGTGACTGACATTTAATCCTAGGATTTAAATGCATTCGGATGAAATGTAGCTCTCAGCTTGGTCCAGGTATTACTAGACTTCATATTACAGCCTATTGATATGGTGGGGGATCATTTTAATTAAGGTCTAATTAATTGGTTCTATCATCATATAGTTCATCAAATTATAGATCGGAGAGATTATTTTTAATGACCAATGACCCAAGGGTCATTATATTTTACTAGATGCACAAAGTTATATTTTAACATTATATTTTATTTAAAGACGCTCTTGGAATAAAACATCATTGATATTTGATGTACCTTCGCTTATGATATGCCATAGTTTAATTTAAAATTTATTTATGTGGGCCTTCGACTATCATATGAATTTCTTAAAACAAATGTTGGTTGGCTTTCTAATTAACCTCCATTTTCTTACTGTCTTATTTTCCACAAAAGATCACTAATTAAAGTGACCTAGTATTAAATTATTTCCCTTAATTACTAATCGCTATTTGAAAAAGGGCCCTCATGATGACTGGATTATATAATTGATTTATTTGCAACTGGCTTAATCTTGTCTTGATTTATGTCTAGCCATTAACCTACTATACCCTATTGGTAAGCAACTAGTTATGCTTATTTTTAATTTACATAAATCCTTGCTTACATGCAACTATTCCAAATTTAATATTTAAATATTTTTTATTTCACTAAACCTAAATTCTAAATTTATAATTAAAATTTTATCTGTATTTCTATCTGTTACTAAACTATTTTTCATCATATTTTTATTTTGAACTTCTCTTACTTATTTGTATTCTACACTTGATCATACACATACTAATTTAGCATACTACCTTAAGTGGCTTGGGCCCACCTGTCATTGAGGGAGAGGGAGAGAGACAGAGGGGGGATAGAGAAAATAGAGGAGGCTAAGCCAAAGCAAGGGAGCTAGGCAGCGCACGGCCAGGTGGCAACATCGCCAGCGAGGGGTGGCCGAAGGGATGAAGGCGACCATAAAAATGAATTGCTAGGAAGGCAAGGAGGCTATGCGTAGCGACATCATAAGCCGGGGCGGAGCAGAGGTGGCTCGGTAGTGGCTCACGATGGCCGGAGGGGGAGAAAGAGGTGACTCCACTGAAGAGAAAGAGAGGAGAAATTAGGTCACGCATGAGCTGGAGGGGGCTAAGGCAAACTCACCAGCATGGTTAGAGAGGGCAGAGAGGTGTCGAGGCTGATCGGCGGTGTGGGCTAGGGGTGGCGCGAGGAGGCTTGTGGTGACGGCTCACTAGAGGTTTGAAGGGAAGGAGCTAGCACTTGGGTTAGCTCAAGAGGGTTGTCGGAGTGCCTTCGAAGAAGGGAATTGGAGTGGAGCCTGCTGGGGAGGAGGAGGTAGTGGTGGCAGTGGCAGTGGCAACGGCCAGAAGTAAAAAGGATAGTGGCGCCGATGATTTCTTATGGGGGAAATGTGAAATCAACTGAGGGGAAATGAATGCTGCGGTCGGGAACACATTTTGATGCGGGAAGTTGAGAGGCAGAGTTACCTAGTTGGCTGAAACGATGAAGTGAAGGCGGTGGCCAGAACGGAGCTTCGGGTGTGAACTTGCTTGGACCAAAATGGTGAGGGGAGAGGGGTGCCATGGTGGTGAGTAAGGGTGCAATCTAGTCAGATTCGGATAGATATTGCTTAAACTGTATCTTAACGCATACTTTTCCCCCAGATTTGTAGTCGGGTATGGTAAGACTGCATATGAATATGAATTTGGAGTATTCAGAGTTTTGAATACGGTATCGTCAGGAAAAATACATAACTGTTTCATATCAGAAACAGATAATATAGGCAGATAACACAGACATACATAGCAGTGGCACCCAGTAGTCAATTTGAAGCAAATGTTTGATGTGAATGCACGAACCAATACCCCTATCCCTCAGCATTCACATGGGCTGCTTCAAGTTCGATGGTTGCGTAAAATATTATTTCAAAAATTAATGTGAAACATTAAAGAAATCAAAACTATTACCCAAGCGATTATACATCCTTAACTATATGTGTAATCAGAACGAAATACTAGCACAGTGAATTTGCAACTTTATTGATTAACCAAGTGGAATCTAACCGCATTGATGGCATAATATTGCTCCACCCCAGACTCAAGCAGATTAAGGCAGAGTACAATTTAGTGATGAGAGAAAACTTAGAGCTTCATTTGGTCATTGAAAAAAGATGGCAAATTATATGTGTCATGCATCTATGCATTCAGACCAATTAAACACTTTCACAATCCAGAACCTGCATGATTGTGTCATGCATGCCAATTCAAGCCCTGAACCACAAGTGACAACTTGAATATATGGAACAACAGACAAGTCACAGAAGTATCTGGTAGTGACAGATCACCCGTAAATAATTAGATCCAATGAATGTCCAAACTACCACTACGGAGTGCATAATCTCAATTGGTTATGGCAATTATCTCACCAAGTCTCCTGTACCGACAGCAACAATGCGCATAGCATTAGCAATAGTTCCTGATGTGAATTTGTTTAAGAAAAAGGAGAAGTGCAGAGGGGTAATCAACGATCGCTTCACGTATGCATTTTAGTATCATAGACTCAAGTCTTAATCAAGATTTCAAGATCCATCTGGGCCAAGTTTGGAGCATATCTGACCTACAGCTTAAATTAAGTAGCTTGTGCTGGAATAAAAGCTCACATAGTGCTATCTAATTTGCCATTGGTTAAGAACCTGGTCCTCACTTATGTATGGGGAAAATAATTAAGTTCAACTAATCCCAAATAGGCACCAACACTAGGAAATTCAGTTAATCAAAGATTGGCAACAAAAGTAAGTTCAATTAGGTTCAGAACATTTGAAGTGTTTAAATCTGAATTATAAAACTAATGGCCACAACGAAAAGCAGGAAGAACCTGCACATACATTATTGACTTCTTAGTTCTTATTATTTAATGAATGTTTATTTTCATCACTTCTTCATGCTTGTGCATGATAAAAGTACAATTAAACAATACCATAAAATAATTTTGTAAAGTTGAATGAATAACTTGTGGCAAGATTACTCACACAACAGCAGTAGGTTTGCCACGCCTTAGTCAACTTCTCACCACCCGGTAGCAATGAAATATGACCCTTGTGAGCGATAACAGATTCACAGTGGCCTACAGAAATCAGATGAGAAGTTCACTCGGCAAAAAGTAATGAGGTAAAGTAGAAACAAACATAATCATCAACTTCTTAACTGGAGTATCTCATAGAGAGTGCCACAATCATGCCCTAATGGCCAATAGAAATCGGTAACAAGGATGTATAATAGCAAAAGATTGCACTAGGAAAAACTAGAAATTATGTTTATGAATTTCAACTAAAGAACTATTGCCCACCGTTGCCACACATTCAACCATTTATAGACATTCAAAGCAGTAAGAAATTTTACCACTTTGGAAAGCACCTTAAGGATGTCCAGACGCTCATCCCATTGGGGGATCTCCAGACTAAGAGCTAACATAAGGTAACCATTCACCGAAATCATCAAAATATGAAATATCTTAGTTATGCGCAGGCTACAACAAATTAAGTTGGCAAAAAAACAATGAATTATCTTGACCACATAGGACTTATTTCTTTACCTATGCAGACACACCAAGAAGGACTTATTTCTTTACCTAAAACAACTCAAAGCATAATATACAATTGTTCAATTTGCATCTCATGAATTAACTATGGCTAACAACCAGCATACACATCACGTGCGATGCGGTAATGAGGCGTGGTAGAGCTCTCTGCTCGAGTGCCTGTGTGACTCTTGTCTGGTTAGGTTATCCTCAATCCTCATGTACCTCATCCCATGGACCTCATATTGTTGAGGCCACTGTTGGGCCACTGGGCCGGCGCCTAGTGCTGTGCTTCTTCCAGATATCCGCCCGGATAGTTACCGAACTTACCGACTACCGAAGCAATTTGGTTGGGTATCATCAATACCGAATTCGCTACCGACTCTACATTTAAATATCCTCCTACCATACCGAATCCAGCCGGATACCAACCTGGCTTACCGAATTCGGTGCCAACCGGATTCAGTACCGGATTGATCGGGAAAACCCCAACCCGTTTGCACCCCTAGAGGTGAGGGCCAAGCAAGGAGGTTGGGAGGCTTAAATAGTCAACAGGGGAAGCAGGAGCTGTGCATGCGTGATTCACGATGGCGACCACATGGAATGGGCGTGGCAAGTCCGCCAATGTGGTGTTGATGCAACGGCGAGGTGACATGAGTTGTTGGCAGAAGGGCGTGGTGATGTGTAACATCCCAAAAATTTAAAATTTGAAAATATGAATTCTTGAATTACTTTCACAATATATTCTATTTGAATTTGGATTTTATGGTATTTTCCTGAATTTGGTTGAGATTCCAAAAAGTTGAATAAATTCATAAAAGACAAAAACAAGCATTAGTGATGCCAAAAAGGGACTATGCAAATAATGGAAAACAAAAATTTAAAATGAGAATCTGAAAAGATGATCCAGAAAAAAGAGGAGAGAATTGGCCTAAAATATAAAACCCTAATTCTGTAAATGGTGATATAAATAACAAGGAAGTAAATACTTTAAGAAAGTCAACAAATATGGATATATACATAAATAAATAAGTACATGTGTATTTCATAAATTATGGCACCTATGAAATTTATATTAAAAAGAAAGTACAGAAATTTATAGGAGTGAGAAAGAGAGCAAATAAATTGGAATTGTATACATGTATGAAAATACAAATGCCTAAACTAAAAGGAAAAGAAAAAGAAAAGAAATAGGAAAAAGAGTGCAGCCGGCCGGCCACCACGCCCGGCCCGGCCCAACTCTTCCGGCGCCTCCCCCTCGCTTCGTCTTTCTGGCGCGCGGGCCCCGCCTTCCACCCGCGCCGCTCCCTCTGCCCGGTGGCCCCGCACCCGCACCCGTTTCCTCTCTCTCCCCCGTGCGCCCGCACTCTTTCTTCCTCCCCGGCCTTCTCCCGGCTCTGCCCTGTTCAGCGCCTTTTCTCCCCGTGGCGTGCATGCCTCCGCCGAGCCGTCCCGTCACCCGGTAGGAACGACTGCGTGGCCGCCTCCGCCCATGGTTTCGCCGTCTCCGCCCCTGGTACGGCGCCACCGCCCGAGGTTCTCCCTCCGCCTGGTCGCTTCGGTTTGGCCACGTGGCGCTGGTCGTCTGCGCTCCGTCCGTGCGTGGGAGGTGGTCAGAGCTGAGGAGACCGCACGAGGGGAGTAGTTGCGCAGCTTTGTCAGGCCATTACGCCGCCTGCGTCACCGCCTGGCACCGCCGCCTGCTCCCAACAAGACCGCTCAGGCAGCCGCCCGTTGCCAGCACTGCCCCGCCGCCTATAAAGCCACCGCGCCTCTCCGTCCGCTCGGCCACGCCTCCCTCTGCCTTCCATCCCGAGCAATCGAGCCCCCGCTTTCCACAAGCTCGCCAGCGCATCCTTCTCCCCCGCGGCCGGCCACCGAGCTCCCCATCTATCCACACCGAGAGAGCTCGATTCCCCAAGCCAGAACCATCCTCGGAACCCCGTGAAGTCGCTCCCGGTCTCCCCCAAGCCTCCCGAAGGCCGTACACCGCCGGCGTCGAGCCTCTCCCGAGCCCGCCGCCGCCGCACGTCGCCGACCCACTTCCGGTGATCCCCGGCCGCCGCCCACACCCCCGTCACCTTCACCGTGACGCAAGGATTTCATTTCGCCCCTCACCCGACCCGCTCCGGCCACCCCTCGTCGGCACCACCGTCGGCCGAGCCCGCCCCGAGTTTCCTCTGCTTCAGCCCCGCACACTCAGCTCAATTGCATTCCTTCGCTCCCACCGTCAGGTAACACCGCTCGGTCAATTGGCTAGTTGAGTGCGCTCTCAAGCCTGAGATTCGAGTTCGAATCCTCTGGCCGCAAGGGTTAAGTTAGGTTTTTAGAAATTTTTGCTGAGCTACAGTAAACCGAGAAAGTGATTAGGAGATGATTAAGAGTGACTAGGAAATGTTAAAAGTGATTAGGAAATATTAAACAGGATCAATAGGAGTATTAAAGATTAATTTGAATATAAGCAAGCTTATTAGTTCAGACAAAGGATTAATTAATACTAGTTAATGGTTAATGATTGCCATAAGTGCTGAAATTTGTTTATTAAATTAAAGATCACTCACTGACATGTGGACCCGACCTTTAATTAAAGACCAGTAGCTGGTCCCACATGTCAGTGGCGCAGAGAGTGAGAATAAAGATAAAACAGAGATTTATAAACTGGAAGTGGGACCCACCTGTCAGAGATTTAACATTTTCTAGATTTAATTAAACTGAGAATTTAAAATGGGCATAACTTGTTCATTTTAACTCCAAATTTGATGAAACAAATTTGTAAATTCCTCTAAATTCAAGATCAGCCCAGTGGAACTAAAACCATGAATTTTAGAGCTCATTAGAATTTTTGGTGATATTTAATGTGGTTTGCATAAATGAATTGAAAGACTAAATACTAATTTAGAGCATGGATAAAGAAAAACACTTTGGTTAAATGTTCAAATTACAATTAGCATGTATGCTCTAGCATGTCATAATTAAAACATAAGTTCAATATTTATCATGCTGTCACCTAATAAATCTCAGTGATGTACCCTATTAAATAGAATAATAGAATACTACCTTGTACAAAGATCTCTGCCTAGATTATAACACCAGCTTATTTAATATATAACTATAGATTAGTTATCACATATGAATAAGTAATATTTAACTCAAGGACTAAATGTTAATTAAAGGCATTAGTAAAGAAAAGTTTCCTTGGTTGGTATTGAAATTTAGTATAAGATCTCAATTGAAAAGAAATTCCAAATAAAGTTAAAAGGTTTTGGATATTATGCTTATAAACAAAGTCAAGGCTCTAAATTAGAAACTACCCTTAATTATACTTAGATCCTAGGTCAATATTTAAAATACTGCCAATAAATAAATCCTAATGGTGGATTCTGCTAATTAGCAAATACTGAAATATAACCCTGTACGACAAGCTTTGTTAGATAAATAAAAATTAAAAATAAAGTTAAGCTTAATAATAACAAATGTGCAAATAAAATGGTAATGGTACCACTAATTAAATCTTGACACTAGCTTTAGTGCATAATAGTATTAAGCATAATTGTATATATAACAAGTTAGGGCCCATATGAGTGGATCCTAACTCAACTTAAATTTAGCCTAGCTATGAATGAAGATACATAAAATATGATAATGGGATTATTAGAGATTTAAATTTTAATCAACTACCATATATGAATGAATATTGAGCCTTTGCTATTTATCTTAATCTAATTAGTAAGTAAAGGCCTACATCAGAGATTATTCTAAAACTTAATAAAGATATCCAAGTATTATAATACCTTCGACTAAAAGATTTATAGAATAAGTACAGATCTCATCCATCAGTCCAGTTTGCCTTTATCATAACCTGAGTTGCAAGAAATGCATACCCTAGAGATAAAATTTGTACACTAAACTTCTACACCAGTCTATAGGTCTAACCCGACTCATGGAACTTCCTTGATAAATAGCAAAATAATAAAAAGAGATTATTAATAAAAAGATCAAGTTATCATATGCTATTACCAACCTTGCCTCAAATCACCGAATCACCCATTAACTCGTAATAAAACTAAATTGAGTTTATTCGGATTTATTTGGATCTTTTTGAGTTATTTGCTTTTATTTGGATTCATTCGTTTATCGCGTAGTTAGAAACTGGAGTCCCGAAGAATGAATGGATCAAGCGAGATCGAGATCAAGTTGAAGATAAAGACTGGAAGCTCAAGACCATCAAATGATATAGCTTTGAGTGAGCTCAAGACCGCGGTAAACCGCGCCAGGCGAGTCAATACTTTGATCATGTTGAACCTACATTTTCTGCAAATTACTTTGTCTTAAATTATCAAATTGCATGCTGCTATTTATATGCAAATACATGTTTAACTTGATATTCTAGCTATATACCCAATGTTTACCTTGAATAATATTATACCTCCTTTGGAATAGTTGAATGTGTGAACCTTGTCGTCCTAGCAAAATTATAATGGTAACCTTTCGAAAGTAAGTCCTTAAGTGTATGCCATGCTTAGTACTGCATAAATACTCAGGGGCACTGAAATGCCCCAAACATTATTGTCATTTGGAATCATGAGAAACTGGTTTGGGCAGTCATGGTGGGAATGACTGGTATGTTTTTACATGATTATTTTATGCTCCCAAAAATCCTAACTTGCTTAAATATCTGAGCGGATGGCTTGGGGGCTGGTATGTGGTGCGGTGGGAGCACAAATTATGGAGTGTGGTAGAACCGCTCAGATAATACTAAGGACTGAATCTTGTGATGACCTCCTGATGTAAAACAGTACAACCACAAGTCTATAATGGGTACGACCTAGCTGAATAACTTGCAAGGGTTTAGTTCAGATATCACCGAGGAAAGTGGGTGCCAGGGTGTACTGGTTTACTCACAATGAGTCACAGAGTGTACTGTACTCGCACGGCGCAAGAGGGGGCTTCTGACTGTGGTGGTGTAACCCTTCAGCGGTGAAACCTCAGCGTGGGTGGTGTCTAGCTAAATCGGAGTAAGGTAAAGGCTTTGTGATAAATTATCTGGGTCTCATGCCTAAGGAAGCATGTTGGCAACAAAGATAATTCATCTCTTGTGGTGAAAGTGTACAAACTCTGCAGAGTCAAAACTATTCGAATAGCCGTGCCCACGGTCAAGGGCGGACATGGGAACTTACTCGAGTTAGTTCTATTTAAAAATGTTTGGAAAATGGGAATGGAAAAGTGGAGGGCAGTGAAAGGCCCTAGTTTGGAATTGTCCTGGGTGTCGTCCCAGTGATAAGTTAAGCGGCTATAACGCTGAAGAAATTGCTATATGGTGCAGATGCCATGTAACGGTGGATGGAATCTGAATCGATACTAAAAATGCATTTCCTTGTACATTATGATTTGTTCCAAAATTGCTAAGTCATAGGGCTTTTTAATTAATTGTATTCAAAAGCACTCTACGCAAAATAAAATAGCCTAAGCCTCTCCTTTGTTAAGCCATGCATACTATTTAATTGCATTCTGTGTATTGGCTCGCGGAGCACGGGGTCGGAGTGCTCACGCTCGCTTTTGCGACAGAATTCAGAATCAGGAATCAAATCACTTCGACTCAGCAACAAGATTGGACAAGCTGGCAGAGAAGATGAAGATGTCAAGGGCTAGGTCGCGATCCTCCAGTTGGCTGCCTGTGGGCATGTCCTGAAGGTCCCACCTGTGTGCTTCGTTCTTCCGCTGCTGCAATTTCATGATTTCGGCCTAATCGGCCCATGAGTAAGTTTACTATTATATTTACGCTTCCGCATGATATGTACTTTGATAATCAGAACTGTAATCTGTGAGCACTATCTACTGATCCAGGGAATAGTGCGGTGGAATCACAGAGGAATCCGGATGTTAATATCTGGGTCCCTACATGATGGCAGGGGAGGTGACTTGATGGCAATGTGATGGGTCAAAAATTGTGGCTGCATGGCTTGTGGTCAAACTTTACGGTAGAGGTTGTCGGACGTGGGCTCGAGAGCACGATCATCACGTAGACATGCGCACAGCTAGGTGTTGCACGGACAAGGGCGAGTGTGTGGGCTAGGTGCAGGCGCATGGTGTGTGGGCACAAGCTATGCATGGGCACATAGCCATGGCAAGGTGTGGCGCAGCCGCTAGCACGGCAATGGGCGCACGCTGGCGCATGGCGTGGCTGAGCCAAAACAAGGAGACAAGGGAAAGTAGAGAAAGAATGGGCAAGGTCCGGGGAAAAGAAAGAAGAAAGTGGGCCAAAATGGAAATGGGCTGAGCCCAACTCGCTTTTAGATTTTTGCTTTCGAATTTAATTTTGATCTTCAATTTAGGTTCAAATTTGAATTTCAATCTTGAACTTAAGCTCAATTTGAAGTCGGATTGTAATTTGTATATTCCAAGTTTTGAATTTGCTTTTCAAATTAATTTCCCAATCATAATTTCTTTCTATTTTTACTCTAATTTAGGTTTTGTTTTATTGAATTAAATTTGAATTTAAGTTTTTGGATTTTGAATTCATGATTCATTATTTCAATTTTTCTATTCTTTTACTAACATGATTATTACTTATACTTGGGATTATTCCCTGACATTAATTAGCACAAAGTCCAGAGAAACCCAAATAAATTTCAGAAGAAACTCGAATGCCAACAAGATGCATTAAAAAGTTTTAAATTTTTCATAATTTTGAACATCTGAAATTTGGGACGTGACATTGTTTTCAATGTAAGCATCATTGTAGAGTAAGCCATTTGCTAAGTACCGTAGGCACCCTAGCCACTCTACAATACTATGTCATTCCACGCCTATCCTTTTATCGCCTCCATTTTTTTTGGATGTCTTGTAGCAAGTTGATTTTGGTTTGCAAATGCTATCATGCAGATCCATGCAAATTAGAAGAATCTATTAGCAAAGAGCAATTGCAAATCACCAGTCTAGCTATGAGCAAAATCCAGAGGGCCACAGCCAAGAGAGAGGGCCAGCATGCAGCTAGCTCATGCAGATCCATGCCAAAAATATTCTCAGCCTAGCCTCCTGTTCAGGAGACATAAAATCCCTTGTCAAGGGATTCGCCAGCCACTAAGCCTACCCATGAATCATCCATTCTTGTCTTTTTGAAAAAATAATGAATCATAATTAATCCTACAAAAGAATTATATTATTCTGCAACTTGTTTTCCCGATGTCTTAATTTAATTTCCATGAGGAAATTAAGGAACGCATGTATGCGACGCCGAAATGGGTACCATGGAGTCAGGACACCATGATTTTAAATGTGCGAATTCAACCCAAATCCGCGTATATTTTTCAAAATTTTCAATTTTAGGTTATATACCTATCTATAACAATTCGAATGAAACACATACCTTTCAAAAAATATACTCAAATTTAAATATTTTCAAAATTGTTTATCACATGCTTTGTTGATTTTTATATATATCAACACATACTTATAAACAAACTATCATAAAAAGGCAATTCTAGTTTGAATTTTGGTTTAAACTTGTTTGAACTAGTTAGCAAATTAGTTAAACTTGATAACCAAAAATTTAAAATTTTCAAGCGTGATGCACAGAAGAAATATCTATTTTAAATCATTCTGTCATGTTACAATGATGTTCAGTTAATTATTGCATAATACATCCACGTTAGCATTGCCTTTGCGCTCTTTTGTCGTTCGAAGTAAGAAACTACTCGCGGGATATTGCTTCATCCATATATTAATGCACCGCCTTTCTCCCTTTCTTTCTTTCTTTCTTTCTTTCTCTCTCTCTCTCTCTCTCTCTCTCTCTCTCTCTCTCTCTCTCTCTCTTTCTTTCCTTTCTGAGGGATATATATTTGCCTGTTGCTTTCATCTTCCTGCTCATCCATTTGGGTGGCCTTTTCTAATGATCGAATGGGCTGGGATGATTTGACCGTTTGTCCAATCAACACTTCTTTCTGGTGTCAACTGACATATATTAGCTCATATTTTTCGATTTTCAGCTAACTCATAGTTTTAATTCCTTTCAACAATTACTATTTATGAGACTAACAAGTCATAGTCAAAATCCATAAGTCGTAACTTAAAAGAACAAGGTCATTCCCATGTATTGCTGATTATAAACTGGATCAGATCATCGTCTTTCCCATGCAGTGGGTGTCATTTTCTGCTTTGCTCTGCGAGAACAACTCTTTCTTACTCAGATAAAAAGCACGTAGAGACAAGGGAATTGTGTTATGCATATGCAATTATCATGCGGCACTGGGGAATATTCTAATTAAGTGTACTCAAACGAAAAGGTGAAGCAATTTTTAACCACTTTGTACGTGGCGTGTCGTTTCGGCAGTGAAATGAAAGCAAACTTTAAGATTAGGTGAGATCTTATCGTACACACAACACATGTGACGTTGATTTCACCCACGCTAGGATTAATCAATGGATCATTTGGGGCAACGTAATGATGCATCTGTCTTTCAATGTATGGGGTGAGTCTGTCAACGGCTTGTTCTTTTGGGTTTACTGTTTATGATTTTTTAATTTTTGCTATAGTAAATAGCTTTTAAACGATACGTCTTTTCAAGAGGGTCTACAAGTAAATTATAGTAGATACTGTATCAACTTCAACTATATTAATCAAAATTGCATGCAACTATCTCTCTTCGTTCTTTTTCTCACGAACAGTTAAAATTCAAAAACTATAAGTCAAAAAGCATAAACCACAACCCAAAAGAACCTAACCAATGACAGTGTTTGCTGATAGCATTGTTAGTTGTTAGGTATACTTGTACGCATGATACTCCTTGAAATACCACTAGCGAACTTTTTTTATCGATATCATTACCATTTTTTATCAGCATGTTCTTTTGGGTTTACTGTTTGTGGTTTTTTAATTTTTGCTATATTAAATAGTTATTAAATTTTGCGTCTTTTTAAGAGAGTTTACAGGTAAGTTGTAGTAGATACTGTACCGACTTCAGCTATACTAGTCAAAATCGTATGCTAATATCTCTCTTCGTTCTTTTTCTCACGAACAGTTAGAATTCAAAAACTATAAATCAAAAGGCATAAACTACAATCCAAAAGAATGTAGCCAATGACCGTGTATGCTGATAGCATTGTTAGATATACTTGTACGCATGATACTCCTTGAAACACCACTAGCAATTTTTTTAGTTCTGATTCACCCTTTAGTTCCATGCATATAAGAACAAGTGTTGGCCAAATCAGTAGTGAGATTCTTCTTCTTCTTCTTTCTCTTTCTTTTATGTTCCTCCTCTGAACGAGTTACAGTTTATACAGACATGTGTTGCCAATTCTGTGAAGCAACGTTACCCCGGATAGATAATGATGCGCTACACAATTAATCATGTATGATGCTCGTCGTGGACAAATTGGAACATGACAGGTCACGGTGTCCTGAGCAAAAAAAAATCATTGTCCCTTGTCAATTAAAAAGGCAAAATTCTACCATGCCTATGCCTTTAATTCGATCTCTTAGTATAGTCTCTATAGACCTAAAGTGAGGCCAATCGGCATCGTCCAGACCGACATGGCTATACGTAAACCCTAGTTTCAAAATTAGTGGTAGTAGGGTCAAAACAAACGCCGGAGTGGTATTTCCTAAAATTATAAAAACATGGCACATAGAGCATATAGGTAAAATAGTCCTTGCTCATAGCAAAAAAAAGTTCAAAAGGGTATTAGTTTGCCAAAAAGGAGAAAATGGTTTACACTGAATCTAAACTTCTTTACAATCGTATGTAATAGAAATCATTCTTCATAGTAGCATTTCGGGCTACGCATTCTTTCGAGTGATATGATGAACTATCCCTTCCTTTTACCCTTGTTAGAGACAGAGTTCTAAAATTGGGCCTTGTTAGTAGAGTTTGGGCGTAGTGCATGTAACATGCCCAGCCCATTCTAAAATTGGGCCTTGTTAGTAGGGTTAGGCTAATGGCACCGTTCTGCCGGCAGCTGGACGCATGCTCTCTTCCATCCATACTTTTTGTTTATTTTTCTTCTTCTTTTATTTTTTTTCTTACGCATTCTGTTCGTCACCCCGGTCTACGGTGATTCAAATGTTCGATTTTATGCCAACTGTGCCGATGTTAATTTGCCTTAACAGATTTTAGTTTCTTGATCGAATTTGGTAAGCAATTGATTTGCTAGCAGTTTTTTTTTTTTTGGAAGATCCCTCTTGGCTTCATGTCAAGCTTAGGCTGACAGCCTGACACATTGGCTGCCAAAATTTGGCATAAAACCAACGTGCCCTAAATCACAAGAGGAGCCAATGGCAGTGGTAGATCCAAGAAAAAAATAGGCGAGGAGGAGTTTAACACAACAAATATACGATGATATAAGCATAGACTTTCTAGGTTGCGATCATACGAGTATTACACTGAAAGCAATCAAAACCATAGTCTAGACATCTTCTTTTGATTAACATAAACTAAATGGAGAATTTTGAAGTAATTTACCAATTTGGAGTAATATCCCTTCACTTAAATACAGCAACCTAGTAATTTTTGAAGTAATTTACCAATCTAGCAAATCGAGCAATCAACCAATCACAACCTTTGAAGCAAATGATCGCACTCCATTCCATTTTATTTTGACAAGTGAAGTGTAAATAGTTTGTTACTTACTTTTGGCGCTTTCCCCTATCTTCTTGCCGCGCCTGAATAGTCATGTCTTTCAGTTTTTTTTCCTCATGCTCTTGGCTAGTCCTCTCCACGCGCATGGTGGTGAAACGACGAATTGCAAAAAGCTATTGAGAAGAAGATATACTACAAACACATGCATCATGATAGGAGCGATGACAACGTACAGAAATACAAAGCAGTAAAAAAATGCAAAGACAGCGATGAGTAAGGCACGAGGCAAGACATATGAGGAAATTCATCAGAAATTAAGTACAAAGGAGGGGAAGAAAGATATCTACAAGATAGCTAAACTTCGAGAAAGGAAAACAAAAATTTCAACCAAATTAAATGCATCAAAGACGACACTAATAGACTTTTGGTGAAAGATGAGGAGATCAATGATGGGTGGAGAGATTACTTTGGCAAGTTATTCAACTACGATAATGATGATAGTATGATTGAACCGGATGATACTTTTGACTACAACGATAGACAGTTTGTTCGAAGAATCCAAGAGTCAAAAGTAAGAGAGGCCTTAAAAGGATGAAAGTAGGTAAGGTGTTGGGGCCTGATAACATCCCTATTGAGGTGTGGAAATGCCTAGGAGAAGTGACGATTGTTTGGCTAACTAATTTATTCAATAGCATTTTTAGGTTGAACAAGATTCCAAACGAGTGACAGAGGAACACATTAGTACCAATTTCTTTACTATTATAAAAATGTGAGTTTTTGGTCGTCGGTCCATTCTCTCTCCTCTCTTCTCAACCGTCCGATCAAAGATCAGCCGTCCAGATCCGCATGTAGGTAATTCTTCTGCTCCTCGTAGAAAAGGTCAGGCCGACGCATGGGCTGCGCTCCTCCTCTTCTCTTCCCCGCATCCTCTGCCTCCCACAACCACTTCACCTCCCGCAACCACCGCCTCCTTCTCTCCCCCGAACCCTCGTGCCGCGCCTCCTCCTCCTCAGCGCCGCCACCAATTCCTTCACCGTACGGTAGCGTTAGCGTTGCATCCCCCGTTGCCGCCCCCAATGCATTCGCTCGCCGCCTTCTCTCCTCATCTACCCATCGTCGCATCCCCAGCTCCACCTCCCGCAACCGTTGCCTCCTTCTCTCTCCCGAACCCTCGTACTGCGCCACCTCCTCTTCCTTGGCGTCGCCACCAATTCCTTCTCCACGCGACAGGTCGTAGTCCCCCTACTTCCCCAGTAACATTGCATCTCCCTGTCACCACCTCCCCAATGTATTTGCCCACCGCCTCCTCTCCCCATCTGCCCACAACTGCCGCCTCCTCCCTCAAACCCTCGTGTCGCACCTCCTCATCCTCCTCGGCACCGCCACCAATTCCTTTCCCGTGCGATAGCATCTGGTCACAGTCCCCCAACTTTCCCTAGGGCGCCGCCACTAATTTCATGTCCCATCGCCCCTCCAACCAGCGGCATGACACTCGGCGATAGTGGCTGGTGGATCGGAGAGAATGGCGCTCGGCTACAACGACCGGTGGATCAAAGACAAGGGCAATCGGCGATGGTGGTGGCTTCCTCTTACTACACCCTCCCATGGGGCTCACCCCTGTCGCCACCGCCAAGCTTTCACTCACCTGGTAGCCTCTCTACCTACTCCTGCTCTTCGCCTGGAGCCTATCAAGCTGTTTGGCGATTTTGGTCTCCCAAGCTGGTTGTCGAAGTCGGTATCATGGTCGAATGGGGCCGTGATCGAGGGGCTATGGCCGAAGTTGAGAGGCCGTGGTTGAAGTCGAAGCCGTGGTTGAAGGGGGCTGTGGCCGAAGTCAATCTGTGATCGAAGTCGAAGCCGTGGTCGATGTCGAAGGGCCATTGTTGAAGTCCAAGCCATGATCGAAAGGGGTAGTGGTTAAAGTTGAAGGGATGTGGACGAAGTCGATCAGCAGTCGAAGTCGAAGGGCTGTGGTTGAAGTCAGTTTGTGGTTGAAGTCGAAGGGTCATGGTCTGAGAGACCATGTGGTCGTGACTCCATGTGAATGATGAGTAATTGACAAAGGTTTAGGATAGTCGAGTTTGGTTTGGGTGGTTCGGAGTCGAGTCGTTGCGTGGCGCAATCGGGCTCGGTCGGACTTTGGTCAAACTTGGTCGTATGGGATTAGGATGCATATTCAGATGATTCGACAGGTTTGGACTTCGTCATGGTAAGTATGATGGTATTTATGCTTTCATGTATCGAGCGGTGCTATTTGACGTGTTTTCTTATCTGTGTGACTGCAGGACGTCGAGTGGAGTCGTGGTGAGACACGTGGACCGGACTAGGCGTAGGTGGCGCTGAGGTCAGAACGGTCAGGATGTGTCGAAGACGACGTGGACTCGAGGTGGTTGCGAGGCGTGCGAGACAAGGAGCGCGGAAGCTTCCCGGAAGGTGCAGGAGGGGCGAAACGGGAATTTCGCAAGGCTGCACAAGCGGGAGCGGGCTCCGTTGGAAATAGCGGGCGTAACGGGGCGGAGACCCGTTAGCCATGGGCTATAAAAGGAGTGGAGGGGCTGCATGCCCACTAGAGCACTTGTGAGAGAATTAGGGTTTTAGAGTCAAAAGAGGCTTTGATGGCTTGCTTTGGCTTTAGGCTTTAGTTGTTGAGAGTGGGTAGAGGAGGCAGAGGTGTGCTCCCTGCTTGTCCCCTACGATGTGTTCTAGGTGAGTGTCCAGAGTGTGTTCATCCCCCTCTCAAGCATGTATGGGTTGAGTTCTTGGCTTGGAGAGGAGAGGGATTGAGTGGAGAGTCTTGTAATCAATCATTCCTCCGAATGTACATGCGTATCGGGACTCCTTTGTGTTCCATTTGGTCCAAGGAATGAAATCTGAAGTTTTTATTCTGCTCTGTGCTCTCTGTTCTTCGATGTTCATTTGGTTGATTTCTTGACTCTTTGATTTTTCGAGTTCTTGCTTGCTGGGATTGGCCAAAATGGGTTGCTCCATGATGGGTGAGTACCTCAAGATCATTTGATCAAGGATCCCAAGAGGCAACTCCATTTAATCTCAGTTTTGGATTTTTGGGTTGCCCTGTTCTTCATCTTCCAGTTCTAGGGTTTGAGGTGGTTTCTTGTTTCCCTTTGCAAGATGGGCTGAGTTTTGGCATGGAGAGTCCTATAGCTATTGCTAACATATCTGCAAAGTCTCCTAGCCATAGGATCAAAGGTTTGGAAGCAATTTGATTTTTGGCTCGGGTTGTGCAAAAATTCAGATTTTTACTCATAATCTGAAATTCTTGCTTCTTGGTTTGATTCTTTTGTTTCCCAAGGTCCCCTTACTATTTAGTATGTTGTAGTAAGGCCTTGGATCGAAAAGATTGAGAGCAAATCTTCTTTTTAGCCAAAAATCCGAAGTCTCGAAGTTTTCAGCCTGAAAATCCTGCTGTCTGTCTGTCAGGCGGTACTACCGCTCGAGTACCCGGTACTACCGCCCCAGCGGTACTACCGCAGATAGCATTCCGGTACTACCGCTCGTGGACAGATTTTTCCCGGTTCGATTCTTCTCGCTTGCTGGTCTCTCTATTTGTGTTCTTTTTGTTGCTGGGGTGTCTTGTGAGCTCTGATCTTCTACCTTTATAGCTCTCATAGCTAATAGAGAAGAAGATAATTGTAGGGGGCGATTTTAAAGATCGACATTCGCCCCCCCCCCCTCTGTCGCCATTTCGGTCCTACATGGTCGAAGGGGACAGTGGTCGAAGTCGAAAGGCCGTGGATGAAGTCGATCCGCGGTCGAAGTCGAAGGGCCGTAATCAAAGTTGAAGGGTCGTGGTCGAAGTCCAAGCCGTAGTCGAAGTCGGGGCCGAGCAGGCTGGCACCGGCAGTTAGGCGACAAGGCACAAGCGCACTGGAGGCCTGCCAACATACGACCACCAGCGATGGTCGATGGCTTCTAACTTACGACCACGAGGTGTGATCGACGGCTTCTAATTTACGACCATGAGCACTGGTTGATGTGTTTCGACTTACGACCACGAGATGTGGTCGATGTCTTTCAACTTACAACTACGAGTGCTGGTCGATGTGTTCCGACTTACGACCACGAGGTATCCTCGATGGCTTCCGACTTACGATCACGAATGATGGTCGTCGGCTTCTGATGTATGACCACAAGCCATTGTCAAAAGCTCCCGATTTAGGACCACAATCGATCATCGACCGCTGCCAACTTACGACCACCAATGATGGTCGACTGCTCCCAACCTACGATCACGTGAGATGGTCAACGGCTTCCGACTTACGACGACGAGGTGTGCTCGAGGGCTCCCGACCTACAACCACGAGGTGTGGTCGATGTCTTCTGACTTATGACCGCGAGGTGTGATCAATGACTTTCAACTTACTTGACGGATTTAAAAACTTTTAGAACATGTTTGTATGCATATTCTAAAATTTTTACCACCCGTGAGTTTAGTCCCTGCTCAAAAGGGCTTATTTTGAGTGGCTTATGGCTGAAAAGTACTGTAGCTGGTTAAAAAACATTGTAGCTGATGGTGGCTTATTTGGTGTAATTAAATTTAAAAAATTTAAAAATAGAAAAAGCATGTTAGCCTGTGAGTACAAATGAATACAGGAACAAAAGAACCGACAAAAAAGCTCAAAAAAAGTCAAAAAACCAGAAAAAGATGAAAATGTTGAATAGTAAAAAATAAGCCAGAAGAAGCTCAAGCCGAAATGAGCGGGGAGTGTGATAAATTTTAAAAATCCGTAGCAACGCACGAGCATTCAGCTAGTTTAAAAATAAAGAAGGCATTCAAAGTTGTATTAATTATAGAGAAATTAAGCTTATGAGCCACGCAATGAAGTTTTGGGAACAAGTGATTAAGCACCGTTTAAGAAAAGTGACTAGCGTGATGACAAACCAATTTGATTTTATGCCTGTGAGATCAACCACGGAGGCGATTTTCTTGCTACGATAGTTGATGTAGAGGCATATGGAGCAAAAGAAGGACCTTCACATGTTATTTATTAACTTAGAGAAATGCTATAATAAAGTACCAAGAAAGGTCACGTGGTGGGCGCTCCAAAAGAAAAAAGTCCCAACAAAATATATTACCCTAATTAAGGACATGTACGAAATATTGTGACTAATGTCAAAACATGTGGTAGTGTTACTAATGACTTTCCTATTAAGATAGGGCTACACCAAGAGTCAGCATTGAGCCCATACATTTTTGCTTTAGTGATGGACGAGGTCACACGGGACATACAAAGAGATATCCCTTGATGTATAGTTTTTGCTGATGATGTGGTGCTGGTTGATGAGAGTAGGATAGGTGTTGATAGGAAGCTTGAGTTGTGGAGGAAGACATTAGAATTGAAGGGTTTTAGACTTAACAAGACTAAAACTAAGTATATGAGGTGTGATTTTAGTGGTGTTAGGGTAGATGATGGAGATGTTAAATTGGACGAACAAGTAGTGCCTAAGAAAGACACATTTCATTATTTGAGATTGATGCTACAATGGGACAGTGAGATTGATGAAGACGTAAGCCACAGGATAAGAGCGGGGTGGGTGAAATGGCGCCAAGCATCTAGTGTCCTGTGTGACAAAAAAGTCCCTCAAAAGTTAAAGGATAAATTCTATAGGACGGCGATCAGACCCGCAATGCTATATGGAGCAGAATGTTGGGCGACTAAAAGAAAACATATACAGAAAATGAGTGTAGCAGAGATGAGGATGTTACGATGGATCTATGGTCACATAAGGCAGAATCGAATCCGCAATGATGATATGCGTGATAGGATGGGGGTAGCACCAATTGCAGAGAAGCTTGTCCAACATTGCTTGAAATGGTTTGGACATCTCTAACGAAGGCCTCCTGAGGCACCGGTACGTAGTGAAATTTTAAGGCGTACTGAAAACGTAAGAAGAGGCAGAGGTCAACCAAGACTGACGTGGGAGGAAGCAGTTAAAATAAACTTGAGGGATTGGAATATATCTAAAAACTAGTTTTGGATAGGAGCGCATGGAAGTTAGCGATCCACTAACCAAAACCATAAGAAATTTAGGGGCAATGTTTTAGGCTCCCGGCTCAAATAACAGGATGTACGGCTTAGGGTTTTAGCATTGTAAGTTTTTATTTCAAGGCTCTCACTTCTTTGATCTTGAGAATATTTCATTCCTAATCTAGCCTAACTTGTTATTGTTGATCGAATTTGGTAAGCAATTGATTTGCTAGCAGTTTTTTTTTGGCAAGATCCCTCTTGGCCTCTTGTCAAGCTTTGGCTGACACATTGGCTGGTGGTTCATGTTTAACTTTCATAAGCCAAGCAATAGGCGGTTGGCTACCTCCCTGGCTTAGGCGCATTTTGAGCAGTTTATGACTATAGTTGATAGTTTTTGTCTGTACTTTTTAACATATATAGACGGCGAAAACACCGATATAGATGATACACACTGCTTTTAGCTTAAGAAACCGTTTAAAAATTCACTTAAAGTGACTATCTTATTTAGACATTTGGCCTTTTAACTTTTGGAAAAACCAAGAGCGGCTATCTTATGTGGCTCACTGCCGGCGTGCAGTGCACCTATGAGAGAGAGAGGGGGATGGTAGGTTAGTGAAAATTTGGCCTATTTGGCCTATTCACAGCGTTTTTCTGCAAGTATGGCCACCGGTGACTTTTATTTGCGTTTGTAGCCCATGCTCGAGCGCGGATTTCTTGGCGGTCGTCACGTGGAATTTCTACACCCCAGAACCACAAAATAACCCAACACACGGAATCCCATGCGTGTAGGGGTGGATATCAAGCCGGCACGACTCGGCTCAACTCGTGAAGGCTCGTTAGGGAGGAGGCTTGGCTCGGCTCGTTAAACTAATGAGCTAAAAGAGAAGCTCGACTCGGCTCATTGAAAAGTTTGAGCTCGGCTCATTAGGCTCGTTAAGTGGAATATGCAAATTGCATAATGCAATTATGCAATCAGTCAGCTCATATGAATGAGTTATCCTAACTACCATAAGCATATATATGTTGGCAAAAACAAAAGGAAACCTTAATCTACTGCCTACTGTGCATAATCGAAACACTATTGAAGTTGAACATATTCTGTTTTGACTTTCGAGTGTCTTTTAACTTTTCCTTTTATATTTTAGATTTGTTTTTCTGAATGATAACTTCTATAATTCTCTAGAGTGATAGTGAAACCTATACAACAATAATCCTATGATCGAAATTACATCAAAAAGGAAAGAGTATCTAACGTAGTAGGTTCGTAACAAAGTAAGAAAAACTTATCAAGAAAACTTCAGTTCTAGTATGAGCAATATGGCATCTAATGATTTCCTTTCCATAGGTGAAATTAATAGAGAAAAGAGTAATGTGTACTTTAATAATACCACTCAGTGACAAAAGAGGTGTGAAAATTGGCATGTTTACATACTACTACTATTGCCGTACTGAGTCGTTCACGTCGTGATGGGTCGGAGACGCTGCTAAGCTGGGCCGACCAGGCCTACCGAGCCTAGCGAGCGCTTGAGAGCTGGCTCAACTCGGCTCGTTAACGGACCGAGCTGAAACCCTGGCTCGGTTCGGCTCGTTTGTACCACGAGCCGAGCCAAGCAAGCCAACTCAGGAGTCTCGAGCTTTTTTTGCCACCCTTACATGCACGGGCGCACGCAGGCGGCGGGGCCCACCACATTCCAGTGGACCCCGATCGCGGGATTTTCCAATATTCTCTCTCTAGTTACAGATGCGATGGCAGCAGGCAATATGATGCATTTAAATGACCTCGCCACTACTGGGGAGTAATATTGGAATGTTGTGTGCATATGCCTGAGTTATTGTCAGCTTCATTCCAGACTAAAGATAAAGACATGATGCGACAACTTCATGAGCATTCTTGCAGAATTCTCCTTAACCCAATGTAGCCTTATCTGGCAAAGAACATTCTTTCGGCATCGTGTGAAAATAAACTAGTTATTAAGCATCTAAAACCAAATTTTCATCACAATTATAGAACTCCGCAAAAAAAAGACCAAAACTGAATCTCCGTGCCCATGTAGAAATCTACATAAATGCCATGTTTGACAATGAAAAAGGAGAGATGTATGAAGCATATAGCAAGGTATATCATCTGCACAACTATCGGCAAAGGAATCATATATGGCACAAGATGAATTCATAATACAGGAAGATCACGGACGCATGACATCTATGAAAAATTCTACCACATTCTCATCTACAAGGGTGAAGCATATGTACATGTTCACGCCATCAAGCCTCCATTTTTATCATCTGATCCTGAACATATTGTTGTTGGATAATTGTAGCTCCCGCCATAATTTTCACTGAATCCAAATCCTCTCCATTCGCCATTTTCTTGGATTATATTTACCTTTCTGGAAAGGAACATATCACAACTCACTGCATTAAAAAAAAACTTCTCGGTTCCCCCAATAGCTACACAATTCTTGCAGAGATTTCATTTCATCATCCAGACACACACTGGAAACCCTTGCAGACGGCAAGCCAAGCAGCAAACAGCACCAAACAAACGATGGTATCAACAATGATGATGATCTTCACATGGCGCATCCACAACGACCGGGATGACTGCTGCCGTCGTAGCCCGGATTGGCTTGTGCTCCGCTCCAACGATATGCCACCTACCTCCTCTAGTGGCACATCTATTCTCACTCCTTGAGTCCCATGCTGCTCATCCTCACCATCCCCCGCTGACACTGCCTTGTCCTTTGCCTTCTTCTTATCCTTCCTGCTCCCGCTCTTTCCCAGTAAAGGCACTTTTGATGATGTGCAGCTCGAGCTGTCACTTGACCCTCCCCTTTCCACACTTTCCTCAAGGATGAATGCTGCATGGGGCATCTTCTCCAGCGAAGCCACAAGCCTCTGGACAGCCGGTACCAGCGAGTCGTGAAAGCCATTCCTATTTGTGTTCCTGAACGCATCTCGCACACGCTCCAGGAACTGCAAAGCACCGACATTCCCGACGCTCGGATCAATTATAGCGAAGAATGTGTGCCCATCAGCCATCAAATAGCTGTAGCTCCTCGACCCAGATGTGTGGATGTAATGCCAGTGATAGGAAGGCGCATTCTCAAGGCAGAGTGCTGCCGTGGATTCCATCTGTGGATCACCATCCTTGCTGTTGTAGCAGTATATGACCTTCTTCCCTTTAGCAATGCAACAGTACACCATGTTGTCGGCCGATGAGCTCATCCGCTCGTTCTCCTCAGCAATCTCGACCTCAAGGGGCTTGGCGCGCGTGGACACGAGCTTCACAGACTTGGATCGGCGAGAATTCATCAAAGTCTCGGAAGCAACCGCCCCACCCTTCTTACCGACAACAGCAACTTGCCCCAATTCAATACCACAAGAATCCGGGTCCTCTCTTGCAGAATCCACAGCTGACACAACAGCAAACTCACACCCAAAATCCGGCAGCAATTCAGGCCGGTTCTCTCCGGCGACTTGTCGGCAGACGACGGCAGGATCACAGATCAAGAACTGAAAATTAGCAGGCCACAGGTAGTATTCACCCCATTTCATGCAAGATTACCATATCCCTAGACAGATACAACATTTTCCCCCATTTAACCTAAAATTACGCATCAAGAAGCAAGAAAAGACCATTTCTTGATCACTTATTCGTAGCACAGCCTAAAGAATGCGCCCTTAAAGAAAAGGTAACCTGGGAAAATGAAAAAATACCTGGAAAAAAATGGCGAGGGCGCCGCGGGAGGGGGAGGAGGACGGACCAGGAGGTCGGGGGGAAGTAAGCAACCTTATCGTGGATGGAGATTTCGGTAGGAATAGTGAGAGAGATACCAAGGGAGAGAGGAGGCGAGGGGGAGAAGAGTGTTATCGATGGAAGGCGAAGACTTGGCCTGGGTGGGGATTTGACTGGGTAACAAGCGGACAAGGGGGGGAACGAATAACACTAGAGAAAAAAATTATGGAAAAGACGGTGACCCGGTCTGAGGTTGAGCATCTCGAGCTAAAAAAGCAGATTTGGCATTATTATATACTATATTTATAAAATAGCAGTATATCGATCGTATTTGTAAAAATATCGTTTTTGTTGTCCGGTGGGCAGACGACAGCGCTGACGAGACGACACGTTGCGGGGCCGCCGCCGCCAGCTTAATTACCTACCCTATTTTTTCGTTTAGTGTTTTCTAAATTTTTAAATATATGAAATGAGCTCCAAAAATTACAAAAATTTATTTATAGCCTACCGACATAACATACCTCGTAGTGTAATTTTTGGGTAATTTTATCCATTGCGAATGTTGCTGAAAAATTCATATAATTTTGATATTTTTATGAGTTTTTACATATAGCAAACGAGCTCCAAAAGTTACGAAATTTTATGTGAAGCCTCCCGATATAATCATAGTTATTTTATAATTTTTTAAGAATTTTATGTGGTCTGAATTTATGACGTTTATTCGGGTTAACTTAATCATGAATTTAACGATCATCACGCATCTTTCGAGTGGCATGTGTCGGCCAATCGTGCTATATATTATTTGCTGCTATCTTGTTTGCACAATTGTCACTCTCTGTGTATGTGCCCCCTCGCGCGCTCTCTCGTTCGCACTAATGTCATTATTTCCATATCGTCCCCCTCGCCCGCTCCCTCGTTTGCACATTTGTCAGTGTTACGATGCCGTCCACCCTCACCAGAAGCGCTGCTCGTGATAATGGGTCCTCAATATACGGGGTGAGTGCACCGGATTCACCTTTCGCTCAGCCATAAATACGAATCTCTAGTAGTTCGTCGTTACTCATCCCAAGTCGCTCATCGAATAAGGTGATTGTCGCGGTCGTCGTTGAAAATTGGGAGTGTGTAGCTCATGAGTTCGAGAAGCCAGTGCGTAGCTCAAAATTAGAAGTGTTGATTTCTTCTCTGGAAAGGCAAGTAATTTTTTATCGTGTGCTTTGGACGTTATTCACATAATCGTAGACAATTAGTGTTATTTAGTTAGTCGTGTAAAGTAAGTATGTTGTAGTAATTTAGACATAGTTTGTACTATTTTTGTGTAGGTATGGTACCCATAATTTGTTAGTTCGGGGTAAGTAATGAGGTAGTGCTAAGGACAACGGTAATGAATGGTTCGTTATTTTTTCGGATGAGTAATCAAATTATCAATAAGTAGTGAAGTATTCATATGTAGTTACATGCACGCATGTAATTACTGACTTATAGTATGTTGCTATTATTATCAATCTTCGCACTAATATTTCATCTGTCCTATTTTTTGCAAGGTAATCTCAAAATTAATAGTGTGTAGCTAATTATTTGGAGAAGGCAGTGCATAAGTCACTAAGAACACGGCAGTGCTGATTACTTCTCCTGAAAGGCAGGTAATTTTTTATAGCAAGCTTTTGACGTTATTCCCGTAGTTGTAGTCGTAATTACTGTTATTTACTTAGTCATAAGTAATGTAGTTTGTATTATAAAGTAATTTTTATTGTCATTATTAATCTTTGTACTAATATTTGGTCTGTCCTATGTATTGGTAGGTATGGTTTTACCGAAGCTTCTGGAACACTTGTACGATGAGAAACACCGCTGCCACACATGGATGACGAGTGACGTGGCTAGCCCTTCACCGCTCAAGCTTCAGGGGGAGGGATCCGTGGGCGCTGGACGAGCGTTACGTCCCAACCCTGTGGGCCACGGGCTTATTGCCCTTTACGAGGCTAATCTCCACTAGGCATGAGTTCACCATCGATGAGTAGGCCCGAGACGCACACATTCCATTTTCGATAGAATGAGATGATAGTCAATCTGAAGAACATCGCATTCTTGATCAGTCTCCCTCTCGGGGGTGACGCACTTGTTATAGCCCCTACACTAGCCGACCGGAAGGAGATGTTGGTGGACCGATTTGTCCGGTGTATCTCGGAGAGTGCTCGTGGCATCCCTCATACTTGGCTAAATAATTTCAGTGTGTACCCGCAGGTTGCACCATTGGAGGTCATCATGACGCACCTCGTCGCGTTTCTCATCTAGCTCTTTGGTTGGAGCATGTTTCCAGCCACACGCGGCGATATTTGCAATGCCGAATTCATCGGCCTCGTCGAGTCTTTGGTGGACGCAAAGTTTGGGGCGATGCCTTGATACAGCTGGGGATTAGCGGTTCTATACACCACGTATCAGGGGTTATGTGACGCTTGCCAGCACGCCACTACTGGAACCCCCAATCTGGCTATCTGCTATGTGCTATCGGACGTCTGACCAACGTGACGCCAGTGCACCGTTCGGTGAGTTCACCGATCTAATAGACGGGCCCACTATGGGCATCTGGTGGACTGCTGCCCATCTGCGGTGGGCGAAGGGCAAACTGTTGAGGTGCTACTTGCTATGGCACAACGACGACATGGTACGGACTGGCGGCCAATGCTCGTAACCATTATCTTTTTTTCTGGTATTCTCCTATCCCCTCTCAACATGTTACTTCTCGCTCCCACCACTCTTCCACGACGACAAACAAGCATGGGTGCCGGGTATGCACCAACACCCCAAAAATTAGGAAAAAAAATATACGGAACAGTTCGGCATTTGGGCCAAATCTCAGGTCTATTTGGTGTGGACCCCATTTGGAAGCCTAGCCCATGCACTTCCCCACCTTACTTTAGCCTCACTTCAGTCCACTTGCTACTGCCCCCAACAAACACACCGAGCATGTCCTCTCCTGCACCCTCCCCCTCCCTCCCTCCACCATGCCCATTCAACTAAGAGTAAATTTGTTCCATACCATCACAAAGAATCACGGGTTAGAAAATACCATTGCGAAGAGTTCGAACTTACAAATGCCATTGTAAAGAGAACAAATGCAAAATACCATCGCTATCCATTTTCCTGTTAGTTGCGTGCGAATTGACAATCCTACCCTTGCCCATATCTCTTTCTCCAACAAAACCTGCTCCACACACTATTCTTCTTCTCAGTTGAGACAGGAAGCAAGAAAGACAGGGGAGAGGGAGAAACGGGAGGGACACTGCAGGGGGAGATGGCGACGATAGCGAGCTCACAGTATGTTCCTAGGCACGGCGAATTCGAGGGAGGTGGTCGATGAAGCAATGGCGAATAGGGATGGCTAGAACGGGACGGTGACGGGGCTACAGGGCATGAAGGGGTGGACATGGCGGCGGTGGATCCTATCAGAATTGACAAGATTAGCCTGAACATGGCATGTTCCTGGATGAGAGGATCCCATTTTGTGTATAGGAGGGGTATAGAAGATGCTGAGGAGGCTAGCATCAGTGGTGACCATGGCGACGAGGTGGACGGTGGCGGCGGTGCTATACAGTTAACGAGGTGCACTACTACAAAAAAAAAAGGGTTATCCTGGATGCCTCATCACAGATAGTTCAACACAAACCATCTGTCACACGCCGAATACTATTCACATGCGTGAACAATACCCTAAGTACTGTAGCAGATACTTGTGGCAGGATTAGATTAGTTAGGATAGAGATAAGAATAGTTAGTTTCCTTATTATATGGGTTTTTGATCTTATAGCTATATTCCATCTATTAGATATATGTTTCCTTAGAAGTAGAGATTATTTTTAGAGGTCAAGTCGAGGAATCTCTGTAAAAGAGACAACATATATCTATTATCATCAAGTAATGAATAATGAAGAAATATTCCCAAGTTCCCTAACTTTGGTCTCTCCCTTAGACTGGCTACTCTAGATCCATCCCTTCCCCCAATCGATGCCCTCCTTCACCTAGCACTTTTCTACATCAAATCATCGCCGTCCGATCTCTCTCCGATACATGTTTATCCCATTATGAACTAAGATTCATGACATCGTCAGTGATAAATTTACCATAGACGGTTTTATAAGATGGACCATCTAAGTTCATCGTGATGAAAAGAACCGTCTGTGATGACCTACTTATCACAGACGATTTTTATTTCGAATCGTCTATGATATATCACAAATGGTTCAGAATAAAAATTGTATGTGATGTCTATATTTATTACAGGCAATTTTTGTTTTGAACTATCTGTGGTGACCTACTTATCACAGACGATTCTTTACATAGAACCGTCTATGATAATATTTCAACTTACCCGCTCTCACCGAATTTGAATTTTTCGTTCATCTCGTTGGATTTGCTCTTTAAAATAGAAAGCTTGGTTGTTCTTTTCCTCATCTCCTCTTCTCTCTTCTTACTTCTCCTCCTCCACTCCTCTTCTCATCTCCTCTTCTCTCTTCTCACTTCTCCTCCTTCACTTCTCCTCATCAAATTTTTCCTTAAAAATAGAAGGCTCGGTTGGCACGTCTTCTCCTCATCTCCTTTTCTCTCTTCTCACTTCTCTTCCTCGACTCCTCCTCTCCTTTCCCACCTCTTCTTCAATCCCATCCATCCGATTTTTCTATAACTTGGATGCCCAAAAATTCGGCCCAAAAATATAGACTTAGCCAAGTTTTTGAGCATCCAACCATGATAAAAATGCAGACTTAGCCAAATTTTAGGCATCCAACTATGATAAAATTACCCACTTTTTTAGCTCTAGTACAGCTATCACAGACAGTTTTTTTACCAAGAAACATCTGTAATAACTGATTATTACAGATGACTCTAGTTTCAAATCGTATGTGATAACGGACGATCACATACGGTTCTAGTTCTGAACCGAATGTGATACAATTTTCACAGACGGTTCAAAAACTGTCTGTGAACAACCCCTATTATTACTGATCCATGAAGTCAGATGGTTTAAGGAAGCGTCTATGATGATGGTTTCGAACCGTCTGTGATGAACTTTTATGTGGCAGTGTGGGGGCTAGCATCAGCGCGTTGACGTTCACCTCATGAACAAGAAGGAACGATAAGAGGTCAAGTTTGTAGCAAGCAAGGCAGGTGCTTCCTCCCACCCCATCATTTCCATATGACCCACCACGTTGATCTCTCAATCCGATAATCTATGTCGATATCTGTTCACGTCATATCGTGTTTCACATCTCGATCCTTTTATTCCCAAATTTAATTTGATAATTTTGCTCACAATAGCCAGAAATCAAGTTTATTTTTTCCTCACCTTGGATCTAGTCTCGTTGTTGCCATTTGTTGCCTACGGTGAGTTTTTGACCAATTCACCCAAACCAAAGTGTCCCCTTGCCGTGTTCTATATTTTGACACACTCAGATCCCATGCTAGATCACAAATCAGCCTCACCCTTGAGCACCCAAAGCGCTATCTTCGTCATGCCCGCTACCATCGCCATGCCTATTTTTGTCTACGATGTCCCTCTCCCAAACCACCACTACCATTGGTTTCCTTGCGTTGGGCACAACCCATTTTTCCTATCTCCCGTGCCTCCGCACTCCATTCCCATAGACCATTTCCACCCAACGGGTTGGTTGGCTCTTCTCGTGCTCTTCTTCTCTTCCAGAGAAGGAAGATGTGTCCTATCCTCTCTCTCTCTCTCTCTCTCTTGCTCTCACCCAATGATAAATAAGTCCCACTCCCAAGATTTTTTTCTAGATCCAAGGGCTAGGATTTTGTGCGGCTAGATCTAGTGGTTGAGGTGATTTTTAATAGTGCTTTGGTGGCTTTTCTGAGGATATATGTTTGAGAGGTCTAACCCTAGATGAGTGAGAAGGAAGAACGCAGGGGTAGTGTTGGTATTTATTAAATTTTCTCTCTCCAAGAAAGGCTCTAACGGTTTTTTAGATAAAAATATGATAGAAATAGCATTTTTCATAGGTTTTCGTGTTTGCGATGGTATTTTCTAGTCAACCTTATTTGTAATGGTATTTTGCAAGTCACGAAAATTTGTGATGGCACTGAACAAATTTACTCTTCAAGTAAACCCTAACCTAACCAAAGCAAGTCAGCAACTTGGTCGATGACGTTGCGCTTGGTGCATGGCAGCCGATGACACGCGGCCGTAGGTGAGGAGAGGACCAACCGACCAGGCAGCGTGGCACCAGGCACAACACAGCATAGCGCGGCAGTAGGCGAGTAGGCGCGACGCAAAAGCGACAGGTGGTTGTCGGCGTGACAGGCAGCAAGCACAGTGCGTCACGGCATCACCTGACCTTGGTATTATTGGAATTTGGATTTGGAAAATTGGGATTTGTGGAATGTTACGATTGGAAATTTGAAAAAATATTGTGATTTGTGAATGTAGATCAACTGAGCAAGTTGAATCATTGAAACTCATTGGGGTTCTCATTGTAATACTGCTTTGCAAATTATTGGTATGTATTCTATAGTCTGCAAAGCAATTATAAAAATTGGAAAAAGATCCCTCTCTAAAGAATAAATGTGGGAGCCTTTGAGTCCTTTGATTTTGTTTTCATCACAAACTTGATGCTAGTCATACTTGGATACACATATGATTTGTGTCAATCATTGCAAAAGAGGGACTATGATATTATTAATGCTATGTCACTTGCTAATTTGGTTGAGAACTGATTACAACATATGAGGAGTCATGAGTGGAAAGTATTTGTATTGTGCTTTGACAAATTTTGATCTTACACATTGGAATTATGATGCTATGAACCCATTGTACAAGGCTTTGGAATTGTTTGTGTAAAGTGTGCACTCCCATTGAAAGATTTCTAGGCCTGTTCTTTTTAGCTTCTAAAAGCTACTTTTTGGTTTTTCTACAGTAACTAGCTTTTAAATAGAGTATTGTTTTAAAATAGGGTCTACTAGTTAATTGTAGTACATAATGTACTGACTTCATTTATATCTGCAAAAATATGTGAGTTTTTGTTACTCTGTAATCTCTCGCACAAACAGCCCAAAAGCCACAAGCTGCAGCCAAAAGTCATAAACCGCAGCCAAAAAGAACAAACCCTAGTTCCACCACTGCCCACCCAGACACCACCCACAACATTGTTTGTGTGATAAGTTCACCTCTCTGTGGCTTTGTTCAAAAGTGTTATGGATTTGGCTATAGCTTTTGGCTGGTTACGAAAGAGATTGAAGAAGTAAGAAACACTCATGTTGAGAAGCCACTCCATCAAAGTGGCTCTTGTAGTGATTCTTACAAACGATTTATAGAAACCACCTTAACAAGTTACTATGATCAAAAATCGGCTTCTAAAAGCCAGAAGCTATTTAAAACAGGCATCCTGTTGTATTTTACTGGTCTTTACGAAGTTAGCTTCATATTGCATCGTTTCGGCCTCTCCCGCCTCGATGAAACCTGATCTCAAGTGTCAACCCCAAGCAGGGCCGGCTCTTGGGGTAGGCCGGAGGGGCGCCGGCCTAGGGCCCCAGGCCAGGGAGGGCCCACCCCCCCTCCCCCCGCGCCAGACTACGGCCAGAGCCCAGTCCCCAAAAGCCTGCATGCATGCGTTTTGTGATTGCGACGTTTTGTGATTGCAGCCGGAGTATTCATGGGCTGGCTCAACGTGACAACATTTTGTGATTGCCCCAGTCCTAATGGCTCAACGCCTCGACCGCTCGACGCTTCGACTAACACCAAAAGAACGTCGCGCCGTCGCGCCGATCCGTCCGCGGGCTGTGGCTTCGACAGTTCGACGTGATCGTCTCCTGCGCCTGCGCGCTGCGCCGACATCGTGACCGTGAGGCCGTCGCAGCCCGAGAGTCCCGATCAGGCGATTCACCTTGCCATCTGCATCCGTCGCCCCGCGGCCCCCGCCTCCCGATTGCTTATTTGCTCGTCGCCTCTTGGATCTCAGTCGCCGTCTGGTTTCTCTGAATTCTCGATTCCATCTGCATCCGTCGCATCGCCGAGGTCAGGCAAGTAGGCAACAATTTACATCTATTTGAGGATGTTTGTCGCTCCTATTTGAGCTAAATTAATTCTTACTAGTTACATTTGGTTTATGAACTAGTTAGTACCTAATTAGTTTATCATGTTAGAACTATTGATTTGTGTCACTTTAGACAATATAAAGTTTAAACTGCATATTTTATAAGTAGAAAAAAAATTTATAGTAAAGAGCTCATAGAGCCGAATTCGCCCTAGGGCCCTTGAAAACGTTGAGCCGGCCCTGACCCCATGCATATCCATCGTCATATATGGTTGCATTTTGAATAACCCTCCTAGTAAATCACTTCCAGAGAAAAAAAATACACATCTAGTTCTAGAAAAATGAATGTGCAATTGCTACCTTAGGGATTATACCTTTCCTTTCTCATGCGCTCTCTCTCTCTCTTTTTGAAGTGTAAGGCCAGTCTCAGTGAGGGTTTCATGGAGTTTCATGGGCATTAAATACGCTGACATGGCATTGTATTGATGAAGAGAGAGATGATAAAAGTTTCATGGGAGTAGAGAGAGTTTCATGGGGATGAAACTCTTCTGTACTGTTTCCAAAATATGGGTGTGTTGGAAACTGGGACATGAAACCTCCACTGAGACTGGCCTAAGAATGGTTCTATTGCTTTTTTTCCGAGAATAGAATGGTTCTATGGTTTTCTTTATCAGCAACTTGTTCCCAAAAAAAAAAACTAGACGCAAATACTCCCAACGAAATTAAACAAAGTAGTTTGCAAATAATGTTTTTACACGAGACAGTGGTACTTCTCCTATCGTTCATCACTGTTCGCGTGCGTGTGGGCACGCAGGCCGACTAGGATGTGAGACCCCACGGTCCCCTCTGACATGACATTGGGCATGTTCTTTATCTTAAAAACTGATGACTTTTGGTTTTTACTACAGTAACTAACTTTCAAACAGAGTATTTTCTCAAGACGGAGTCTACAAGTTAAACGATCTACATGTTAACAGCCCAACATTTGTACTAGCTAAAATCGCAAGTGAGTATCTGTCTCTCCATAATTTGTACTATAAACAGCTAAAATTCAAAAATTTTAACCAAAAATCAGAAGCCGCAGCCAAAAGAAACACGGAAGGGAATAGTACGCGCAATGCTTTCAGCGATGAAAGGAATCGAGAGGGAGGCTTTGAAGCGCGTTCAAAGTCTCTGTCCATCTGCAGACAAGGGCGAGGTAGGTCGTCAGAACGACTCGATTTGATGTGTCTCGTCCATGTACGGGCCCTCCGCCCGCCTGTGTTTCTTTCCCAGATACTTCTCACCACCAAATGAATCGACAATGATCGATGCGGATGCTTATTCTTCCTTTCATTTCATTTCATTACTTTTAATCATGCTGCTTATTTTGACTTGATCGTGACTGAAGATTTTACGAAAACCAAATCGAGATTCACGGGTTTTTCGTGGGGAGGGGGAAGGAAAGACCTTTTATGTCACTTTGTGTTTAATTTAAGGTTTATTCTTTTTAACTTAGGACTTATGTCTCGTAACTTTTTTTTCTGAACAAATAAACTAAACAGCTTATTCGTCATCTTTTTGAAGCATGTTACCAAGGCAATCCTTTCGAATCGGCTTATCGATATTTGATTTGATCGCACAAATATTCGTTTTAGAGACAAAAACCATCAACCACAGCCATAAACCATCAGCCATAGCAAAAAAAAAACAGGCTCGTAGCCTAGGCCTTCCTCCTTGGAACATATAAAATCTAGATATATGCATCAACAACTCGCAATTAACATTAGCCAGACCACCTTTATAATCTTGCTCCCCAACCTGAGAAAATAGGATAAACAGCTATGTAGCATTTTTTTGTGCTCATTTGGGTTTAAAGCTTATGACATTTTTTTGCACTGTTTCATGTTTATTTTGCATTATAACTACTGCGAGGTTTTTCGGCGTAATTAAATTTTAAAAATGGAAAAATGAAAAAAAAGATATATCATTTTAGATAATGCAAAGGAATAAAGGAAAAAAGAAAAAGACAAAAATCATCAACCACAGTCATAAACCATTAGCTATAGTCGAAAAAACAGGCCCGTAGCCTAGGCCTTCCTCCTTGGAACATATAAATCTAGATATATCCATCAACAACTCGCAATTAACATTAGCCAGACTGCCAGACCACCTTTATAATCTTGCTCCCAACCTGAGAAAATAGGATAAACAGTTATGTAGCATTTTTTTTTGCTCATTTGGGTTTAAAGCTTATGGCATTTTTTTGGCACTGTTTCATGTTTATTTTGTATTGTAACTGTTGCGAGGTTTTTCAGCGTAATTAAATTTTACAAATGGAAAAAAAAAGATATATCATTTTAGATAATACAAAGGAATAAAGAAAAAAGAAAAGATAAAGATAAAAAAAATCAAAAAAATAGTAAAAAAATCAGAAAAGACGAAATTAAAAAGTTATAAGTTAAAAACTAAAAGTATAATCCCAAATGAACAGGGCCGATCGTATCTGATCTGACATGAAAGCAAGGAAATAAAGAATAGTAAAAGAAGGCTGGAAAAAGAGGCGTGCAAGGCAAGGATGGTTTGCAGGTGTCACTTGACAGGAGGTGATAAGCTAGCTAGGCAATGCAAACTTTGGGAGTTGATCGACCGATGGATCCAGCCGTGTTCACCGGTGCGACTGAGTAACTGATGATGCAGTGCAGCGTTGTGTGATCTGCAGAGATAAAGCAAGGTTTGGTGTAGCCAACACCAGCAACTCACATGATACATAAACAAAATGGAAGCATGCATCAGCAAGCAAGGCATCCACACGGTGAGTGCCAACTAGACAGTAGCAGCTGAATGACGGTAACACTTGCAGAGTTCATTCAGACACACTGAATCGCGCAGAAGGCAAAGGGCCTCTTCTTTTCGACCGAAACTAGTGACTTTTGTTTTTTATTATAATATCTAACTTTTAAACGGGGTATTTTTTTTAAGACGGGGTTTACAAGTTAATGTAGTACACGTTAAAAGCCTAACATCTGTATTAACCAAAATCGCAAACGAGTACCTTTGTCTCCATAATCTCTATCGTAAGCAGCTAAAATTTAAAATTTTTAGCCAAAAGCCGCAGCCGCGCCAAATAGTCCTTTTTATAGTTTATACCGACCAGTATTTGACGAGGTAATGGCTACTGGGCTGTCGCACAAGCAAATTGCAGCGTTGAAATGCGGTGGCTTGGGCTCCAGAGGTGGGCTGTATGGGGACGGACAGCTGATACACTGGGCTGTCTCTCCCTGATGCAGTGCTGCTGCTTCGTGTCTCGCCTAGTTGGCTGGTAATGGCGCTGAGATGCTGCGATCGCTCAGGCCAGCTGAATCTAGCCTTGTGTCACTACATCTGAGCATGAAATAGCAAGAAGGATCGAGTGCCCGTCGGTCGGCGACGGCGGCGGCGGCGGCGTGTAAGTAGTTGCCAGCTTCCTTCCGATTCGGGGAGAAGGCTGCTGCTGCTGTCTTCCATGGTGCCCAGCCGTGCGTGGGCATTTACATTCTTGGGCGGTTTTAGCCAGATTCTTCTCTCTTTATGGCTCTCTCAGATAAACAAATAAACGGAACTGTTTTTTATTAAAGTTTTGAAGTGGTTTATCAAAACAGTTTTTTAAAATAGCTTATTAGTTTATTGGTATTTGATTTATTTATACATGTACTTATGTTAAGACAAAAACCATAAGCTGCAACCGAAGAAAAGCGCAGGTTAGTGGAATACCATATGACTGACTGCTACACTGGAAAGGGATCTCGGTCGTCCACGAGAACGCATCTGCGACTGGCAGGCGGTAACATTCAGCCAGGAACTAGCTAGTCATTTTTTTTTTGTTCCATAGCATTGAACTGAAATCATATAACACATCTAAAAAGAAAAGGATATCGGTCTTGTTCAAGAATGTGCATGCAATCAACCATTAGGGCATGTACAATTCACAGACTGGTACCATCTTTATCGTGCCAGCACAGTAGAATCATCCGACGTGGACCGTAATTAAGGAAGGAATAAACGCAAGCTGTCCTCTCGCGAGGCGACGGCCCGCGCTCGTGCTCCCAGGCGAAACCACCGGCGTTGCGAGCGTTGTACGAGCCGTTGTCTCCTCCCGACGCGAAGCGGATCCAGATGCGGGCGCGCGAAAATGGCAGCGATTTCCTTCCAAGCGCGCCAAATCCAGATCCAGATTCGGAAGAGCCAGGGTGTGGCGGCGGCTCGGAAGAGGAAGGGCGTAGCACCAGGCGGTGGCAGCGCAGGAGAGGAAAGCGGCGGCGCCGTGCCGCAGGAGCAGCACCAAGCGGCGGCGGCGCAGGAGAGGAAGGCAGCGGCGGCGCAGGAGAGGAAGGCCGTGGCATCGGCAGGGGAGCAGAAGCGGACGACGGCGGTGCCGGAGGGGAAGGGTGCTGGCTGCGTGGCGACACCGTCGGAGCGGACTGGTGCAGGCTGTGCGCCCGTCGAAGCCGCACCGTCCTTCACCGGCGGGAGCAGCGTCTTCACCGGCGCCCCCACCTCCCTCGGCTGCTTTCCACACCCGTACTACACTCAAGGCTCCACCGGCGGCGGCCACATCTTGCCAAATGCAACCACCTGGGGCCAAGGTGCTGCTGGTAGCCCGATGAACCCATGGACGCATCCTCAATCTACGGAATCTCCAACCTGGTATCACATCATTCCCTCAAAATCTTGCTGTTTTTGCACCGAATTGAGACTGATATGATCATCTAGGTGATATGGGCTGCATCCAGCAGATTTGCACCGGCTCATATTCTCATCAGTTACTCGATGCATTAGAAGTTCATTCTTTCTGTTGATTTCAAACATAGGGAAAAAATTGTCTGTTGATTTCAAACATAGGGAAAATTTTTCCAATACCACTGTATCGAGTTGACTGTATGAAAATGAATATATGTTGCTTGACTGTTTGTTGTCACCACAACTTATGATAGCAGTCCATTGATATGTGATTCTAATTATTCATCTACTTTTGCAGGGACAACAACCCACATCCCCCTGGTGAATTTTTGAGTTTTTTCAACAACCAGTCGCAAATGTCACAAAATTTCCATTTAGTCGGTGGTCCTTCTCATTGTGCACCTTTCAAGGCTCCAAGGCCTGTGGACATTGGAGGTTCTCCAAGGCCAGACCAAGTTCCCATTGATGTGGACAGCGGGGATGAGGTCGGTAGGACTGAGAAGCGAACTCTATGGACACGTTAGGCTGGTGAGTTTCGGTACAACAACATGGTTCAATAAACTTGCATCTCATTTTCGATGTGATAACATTTTTCTATACAATTGCAAATGAACTCTTGGTTGGAAAATTCAACGGACTCAGCTGTTGGAGCCGATAGGAAGAACGATCAGTACTAGGGTGATGTTGCTAAGACATACAACATGACAACCCCAACACATGACAACATGACAAAAGATGAGCATGTTGCTGCACTGAAGTGTTTGAGGAAGCGGCTGTTTCCTAACTGAAATTTCATACAACAGCGCTTGATGCTTTTATTTAGTTGAGGTATGGTTTAACTGAAATTTCATACTATAGACTATTCTAAATTATTAACAGACAGGGACAATAGAAGGCCTGGGATAATTATATGGACCTTTTGATCCACTCCTATGTGTTCAAGCATGGCATTACAATTGTCTTGTTATGAGTTAAAGCGTACTGTTGTCTTGTACTCTAGTAGTTATGAAACCAGCCTGCTATTCTAGTCGTATCACTGCGGAAGAAATAGGGATGATCTAGCAAGGAAATACAAATTGTCTTATTATAAGTTATGACATGACCCTGAAATTAATTTGTCAGAGGAAACAACAAAGCTCTGAGCAAGTTGGCCGACCTTTTCCATGTCCTTCCAAGCTTGGCCGGCCTAGAATTGACAATCTGATACTCTCAATAGCATATTTCATTACCTTACCATATTAGAAATTAATTAGCAAAATCAGATCTAGATTGTTGTACATCTTCCCTTGTTCATTGACATGTTCTGATGTTCACTAACTTGTGTGTTCTGGTTTTGTCTAACCATTTCTCGTTGGCAATGATCCCTGCGCTAGCTAACTTGACTGGCAGACATTGGCGGTCTTCATGAAGACAGTAACGGCTCCTCAAAACGGAGAAAGACAAATTATTTGCATTGAAGCAAGAAGGGGCGAGGAAGGATGTCGAGTGCGCATTTGGCGTGTTGCAATCCCGTTTTGATATTGTTCGTCGACCAGCATGATTATGGAAGCAGGGGGACATTATCAACATAATACAAGCTTGTGTTATCCTTCATAATATGATAGTTGAAGATGAGAAGGAATTGGTTAAAATTCCCTTGGACATGAATGAGAATGCGAGTGCAACAATAGTGCTGCCACCTGAAGTGTGTACCAGCAATAATCCTAATCCATGCTTTGCAGAGGTGCTTCGGAGAAATTCCGCTATCCGTGCTCAGCCAACACATAGACAACTCAAGAAGGATCTAGTCGAGCACATATGGCAGCGCTATGGCCACAACTGAAATTAGACCTACATGATGTAATCGTACTGTATTTTATTTGATTTATGAAAAAACTAATATTATATATATATATATCATTTATATTGATGGTTCTAAAAAATAGTGTAATTATGTTCATCTTATTTATGCTTGATATGTTTGGTATCAAGAAGCAACACAATGGTATACAGAAATCATATTCATGCTTGATCATGGCTGTATGCATGCATTTAACAGTTTGCAAACAGTCAAATAGACGATCCATTGTACAAGCTGTCTATTCAGTTGTCTGTGTGTAAAGTGGAAAGAACTTGTAGATAGCAACCTGTCTGTGGGTTGTACATGCTCTTACACGTCTTCAGACTTCTCCCCCACCAAAGAGTCAAAAGAAAACAAGAATCTGCGCACCCCAAGTAGAGAGGAATCTAACAGGGCATCCATTGCTTGTTCAGAAAGCTCCATTCTTCTCAACCCGCACACCACTGACCACTGCACTGCGGATAAGGCATGGATTGCATTGCAAGGGCTTCTGCTCTGCTCCTCTACTCAAAACACTTGGCCCTGATCACCCTATCACTTGGCCCCGTACAAACTGTTCTTAGATTTTTGCGGTATCATTCGGGAATAAATAAAGAAGCCGAATTATCTTCTTTTTTTCTTCCTAGGGCCAGTTTGGCAACGGCTGTGACTTATGACTTTTGGTTGAAATTTTTAAATTTTAGTTGTTTACGGTATAGATTACGAAGAGATAGATACTCATTTGCGATTTTAGCTGGTACAGATGTTGGGTTTTTAACGTGTACATCGTTTAACTTATAGACCCGGTCTTGAGAAAATACTCCATTTAAAATTTAGGTACTATAACAAAAACTAAAAACCGTCACCTTCGGAGAAAAAGAACAGGCTCTCAAAAGGAACAGCATCAGTCTATCAGAAGGTATCACTTCCATCCCATCTTATTTCTTGTCCAAAACGCGCCAGGTCACCAAACAAGCTCACCATCCGTAGCAACCGAATCGTCGTTTCGTAGAAGGCACAAAGAACAGAAACAGTCACTTTCATCGAATCTCAGAACCACTTCAATTCTTCCCAAATCATGAACACTACTGGTAATGCCAGAAATTCACCAAATATCTAAATAGAAGCATCCTAAACAACACATACAGGCGCGTCGATAATTAATTGCCTGGGGTTAGATACACCTTGCAAATGTCCAGTACAATATTAGGATTCATGGACCTGTGCTGGCTCATGGATTATAGTAATCACCAGGGCATGACAAGAGTGTGGACTGACTGCACCAGCCTTAAATCATGTCTCCCGTGTTCACCAACCAATCCTAGTTTATGCATGCAGCTGTCAAATGCGAGGCCAATTAAGCATGTTCTTGACAATATGCTATTCACTTTGCAAATATGTTCTTGGCAATCAAGTATGTCTGAACAAATTGAGAATTTGCAGCAAAATGGCATACTCCTGTGTGCCTTTCAAAAGGAACCTACTTTTTATCCTTGCAAAGACAGGCCAGTCTATCAAATCTGCCACATGAAGATGGCATATTCTGCCTACATCCACAAACTTCTCTGTCTACCTTTCCTGTACCAAAGCATCATCCTCTACCGAACAACCAACGACAAGCTGTTACTTGAAGATTTAGAGATTGGCTATTAAGTATATAGCGACATCTAGCAATGGCAGACTTGAACTAAAACAATGATTGATGAGTTATATTCACAGAAATTAGTATCCTGACCAAGTCATTACAACAGATGGGAAAAAAGAAAAGAAAAGATCTATCTCATAGCTATGATATATTAAAAAAGAATGGGAGGTGAAAGAAAAGTCCTCTCCGAATGCAGCGCATTCATCTATTGCTCGGGAATCAGCTTCAGGACAAGTGAAGTAAATTTCACTGTCCCACACGGCATCATCCACAAGAGACACATCAGAATCCATCTGTATGATCCATCTGTCAAGACTCAAGAGACACATGTCTCCTGAGCTAGTAGTGTACCTCTTCTTCCTGACTGGCATGGGCGTTGATGGAGACAGCTCAATGATGTGATGCCGATGAAGCATGGTGAATAACTCAAAAGTCCAATACGGTAGAAGTAAGGTTCATCAACAGACCCAGAGCACTAGGAGCAAACTTCCTAGCAAAGAGGTAGCAGACGGAAGTGGGCTTCGAGTTGTAGGTGCATCGTGTACCATTATTCCTGATGGCCTGGATGAACTCCACATTGATGTTCGCAGCACCATATGTTGCTGGATGCGGGCCTCCTCTTGACCAATCAACCCATGTGATGGTCCTGTTGGCATTCAGGGACCCATGGAACAAATGAAGATAAGTCGGTATGTAATGTTCATCTGGGTAGCACGACGGTCTGCAATGCTTCCGGAAGATCGAGTAGTATTTGTAGTCCGCTACTACTCGAACAGCCAGCTCACGGTTAAGCTCAAACCACTCCGACCCTTTTCTCCATTGGCTTGGCAAGATGTGAGGGGCCATCCGACGGTTGTAGCGGCCAGCACATTGCGGGGTGTCGATGTTATAAGACTCGACAAAGCTGTGCTCAGAGTTTATAAGGTACTCATAGACGGTTGGGAAGTTGAACACTGGAATGCAGCTCTCTGAGAGCAGGACAAAACGCTCATTCGAGAAATCCAACAAGGCATTGGCCAGCAGGCGCTTCTCAGCATCTACAAGCGTTATCGATCCCCAAGACACTTCCTGCATTGGCAAATGGCAAGGAACAGATATTAGAATGAGAAATAAAGCTGTCTGTTCATCGGGGGACTGAAAAACATAGAACAGATGCACGCGTTACATAAGTTCGGTAGCACTGCTCTGAAATTTGGAAGGTGATATTTTAGCTGGAAAGAGGAAGAAAAAGGCGATTAACATATCGCTCCAAAAACCCGCTTTATAAAATCCTAACCATAGGGCAGCCCAAATGCCTTGACTGATTATTAAGTGGATATAATTTAACCGGAACATTGCCGATCAAGCATCTCTACATCACATTATGTAATATTCGTGAACACCACTAGTTACAAAGCCAATCAAGCAGTTTACCAGCCAAGCACGGGGACAAGCAAGCATATTCCCCCGAGAGCAAATCCTCCCCCATTTGCACACATATCCCAATCAACTTGAGCACATGGGCAACCACCAACTAGCATGACAACCGGCCAACACTTGTTCGATTCACACCACCAAGGGACCAGCTATCCAATCAATCACGCGTTGGCGACGCAATGCGACTAATTCGCAAGCTGCGTGATTCGATTACAACGTAATGCAATGCTAATGTGGTAGATTAAGAAGAGAGACCAATAAATCAAGGCTGACCTCGCTGGGGATCTGGCGGCCGTAGAAGGCGGAGCTCTTGGAGACGTTGAGCTTGTAGTCCGGGAGGGTGTGGACGTAGACGGAGTAGAGCCCCTGGTGGCCGCGGAAGAAGCGGTCCCAGAGCGGCGCGAAGGGGAGCGGGCCGCGGGTCATGAAGAGGAAGGCGACCTTGGGCACGCGCTGGAACGGGAACTCCTCGGCCTTGGGAACGAGGGAGGCTCGCCAGAAGAGCTCCTCGTCGGACATGGTGTGGGCGAGGTGGGGCGGGTGGACGAAGGACTTGAAGGTGGGGGCGCAGTCGGCGCGGTCGCAGGCGCCGTAGGTGGTGGCCGGGAAGAAGAGCTCGGCGTGGGAGTTGTAGTAGTAGCGGGAGACGTTGGCGCTGACGGAGAGGCCGATGACGACGCCGGCCATGAAGATGACCATGGCGGTGACGAGCTTGACGAGGCCCGTGGACCAGTCCTTGCGCGGCGTGGGCGGGAAGTAGTCGGCCTCGACATCGGCAGCGCCGGCGCCCACCGCAACGCGGGACTTGAGCATCGGCTTGGACTCCCCCCACATCATCATCTACTTGCTCCCGGCAGCAGCAGCAGCAGCAGCAGCAGATCAAGAAAGGGACCGAGCCGCCGCAATATGAGGCGCGGCGGCGAGATCGGGCAAGAAAGGTGGGATTTTGACGGGCCCGCCGCGACAGCCGAATCCGCGGAAAGAAGGCTGGCCGATCTCCTCTCACCGAACCAAATCGCAAGCGGATCGAACCCGACGCGAGGGGCGCGGAAAAAGGCGACGCCTTTATAGCGCAGGCAGGCGCAGCAATACGGGAAGGAGAGGAGCAAGACTCTCTCTCTCTCTCTCTCTCTCTCTCTGTGTGTGTTTGTTCCTTAGTGGCTAAGGAGGCGGAGGAGGAGGAGGAGGAGGAAGGGGGGAAGCGCGTGGAGGAGGAGGAGGAGGTCGCTGTCGATTGGATCCAGCTCCGGTCCGCGGCTGGAGTGACGCGGCGGTATTTATGGATGGAGATTTCTCCAAGTGGTGTGGTGGTGGTCGCCGCGGACGGCGAGAAGGGGAAGAAGAGGGGAGAACATAATGATCGATGCGAAAAGTCGAGCCTTTTCTCCTCCTCCTCTGCGTCGGCGTGCGGAGAAGCGGGCTGGGCTGGGCACCTGAGCCAGCCCAGCGATACTGCCTTGCGTCCTCTCCTTCCCGGACAGTTTTGACCCTCCCTCGTTGTAGAGCCGTTTTTTAGTTAAAATTTATAATTTTTAGTTACGATTTATAGTTTTTAGATTATTTATATAAGAGATTTTAGAGTAACAGAAACTTACATACAGTTTTTATTGATATAAATGAAGTCGGTATAGTATGTACATCTTATCTTAAAAAGATACTCTATTTACAAGTTAGTTACTGTATAAAAACTAAAAAATAATTTTTAGAAGTCGAAAAGAATATACTTGTACTCTTGCACTGCCTCCTGCTGCTGCAGCATTGCATAGCACAAGTGCCATTTGCAGGCGACCCCAACAAAAGGCTTCATTTGGTAAGCAATGATTTCATGGCCTGCATTACGATGCGCCGCCTCGATAAATTCTAGCAACACTAGCTACTCATCCTTAAATTTCGCAACAAGAAGTCTGCGCGCATGTGCCTGCCTGCCTGCCTGCCTGTTCATTGCGAATCGGATGCTTGCTTTTAGGGCAGTCCCAATGCTTGAAACTATGACTAGTTTCTAATCTTCTAAGACACTATGATACAAACTACAACTCTAATCCATAGTTTCTTCGTGTGGGACCAGATCGAATCGTGACCAATTCTTTTCATCTCCTTCCTACACATGCATTGGCTGTTTCTTCTAAGACACTATGATAAGAAACCAGGTTCGCTGCAGCGCATGTTTTGCTGGTTTCCTCAGCCTTGGACCTCGTGAAGAAACAGTTTCCTCATGAAGAAACTGTTTCCTTATCTCTCCTCTTTAATTACTATGCCATGTCATCAAAATGCTTATGTGGCAAGCCTAATTAATGTATGAAACTATAGCATTGGGACTGCCCTTAACTAGCTATCTACTTCCAGCATCACTGTACGTACATACGTTTATTTTTTTGGCTCGCCCTAAGCCATATAGCCCCCAACCAAACAATTAAGATGCCACTCATTTGGACTAAAAAATAATAGTTTATAAATAAATTATATTATAGTTAAAAATAGCTTATTTAGCAAAAAATAAAAAAAATAGAAGAGATATATTAGCTTATCACAGATAATACAACTGAATACGAAAAAACCGACAAAAAAGCTCAGGAAATTAAAAATCAAAAAATATGAAATTTACAAATAACTAATAACTAGAAGCTCAAACGGAAAGGAACTGATCTAAACCGACCTACAGCAGACAGGGAACTATATATATATATAAATGGCTGGCATTCACGAGGAAAAGGTTGTAGAGTGTACCTTCACACCAGCCAATACGTACGCACAGATCTACACACACCCCCGTCTGCAATCACTGAGCGCAAGGCATCTTTCCCTGAGAAACATAGACAAACAGCAGATTAGAGCAAGTTTAATAATACAGATAGCTGCTACCTCCAATACATTTTCATGTCATCAAAAGATAATGATACAGTCAACTCATACAATAAGCTAGCTATAAGTTGTCTCCACAAGAGCTCTCAATCATTTAATACATACATGGGTATTGATAATTTAATACATGCATGGGTATAGCAATTAGTTCTATGGGTATATGCATGGATAATGCATCTTTTCCTGTGCTATAGCCTGACTCTTGCATGGGAGTCGGCTTGGCTCTCTCTCTCCTTTTCTCTCCCCTCCACATAGGACTATGCTGACATGGATTCCCTTGTAGCTAGCCAGCCTTATTAAACTTGCTCTTATGAATCCGTTCATATTATTTTTTCTAATAGTTTTGGCTCTAGTTTATAAATAGTAACAACTTATATAAAGTCATGCAGAGAAACTCATACGATTTTGGTTAGTATAAATAAAATCACTATAGTGCATATTACAATCGACTAATAGACATCGCTTTGAAAAGATATCCATTTGAAAATTAGGTATTACAGAAAAACTGTTTATTATAGAAAGATAGCTTTAGAAGCCAATATGAATACGACCATAATGCTCATCGACAGCTCCTTTTTTTTCTTATAAATTTGGCATTTTCTGACCAAAGTACTATCTGATATATACTGCATGCGTAAGCATGGAATATGAATGGAGACAGAATGTTGGTACGTAGCTAGGACCGTTGGTTCGAATCGTACTACGCGCGTGTCTGCCTCTGGTCTGATGTGGTCTGGTCTCGTTGCCTCCAACGTTCGAGCTGCATGCATGCGTATCAATCAGTTCACTTGATTCTCTACCGTTGGTTTCCGTCCGTCTAGTAGGTTTTTTAAGTGTAACTTATAGCGTGATTGGTTGCCTGTGTAGACCCTGAGCCAGGCCTGCCTGATGCAACTCGCTCTTGTTTGGTTGGCTGTTCTTCTCTCGAGCCAAGCCCTCCCGACAAAAGATTCCCTTCCTAGCCTGGCCGTACGGAAACGAGAATTACTTTCGTTCCTCCCTGGCCTGGCTGGCGGGATCCATTCTGGCTACACCCTACAGGGAACCAAACGCGCCCTTATAGCCTCTGATTTAAAATTTTAAATTCTAACTATTTACAAGAGAATACAGAGAGGTATTCGTATGTAATTTCAGTTGATATAGATAAATTCGGTACAGTGTCTACTACAATTGACTTGTAGACGCCGTCTTTAAAAAACAAACTGTTTGAAAGTTAGTTACCATAGCATAAACCAAAAGCCTTAGTTTCTATAGTATAAACCTGTTCACTTGATTACCTACAATTGACTTCCAACGTTCGAGCTGCATGCATGCATATCAATCTGTTCACTTGATTACCGACCGTTGGTTCCCGTCCGTCTAGTGGGTTTTTTAGAGTGTACCTTATAACTTTTGATTTAAATTTTAACCATTAACATGAGAGAGTACAGAAAGATACCCATGTCTGATTTCAACTGATATAGATAAATTTGGTACATTATCTACTATAATTAACTTGTAGACCGCGTCTTTAAAAAATAAACCGTTTGAAAGTTAGTTACTATAGCATAAACCAAAAACCATAATTACTATAGTATAAACCAAAAGCCATAAGCCTAAAAAATCCAACCGACATCTTCTTTGTAACGAACCTATTTTTAAGAATACGGCCGAGAAGTTCCCATAATAGTATAGGAGTACAATTGCAGACAGAAAGAGTATCATGTATGCTTATGAGTGTTGTGGCTACAGACCAAACAGAGAGAGAGATGGTAGTGGAGAGTGATGAAGATGAATGTAATGGCCTGGGTCCTCCCCATGGCCTGTACTCATATATATATATATATATATATATATATATATATATATATATATATATATATATATATATATAGACACACACACACACACATGAGGAGTGCTTTTACAGTTATACCCTTACATCTGGTTATCCCCACTGGGGCAGTTATGTCATTACACATGGTCTATTCTGGGCCTTATAATCTCCTACCAGGCCTGCTGGGTTTAGGTGGGGGCCATCCCTACGACAGGAGCCTCTCATGGTAAAGGGCTTCACAAGGCCGAAGCCATGTTGCCGAGTCCTTTGGCCCCCTCCGTCCCCGCGGCCTGTAAACTTTTCCAAACTTCCGGGGCTGCGCTGTAGCCGAAGCAGACGTGCGCGCTGCTGCGACGCTTGGACTTCCGGCCGTCCACGTGGGACTAATGTGTGCATTAAGTGTTTGAAAGGATATGTTCAAATAGCAAAGAAAGAGGCTCACAAAATATCCCATGAAGATTCAAGATTTCTAGGACGACAAGGTAAATAGTTTAGGTATCTATTTTGTTTGAGTTAGCACTTGGGACGGAAACCAGTGCATATGAGAAGGTGTACAGCAAGCGAGCTCTTCCTATTGCAGCATATTCAGAGTATTATGACCAAGCTGCTGAACGGACACTGGGGACGACAAATGGCTTACTTCCTATTCCCAGCCTTGTTAACAGGATCATCAACCACACCATTCTTCCCAAGAGTGGGAATTATGATGCTATTCGTGGCCACGCGTGGAATGTAATTGATTACATTATGCGCGGCCAAAAGTTTGATGTAGTGGATCTTATCATCAGGGGGATCGACGCCAATAAGAATGACAAGCAGAAAAGGATCAACTTTGCTCCATTCATCATGGCGGTGATCATTAGGAAGACTGGATACCGAGGAGCACTCTGCACCCCGCACAAGCCATACAAGCCGCGTGCAGAGCCTCCTGTTCCTGCTCCTGTTCGTACCCGTGCTCAGGCTCAGCCTCAGCATCAGGCAGCTGCTGATCCTCCTCCCCAGGGCGAGGGCGACGTGTCGCTTTCCCAGATTTACTCTGCCATACTCAGGCTGGAGGAGCGCCAGGATGTCTTGATCTCCACTGTGTCTTCCCTTGGTGATCGCGTATCAGCCTTGGAGAGCGCAGTTCAGCCGCCTTCTCCAGTTCGTTATGGTCGTCGCACTCGTCGCCGTGGTCCTCCTTCTCCCAGTGCAGCTCAGGACTAGCTCCTCTTTTTGGTACTTCGATGCCAAAGGGGGAGAAATAGTTAGGAGAAGAAGTTTTAAGTTTTAAGTCTTATCTATCGCTGTAATAATGTATGGTGAAATGAACCATGTAATGCTTATTGTGTGGTTTAAACTCTGTGGTCTTTTAGTATTTTAATTTCTGATGTTTTGTAATGAACTATGTCTTGTCCTTAATGCAATGCTTGTTTTACTTGTCTATTGCGTATCCTTGAATTTTGGTGAATATGAATGCTATGATGAAATCATGCCTATTAAATTCCTGCAAAATTTGATGCACATGTTTAGGGGGAGCTCTTTCTTATTAGTTCCTAAAATGCAAAATTTCCCCATGTTCTAAAAATTGCTAAAATCTCAAAGTCCTTGTGATATACATCTTGCAAATTAGAAGTATATCCAAATCTTAAATTCTTCTCATAAATTGCTCTTGTTGTCATCAATTACCAAAAAGGGGGAGATTGAAAGCATCTAGGCCCCTAAAAATGTTAGTTTTGGTAATTAATGAATTTATGTGAATATGGGACTAATGTGTGCATTAAGTGTTTGAAAGGATATGTTCAAATAGCAAAGAAAGAGGCTCACAAAATATCCCATGAAGATTCAAGATTTCTAGGACGACAAGGTAAATAGTTTAGGTATCTATTTTGTTTTACCGGTCTTGGAGTTAGGTTGGAAGACCGGATTATAGGATAGACGCCGTACTATTAAGAGGGATCATGGTGATTGCTTGATCATGTTCAAATGTGCCCTTTGGATCAATTTAGGATCATGCATGCACTTAGAAATTAAAATTAAATCAAATCTGTGCATTGTCAGAAAATTTGGTAGTTCCGGCGTGTATTGGGCGGAACTACCGCAGGTCCGGTAGTACCGGGCGCCCGGGCGGAACGTTTTTTCCAGAGAGCGCCCGGACTGAGACTTAGTCTCTCGGAAAACGGAAGTACCGCAGTTTGACCTGCGGAACTACCGGACTGCCGGTAGTACCGGGCACTCGAGCGGAACTTTATTTCCAGAGAGCGCCCGGACTTTAACTTAGCCTCTCGGAAAACGGAAGTACCGCGGTTTTACCTGCGGAACTACCGCATGTGCGGAAGTTCCGGACACCCGAGCGGAACGTTTTTTCCAGAGAGCGCCGAGAATAAGACTTAGTCTCGTTGAGATCGGAAGTACCGGGCTTGGGGCGGAACTTCCGGACGTCCGGAAGTACCGCGGTTTTAACGGCGGTAGTACCGCACTCATTGACCAACGGTTACTTCTGACTCTCTGACATAGCTGTTCTGACCGGTCAGCTAGGGTCCGGTAGTACCGCGGTTTTGCCTGCGGTAGTACCGGATTTCCTGAATTTTCAGGATTGTTTATTGTAACGGCTATTTGAGGTGGGTGAGGGTATAAATACACCCCACCAGAACTAGGACGTGTTGTTGAACATCCATTGAATACATTTGAGCCTAGAGCAACCTCTCACACCTCATTCACTCACTTGTGCATTCATTTGAGGTAGTTGACCCAAAATTCAAGTGCATTGCATTCTAGTTGATCCATTGAGCACTTGAGTGAGATCAAGCCGCAGTGGTCCATTCTCTTGGTGCTTGCCGGCACCTAGACGGCTTGGCGGAGTTTCGGTGATCTTCTCAAGAAGATTGTGAGAAGGCCCGGAAGATTGTGAAGGCTTGGAGCTCGCCTACCCGGAGAGGGAAAGGGCATCCAATAGTGATCGAGGTGCTTAGGCTCATTCGTGGAGCCGGTCCGATTCGTTCGGGCTTACCTCAACGTGGACTAGGGGAGACCGGCAAGTCTCCGATCACCACGGTAAAAAGTAATCGTGTCAATTGTGGTTTGCTCTCTTGTGATCATTTTCATTCAAGCAACGCTTTTGTTTCATATCATTTGATTGCTTGCTTTGTTAGAGTAGCAATTGTTGTTCTCTACATTTCGTTATTGCTCTTAGTTGATTACTTGTGCTAGTGTTAGTGTTATCTTGCTCTATCAATCCATCAAGTTTAAAATTGCTAATTAGAATTAGACGAAAATTTTAAAACCTCCTATTCACCCCCCATCTAGTCGGCCTCCTCGATCTTACAAGTGGTATCAGAGCTTGGTCTCTCAAATTTAGACTTAACCGTCTAGAGAGAAAAGGATGGCTAGTGAGGGTATAGCAATAGGAAAGGCACCTCTATTTGATGGCTCAAATTATGCTTATTGGAAAATTAGAATGTCTATTTATTTAAAGGCTATGAGCCCTCAAATTTGGAAAGTCGTAAATGAGGGTTACGTTATGGCTCTTGATCCGGATCACCCAACGGATCAAGACGGGCGTAATGCTCATTTAGACGCCCAAGCTATGAATGCTCTATTTGGAGCCTTGAACGCGGATGAGTTCAATAGGGTGAGCAATCTTGAGACGGCTCATGCTATTTGGACTACCCTTTCGGAAATACACGAAGGGACATCCACGGTCAAGGAGGCCAAATTGCATCGGCTTAGGATCAAATATGAGACATTCACAATGTTGCCCCATGAAGACATCAATGAGATGTACTCAAGGCTCAACAACATTGTGAATGAGCTTAAGGGCCTTGGAACTAACCTTTCCGATCTTGATATTGTTCGAAAGATGCTTAGGGCCTTGCCGGAGAAATATGAAGTGTTGGTGACTCTCTTCCTCAACTCACCGGAGTTGGCAAGAATGACACCAACGCAATTGTTGGGTAATCTCATCACCAACGAGCTATACAAGAAAGACAAGGAAGAGCTCTTGGAGCAATCCTCTTCCAAGAATAAGAAGATCACCGCTTTCAAAGCTAAAGCGGTAATGAGTGAAGAATCCGAAGAAGATGATGAGGAGGACTCCGAAGAAGAATTTGCGCTTCTAGTAAGAAGAATGAAGAAGTTCATGAGTAGACGCCCATTTCGGAGTACAAGCCATGAGAAGACCAAGAAATGGCATTCTTCCTCAAACAAGAAGTTTAGCAACATTCGTTGCTATGAATGTGATGAGAAGGGGCATATTGCCTCTCAATGTCCAACAAAGAAGGATGACAAGGAGAAGTCATCAAAGAAGAAGAACTACAACGGCAAGAAGAAGCTTTTCAAGAAGCTTCACAAGGATGGCAAGAATGAAGCCCATATTGGTGAGTGGAACTCCGAAGAGGAGTATTCGGACTCCGACTCAAGCGAGGACGAATCTCCCAAGAAGAAAGGGCTTGTGGGCATAGCAATCAAGGAGGCTCCATCACTATTCTCCACTCCTACATGCCTTATGGCTAAAGGAGAAAAGGTAAACTTGCTTGATGATGATGAGCCTTCATATGATGACTTGATGAATATGCTAGTTGAATTGAATGAATTTCTTGGAAAAGAAAAATCAAAGTTTAAGGTCTTAAAGAGAGAACACACCTCTCTAAAAGACTCTTATGAGGAGCTAAAGGAAGCTCATGATTTGCTTCTCCAAGAAAATCACAAATCTAGTACTAGCATTGGAGTTACTTGCAATATCTTGAATGAAATGTCAAATATAGAAATTGCAAAGTCTAGCATATCTACTTGTTGTGATGATCTACTTGCCATACCTTGTTCATCAAGTGTAGACTCTAGAAATGCTCTAAATCTTGTTCATGATGATATCATTGCTAATGAAAACAAAAATTTAAAAGAACAAGTGCTAAAATTAAACAAAAGCTTAGAGAGAGCTTACAAGGGAAAGGAAACCCTTGATAAGTTACTAAGCGATCAAAGATGCTCTTTCAACAAAGAGGGACTTGGATATGTCCCCCAAAAGGGTAAAAAGCCGGTATACAAGCCTCCAAGGTTTGTAAAGGAAAATGGTAAGTATTGCACAAAATGCCGGTGTATTGGACATATGCCAAGTGATTGCTCTAAGAATAACATGCATTCCATTGGTTTATATGATTCTTGTTATATGCTTAGAAAATCCACTAATGGAAATGTTATTGCTCATTTCATTGGCACCTCAATTTTGGGTGCTAAAAAGAAATCCATTTGGGTACCCAAGACCTTGGTCACTAACCTCCAAGGACCCAAACAAATTTGGGTACCTAAAAGAACTTGATCTTCTTTTGTAGGTGAACTACAAAACCGGTGTAAGGCATTGAGTGTTGGATAGCGGTTGCACTCAACATATGACCGGAGACCGGAAGATGTTCACCACATTTGAGAATGGAAGCAATGACAAAATCACATTTGGAGACAATAGCAAAGGAAAGGTATTAGGATTGGGTAAAATCGCTATCTCAAATGACCTTTCCATTTCTAATGTATCATTAGTCGATTCATTAAATTTCAACTTGCTATCCGTTGCTCAAATATGTGATCTAGGCTTAACATGCTCCTTCTCAAAAGAAAATGTTATAATCTCAAAAGATAATAATAATGAACTAGTCTTCAAAGGCTTTAGATTTGGGAATCTCTATTTGGTAGATTTTTCCTCAAATGAGTCTTGTTTGAAAACTTGTTTAATTGCAAAAACTTCTTTGGGTTGGTTGTGGCATAGAAGGCTAGGTCATGTGGGAATGATTCAACTTAAAAAGCTTTTTAAGCATGACTTAGTGGTTGGCTTGAAGGATGTAAAGTTTGAGAAAAATCGACTTTGTAGTGCTTGTCAAGCCGGAAAACAAGTCGCTAATTCTCAACCCTCCAAAAGTATCATGTCAACCTCTAGGCCATTAGCGCTCTTACATATGGATTTGTTCGGGCCAACAACCTATAAGAGCATTGGAGGTAATAGCTATTGTTTAGTCATTGTGGATGATTACTCTAGATATACATGGGTCTTCTTCCTAAATGACAAAAGTGAAACCTCCGGGATTTTCAAAAGTTTTTCAAAAAGGGCTCAAAATGAATTTGATTTTAAAATAAAGAAAATTAGGAGTGACAATGGTTCCGAGTTCAAAAATACAAAAGTTGAAGACTTTTGTGATGAACTTGGAATAAAGCACGAACTTTCCACAACCTACACTCCGGAGCAAAATGGAGTTGTAGAGAGGAAAAATCGAACATTGATTGAAATGGCTAGGACAATGCTTGATGAATATGATACTTCCGACAAGTTTTGGGCGGAAGCTATTAACACTGCATGTCATGCCATAAATCGCCTCTACTTACATCGACTCTTGAAAAAGACTTCCTATGAGCTTCTTGTTGGAAGGAGACCGAACATCTCTTGCTTTAGAGTATTTGGTTGCAAATGCTATATTCTAAGAAAAGGTGTTCGGCTCTCAAAATTTCAAAGTCGATGTGATGAAGGCTTCCTTTTAGGGTATTCCTCAAATAGTAAAGCCTATAGGGTCTTTAATAAAAATTCGGGTTTAGTGGAAGAATCATGTGATGTTCAATTTGATGAAACTAACGGCTCTCAAGAAGAGCATGAGAACTTGGATGATGTAGGAGATGAAAGTCTTCGCAAGGCAATGGAGAACATGCAAATCGGAGACATCAAGCCAAAAGAGGATCCAACATCACCAAGCTCATCTAGACAAGTGGAACCACCCTCTTCTTCCACAATAAACGACGTTCAAGTTATTGAAGATGAAGAAAAGGATCAACCGCAAAATATGTTCAAGATTCACAATGCAATAGCCAAGGATCACCCAATTGACCAAATATTGGGTGACGTAAGTAAGGGTGTTCAAACTCGCTCTAGAGTAGCTTCATTTTGTGAACACTATTCTTTTGTATCCTCACTTGAACCTAAGCGTGTAGAAGAAGCATTAGATGACCCGGATTGGATAAATGCTATGCATGAAGAGATGAATAACTTTGCCCAAAACGATGTTTGGACTTTGGTGGAGAGACCCAAGGAGCACAATGTCACTGGCACAAAATGGGTCTTCCGGAACAAACAAGATGAGAACGGAATTGTGGTAAGAAATAAAGCAAGGTTAGTAGCTCAAGGTTATACTCAAGTCGAGGGCTTAGATTATGATGAGACTTTTGCGCCCGTTGCTAGACTTGAGTCAATTAGAATCTTGCTTGCTTTTGCATCATGCTTTGACATTAAATTATTTCAAATGGATGTCAAAAGTGCATTTCTTAATGGTACAATTTCCGAATTAGTATATGTGGAACAACCCCCGGGATTTGAAGATGCTAAATACTCTAATCATGTGTATAGATTGTCAAAGGCACTATATGGTTTAAAGCAAGCTCCTAGAGCCTGGTATGAGCGCCTTCGTAACTTTCTAGTATCAAAAGGCTTTAAAATTGGTAAAGTAGATACAACTCTATTCACAAAAATTATTGGAGATGATTTCTTTGTATGCCAAATATATGTTGATGATATTATATTTGGTTCTACTAATCAAGACTTTTGCAAAGAATTTGGTGAGATGATGTCTAGGGAATTCGAGATGTCGATGATTGGTGAGCTAAGCTACTTCCTTGGACTTCAAATCAAACAACTTAAAGATGGGACGTTTATAAGCCAAACAAAGTATGTGAAGGATCTACTCAAAAGATTCGGAATGGAAGAAGCCAAACCCATCAAAACACCCATGGCAACAAACGGGCATCTAGACCTCAACGAAGAAGGTAAGTCGGTAGATTTAAAGCTTTATAGATCCATGATTGGTAGTTTGCTTTATCTTACCGCATCTAGGCCCGACATTATGTTTAGTGTATGCATGTGTGCACGTTTTCAAGCTTCTCCAAAAGAGTGCCATTTAGTGGCCGTAAAGAGGATTCTAAGATATTTAAAGCATTCCTCAAGCATAGGGCTTTGGTATCCCAAAGGTGCAAAATTTGAATTAATTGGATATTCGGATTCTGATTATGCGGGAAGCAAAGTGGATAGAAAAAGCACCTCGGGTAGTTGCCAATTTCTAGGAAGATCTCTAGTGTGTTGGTCATCCAAGAAACAAAATTCCGTAGCACTTTCAACCGCCGAAGCCGAATATATTTCAGCGGGAAGTTGTTGTGCTCAATTACTTTGGATGAGGCAAACATTGTTGGATTACGGGATCAATTTTGATAAAATGCCTCTTTTGTGTGATAATGATAGTGCTATCAAAATATCCAATAATCCCGTTCAACACTCAAGAACCAAGCATATAGATATACGTCACCATTTCTTGAGAGATCATGTGAGCAAGGGAGATATTGAAATTAGCCACATCCGAACCGAAAATCAACTAGCGGACATTTTCACCAAACCATTAGATGAAAGCCGCTTTTGCAAATTGAGGAATGAATTAAATGTCATAGACTACTCAAATGTAGCTTGAAATCTCACTTCATCTATTTCTGCTCATTTGTTGTGCTCATATGGACTTTTGTTGGTTTTTCCCTTATTTTGGTCAAAAATTCGTTTAATTTCATAAAAATTAGTTTCAAAATATAGCATTAGCTCAATTGATGCATAATAATCCTGAATGACTTTAGTTGGATGCAAAACTAGGGATCATTTGCAAAATTTCAAGTTCTAAATCTAAAATTCTGAAAAGTTCCAGAAAATCCGGAACTACCGCAGTTTATTGTGCGGTACTTCCGCTCTTGACAGAAAAACCAGAACTACCGCAGTGTAATCCGCAGAACTTCCGGAATTTCTGTGACCACGGTACTACCGGCGTGTTACGCGCGGTACTACCGCGTTCTGCGGGATTCAGTGCGGTTTCCAAAATCGCCAACTCCTCCAACCGTTACTCTTTACCCCTTTAACTCCTCTCTCTCTCTCTCATCTTTACTCCTCCCAAACCGCAGCCTCCTCTTCCTCTCCTCCAACCTCTCTCTCTCCCAAGAACCTACCCCCTCTCCCGATCTTTGAATCCGAGGAGAGTTCTTCGTTTTTGGGTGATTCCTTGCACTCCCAGGGTTCTCCTCCTTCGACTTCACAAGGTAAATCGGATCAAAATCCACTTTTTATCTTGTTCTTAGAACCCTAGGTAGAGTTTAGGTTAAAATTGAAATGTGATGATTTTTGCTGAAGTTTTCTTGGGCAAAGTAGTTCGTTTGGGGTATTAGAATGTTTATACATACATGCACTGGATTCAATCCAAGAAATAGCCCAAAAATATTCAATTTTTATCATGCCCTAAAAATGTCCAGAAAAACCGGAACTACCGGACGAGCGGCCGGAACTACCGGGGTCCCGGAAGTACCGCATGTTTAATGCCGGAACTACCGGATGCCGGAACTCCCATGAAGATTCAAGATTTCTAGGACGACAAGGTAAATAGTTTAGGTATCTATTTTGTTTGAGTTAGTACTTGGGACGGAAACCAGTGCATATGAGAAGGTGTACAGCAAGCGAGCTCTTCCTATTGCAGCATATTCAGAGTATTATGACCAAGCTGCTGAACGGACACTGGGGACGACAAATGGCTTACTTCCTATTCCCAGCCTTGTCAACAGGATCATCAACCACACCATTCTTCTCAAGAGTGGGAATTATGATGCTATTCGTGGCCACGCGTGGAATGTAATTGATTACATTATGCGCGGCCAAAAGTTTGATGTAGTGGATCTTATCATCAGGGGGATCGACGCCAATAAGAATGACAAGCAGAAAAGGATCAACTTTGCTCCATTCATCATGGCGGTGATCATTAGGAAGACTGGATACCGAGGAGCACTCTGCACCCCGCACAAGCCATACAAGCCGCGTGCAGAGCCTCCTGTTCCTGCTCCTGTTCGTACCCGTGCTCAGGCTCAGCCTCAGCATCAGGCAGCTGCTGATCCTCCTCCCCAGGGCGAGGGCGACGTGTCGCTTTCCCAGATTTACTCTGCCATACTCAGGCTGGAGGAGCGCCAGGATGTCTTGATCTCCACTGTGTCTTCCCTTGGTGATCGCGTATCAGCCTTGGAGAGCGCAGTTCAGCCGCCTTCTCCAGTTCGTTATGGTCGTCGCACTCGTCGCCGTGGTCCTCCTTCTCCCAGTGCAGCTCAGGACTAGCTCCTCTTTTTGGTACTTCGATGCCAAAGGGGGAGAAATAGTTAGGAGAAGAAGTTTTAAGTTTTAAGTCTTATCTATCGCTGTAATAATGTATGGTGAAATGAACCATGTAATGCTTATTGTGTGGTTTAAACTCTGTGGTCTTTTAGTATTTTAATTTCTGATGTTTTGTAATGAACTATGTCTTGTCCTTAATGCAATGCTTGTTTTACTTGTCTATTGCGTATCCTTGAATTTTGGTGAATATGAATGCTATGATGAAATCATGCCTATTAAATTCCTGCAAAATTTGATGCACATGTTTAGGGGGAGCTCTTTCTTATTAGTTCCTAAAATGCAAAATTTCCCCATGTTCTAAAAATTGCTAAAATCTCAAAGTCCTTGTGATATACATCTTGCAAATTAGAAGTATATCCAAATCTTAAATTCTTCTCATAAATTGCTCTTGTTGTCATCAATTACCAAAAAGGGGGAGATTGAAAGCATCTAGGCCCCTAAAAATGTTAGTTTTGGTAATTAATGAATTTATGTGAATATGGGACTAATGTGTGCATTAAGTGTTTGAAAGGATATGTTCAAATAGCAAAGAAAGAGGCTCACAAAATATCCCATGAAGATTCAAGATTTCTAGGACGACAAGGTAAATAGTTTAGGTATCTATTTTGTTTTACCGGTCTTGGAGTTAGGTTGGAAGACCGGATTATAGGATAGACGCCGTACTATTAAGAGGGATCATGGTGATTGCTTGATCATGTTCAAATGTGCCCTTTGGATCAATTTAGGATCATGCATGCACTTAGAAATTAAAATTAAATCAAATCTGTGCATTGTCAGAAAATTTGGTAGTTCCGGCGTGTATTGGGCGGAACTACCGCAGGTCCGGTAGTACCGGGCGCCCGGGCGGAACGTTTTTTCCAGAGAGCGCCCGGACTGAGACTTAGTCTCTCGGAAAACGGAAGTACCGCAGTTTGACCTGCGGAACTACCGGACTGCCGGTAGTACCGGGCACTCGAGCGGAACTTTATTTCCAGAGAGCGCCCGGACTTTAACTTAGCCTCTCGGAAAACGGAAGTACCGCGGTTTTACCTGCGGAACTACCGCATGTGCGGAAGTTCCGGACACCCGAGCGGAACGTTTTTTCCAGAGAGCACCGAGAATAAGACTTAGTCTCGTTGAGATCGGAAGTACCGGGCTTGGGGCGGAACTTCCGGACGTCCGGAAGTACCGCGGTTTTAACGGCGGTAGTACCGCACTCATTGACCAACGGTTACTTCTGACTCTCTGACATAGCTGTTCTGACCGGTCAGCTAGGGTCCGGTAGTACCGCGGTTTTGCCTGCGGTAGTACCGGATTTCCTGAATTTTCAGGATTGTTTATTGTAACGGCTATTTGAGGTGGGTGAGGGTATAAATACACCCCACCAGAACTAGGACGTGTTGTTGAACATCCATTGAATACATTTGAGCCTAGAGCAACCTCTCACACCTCATTCACTCACTTGTGCATTCATTTGAGGTAGTTGACCCAAAATTCAAGTGCATTGCATTCTAGTTGATCCATTGAGCACTTGAGTGAGATCAAGCCGCAGTGGTCCATTCTCTTGGTGCTTGCCGGCACCTAGACGGCTTGGCGGAGTTTCGGTGATCTTCTCAAGAAGATTGTGAGAAGGTCCGGAAGATTGTGAAGGCTTGGAGCTCGCCTACCCGGAGAGGGAAAGGGCATCCAATAGTGATCGAGGTGCTTAGGCTCATTCGTGGAGCCGGTCCGATTCGTTCGGTCTTACCTCAACGTGGACTAGGGGAGACCGGCAAGTCTCCGATCACCACGGTAAAAAGTAATCGTGTCAATTGTGGTTTGCTCTCTTGTGATCATTTTCATTCAAGCAACGCTTTTCTTTCATATCATTTGATTGCTTGCTTTGTTAGAGTAGCAATTGTTGTTCTCTACATTTCGTTATTGCTCTTAGTTGATTACTTGTGCTAGTGTTAGTGTTATCTTGCTCTATCAATCCATCAAGTTTAAAATTGCTAATTAGAATTAGACGAAAATTTTAAAACCTCCTATTCACCCCCCTCTAGTCGGCCTCCTCGATCTTACACCGTCCACGTGGTGCAGCGTGCTTGGCGCGGTGCGGGCGTTGAGGCGTCGTGACCATTAATATGGCGGCGGACTTCCGGCAGTTGGACTTCTGCCGATTGGCCTTCCGCCGGTTGGCTCCCCTGCTGATTGGGGTATATATATGGCGCTGGTGCGGCGTTGCTCCTGCGTATATTGTGATAGAAGCTGTTCCCCTAAAATGGGCCCCTGCCGTGCATCAACATTCCTGGTGACGCTGAGCGGCTTGGGGAATGTTGATGCACAGAAGGAGGTCCATTTTTCCTGGGAGCTTGATCAGCGCCGGTTATCGACAGCCAGCCGCGCTTCCTGCCCCCGCACCGCGCTTCCGTAGGCGACAGCGAGGTCTGCCCTGTTTTTCTTAATAGGCCTACCTGCAGTCGGTGTTCCTGATGGAGCCCGCCGGCATTACCCTGTATGTTGATGCACTGTAGGTGGCCTGTTAAGGAAAACGAGGTAGATTTTGCAGGACAAGACCCCCGCCTTTGCTGCGCCCCGCCGAAGTGGACACGCACGCTCCGTCCCCTACCCTTCGAACGGGTGGCAGTGAAGCTGGCGCCTAGTTGAAGTAGACGCGCGCGCTCCGTCCCCTACCCATGGAACGGGTGGCAGCGAAGCTGGCGCCTAGTCGAAGTAGACGCGCACGTTCCGTCCCTTACCCATCGAACGGGTGGCAGCGAAGCTGGCGCCTAGTCGAAGTAGACGTGCACGCTCCGTCCCCTACCCCTCGAACGGGTGGCAGCGAAGCTGGCGCCTAGTCGACGTAGACGCGCGCGCTCCGTCCCCCACCCCTCGAACGGGTGGCAGCGAAGCTGGCGCCTAGTCGAAGTAGACGCGCGCGCTCCGTCCCCTACCCCTCGAACGGGTGGCAGCGAAGCTGGCGCCTAGTCGAAGTAGACGCGCGCGCTCCGTCCCCGACCCCTCGAACGGGTGGCAGCGAAGCTGGCGCCTAGTCGACGTAGACACGCGCGCTCCGTCCCCTACCCCTCGAACGGGTGGCAGCGAAGCTGGCGCCTAGTCGACGTAGACGCGCGCGCTCCGTCCCCCACCCCTCGAACGGGTGGCAGCGAAGCTGGCGCCTAGTCGACGTAGACGCGCGCGCTCCGTCCCCTACCCCTCGAACGGGTGGCAGCGAAGCTGGCGCCTAGTCGAAGTAGACGCGCGCGCTCCGTCCCCGACCCCTCGAACGGGTGGCAGCGAAGCTGGCGCCTAGTCGAAGTAGACGCGCGCGCTCCGTCCCCCACCCCTCGAACGGGTGGCAGCGAAGCTGGCGCCTAGTCGACGTAGACGCGCGCGCTCCGTCCCCCACCCCTCGAACGGGTGGCAGCGAAGCTGGCGCCTAGTCAAAGTAGACGCGCGCGCTCCGTCCCCTACCCATCGAACGGGTGGCAGCGAAGCTGGCGCCTAGTCGAAGTAGACGCGCGCGCTCCGTCCCCTACCCCTCGAACGGGTGGCAGCGAAGCTGGCGCCTAGTCGACGCAGACGCGCGCGCTCCGTCCCCCACCCCTCGAACGGGTGGCAACGAAGCTGGCGCCTAGTCGAAGCAGACGCGCGCGCTCCGTCCCCTACCCCTCGAACGGGTGGCAGCGAAGCTGGCGCCTAGTCGACGTAGACGGGCGCGCTCCGTCCCCTACCCCTCGAACGGGTGGCAGCGAAGCTGGCGCCTAGTCGACGTAGACGGGCGCGCTCCGTCCCCCACCCCTCAAACGGGTGGCAGCGAAGCTGGCGCCTAGTCAACGTAGACGCGCGCGCTCCGTCCCCCACCCCTCGAACGGGTGGCAGCGAAGCTGGTGCCTAGTCGAAGTAGACGCGCGCGCTCCGTCCCCTACCCCTCGAACGGGTGGCAGCGAAGCTGGCGCCTAGTCGACGTAGAAGCGCTCCGTCCCCTACCCCTCGAACGGGTGGCAGCGAAGCTGGCGCCTAGTCGACGTAGACGTGCGCGCTCCGTCCCCCACCCCTCGAACGGGTGGCAGCGAAGCTGGCGCCTTCGCCTCGCGAACACCGCCACGTGGGCGGTGACTTGGGGTCTTGATGCGGTCTTGCTCTGTAAAGGTTCCTGGAATCACGCCGACCCCCGGTCTGCCAGGGTTAGGTTCCCGTACCGTGCGACCCGACGCGCCCGGGGCACGCGGCGGCCTATGATTGGTGGGCGGCGGGATGTGGACGGTTGCGTGTTTGCAGCCGCTCGCCTCTTCCCTAGGCAAGGGGGGCACGGGGCGGGCAGTGAATGGCGCGGCGCCGGAGCTGTTGTGATCCCCTGGCCCACTGGTGCGCCTATAACAGCGGCTAGGTAATGCCGTGTTGTGACGGTCCTTGGCGCCTGTGGTCGTGACCTTCCAGCGTTGGGTGGGGCGTTGCGCTGGACGGGCGCTTGTACGACTGCGGTCGCGCCTCGTACACGGACCTTCGCGACCCTTCGCTTTCAATTACGGGGAATCGTGCGGGGCGGGCCTTTACACTGCAGCGGTTGCATCCGGCACGCGGATCGTTGCGACGCTTCGGTAGCGGCAGTATGGGCGAGGTGGCTTGATATAGCCCCCCCGTAACAGCGTCCCCGCACCTTTACGCCCTCTTTCCTATCTGCTCCGCCTTCTACACCTTTGCGCTATCTTCACCGCTTCAGTCTCTTCGTGGGAAGCGATGGCCTCCAGTAGCGAGCGCGGCCAGGTGGTTGGTGGCCCTGACATTCGCCGGCGGTCCTCGCCGTTGAAGGTGAAATACGCGCTCCAAGAGCGCGACCCGGCGGCGGCGGACCAGGAGCGGCTGGTGGCGGAGGAGGGAGGCACGTTCTCCGGCGAGCTAGGCCCCTCGCTCGTGACCGAGAAGACGATCCAAGGGCTCTTGCGCGCGGGGAAGTTGTCCGGGCGCCAGGACGTACGATTGCCCGCCGCCGACGAGGCGGAACCGCATCCCGAGAGGTCAGAGGCGGTCGTATTCCTTGCCTTTTTCGACGCGGGGCTCCGGATCCCAGCGGCGGCTATGGTGGGCGACGTGCTGCGGACCTTCAGGCTGGAGCTGGCGCAACTGACTCCGAACGCCGTGGCCCGGCTCGCTGTGTACAGCTAGGCCTTGCGCTCGGGGGCGTGTTGGCCCAGCGCGTCGCTGTTCGCCTATCTTCACGAGGCACGATGCCAGCCCAAGGGCTAGAAGGACGGGACGCTATCGAGCTTCGGTAGCGTCACTTTTATTCTTCGCCCGTCGTGCAAGAAACTCTTCCCTGCGAACTCAACTCGCGGGAAGTGAGAGTCTTACTGGATGAAGCGGTGGTTCTACCACCGTGTGGAGAGCGGGAGCGGCCTTGAGTGCACAGGCCGACCAATCGCGTTCAAGCCCTCGCCCGGCCGAATGCTCGATGATGAGGACAAGCGGAGGGTCAAGCGGCTCGTAGGCGTGGCCGCCCGCCTCAACATGCGCGACCTCGCCGAAGAGTACGTGATGTACGGCGTGGCACCGCTTGCCTACGACTGGCGTCTTGCCGCCGAGAGGCGTCGAAACGACAATGTTTCGCCATGGGTTTGCTCGCTGCCGGCGCCGCCCGGTCCTCGTAAGCCTCGATCGCGTCCCTCCTTTGTTCAAGCGAAATGCGTTGTATGCTGATGCTATTCTCCTTTGCTTCAGGGATTTCCTTGGAGGAGGCAGACCAAGCCGCGCGCGTATTCCTGGGGCCGTACACCGGCAGGGAGCATGAGCAGCGCGCGTCTGCTATTGCCGAGGCGGGGCTGGGGCGAATCAACCGCGTGTGCGTGTCGCTCCAGACGACGGTGCAGCGAAGAAGAAGAAGACCCCGTCTCGGAAGAGGGGCCGCGGCGGGGCGCCTACCGCGCTTGGCGCGGCGGCTGCTGCTGCTGCTACTAGTGCTTCTGAGGGTGCGGCGGACGCGGAGTCGGACTCGGCGAGGTATGCCGATTCCGGTTTGGGCGGCGCAGACGTCGAAGGCGAGGTATCTTCGGCGAGCGTCCTGGACGGCGGGTTTGCCGCGAGCGGCCGAAGGGGGAAGCCTCACCGCCCGCCAAAGTTACCGAGGCGGCACCCGTGCGGACCGGCGATGTCGAGGTGGAGCTTTCGACCATGGCCGTTGTGGTGCCGGAGGCGCCTTCCGCGGGGGCGCACGAAGCCGTGCTGCCCTTACCGACAGCAGCAGAACCCGAGGTGCCCCCTGCGACAACTGCCACCATGGAACCTTCGCCCCCGGGCGCGGCAGTCGCGGGGGCTTCGCTAACCGCGGCTGTGGGGGCGGTGTCGCCGCTGGCTGCCCCGGCCAAACGGTCGTGCGTGCGGCCGGAGCTCCACCGGACACCACGGGGATTCGTCGTGGCCACGGGCATCAGAAGCTTGCGGGACGCCAGCGCAAGCGCCGGAGACCCTGTGGCATACGCGCCTTCTGCCCCCCTAGCCACGCCGCCCGCCGCGCGGGGACAGTCGCCGCCATCCCCGAACGCGGAGGCTTCTGCCCGCGGCGGGACCATTCCTTCTGCTACCGAGGGTAAGGTGGCTTAGCTTACTCTGGTGTGTGCCTTTATGCCTTGGGGTGCTCACCCGTATCCCTGTTTGCAGCGTTGCTCATTCCGGAGGGGGAGCACTCGGCGGAACACGGAGCCTCCGAGCACGTAAGCCCCGCTGACTTCGTGCCGCCTCCGGATACGCTGAGGGCGTGGCGCGGGATTGTGAATGACGCGGCCATGAGCGTCGACCCGCAAGTGCTGCAGACCTACGGGGCGGGGCGCCTCGAGGACGCCTTCGAGGTGTCTGGGGTGAGGGTAAGTACTCATGCGACCACGCTTGGGCTTAGCTGAGCTTGCTAAGTCTTTTCCCTTCTACAGACACTTGTGCTGGGGCAGGCCCTGCAAACTGCCTACGCTCGTAGCCGAAAGGCGCTCGAGGATAGGCTGCGGGCCGCCGTGGAGGAGCTGCGCGAAGCCTCTGGCGCCCGCTCTGCCCAGGACGCCCGCATCCGCCAGCTGGAAGTGGAATGCGCCGAAGCTAGAGCGCACGCCGAGGGACTTGTTGCGTCGGCGTGGGAGTCAGCCGCTGCAGCTGCTGAACAGAGGTTTGCGGCGGAGCGGGACGGGCTCCTGGAGCAGGTCGCCTCGCTAGAGAAGGAAAAAGGCGAGCTTGCCCTGACTCTAGCGGAGCGTAACCAGACACTTGACGACGCCTCGGTGGTTGCGTGGGACGCCATGCAAGCGCTGGAGAGCCATCTTCAAGGGCTAGTAGCTGAGGTGCCGGGCCGCGCCTTCGGCCCGGAGGAGTTGTCTCGGACGCTCCGCTGGGTCGGGGATGCCGCCAACGTCGTGCGCGACGCGGCGACGTCCTTCGGCACCCACTGCACGTACACGTCGGCATGCTTGGTGTGCGCGCTCCTGCAGCACCGCGGTTGTACGCACGTCGCCGCGCTGGATGACCCCCAGCTGGAGATGCCTGGCGGGGCCGGAGTAATGTCCTTCTTCGACCGGATCTGGGCTTACGTCGGGCCGGATGCTGCACGGATCGAGCTCCAGAAGTCGCTCTACGGGACGGGGAGCCTCGGCCAATTTCTGGACGGGGTCCCTCGACGCGACGATGGCGGCGCTGGGCCCTCCGAAGGCGCCGGGAACCCGCAGGTCTGACGCCGTGGTGCCTAGGTGTAGGCGTGCGTTGTACTGTTCCTTGTCTTTGCGAATAAAGTACACACTTGCTGCGTGCATTCTGACTTTCGCCTATATCCCGGGCAGCTTCCTTGCTGGGGCCGGCTTCGTGCGGCCGACCTTTCAACCCGGCGACGCCTTCGACGCTGGCGAAGGGCCGAAGAGTCGCTGGACTTTTGGGCGAGCCGGCCTTCTTCGAGCGAGGCCCCAGCTTTAGCGCGTGTTAAGGACGAACCCGCGGGGTAGCGGCTTAGAGCGGCAGGGATGATGCCGGACCTTTGTACTTGTGATTTTTCCGGTATGCAGACTTCCTGGCATTTTAGGATATGCGCTGTGTGTTGATGCCACCGTTGGCGAAGTAGCTGCGCCAGGATCCTTAGAACGGACAGCCCGTAGACTGACGTATGCGGAGGCGGACCTCCGCGCTTTGCCTTGCTTTATAGTCCGGAGACTCGCGCGTGCGGAGGCAGACCTCGACGCTACGTCTTATTTAGAGTCCGTGGACTAGTGCGTGCGGAGGCGGACCTCGACGCTACGACTTCCTTTATAGTCCGGAGACTCGCGCGTGCGGAGGCGGACCTCGACGCTACGTCTTATTTAAAGTCCGTAGACTGGTGCGTGCGGAGGCGAACCTTGACGCTACGTCTTATTTAAAGTCCGTAGACTGATGCGTGCGGAGGCGGACCTCGACGCTACGTCTTATTTAAAGTCCGTAGACTGATGCGTGCGGAGGCGGACCTCGACGCTACGACTTCCTTTATAGTCCGGAGACTCGCGCGTGCGAGGGCGTCCCCCCGGTGCGTCTTTTGTTTATACTCAGGCCCGTCACCATTGGCTACGGCGAGTGCACACGCGAACATGCGACTTCGATTTATACTCAGCCCCGTACCCCTGGCTACGGCGAGTGCACACGCGAACGTGCGTCTTTGTTTATACTCAGGCCCGTCACCTTTTGGCTACGGCGAGTGCACACGCGAACGTGCGACTTCGATTTATACTCAGTCCCGTACCCCTGGCTACGGCGAGTGCACACGCGAACGTGCGTCTTTGTTTATACTCAGGCCCGTCACCCTTTGGCTACGGCGAGTGCACACGCGAACGTGCGACTTTGATTTATACTCAGTCCCGTACCCCTGGCTACGGCGAGTGCACACGCGAACGTGCGTCTTTGTTTATACTCAGGCCCATCACCCTTTGGCTACGGCGAGTGCACACGCGAACGTGCGACTTTGTTTTATACTGCGGGAACGCGCGCGTTGGCTAAGCCTGCGTGCGCCTTCACCGCGTACTTGCGCGTGATAAAGAAAGATTAGCGACAAACGGCGATCTTCATTACATCCCTGTTCGCGCGGGTGAGCAACTACAAAGGATGGATATACTAACCGTTCGCCCTTGGTGCGGCCGAAGCCTCTAGTCTCTAGACATCTGCAGGGCCCTCCAAGGCGCCTGTGAATGGCCCCGCGGACCTCCGCGCGGTGACGCCAGCTCTAGGAGTGCCGTTGGGCTTCGCGACGCGGGCACCTGGTACCTGGTTCGATGCGCCGGGCCATATCCTGGTCACCTCGGACGGTGATGATGGTCCGGGGACCCGGGATCTTCATGCATAGATAGCCATGATGTGGTACCGCGCCGACGGAGTTGAGGATTGGGCGCCCTAATATGGCATTGTAGGGGTACGGAAGGTCGACCACGTCGAAGGTGGCATCTTCGACCCGCACATTGTCATCTTGGCCGAAGGAGACTTGAAGGCCTACTTGTCCCAGCGCCCGCAGGTGTTGTCCCCCGAAGCCCTGCAGTGGGATTCCCGAGGGCCCTAGGCGGCTTCGAGGGATCCCCATCTGGTCGAAGGCCGCCGCAAACAATACGTTCACGGAGCTACCGCCGTCCACCAGGGCACGCCCCACGTCGCATCCTTCGATAGTGACCCGGATGACCAGGGGGTCCTGATGAGGGAAGTCCATGCCTTGGGCGTCGCCGGGTGTGAATGTAACCTCGTGCCGTGCCCAGTCCGGGGGTGCTTGCGCTGGGTATGCCGCCACATGATGTAGTCTTCGCGCATAGGCCTTCTGCTGCCGTGCCGAGGCGAATTCCAGCGCAGAGCCTCCGGATATGACGTTAATGACCCGACGGTAGGTTGCGTCCGGGGCCTGCAGCGACAGGAGGCCCTCCCGAGGCTGCTGGACGTGAGCTTGGATCCGTAAGGTGCCTTCCTGGGGTTGCATCCCTTGCGCCTGTACCTGCACGGGGGCCTCGTATGGGAATTGGACGTGGGCCACCGCAGGCGGACGCGTCTCCGGGTTCCTGTCCCTAGCGACGCTATCGCGGAGCGCCGCGATGGAGGTGCAGGTGCGGGTATCATGATTGCCGCGGCCGTGGACTACACACCACAGTCCCTGGTGCTGGTCGTCGTAATCTCCGCGACCTTTATTGTCGCGGCCCCGGCCATGGCCACGCCCGCGGCCACGGCACCCCCGACCGCCTCGGCCCGCGGGAGTACCTTCGTCGGACCCGCCTTCGATGTCGAGGACGTACCGGTTTCGCCTCGACCTCTGCTGGCCGCGCTTGGGCTGATCGGACGACTCCTTATGCGAGGCGTCCCTGCGGTCGGGCGCGTCCCTGGACGACTCCTGCTTACGTTTTCCCTTCGAAGAACCACCCTTCGGCGGATCTTCGGCTTTTGCCGAGGCTCCGGCCTGGTTGGTGTCGGAGTCGTCACCTTGTCTTCGCCGCGCATCTTCCTCTGCCCTGGCATATTCTTCCATTTTGTCGAAGAGCTTCGCCACCGTCTTGATTGGCTTTCGCGCGTTGTACTCGGCCATCGGGCCCGGTCGAAGGCCCTGTATGGCTGCATTAACGATGGTGGTTTCGTTAACGTCTTTTACTTGGCATCAAATCTTGGCGAAGCGTTTGAAGTAGTCCCGGAGCTTCTCCGAGGGTTTTTGCTTCACAGCAAAGAGTTGGTCCGCGTCGACTCGGTCGACGTAGTTTCCTTGGAAGTTGTTGTGAAGGCGGACGCGAAGCTGCTCCCACGCGTAGATGGAGCCCGGCTCTATGGTAAAGAACCAAGAGAGCGCCACTCCTTGCAGCGCGAGGGGGAGTCCCTTCGCCTTCGTGGTGTCGTCTCCGCCCGCGGCTTCGATCGCGGTTTCGTACACGTGCACGAACTCACGAGGGTCCGTGTCGCCTTTGTACGAGTCGACGGCGCTAGGGAACTTGAAGTCTTCGGGCCATGCCGCCTGCTGCAGCCCCGCCGAAAGTGGGGACTCTGGATCTACGCGCCGCAGCGGCACGCGGCTAGACATGGGGGCTTCGCGACTGTCCGCCCTCTCCGGCGTGGGCTCGGTCGCGATTGCCGGTGCGGCCTGCTGGCTCCGAGCCTCTTGCATATCTCGGACGGCTCCGCGAAGGTCCCCTAGCTCCCGCTGGAACGCGTTGAGGGCCGCCAGTAGGGCGCTTTCCATTGCCTGCGTGGGCGGGGTCGCCGGTGCTCCCAACGGGCGGATCGGCGCGGGGACGACCGCATCGCGAGGTCCCGAGCTGCCGGTCGCTCCGTCGTGGCTACCTCAAACCGCCCGGTCCGCGCCGCCGGCGAGGGTTGAAGTGGGGGCGGCGAGGTCGGCTGTCGTTGCGTCGGCGGGGTCGGTTGTCGCCGCACCCGCGTCGACGCCTTCGACCGCGGGGTCCGTCCCCGCAGCGCCGGTGACGGGGCGGGTCGTCGCGGTGCCGGTGCCGGGGTTGGTCGTCGCGGTGCCGGTGGCGGGGTTGGTCGTTGCGGTGCCGGTGGCGAGGTTGGTCGTCGCGGTGCCGGTGACGAGGTTGGTTGTCACCGCGCGAACGTCGACGTCTTCGGCCACCGCGCCTGCGTTGCCACCCGCGCCCGCCGCTGCCGATGCCGAAGCCCTGGTACTCATACGACGCTCCGGCCCGGCCGCCTTCTTTCCCTTCGCCGCCACTGAAGAAGCTTTTTTCGGTGCCATCCTTCTTCTTCGGTCTTCAGGCTTGTCCTTGTCCTCCCCACGGACGGCGCCAACTGTTGTGGCTACAGACCAAACAGAGAGAGAGATGGTAGTGGAGAGTGATGAAGATGAATGTAATGGCCTGGGTCCTCCCCATGGCTTGTACTCATATATATATACACATGAGGAGTGCTTTTACAGTTATACCCTTACATCTGGTTATCCCCTCTGGGGGCAGTTATGTCATTACACATGGCCTATTCTGGGCCTTATAATCTCCTACCAGGCCTGCTGGGTTTAGGTGGAGGCCATCCCTACGACAATGAGTATTTAAGAAAATAGCTTGATTAAAATATGATCTAACAGCCAAATTACAACAGCTTTATGGGCGTCCAAGCTCAGAACTTAACTTACATTTAGAAGATCCGAGAAAATTCCATAGGAACACTTGAGTGTGGTCGTAACCCTAACACGAAAGTCGAAGCACTCTTTCTTCTTCTTGTGTTTGTTCTGGTGAAAATAAACAAGATTTAGTACACTAGGTACTTAGTAAGACACATAGGAAGCAAGGAATTCAAATGGATAGAGTCACTGGTTATAATATGATAATAATATATCACTACAAGAAAACCCCCCATGTAGGGGTACTTTTTTAGAGGCGCATTTCAACTTGCCCCTAAAATTGGAGTTAAATAACCTAGAGGTACTTTTTAGAGACACTTTAAAAATCACCGCAAAAGTTTGTACTGTAGATGCGGGTTTGAGACATTTTAGAACCACATGCAAAATTTTATCTTATAGAGACATTTTGAGACGCTCTCTAATTTGCCTAAAGTTTTTTTACTATGTAGAGACATTTTTTAGACACTTTTAACTATCTAGATGTGTTAAATGACCTACATATAAATATGGAAGGCACAACTAAATAGGTGAAGTGGCGAGGTTGAAATAGCTAGTACAACATGTCTAGGAGAAGTACTATCCCCATGAGGTCTAGAGTTCAAGTACCAACATTTCCAAAAGTCCACACATTTTTAGATTTTTATTTTATATGGTACACTACAGTAGTAACATAATTTAACACCACTATGAAATGCCTTCATTTCCTTAGAGATACAATAAAGTGCCTTTATAAAATACCACAAAGGATATAGAGGCGTTTTCATATTATGTCTCTATGTTCATAGCAACGATACATAGGAAAGCGCTTATGAGACATTTTTTTAAAAAATATCTCTACAACAATGTAAAGAAATGAAAAAAAACGCCTCTACTATATTAAAACAGCATCTCTATGTAGGGTTTGTGTTGTAGTGTATGCAAGTTTACTGATAAAGGACTGTGCATTTAAAACAGTAAAACAATACCTAATTACCAAAGGGGTTTGTTATCCACAATTTTCATATCAAAAACCATCTAAATTTTACTTATGCCTTATTGCTGGAATAGCCCACAAAACATAACTCCATTAACTAGGAGCACGGTGTATTCGAATACTATTTATTATACTATACAGAGTTGCTCAACTTTACCCATAAGATATTTCAGACTCATAATGTTAAGCTATAGACATGTAACCTATTAGCGTGCGATTGAGTTGAGATAACATGTTCGTTCACTGCTATGCTCTTTCTAGCTTCTACCCGGTATGTTCGTGGACGCCCATTGTCAGTAATCCACTAGCCAAAGTGAAAACCACGAACCGACTCTGGATATACCTGCTATTGTTAAATATGGAATATACTACTTCCATATCATTCCGTTGTACGTGGGCCATTTCATCATCTTGGAAAAGCTAACCCTCATCTAGATATTTAATCGAATCGAGCAACTACTAAACCAGGTCTGACAAGTCAAAACTTGTAGTTGAACGATTTCTGTGTCCATTACTTAGCATAAGGTTCAACTTCTTACCTTTCACAAGTGAGGTAACTAATCACAAACCCAGTGTATTATGACACTACCACCAATTCATACCAATGCCTCCACCCTAAGGTACAGTCGTGGACTCCAACCATCTAGTGACTTTTCACGAGTCATTCTAAATCCTAATACCATTTTAAAATCTATCAGCAAGGTGCCAAAACAACTTAATAGTGTAAAACTTTTTCTATCTAATCTACTAATCATTATTTATACAGTAATTTATTATTATTAAGGCCATCAACGTGAATGTGGTCTTCAAGTAAAGCATGGCTTTTTCAATGGTAGGACTTAGCTATTTATCATGTTATTCTAAAGTATTATTATTTTAAATAAATAACAATATGCAAATAATAATAATGAAAGTATTTGATAGTTAAATAAAACGTAGGGATAATATGATAAAAAAAACATGTGACTTGCCTTTTCATCCAAGGTCTTGATCATTTCTCTGTAGGCTTCATGTTGCACGTATTCATATTCGAGACTATTCGATTCGTATTCAATCCATTTCCATCCTTGGCAACCTCCCCGGGGATGATTGTAGGAAGCAATTTTCTGATGAACCAAGGTTCACAAGTAAGAATTAAAAATTACTTTGCATAATTTTTAACTCTACACATTACACTGCTAGCCTGTGTAGACGTGTAGTTATGCTACATAAATTTGTCTTATCGAGATTTGTTATAAAAGTTTTAGGATATTCACATTCGACCAAATTAAGTACATATTCGATTCGAATTCGTACTCGTTACAATATTCGATTTGTATTCATATTTAAGAATGTTCGAATTTATATTCATATCCATTTTAAAAATATGAATTTGTATCTGTATTCATTTTAAAAATATGGATTCGTATTCGTATTTGAGACTATTCGATTCGTATTCAATCTGTTTCCATCCCTAATAAGGTTGGCGTAGCTTTAAAGTGCTCGGAAGGCGGTGAGAGCAGTGATTCTCTTATTACAACGGTGGCACATGGATGTTAGAGTTGGCAACCAGGAAACTTCGGCAGTGAGATGACTGCGTCGCGTGGCCGGGGTGAGGTGATGGGTATTATGGTGTGGTCGGACAGGTGGCGACGCACTATGCAGGCGTTGACAATATTCAGGGGCGGACCTACCCTTCGGGCGAGCCCGGGCGGCCGCCCGAGCTCCCCTCGCCGGCCGGACCCCCCGGGTGCCGCCCCTGGTGGAAGCTTGCCATACCGTGCTGCCTCAGTTTCTGCGATGAGCAGATCGAATCCAACTGATGCGCTGTGGTTGCCCTGTTGCAGAGAGGTGTGCGGATGCGCGTGCAGCGGGGGAGCTCTGGAGGGCTCTATCGGAGGCCGAGTCCTACGCCTCCAAGGTCAGCTTCTCACTTTGATTCAAGAGTTTCAATGGAGGTGACGCACTATGCAGGCGTGGTATTATGGTGTGGTCGGATAGGTGGCGACGCACTATGCAGGCGTTGACAATATTGGCAGTGGCAATGAACAGGGTGCGACCGAGTGGCAGAGGGGAATAGGGAAGAAAACAGCTTTCAAAAGTCACCAATGGCTGAAGGAAGCGGCAAGACCAAGAAGGGAAGTAGATTTGGCGGAGGAACTTCGAAATTTAGCAAGATTTTTAAATTGACCGAAATCCAAGAAAATTCAAAAATGGAAGGAATTATTAATTAGATGCATGGTCCGCCTTGCGTTGACTCACTCTTCCAAAACATTGAAGTACAGATAGAAAGATGAAAAACTATAATACATATACACTAGAATCCCTCAACAAACAATATATTGAAACGTACAAATACAGTGAGACGGGCTGTATAGGATCGATCCACATCTCGGACTCTGCATGCATGCTTTGAATTGAGAGCGAGCGAGCCGAGTCCTCTGAGCGAGGCAAGTCAAGTCCAAGAGAGGAAGAAATGTTCAGTGCGTGGACTGACTGACTGACATGTACAACTAGTATCTGCAGGCCTTGTTTCATTGGGGCCGAAAGGCAGGCCAGCACAAACATTGCCCGGTTCTCCTGTGTTCCTTTCATAATCTTATTATCCTCGACCCTTAACCACGCCATACGAACGCACGCTACACTAAGCATTCTAGTACACCATACGATCGATCAATGGGAAGAACTGAATTGACCTCTCTCTCTGAAAAGCCCTGCAAAAAAATTCAAAATTAAAATTTCCAAATTTTTGCTGTATTTTGAGTGAAATTCTGAAACTTTCCTTTTCGGGAAAGTTTTCCCGGAATGCGCTTTCCTTTTGGGCCGTTCCGCTTTCTCCCTTCGTTTGGCGCCCCGCTGTTTTCCGCTTTCCCTTTCTCCTGGCGCCTCCCGCTCTCCCTCCCGCGTTGGCGCCGCCCCGACCCCGCCTTTCCCTTCGCCCAGGCGCCTCCCTCCGCTTCCTCCCGTAGGCGCCTGCGCCCGCTCCCCGCGCATGCGCGCTAGCGCTGCGCGTTGCGCCGCGCCGCCCTGCGCCCGCGGCTGCGCCCCGGCTTCGGACAGCCTCCGCCGCCCCGGCAGCTCCTGTCCGAAGCGCGTGGACGTCCTCGCGCCACGTCGCTCCGCCTCAGCTCCGGCCCCACCTGGCGGTCGCCGCTCCTCCCCTCTCCCCGCGCGCGGACGCGCTCTCGCCAGTGCGCAGCTCACCTGCTCCCGTCCATCGCTTTTACTCCCGTCGCGTCGCCAGTTCCCTGTGCCGACCCTTGCGTCATCCTCTGCGCGGAGGAGATACCTCAACCACTCCCGTCCCCTCCTGCCGACCCCGGAGACCGGCCGCTGGCTTCTTCTCCACGCCCCGCTCCCCCTCCGCGCGGGTATAAAACCCCCTCTCCCTCTCCCGCTCGCTCTCTTGGTTCCCCAGCTCCCCCACCACTCCCTTTCGCCTCCCTCAGCTCCCAGCCACCTCCCAGAGCACCTAATTGAACCCCCGTCGCCCGTAGCTCCGCCACCGTCTCCCCCTGCGCCGGCGACTCCCTGGAGTTGATCTCCTGCTCCCCTCCCTCATTCTCCAATTGCTCGCGCCCCGAGCTTCCCCTCAGCTCACTGACCCTCCTCATGCTCTCCCCTGGACAGGAGGACCTTCGAGGAGCCTTGACGCCGACAGCCTCCGCCGCTCCAGCAGTGCGCTCGTGGCCAGCCTCCCCCGACACTCCCCAGCTCACGCCGCCGCCGCGAATGTGAGCCCCTTCCTCCGTAGATGGTGTAGCCACGGCCGATTGACCCCAATCGCCGCCGGCGACCCTCCTTCGCCGCCGGTGAATCTTTTTCCCCTTTCTGCCTCCCGCATCCCCTTCTGATTTCCCAGCTTCCCAAGGCCCCAAAATGGAGTCCCCCAGCCGCCCCTTACCCGGCGGAACCCTCCCCGGCCCCGGTAGGCCGTCACCGTCGCCGGAATGCCACAGCTTCGCCTCGCTGCCTCTCTGTTGCGAGCGCCGGCGAGAGGAAGACGAAGAGGGGACGTGGCCTTTCCTCCGTCGCTCGATCTCCCCGTTGCCGTTTAACGTTGGCCGTCGGACGAGAGCTCGCCGCAGCCGTCCGATGCCACTTAAGTCCTCTCCTCTCCACCGCCCGATTCGTCCGTACCGCTTCGCCCCCTCCGTTATACCCCCACCGTCTGATCTCCCCGCTCCCCCATCTCGTCCGTTCGCCATGCCCGATCCAGGACGTTCACCCGGGCCGCGCGTCGTGCATCCAAGCCCCGAGAGAGCGCGCGGGAACGGGCCGAGCGGCCTGCTCCGTCGCCCGAGCGCGCGCGCCTGCGGGCCGCCGCGCGTCGCCGCCGTGGGCCGCGCTGGCCTTCGGCCGCGCGGGCCGCACAGTGCCAGGCTGCACTGTTGCTTTGGGCCGGCCTGGTACTGTTTATCGATTTTCCAGAGATTTTTCCAATTTCTAAAATGCCAGAAAATCCAAATAATTCCTAGAAAATCACAGAAAATCCCAAAAATTCCCAAATTTCACCACTTTGCTCCAAATAATATCCTGGACCCACTTTTGGCCTCCATTTCCATAGAAGCCTTCCAATTAAATTCCTAAAAATCCATTTGGAGTGTTTATGCATTTTATTTCTTTTTAATTAGTTTGTTTTCCCTCGCTTGATTAGTCTCAAGCTGGATTTAATTTATTTTATGTGTTTGCGCTAGTGTCGGAGATTCCGGAGGATCAAGAGCAGGCTCAGGATCCAGGCGTTTCTTCGTTCGAGCTAGCAGAGATCATCCGGATTGACGGCAAGTCCCAGATCCTTTGATCATGTTGTATCCCATAATGTTTAATTATGTTAATATGTTATTTGCATTGAACTAGTTCTGAAATGTTAGTTCGAAAATAAAATAAAATGTTTAGAATGACATGTGATGTAGATAAACCTACCACCGACAAATGCCATGCTAAACTTATAGCCATGCCTTTGAAACCCTAGAAATAATTATCTGTTAATCTAGATAATTGTAGGTTATTATTACCATGCAAAGTCTTACACTAATAAGGTTGTGGCTGCGGGCCAATAGAACTTGGAAAACCCGACTCTAAGGTAGGGTGGTATGGGACACCGTACCTTAGAGCGGAGAGTGCCGGCGTGCACAAGGTAGGGTAAGGGTTGGGGAGAGCCGCGAGACGGTCTTTGCCCACCTCTTATCCTAGGGCTGGAGTAGGGTAAGGGTGAGTGGGAAACCGCGAGACGGTCTACGGCCACCGCTTACCTTAGTTTGGGTCGCGGGCCTGGTGAGGTTGCGGACCAGGTGAAAAGATAAGGACTGAAACCCTTACGCTGAGCAAATGTCACAGTGATCGCTCAACCACAGGAGTTGACTTGTCAACACGTGTCTATTAGCTGCTCAACTCGATTGAAACTCTACAGGAGGGTAGCAGTGAGGTTAGGCAGGCCGTGCTGCGGGTGCCTAACAACGGTGGAATTCATTCGAAGCGGACATTGTCCTCTTTTGTGTGTGCGTGTGTGTGTGTGTGGGTGTGAGCCAGACCCGAGTGAATTCTACCGGGTAGAGCCTATATAAAGAGTTGAGCAGTGAAACGACCTGGCTTTCTTAACTCTTTAGCGGGAGTTAAGGGATCGTGTGGGTAAAGCTGAGCAAACTCTGCAGAGTCAAATAAATGGTATTCGAATACGCCGTGCTCCCGGTTATTGGAGCTGTGTCACTTGGGTGATTCCAGCAGCGAAGCTTAAGTAGTTTTGTACATGCTTTAACTTGGTTAGTTGGTTAATGAACTCTTCATAAAAAAACCCCTGAGATCTCAAGAAGTAAGTTTTGGTCCGTTTTATTAAAGTGTTTGCAAATAAAACTGCATCCACCAAATGTAATAAACCAAATATACACCCTTCCTTTGATATTCCGTGCATATAGTAAGTTAAGATCCCTTTGGGATTTGCTGAGCCGGTTGTTTGGCTCACGGCTTGCTTAATCCACTCTTTAGAGGATCAAGACGAAGGAGTAGGTCTCCCCGTTGAAGAAGTCCCGGAGGATCTTTTCTTCGACGAGGACCCTTGGCTGTAGGTCTCCGCCGCGCTCGAAGCAGATTCTGGAGTCTTTTGTAATGTAATTACACTTTGGGCTTGCACGCCCCGCTGTAAAAACTGGATGTTAATCCTTATGTCAAATATATGCTGGACTTTTGTTGTAAGCATGCAATGATATACTCTTGCGCGACACTCCATAACTGTTCATGCTTGAATAGTTACAGAATACCGTGTCCGTACGCGCCCCTAGAAACGGGGCGTTACACACTCTCTCACACACACACGCACTCGATATCTTGTCTGAAAGCAAGTAGTAGGAGTGTGTGAGCCGGAACAAGTCAGATATGTGGCAGCATATGTATGGAGCAGATTGGTTGTGCGCATGCAGCGACCATGTCATGTCAATCCAACATGAAAGTAGAATATAATTCTAGCACACGCATGGAGCGAAGAAAGGAGCGTCAAAAGTAGGCGGCTGATGGAGAGAGAGAGAGAGAGAGAGAGAGAGAGAGAGAGAGAGAGAGAGAGAAGGCAATCAATCAAACAAGGGAAAGACTGCAATAAGCAAAGGCAGCCAGACGAGGCCAGGTCTTCGCTACGACCGCGTCTCCCGTTCCTACCCGCCCGGTACGCGACCTGCAGTGGCGGAGCTTCATGCAAATTATAAACTATAGAGGAGGCCAGCCTCCTTAAGAGATTTGCAAAGTGAACATGAGAGAGAGAATGACTAGTACATCTCGCTCTAACTTCCTTGAGTCTGATAATGAAGTATAGGAGAGGCTAGGGGCGGAGTCACACCTCAGATAGAGTAGGCTTCAGTCCAGAATGTGAAAAAATATCTAGTTTATAGTCTATGTAAATTCAGTCCAATCTGAATAACATTTTCATGATTCAGTCCAGATAGCTTAAATTATTTCATCACTAAGTCACTAAGTCTAAAGTATAACTAAATTCTAGTACGGTTGGGCCATGGCCATTGCTGGTTGGCCGCTTCATTCGCCACATCGATCGATGCCAAAACCACGCAAGAAAATGCATGCTGCTTGTGACAGCTAGCCCTTCTGAATTTGTCAATCGATCGATGATAACAATAGGATTGCGTGCCATTGCAAATGCTGCTGTTGATCCTCTCATCCACGTCCTCGACGCAGCTACGTACTTAATTTATTCGGTCTCTCAGTTATCGAAGAGAACCAAGTGAGGATTGGATGTAATTTGTTCAGTAGATGGTACGCTACGAGAGGAAAGAAGGGACTTGCTAGGAAAGTAATGGGACCCCAGGAGAGAAGAATTAAAGATGCAGCTGCTGCATTTGTTTAATTTATGATCCATACTTCATGAGAACAAGGGAGGCTACAGAAGATTTTTTCCACCTGTAGTTGTATCTCTCGTCTCTACTAAAATTATTATTATAAATAATCATGACTTCGAGTCTAAGACGTAATACAGTCTGTCTCCACGTGTAACTTAAGTTAAAGTTGTGTCCAACTTAAAGTCCGAATACATATGGTAGTAGAAGAGTATTAGCCTATATTGAGAAGACTTGTAACCAGTTAAATTAAGGGGGAGCAAGTAAGAGAATAGAGAAATTCAAAAATTCTCATCTGTTCTTTCAATTTATTTACGATATGTGCGTTTTCTCTTGGAATAAAGTTAATAAGTGGTATTAGAGCCTACGCGAGAGCCGAGTCGCTGAAAAAAATCGTCTTGGCGATTTCCATTACGCGCTTGTCTCGGGCAGCGCTCTCGAGGCACCCGTCTTTGCTCGGTCCCGGTTAATCAACCTAGCAGCCATCAATTCCATGCAGCAGCACCAGAGCTCGTGCAAGATTTTAGCAAGACGTGTCGTCCCGAGGCGTCACATCAACAAGGGGCAGCTCCATCCCTTGCGCAGGAGAGAGGAAAAGCCAAGGACAGAGAGCTAACTTTATTGCGTCAGATAGGAGAGAGAAGGCCAAGGCAGGAGAGATGAATTTGGGAGCCAACACCCAGAGAACAAAACAATGCCAAGCAGCTGGCGCGGTCCTCGTTCAGCGCGACACGCAAGACAGAAGCCGAGTCGACTTTTGTCCACCGAATTCGAGACGAAGTCTTTCAGTTATGTCTCCCAAGGCGGAGTCATATTGTTGTTATAAAAGCGACAAAGCGGTAATTGTGGCAACAGAGCACGCGAGGCAAAGCGGCTTCAAATTCTTTCGCCAGTTCACGAAGAAAAAGCCAACAAGCAGCTCTTCGATTCTTGTTCTGCATAAGGCGAAGCGTAGCAGCATAGAGTTGCAAAGCGTATTTTTCTCAAGTTCTCTCGGTCCAAGAGCCACTTCAAAGTATCCCGAGTTCTTGATCCGTGCTCAAGATCATGTCGCGTTCTCCAAAAAGTGGTGTCACCGGTGATGAAGCATCATCTAGTATGATGACGAAGAAGAGTTCCACTGTCTCGCTGCATTATCCGATACTCACGATGAGTAATTATGCAGCATTGGCAATCAAGATGAAGGTGTACATGAAGGCTCCAGGAGTGTGGGACACGATCAAGAACGACAACGTCGATGTGCGCAAGGATCAAATGGCATTGGTGGCCATCTATCAGGGCATCCTAGAGGGGACGCTCTTCTTACTGGCCGAAAAGGAGACGACCAAAGCCGTGTGGGAGACGTTAAAGATGATGTATCTTGGTGCCGATCGTATAAAGGAAGCAAAGGTACAAACTCTCAAGACCGAGTTCAAGGTGCTGCGTATGAAGGAAACGGAGTCGATCAATGACTTCACCGTCCGGTTGATGATCATCATCAATAAGATTCAGACCCTTGGTGAGAAGGTAGAATAGTTGTACGTAGTGAAGAAATTTCTTTGTGCTATTCCCTCATAGTTTTTCCCAATTGCTTTAATCGTAGAGCAATTTAGAGACCTAAAGACAATGACCATGGAGGAGGTCATCGATCGTCTTAAGGCGTATGAGGAACACATCCGCGACAATAGTAACAACATGACGGACAAGTCTTGTTGACCCGCGCTGAGTGGGAGATCCGATCATCGAAGCATGAAGACAAGAACACTTCCAGCGGTGGTGGTCAAGGCCGTCATAAATGAAAGTTTGATAAGGCAAAAGTGAGGTATTATAATTATAACGATTATGGGCACTTTGCTTCAGAATGCCCCAAGTCGAGGATGAAGAAAGCATTTTTTGCTGAAGTGCTCAGCAATGATGAATCAACACTGCTCTGATGATGAGTTGAGTCAAGGGTGTCGAGAAGATATGTCACCGTCCAAACTCAAGTAAAGTGAAAAGAAATCGGAACATTGAGGAGATGTGTCACCATTTTTGTGTCAAGTATAAGTTTTAGTAAATCATAGTTGAGTTCGAATGGCTCAATGTTTTAGAATCTTTTCATCTGGATGGACCCGTACCAGTTGAATTGAGTTCCTACGTGTAGCTTGCATGTAGAACGCTTTATATGGAGGCGTGGCTGGAAGTTCATAATGCATTGAGACTAAAACTAGAGTATGTCAAGTCAAGATTAGGGGGAGATTATTCGAAATAATCTTGACTTCGAGTCCAAGACATAATAAAGTCCGTCTCCGTGTATAACTCAAGTTAAAGTTGTGTCCAACTCCAACTTGAATTCCGAATGCGTATGCTAGTAGAAGAGTATTAGCCTATATATTGAGAAGACTTGTAACCAGTTAAATTACGGGGGTTCTCTCAATTTATTTACCATATGTGCATTTTCTCCTGGAATAAAGTTAACAAATATAAAAAAGGAGTTTGTTCGTCCATCCCTCCAATTCTTCTAATCCTAACTAATCTGAATTATTGGATTAAAGAGAATAGATGACTTATATTGAATTAGAGGTACCGTAAAGAGCTCTTTTTTTTAGTGAGCCTTTTCCTTTTTTTCTTGTTGCTTTTGTGTTTCCTGGTCGGACTACCCGCGTGCTTTCGTGTGCCATCGACTACTCATGTTGCATCTTGGTGGTACGGTTTTAGATCACATTTATTTATATGTTTTCATTGCAATACATGGGCACCATACTAGTATATAGAAAAATGCAGCTAAGCGTGCAGTTCTTAACCATTTTGCTAAGGTCGATATATCATGTAATCGATGACATTGTTCGTTTTCTCAGTGTATTCTGTAGGTGCAAGCTCTTCTCAGCTGCTTCCGCAGCCACGGGAGTCAAAACACATATTGTCAGATATAAATATGAATGCAGCAGTGTCGTTCACGAATACATGTCGATCAAAAATACATGTCGAATCAAATATGGTAGTAAATAATTATAATTAGTAGGAGATCGTGTGGTGATGAAGCAACGAAACTATATATGTCCAGCAAGCAACAGCATTAATATTTGTAGGAGTTTGACACGATGAAAGGCGGTACAATTGTATCTTTTCTAAAACCCTGCAAAGACCAATATTACTACTATACACAAATAATACGAGACATAGTTCCTTCGTTTGAACCCCAAGGCCACAATCGAAGCCCATCAGTCAAATGGCAGGTCCAATATCTTCAACAGACAACAGGCCCATTGGGCAGACCCCGTGGTGCATCGCATGACATGATGGTACGGCCCATTTCTATGCAGCTCTCTTCACTTGTTTGCCCTCATGATCCACGAACGAAATAAAGCCACACTTTAAACGGATTGAGCTTATGACGTCTAAATTTCTTCTTTTTCTTGAATTTTTGGTTTTTTCGCTTTTTGGCTTTTGCTTTTTCCCACTTATACCTTTGCATTATCTGTGATGATATAACTTTTTATTTTTTTTATTTTTTAAATTTAATTACTTACAAAATGCTAGCAGCCGCTACAGTGCATTTTCAGTCGTTACAGTGCAAAAAAAAAAAAAACCAGAAGCCATGGCTTATAAGCCACATTGAGCAGGGCATCTGACTCTTTTTTTTAGCTTATGCCTTATAGGTTCTCTTGAATAAACAAACAGGACGGCTTCTCTATCATCGTTTCGAAGCGCCTTATCGAGACAACCTTGTCAAAATGGCTTATCAACTTATCAGTATTTTGTTCATTCATATAAGGAGTGCGGAGAGGAGACAGGAAGGAGGGAGAAGGAGTGCGGGCGGGGGGCAGGCCCGCGGTGCAGTGAGCGGAAGAGAGGGGAGGAGTGGAGTTGGGCCAGGCCGTTTTGGCTGGCCTGACTTCATTTCTTCTCTTTTTATATATATATTTATTTATCTATGTGATATGTATATATGTGTATACATTTTTATGTTGTTCATTTTGCTTGCTCACTAAATGTTTTTGTATTTCTATTCCCTATATTACTAGTCCCTTTTTCTTGCACATGCACATTTTGTGTGTGTGTGTGTGTATATATGCATGTTTATGTTTATGTTTTTGTTTTATTGTTTTACTTTTACTACTATTCATGCTAATATTTCCGAAATGGAATCTTATATTTTAACTCAGGTTCCTCCCCTTATACTGGATCATCTTTTCAGATTCGTATTTAAAATTTTATTTTTCTATTATTTGCACATTTCCTTTTATGGCATTACTAGAATTTGTTTTTGTCGTTTTTGAATTTCTTCAATTTTTGGAACCTCAACCAAAATTTCAAAAAAACACCATAAAATTCCAAATTCCAAGAAAATTCATTCCAAATAATTCAAAGGCTACATGTGTTCGAATTTCAAATTTTCGGGATGTTACACATGGCCACCTTGTCGCTCGAGCCATGACCAGACTGCGTCATGGCGATGCCAAGCCCATCATGTGCCCTGTTGCTCGCTTGTCGGCTACAACACCACCACAGAACCACTTCACGCTACAAATAGCTCCCCAAGGCCGCTTTGCTCCCTTACCTTCCTCCTTTCCTCTTCTTCCCTAAGCTTGGCTCAAGCTGATGCTTACACGCCCGTACACCAGCTATCGCTTTGCCTCGTCATTTCGGACACTCCGGTAAACTTCTTCCATAATTGTCCACGTCATCTCGTGTTCCGCATCTCCAAGTACATTTCCCCTCACCCAATTTAGGATCCCTCACCCAAGCACGCTGGTGCCACCTTCTTCCCCGTGTCTGGTTAGGAGCCCTCGCTACCACCACCTTTGCTCCTCACCTGTGAGATTTCCCCCTGTTGTAGGGGTGGCCCCCACCTAAGCCCAGCAGGCCTGTTAAGAGAGTGTAAGGCCCAGAAGAGGACATGTATAGTGACATGGGTACCCGTGAGGGAAGTACTCATGTGTAAGGGTATAATTGTAAAAGCACTCCCCATGTGGATATATATATAAAGGACATAGGCCATGGGGAAAGACCCTAAGCCATTTTTACTCACCTAACTCCCCACTACCATACTCTCTCTCTGTTTGGTCTGTAGCCACAACAGTTGGCGCTGTCCGTGGGGAGGACAAGAGCAAGCCTCTAGGTCTGAAGGAGGATGGCACCAAAGAAAGCTTCACCGATGGCGGTGAAGAAGAAGAAGGCGGAAGCGGCGAAGTCTCATGTCAGCACTAGGGCTTCGGCTTTAGCACCGCAGGTACGGGCGGTGGTGCAAGTGTGACCGTGAACACCGGCGTTCACGACGCGACGCCCAACCCCACCACCGATGCGACGCCCAACCCCGCCACCGATGCGACGCCCAACCCCGCCAGCGACACAACGCCAGACCCTGCCAACACCGCCCCGACGACCAGCCCCGGCGATGGCAACGCAGGCGCATCCGTTTTCCCACCCGGCGCAGAGGCTGTGAATGGTCCCAGCGGCGACGCGGACCTCGTCACCGGCTCCAGGGTCCTCCAGGACAACGCGGCGGGCAGCCTGGGCGCGCAGGCCGTGGTCACCGCCATGCCGGTAGCACCGCCAAGCGCACTGACGGCCCCAGCCACGTCCGTGGTGGAGGCTGCCCTGCTGGCGGCCCTTAGCGCGTTTCAGCGGGAGCTAATAGACCTCCGCGGAGCTATGCGAGACATGCAAGAGGCTCAGAGCCAACACGCCCCCCCGGCGGTGGCATCCGAACGCGCTCCAGAGAGGGCGGATAGCCGCGACGCCCCTACGTCTAGTCGTGTCCCATTGCGGCGCGTAGACCCGGAGTCCCCGCTCTCCGCGGGCCTACAGCAGGCGGCATGGCCTGAAGACTTCAAGTTCCCGAGCGTCATCGAGGCCTACAAGGGTGACTCTGACCCGCGAGAGTTCGTGCGCGTGTATGAGACCGCTATCGAAGCCGCTGGCGGAGACGACACCACGAAGGCAAAAGGACTCCCTCTCGCGTTACAAGGGGTGGCGCTGTTCTGGTTCTTCACCATTGAACCACAGTCCATCTACGCGTGGGAACAGATCTGCGACCGACTCTACAACAACTTCCAGGGAAACTACGTCGAGCGTGTCGATGCGGACCAGCTTTTCGCAGTCAAGCAAAAAACTGAGGAAAGGCTCTGGGATTACTTCAAGCGCTTCGCGAAAGTGCGCTGCTAGGTCAAGGATGTCAACAAAACAACCGTCATCAACGCAGCAATACAAGGCCTCCGACCGGGACCGATGGCCGAATACAACGCGCGCAAGCCCATTAAGACGGTCGCGAAGCTCTTCGACAAGATGGAAGAGTACGCCAGAGCGGAAGAGGACGCGCGGCGGCGACACGGCGATGACTTCGATACCAACAAGGCGGAAGGCTCGGTAAAGAGCGAAGGCTCGCCGAAGCAGGGCTCTTCGAAGGGTAAGCGCAAGCAGGAGCAGCCGAAGGGCGCTTCTGAACGCAAAGACCCCCAACACAATGACCCGTCAGGCGATAGGCCCAAGCGCGACCAACGCAAGTCCAGGAAACCTTGTTACGTCTTTGACATCGAGGGCGGCTCCGAAGATAACGCCTCCGCAGGTCGCGGAGGCAGAGGGCGCCGGGGCCGGGGACGGGGGCGTGGCCGGGGTCGCGACGACCGAACCCGCGAAGAGTACAGCGACCAGCACCACGGGCAGTGGTGCAAAATCCACGGCCGAGGCAACCATGACACGCGTGCTTGCGCCACTATCCCAGCGCTCCGGCAGAGCGTCGCCAGGGATAAAAACCCGGAGGCACGTGCGCCCGTCGTGGCCCACGTCCAACACCCCCAGGACCAAGGAATGCAGCCCCAGGAAGGCCTCCTGCGAATTCAGGCACATGTGCAACAACCTCGGGAGGGCCTCCTGCAGTTACAAGCCCCGGAAGGAGCCCAGCGCAGGATCATAAATGTCATTTCTGGAGGCTCCTCGTTGGAGTTCGCCTCGGCGCGGCAACGAAAGGCCTACGCGAGGAGGTTGCATCACGTCCCAGCGCAGGCGCCGCCAGAGTGGGCACAGCGCGAAGTCACATTCACGCCCGCTGACGCTGAGGGCGTGGACTTTCCCCACCAAGACCCTCTGGTCGTCCGGGTCCTCGTAGCAGGATGCGAGGTCAGGCGTGTTCTGGTCGATGGAGGAAGCTCCGCGAACATCCTGTTCGCCGCGGCCTTCGACCAGATGGGGATCCCTCGGAGTCGATTGGGCCCTTCAGGCATCCCGCTGCAAGGCTTTGGTGGGCAGCCTTTGCGCGCTTTGGGCCAAATATGCCTCCAAGTCTCCTTCGGCCAAGACGACAACGTGAGGAGCGAAGACGCCATCTTCGACGTGGTCGACATCGTATACCCCTACAATGCCATATTGGGGCGGCCGCTCCTGAATACTCTCAGGGTAGTTCCGCACCACGGCTTTCTGTGCATGAAGCTTCCCGGACCGCGGGCTATAATCATCGTCCATGGCGATCAGGACATGGCTCGGCGCATAAAGCTTGGCGCCAGGGGTCCGTGCTACGCGGCTCGCCAAGGCACCTAGGCCGGGTGGGCAGGTGCGGAGCCCCCGAGCGCCCCCGGAAAGTTGCCCCAGCAGCAGCGGCTCATCGGCAGCCGCCCCTGTCCTAATAGTGGTTAGTGGTCGGTATCTCCCTTTCTTTTTTTTGTAACTGCTCACCCGCGCAAACGGGAATTTAATAAAGTTTGCCGTTTGCACAAATTCTTCTTTCTCGCAACAAAGACACGCGTTCGCGCGCGCACTCTTCGTCAAGGATACGGGTATGAGTATAAACAAAGACACGCGTCCGCGCGCGCACTCTTCGTCAAAGATACGTATGAGTATAAACAAAGACACGCGTTCGCGCGCGCACTCTCTGTCAAGGATACGGATATGAGTATAAACAAAGACACGCGTCCGCGCGCACACTCTTTGTCAACGATACGGGTATGAGTATAAACAAAGACACGCGTTCGCGCGCGCACTCTTCGTTAAGGATACGGGTACGAGTATAAACAAAGACACGCGTTCGCGCGCGCACTCTCTGTTAAAGATACGGGTATGAGTATAAACAAAGACACGCGTCTGCGCGCGCACTCTCTGTCAAAGATACGGGTATGAGTATAAACAAAGACACGCGTTCGCGCGCGCACTCTCTGTCAAAGATACGGGTATGAGTATAAACAAAGACACGCGTTCGCGCGCGCACTCTCTGTCAAAGATACGGGTATGAGTATAAACAAAGACACGAGTTCGCGCGCGCACTCTCCGTCAAAGATACGGGTATGAGTATAAACCAAGACGAGCAGAGGGACGCCTCCGCACGCACTCTATGGAGTATAAATAGGACGTAGCGTCGAGGTCCGCCTCCGCACGCACCTCACCACCCGCAACGCGTGGAGGCTTGCCTCCGCGCGCAGTCCACAGACTCTAAATAAGACGTAGCGTCGAGGTCCGCCTCCGCACGCACTCTCCGGAGTATAAAAAAAGGCGCGGATGCTATCCCTGCGCACCCTACGGAGTATAAACAAGACGCGAACACCGCGCACGCATGGGCGTTGCCCCAGTGCGTACTCTTCGGAGTATAAATAAGATGTGGATGTCGATCTCACGTGCTCTCCGGAGTATAAAAAAGACGCGGATGCTATCCCTGCGCACTCTACGGAGTATAAACAAGATGCGAACACCGCGCACGCATGGGCGTTGCCCCAGTACGTACTCTTCGGAGTATAAATAAGACGTGGATGTCGATCCCACGCACTCTCCGGAGTATAAAAAAGGACGCAGAGGTTATCCCGGCGAATTCTACGGAGTGCAAAATGCACCACGGGGGCCCACTCCTACGTGCAGCCCGCGAAGTACCAAGGCGACGCGCCAGAGGCTAGCTCCCGCGCGAGCGCACCCGCGAGCGAGAAACACCAGAGGCTATCCTTGCATAATCTTAGGAAGGAGCGCTCGCGCGTCTACCTCGGATAAGGCGCCAGCTCCGCCGCCACCACTTCGAAGGGTCGGGGACGGAGCGCTCGCACGTCTACTTCGACTATGGCGCCAGCTCCGCTGCCACCACTTCGAAGGGTAGGGGACGGAGCGCTCGTGTCGCTACTTCGACTAAGGCGCCAACTCCGCTGCCATCGCTTTGAAGGGTAGGGGATGGAGCGCTCGCGCGTCTACTTCGACTAGGCGCCAGCTCCGCTGCCACCACTTCGAAGGGTAGGGGACGGAGCGTTCACGCGTCTACTTCGACTAGGCGCTAGCTCCGCCGCCACCACTTCGAAGGGTAGGGGACGGAGCGCTCGTGCGTCTACTTCGACTAGGCACCAGCTCCGCTGCCATCACTTCGAAGGGTGGGGGACGGAGCGCTCGCACCGCTACTTCGACTAAGGCACCAGCTCCGCTGCCACCACTTCGAAGGGTAGGGGACGGAGCGCTCGCGCCGCTACTTCGACTATGGCGCCAGCTCCGCTGCCACCGCTTCGAAGGGCTAAGGCGCCAGCTCCGCTGCCACCACTTCGAAGGGTGGGGGACGGAGCGCTCGCGCCGCTACTTCGACTAAGGCGCCAGCTCCGCTGCCACCACTTCGAAGGGTAGGGGACGGAGCGCTCGTGCGTCTACTTCGACTAGGCACCAGCTCCGCTGCCACCACTTCGAAGGGTGGGGGACGGAGCGCTCGCACCGCTACTTCGACTAAGGCGCCAGCTCCACTGCCACCACTTCGAAGGGTAGGGGACGGAGCGCTCGCGCCGCTACTTCGACTAAGGCGCCAGCTCTGCTGCCACCGCTTCGAAGGGTAGGGGACGGAGCGCTCGCGCCGCTACTTCGGCTAGGGCGCCAGCTCCGCTGCCGCCGCTTCGAAGGTATATCGGACTGAGCGCGTGTGCGGTTATTGCAACTACGCGTCTACTTCGATCACCCTGCCCTCGCAAGGCGCAAGTCGTCATATACGGGCGAGCGTAGTAACCTTCCGGGTTTGCCATGGGACAGCGTAGCCGGAGGGGCGGAGACGCACTTCGCAAAGTTCTAATCAAGACTATTTTTTGCATTCGCTAAGGACGCTTACAAAGGCGCACAAACACTTCCGGCGCGCCAGGCTGCTACTCGGTAGGCTCATCCTTAACATGCGCCCATGCCGAGGCTCCACTCGAAGGCGCCCGACCCGCCCAAAAATCCAACGCTTCCTCTGCCCTTCGCCAGCGCCGAAGACGCCATCAGGTCGCAAGGTCGGAGATTAGCAGCCGGCCCCGGCTGTGTAGCTGCTCGGGACAAGGGGTCAGGAATCAAAACAGCGGGGAAACAACTCTGTACTTTACCAAAAAAAACACCGGGCTTCGGTTACAACGCACACCAACACGCGACAACCTCCCGTCACACCTGTGGGTTCGCGGTGTCCTTCGGGGCCGCAGCGCCATCCTCGTAACGCCGTGGGACCTCGTCCAGAAACCAGCCAAGGTTTCCCTCGCCGTGTAAGTTATTCCGCAGCTCGACTATGGCTGCGGCCTCGCCGCAGTATTCCCATATCCACTCATGGAAGAACTTCACGGCGCGACGAACGGCGCGCACAGAGCCGGACATTACCCCGCCCCCGGTGGGCATCTCCAGTCGAGGATCGACTAGCCCCATAACATGTTCACAGCCGCGGAGCCGCAGGAGCGCACATGTCAGACACGACGCCACGTAGGCGCAGTGGTTGCCGAAGGTTGCCGTGGCGCTGCGTGCAATGCTAGCCGCATCTCCAATCCACCGGAGTGACCGCGACAGGTCCTCGGGTCCGAAGGAGCGCGCCGGCACTTCGGCGACAAGCCCCTTAAGGGTGTCTTCTAGGGCCAGCATGGTGTCCCAGGCAGCTACCGAAGCGTCGCCCAAGGCTCGATCCCGCTCCGCGAGAGAGGCAGGAAGCTCGCTGTTTTCCCTCTCTAGCGCAGCGACTTGTTGCAGAAGGTCGTCCCGCTCTGCAGCAGCTTCTTGCCGCACTGCTTCGACGGCCAACGCTCGCGCTGCGGCAACGAGCCCCTCGGTGTGCGTCTTCATCTCCGCGCACTCCAATTCCAGGCGGCATATACGAGCATCCTCGGTGGAGCGCGCCCTTGTAGCTCCCTGCAGCTCCTCTTCGGCGGCCTGCAGCCTACTCCGTAGCGCTCCTTCCTCGTGAATGTGAGCAGCTCATAGATCCTGGGCCAACACGAGTGTTTGCGCGGCGCAGGAGTCAGTAAGCGCTAAACGGCTGCAAGTGGTCCAAAAGGCAGGCGCTTACCCTCACTCCCGACACTTCCAATGCATCTCCAAGGCGCCCTGACCCGTAGGTCTGCAACGCCTGTTGACCGACGCTGGCGGCCGCGTCTTCCGCAATCCCGCACCATGCCCTCAGAGCATCCAACGGAGGGACGAAGTTCGCCGGGCTCGGGCGTGCGACATCTGTGTCGCCAACGCCAGAACCCCCGCGCTCAAGCAACGGCTCCTCCTCCGGGATAAGTGCCGCTGCAAAGAGGAAGTACACGTTTGTCACGGGGCGTGGAAAAGCTGTGTTGAAGGAATGCCGTCATAGCCTACCCTCGGTGGCAGACGGGGGACTTCGCGGAGACGCCTCCCTAGCCGCGGGCGGGGCCGCTTCGACTTCGGCCCCAACGGACGGCGTTGTCTCGCGAGGCCGGGGGACCTCCGAGTCGGGACCTAGCGCCAACCGATCCTATGCCACGATCACTGTGGCTCGAAGGGCCGGGAGGGCGCAGGGTGGAGGAACCTCGGTGCTCGAAGTGAAGTCCCACAAGCTCCCAACACCGGTCGCCACGACGAACCCTCGCAAAGTCCGTGGAAGGGGGGACTGCAGGCGTGGCTGCTTCGCTTGCGGGGAAGGTCCCACCTCGGTACCCGCTACAAAAGGAGCCCCTGCAGCAACGACACTCGCCGAAGGGGTCTCCACAGCTACAACGACAGCGGTCGGGGGCTTCGCCCTCACGACCTCTGCGGGGGACACCTCCGCCTCTGCAGGGGGTGCTTTCGCCTCGGCCGCCGCTATTAGCAAAAGCTGCGCTCCACATACTCCTGCGGAGGGCAGCCCCGCCACAGCCATGACCGTAGACGAGGACTCCGCACCGGTGCCGCCAGCCAGCACCACCCCTTGGCTTCTGTCGCGGGCAGCGAGACCTCCGCGGCGCGCCCTCTGCCGCCGGCGCCTTCGCCCTCAGTACCTGCGCCCTCCAAGTCTGAGTCGGCATACTTCGCCGAATCCGACTCCGGGCTCGCCGCGCCGGCCGAAACAGCGGCAGCCGCTGTACAGGGCGTGGCCGTAGTGCTCCGGATCCTCTTGCGGCATGATGCCTTCGTCTTCACGGCACCGTCATCCTCATGTTGCTGCTCCGGAGGGGTGCGATCCGGCACAGGAAGCCCTAAGGCCTCACACACGCGGTTTATCCGCCCCAATCTCGCCTTCACAGTCGCAGCTGCACGCTGCCCGTGCTCTCTGGCGGTGTATGGCCCAAGGAACACGTGCGCGGCGCGCTCCGCGTCCTCAAGGCGAGTCCCTGCGCTGGACAGAGCACATTTACACAATGCAATATGTACGAACGGAGAGGAAGGCATGGTCAAGGCTTACGAAGACCAGTCGGCACGGGCAGTGAGCGAACGGACGGGTGAATGTTATCATCCCGACGTTCACCGGCTGTGAAGCGCCAATCGCGGGAAAGCGGCGCCGCACCGAGCATCATGTACTCCTCGGCAAGGTCGCGCATATTGAAGCGGACGGCGACCCCCACAAGTCTTCGCGCCCTCCGCCTATCTTCCTGGTCAAGTGCTAAGCCGAGGGTGGTCTTGAATGTAATCGGCCCGCCTGCGCACTCAAGGCCGCTGCCACTCGTCACACGATGGTAGAACCACCGCCTCGCCCAGTTGGACTCCCACTTCCCTCGGGTCGAGTTCACGGGGAAGAGCTTCCCACATGACGTCCGCAGAACGAAGTTGACGCTGTCAAACTTCGACAGCGTACCGTCCTTCCGCTCCTTCGGCTGGCACCGGGCCTCATGCAGATACGCGAATAGGGAGGCGCTGGGCCAACACCCCTCCGAGCGCAGGGCCCAGCTGTACACGGCGAGGTGAGCCACCACGTTCGGAGTCAGCTATGACAATTCCAGCTTGAAGGTCCGCAGTACATCCCCAACAATCGCTGCGGACGGGATGCGAAGTCCGGCTTCGAAGTAGGCGACGAAGACGATCGCCTCCGACTTCTCGGGGCGCGGCTCCGTCTCATCATCGGCGGGCAACCGCACCGCTTGGCGGTCCGATAGCCTCCCCTCCCGCAGCAGTGACCGTATCGTGTCCTCCGTCAAGAGCGTCGGCGCTCGTCTAAGGCGCCAGCTCCGTCGCCACCACTTCGAAGGGTAGGGGACGGAGCGCTCGCGCGTCTACTTCGACAAGGCGCCAGCTCCGCTGCCACCACTTCGAAGGGTGGGGGACGGAGCGCTCGCACCGCTACTTCGACTAAGGCGCCAGCTCCGCTGCCACCACTTCGAAGGGTAGCGGACGGATCGCTCGCGCGTCTACTTCGACTAAGGTGCCAGCTCCGCTGCCACCACTTCGACGGGTAGGGGACGGAGCGCTCGTGCGTCTACTTCGACTAGGCGCCAGCTCCGCCGCCACCACTTCGAAGGGTAGGGGACGAAGCGCTCGCGCCGCTACTTCGACTAAGGCGCCAGCTCTGCTGCCACCGCTTCGAAGGGTAGGGAACGGAGCGCTCGCGCGTCTACCTCGACTAAGGCACCAGCTCCGCTGCCACCACTTCGAAGGGTAGGGGACGGAGCGCTCGTGCAGCTACTTCGACTAGGCGCCAGCTCCGCTGTCACCACTTCGAAGGGTAGGGGACGGAGCGCTCGCGCGTCTACTTGGACTAAGCGCCAGATCCGTTGCCACCGCTTCGAAGGATAGGGGACGGAGCGCCCGCGTGCCTACCCCCACGCACGTAGCACCCTCGGACCACCCCGCAAGCGTCTGCTCTCTGCGGTTAATATCCTCCAAGGTAGGAGACCAGTGGCTTTGGAGCACCACCATGCTGCCCGCCTTGTAGGGATCGCCTCAGCGGGACGGCACGTCCTCGGCGCTCGACTTCGCCTCCTAGGCACTGCCTCGGCGGGAGGCACTGTCTCGGTGGGACAGCATGACTCCAGCATAGGACTTCGCCGTTCTCCACCAACGCGCCCACGGTCTCGACCTCGGCTTCGGATTCGAGGAGCGAACTCGCGCGCAAGGACTCGTCGGTCGGCATTCCCCACACATCGTATCGGCGGAGGTTATGTCACGCCAAGTTTTGGCTTGTTCTCATAAACAGGCCACCTTCAGTGCATCAACATTCTTTCGAAAGTAATGCGGACGGGCTCGATCAGAAGCCCCGACTGAAGGTGAGCCTGTTTAAGAGAACAGGGCAAACCTTGCCGTTATATGCAGAAACACGGCACGAGCGCAGCAGGTGCGACCAGTTACCGTTAACAGACGCTAACCAAGCTCCCGAGAAAAATAGGCCTCCATCAGTACATCAACATTCCCCGAGCCGCGTAATGCCGCCATGGAATGTGGATGCACCGAAGAGGCCCATTTTAGGGGAGCAGCACCTATCCGAGCACACAATGCAGGTACAATGTTGCACCAGCACGCTATATATACCCCATCAGTGGGGAAGCCAACCGGCAGAAGGCCAGTCGGCGGAAGTCCAACCGGCGGGGGAGCGTCGCAGCATCGTTCCACCGCGATGCCTCAAGACCCGCGCCGCGCCAAGCATGTTCCGCCACGTGGACGGCCAGAAGAAGCAACGTCGCAACATGGTATCGCCGCGACCCGTCAAGTCTCGCACCGCGTCAACCAAGCCTCGCTGGGCAGGCTGGCAGCCGCTTATCGTCAAGGGCGCTCGACGCCAAAGGCGTGCGCACGACGACTTACGACCCGCTCCGCCCACCTATGCCGACGCATTTGACTCCGCCAACACCCTCAGTTCGGCCCGGGCAATCACCGACCCCGCCAAATCGGAGGCAACTTCGACCCCCAATCCGCCCCCTTGGTGGCGATCCCAACCTCGACTTCGACTTTCGCTCCGGACGACAACCCCGACCCCACCACGGCAGGACTCTGTGGGTGACGAAGCCTTCGCCAAGCCGCCCGGCGCCATACCTTCGCAATAAGGCGAACACTACACTTCGAACGTTGAAAAAGCTCACAGGCCGCAGGGACGGAGGGGGCCAAAGGGCTCGGCAACATGGCTTCGGCCCGTGAAGCCCTTCACCATGAGAGGCTCCTGTTGTAGGGGTGGCCCCCACCTAAGCCCAGCAGGCCTGTTAAGAGAGTGTAAGGCCCAGAATGGGACATGTATAGTGACATGGGTACCCCTGAGGGATGTACTCATGTGTAAGGGTATAATTGTAAGAGCACTCCCCATGTGGATATATATAGGACATAGGCCATGGGGAAAGACCCTAAGCCATTTTTACTCACCTAGCTCCCCACTACCATACTCTCTCTCTGTTTGGTCTGTAGCCACAACACCCCCAATTCCTCTGAACTTGAGCATGCCCCTACCTTCCCCTTCCTTGTCCAACCCCTATTTTGTGTTCTCCCCTTCCCTATGTCACCGGAACTAAGGAGCTCAATGTGTCACCCCTTGATCCGTGTCGACAGCCTGCTCTAGCTCCTCGCCTTCACCAACTACACCAGTAAGCTTCCCTTGGCCCCCTCCTACTCATGCTCCCCTCACTTCTCCCCTCTCACTTCGGCACCGCTACACCCCTTCCTCCTCCATATGCCCGACCGCCCCAAGCCACCGCTAGCCACCCCTCACACCACCCCAAGCAACAACGACTCATCCCCTAGTTCCCTTGCCCTCCCGAGGACCCATTTTTGTGGTTGCCATGGCTCCATCGTGGATACCCCGCCATGCACCGCCCCTCCCTTATTCTGCCCAAAGACAACTCCGTTTCGGTTGCCCTCTATCCCTCTCTCTACTCCTGTCTCTCATGATATGACATGTGGACCCCAAACTTAGTTAGTGAGTAGATTTGAGTAAATAGCTGTTTAACAGTGCCTAGTTTAAATCATGAAATTCAATTAAAGGATAATATAAAGTAAACCCTCATATCTTTCATAGGTTCCACCTAACTCATGAAACTTTCTTAATAATATAAAATAATAAAAGAAGTCATTAAGTTAAAGATCAGCCATGGAATTCTACGATCGGCTATGCCTAGCCATCTTCACACCTGGAGTGGAATATTCCTTTGTCCTCACTGAACCTTCTTTCATATCTGTCTTAGCAGTTTTTCTCTCTGTCGTCTCCCCCTCCACTCAAATTTCGTTTGACTCCGTCAATATTGCGTACTCACTAAACCTTACCTCATATCACCAACTTAATCATAATAAAATTTAATTGAGTTCATTCAAATTTATCTGGACTTTTGAGGATTTGGATCTATTTGGATTCAGTTGTTTATCCCGCAACTAGAAATTGGATTCTTGAAGAAGCAACAGATCAAGCTAGATCAAGACAAAGACCAAGAGTTCACGACCATCACTGAGAAAGTTTTGAGTAAGATCAGGCCGTAGTAAATTAAGCGAGGTAAGTCATCACTTTGATCATATTGTACATACCTTTTGAATGCAAGTTATTTTATTTAAAAGTATCAAATTGCATAATTTATTTTAGTATGCAAATTTGTATTCGCATTAGCCATAGTTAATTTCATAGGATTAATTGCTTGATAATACCCCATTCCTTGATATTAAACATAAAACCTTGTCGCTATAGATTTAATGGTAAATATACTAGTGATAAGTCCATATCTAAGTGTCATGCTTAGTCTTGCTTAGATACTCGGGGGTATTAAATTACTCTGACATCATTTCAAACATGAAACTTATACTTGGGCAGCCATTGGATACTGTTGTGGTTACAGACCAAACAGAGAGAGAGTGTGGTAGTGGAGAGTTGAGTAAGTGAATGGCTTCGGGTCTTTCCCCATGACCTATGCCTTACATATATACATCCACATGGGGAGTGCTTTTACAGTCATACCCTTACACATGAGTACTTCCCTCAGGGGTACTTTTGTCACTATACATGTCCCATTCTGGGCCTTACATTCTCGTAACAGGCCTGCTGGGCTTAGGTGGGGGCCACCCCTACAACAGGAGCCTCTCATGGTGAAGGGCTTCACGGGCCGAAGCCATGTTGCCGAGCCCTTTGGCCCCCTCCGTCCCTGCAGCCTGTGAGCTTTTTTCAGCGTTCGAAGTGTAGTGTTCGCCTTATTGCGAAGGTATGGCACCGGACGGCTTGGCGAAGGCTTCGTCACCCACAGACTCCGTCGCGGGGTCAGGGTTGTCGTCCGGAGCGAAGATCGAAGTCGAAGTTGGCCTCGCCACCGAGGGGCCGGACTGGGGTTGTTGGCGGGGTCAAATGCGTCAACATAGGGGGCGGAGCGGGTCGTAAGTCGTTGCGCATGCACGCGTCTCCGGCGCCGAGCGCCCTTGACGATAAGCGGCTGCCAGCCTACCCAGCGGGGCTTGATTGACGCGGCGCGAGACTTGAGGGGGCGTGGTGATACCAAGCTGCGGCGTTCTTCTCCTGGCGCGGATCTTGGAGCATCGCGGTGGTACGATGCTGCGACGCTCCCCCGCCGGTTGGACTCTTGCCGATTGGACTTTCGCCGGTTGGGCTTTCGCCGGCTGGACTTCTGCCGGTTGGCTTCCTGCCGGTTGGACTTTCTCCGGTTAGGCTTCCGCCGGCTGGACTTCTGCCGGTTGGCTTCCCCATTGATGGGGTATATATAGCGTGCTGGTGTAACATTGTACCTGCATCGTGCGCTCGGATAGGTGCTGCTCCCCTAAAATGGGCCCCTTCAGTGCATCCACATTCCATGGCGGCACTACGCGGCTCGTGGAATGTTGATGTACTGATGGAGTCCTATTTTTCTCGGGAGCTTGGTTAGCGTCTGTTAACGAAAATTGCTCGCACCTGTTGTGCTCGCTCCGTATTTCTGCATATGACAGCAAGGTTTGCCCTGTTCTCTTAGACAGGCTCACCTTCAGTCGGGGCTTCTGATCAAGCCCGTCTTTCAAAAGAATATTGATGTACTGAAGGTGGCCTGTTTATGAGAACAAGTCAAAACTTGGCGTGACATGACCTGAGCCGGTGCAATGTGTGGGCAATGCCGTCGGACATGCCGTCCCGCCGAGGCGGTGCCTACAAGGCAGGCAGCGGAGTGGTGCTCCGAAGCCATTGGTCTCCTGCCTTGGAGGATAGTAGCCGTGGAGTGCAGCCGTCTGCGGGGCAGTCCGGGGGTGCTACGCGTGTGGGGGTAAGCGCGCGGGCGCTTCGTCCCCTAAACTCCGAAGTGGTGGTAGCGGAGCTGGCGCCTAGTCGAAGTAGATGCGTGAGCGCTCTGTCCCCTACGCTTTGAAGTAGTGGCAGCGGAGCTGGCGCCTAGTCGAAGTAGACGCGCGAGCGCTCCGTCCCCTACGCATTGAAGTAGTGGCAGCGGAGCTGGCGCCTAGTCGAAGTAGACGCGCGAGCGCTCCGTCCCCTACGCTTGAAAGTAGTGGCAGCGGAGCTGGCGCTTAGTCAAAGTAAACGTGCGAGCGCTCCGTCCCCCATGCTTCGAAGTAGTGGCAGCGGAGCTGGCGCCTAGTCGAAGTAGACATGCAAGCGCTCCGTCCCCTACGCTTTGAAGTAGTGGCAGCGGAGCTGGCACCTAGTCGAAGTAGACGTGCAGCGCTCCGTCCCCCACGCTTCGATGTAGTGGCAGCGGAGCAGGCAGTGGTGGCAGCGGAGCTGGCGCCTAGTCGAAGTAGACGCGCGAGCGCTCCGTCCCCTACCCTTCGAAGTGGTGGCAGCGGAGCTGGCGCCTAGTCGAAGTAGACGCGCGAGCGCTCCGTTCCCTACCCTTCGAAGTGGTGGCAGCGGAGGTGGCGCCTAGTCAAAGTAGACGCGCGAGCGCTCCGTCCCCTACTCTTCGAAGGGGTGGCAGCGGAGCTGGCGCCTAGTCGAAGTAGACGCACGAGCGCTCCGTCCCCTACCCTCCGAAGCGGTGGCAATGCACTCCCTGGGGTGAGCGCGACCCCGCGGTAGTGTGCCTTAATGTCTCCGGGAATCGCGCCGACCCCTGGGCTGGCACGAGCGGGTAGCTGTATCCGTACGCACTTGTCCATTCGAGATGAACACGCGGTGGGCCATGACTGGCGTGTCGATGGGTCGTCCGCGGTCAAGCCCCTTCCCCAGAGGGGCGGGGCACGTGGCGCGACGCTGTAGGCATGCCGCCCACTGGCTGCCCCGCTTCCAACACGCATCACCGGCTGCTAGAAGTTGTGCTTCTTGCTGATCTTCGGTTGCCCATGCTGCGCAGATTTGCGGTTGGCCCTTCGGGCAGGTGTGGCCAGGGTCGGGGGGTCGGTGACCCTGTTTGGGCTATCGCGGTCTAGGGTCCGAGGAGCCGCGCCGGCGCACGCCGAAGGCTATGTCGGGCCGTGCGACCTGCGTTTATTCCTTGCGCTGACCGACACGCGGTGGGATGCTGGTGACTCGTCGTGTGGTGACAGGACTCTGTACGACCACAGTCGCATGCTGGCTACGTGTGCCGCCGCGACGCTTCAGCTTTTGCGCTTACCCACGGTGGGAGGCGGGGGGCCTTTAAGTATCCCCCGTGGCATTGTGCCTGCGCCTCCTCACGCTTTTTGGTTGTTCACGTCGCCCCCCGCATTCGCTCGCCCTGTTCCTGCGCTCCTTTTTGCCGCCGAGTTCCCCGTGGATGCTGATGGCGACTTGCGACGAGCGTACTCAGGTGGGCGGCTACGCCATCCGCAGGCGGTGCTCACCGCTCGAGGTGAAATAAGCGCTGGAGGAGCGTGATCCGGCGGCGGCAGACAAGTGGTGGGCAGCGAAGAAGAGTCAGGGTCCGTACTCCGGCGAGTTGGGCCGCACGCTCGTGACGGAGGACACGATCCGGTCACTGCTGCGAGAGGGGAAGCTATCGGACCGCCACGCGGTGCGGTTGCCCGCTGATGACGAGACGGAGCCACGCCCTGAGAAGTCGGAGGCGATCGTCTTCGTCACCTACTTCGAAGCCGGACTTCGCATCCCGTCCGCGGTAATTGTTGGGGACGTGCTGCGGACCTTCAAGCTGGAGTTGTCACAACTGACTCCGAACGCGGTGGCTCACCTCGCCGTGTACAGCTGGGCCCTGCGCTCGGAGGGGTGTTGGCCCAGCGCCTCCCTGTTCGCGTATCTTCATGAAGCCCGGTGCCAACCGAAGGAGCGGAAGGACGGTATGCTGTCGAAATTTGGCAGCGTCAACTTCGTCCTACGGGCGTCATGTGGGAAGCTTTGCCCCGCGAACGCGACCCGAGGGAAGTGGGAGTTCAACTGGGCGAGGCGGTGGTTCTACCATCGTGTGACGGGTGGCAGCGGCCTTGAGTGCGCAGGCGGGCCGATTAAATTCAAGACCGCCCCCGGCTTAACGCTTGACCAGGAAGATAGGCTAAGGGCGCGAAGACTTGTGGGGGTCGCCGCCCGCTTCAATATGCGCGACCTCGCCGAGGAGTACATGATGCTCGGTGCGACGCCGCTTTCCCACGATTATCGCTTCACAGCCGGTGAACGTCGGGATGATAATGTTCACCCGTCCATTTGCTCGCTGCCCGTGCCGACTGGTCTTCGTAAGTCTCGACCATGTCTTCCTCTTTGTTTGTACGTATTGCATTGTGTAAAAGTGTTTTGTTCGGCGCAGGGACTCACCTTGAGGACGCGGAGCGCGCCGCGCGCGTGTTCCCCGGGCCATACACCGGCAGAGAGCATGGGCAGCGCACAGCTGCGACTGCGAAGGCCGGATTGGGGCGAATAAACCGCGTGTGTGAGGCCTTAGGGCTTCCTGTGCCGGATCGCACCCCTCCGGACCAGCAGCATGAGGATGACGGTGCCGTGAAGGCGAAGGGCAAGAGGACCCGGAGCACTGCGACCATGCCCAGTACGGCGGTTGCCGCTGTTCCTGCTGGCACGGCGAGCCCAGAGTCGGGTTCGGCGAAGTATGCCGACTCGGACTTAGAAGGCGCGGGTACTGAGGGCGAAGGCGCCGGTGGCAGAGGGCGCGTCGCGGAGGTCTCGCTGCCCGCGACCGTCGCCGAGGTGGTGGTGCTGGCTGGCGGCACCGGTACGGAGTCCTCGTCTCCGGCCATCGCTGTGGCGGGTCTGCCCTCCGCGGGAGTGTGTAGAGCGCAGCCTTCGCTAACAGCGGCGGCCGAGGCTGATGTGTCCCCCGCGGAGGCGGGGGTGTCCTCCGCAGAGGTGGGGGTGTCCCCCGCAGGGGTCGTGGGGGCGAAGCCCCCGACCGTTGTCGTTTTAGTTGTGGAGACCCCTTCGGTGAGTGTTGCTGCCGCAGGGGCTCCTTCTGTGGCGGGCACCGCGGTGGTGCCTTCCCCTCATGCGAAGCGGCCACGCCTGCCGTCCCCCCTTCCGCGGACTTCGCGAGGGTTCGTTGTGGTGACCGGTGTTGGGAGCTTGTGGGACTCCGCTTCGAGCACTGAGGTCCCTCCACCCCGCGCCCTCCCGGCCCCTCGGGCCACGGTGACCATGATGTAGGATCGGTTGGCGCTAGGTCCCGACTCGGAGGTCCCTAGGCCTTGCGAGACAACGCCGTCCGTTGGGGCCGAAGTAGAAGCGGTCCCGCCCGCGGCTAGGGAGACGTCTCCGCGAAGTCCCCCGTCCGCCACCAAAGGTAGGTTATGACGGTACTTCTTCGACAAAGTTTTTTTTAATTTTGTTTTTGCACGCCTCGTGACAAATGTGTAATTCCTATTTGCAGCGGCACTTATCCCGGAGGAGGAGCCGTTCCTTGAGTGCAGGGGTCCTGGTGCTGGCGACACAGGTGTCGCGCGCCCGAGCCCGGCGGACTTCGTCCCTCCGTCGGATGCTCTGAGGGCATGGCGCGGGATTGCGGAGGACGCGGCCGCCAGCATCGGTCAACAGGCGCTGCAGACCTATGGGTCAGGGCGCCTTGGAGATGCATTGGAGGTGTCGGGAGTGAGGGTAAGCATCTGTCTCTTAGACCACTTGCAACCGTTTAGCATTTGCTGATTCCTGCACCGCGCAGACACTCGTGCTGGCCCAGGACCTGCGAAGTGCTCACGTTCGCGAGGGAGCAGCGATACGGAGTAGGCTGCAGGCCGCCGAAGAGGAGCTGCAGGGAGCTGCAGGAGGGCGGTCCGCCGAGGATGCTCGTATACTCTGCCTGGAGTTGGAGTGCGCGGAGATGAAGACGTGCACCGATGGGCTCGTTGCCGCAGCGCGAGCGTCGGCCGCGGAAGCGGTGCGGCAAGAGGCTGCTGCAGAGCGAGACGACCTTCTGCAACAAATCGCTGCTCTAGAGGGGAAAAACAGCGAGCTTGCTGTCTCTCTCACGGAGCGAGATCGAGCCTTGGGCAACGCTTCGGTAGCCGCCTAGGATGCCATGCTGGCCCTGGAAGATACCCTTAAGGGGCTTGTCGCCGAAGTGCCGGCGCGCTCCTTCGGGCCCGAGGACCTGTCGCGGTCACTCCGGTGGATTGGAGAAGCGGTCGGCGTTGCACGCGGCGCCGCGGTGATCTTCGGCAATCCCTGCGCCTACATGGCGTCGTGTCTGACGTGCGCGCTCCTACGACACCGCGGTTGTGAACACGTTGCGGGGCTAGTCGATCCCAGACTAGAGATGCCAGCCGGGGGCGGGGTAATGTCCGGCGCCGTGCGAGCCGTGCGCCGCGCCGTGAAGTTCTTCCATGAGCGGATATGGGAATACTGCGGCGAGGCCGCAGCCATAGTCGAGCTGCGGAACAACTTGCACGGCGAGGGAAACCTTGGCCGGTTTCTGGACGAGGTCCCCCGGCGTGACAAGGATGGCGCCGCGGCCCCGGAGGACACCGCGAACCCACAGGTGTGACGGGAGGTTGTCGCGTGTTGGTGTGCATTGTAATCGAAGCCCGGGTTGTCTTTTTTTTTGTTGGTAAAGTACGGAGTTGTTTCCCGCAGTTCTGATTCCTGCCCCCATGTCCCGAGCAGCTACACAGCCGGGGCCGGCTGCTAATCTCCGACCTTGCAACCCAGCGGCGTCTTCGGCGCTGGCAAAGGGTCGAGGAAGCGTTGGATTTCTGGGTGGGTCAGGCGTCTTCGAGTGGAGCCTCGGCACAGACGCATGTTAAGGATGAGCCTGCTGAGTAGCGGCCTGGTGCGCCGGAGGTGTTTGTGCGCCTTTGTAAGCGTCCTTAGCGAATGCAAAGAACAGTCAAAGGGCAGTCATGATTAGATCCTGCGAAGTGCATCGCCGCCCTCTGGCTACGCTGTCCCATGGTAAACTCGGAGGGTTACTACGCGCGCCCGTATGCGATGAGTTGCGCCTTGCGGGGGCAGTGTGATCGAGGTACACGCGTAGTTGCAATAACCGCACACACGCTCAGTCCGATATCCCTTCGAAGCGGCGGCGGCGTTCTCCGTCCCCCCATCCTTCGGAGTGGTGGCAGCGGAGTTGGCGTCTAGTCCAAGTAGACGCGCAAGCGCTCTGTCCCCCTATCCTTCGGAGTGGTGGCAGCAGAGTTGGTGCCTTGTCGAAGTAGACGTGCGAGCGCTCCGTCCCCTACCCTTCGAAGCGGTGGAAGCGGAGCTGGCGCCTAGTCGAAGTATATGCGTGAGCGCTCCGTCCCCCACCCTTCGAAGTGGTGGCAGCGGAGCTGGCGCCTAGTCAAAGTAGATGCGCGAGCGCTTCGTCCCCTACCCTTCGAAGTGGTGGCAGCGGAGCTAGCGCCTAGTCGAAGTAGACACGCGAGCGCTCCGTCCCCCACTCTTCAAAGTGGTGGCAGCGGAGCTGGCGCCTAGCCAAAGTAGACGCGCGAGCGCTCCGTCGCCTACCCTTCGAAGTGGTGGCAGCGGAGCTGGCGCCTAGTCAAAGTAGACGCGCGAGCGCTCCGTCCCCTACCCTTCGAAGTGGTGGCAGCGGAGCTGGCGCCTAGTCGAAGTAGATGCGCGAGCGCTCCGTCCCCCACCCTTCGAAGTGGTGGCAGCGGAGCTGGCGCCTAGTCGAAGTAGACGCGCAAGCGCTCCGTCCCCCCATCCTTCAGAGTGGTGGCAGCGGAGTTGGCGCCTAATCGAAGTAGACGCGCGAGCGCTCCATCCCCCACCCTTCGAAGTGGTGGCAGCGGAGCTGGCGCCTAGTCGAAGTAGACGCGCGAGCGCTCCTTCCCAGGACTATGCAAGAACATCCTCTGGTGTTTCTCGCTCGCGGGTGCGCTCGCGCAGAAGCTGGCCTTTGACACGTCGCCTTGGTACTTCGCGGGCTGTGCGTGGGAGTGGGCCCCCGTGGTGCACTTTGCACTCCGTAGAATTAACCGGGGTAAGCTGTCCCCTAAGTACGTGGGGCCAACATCCACGTCTTGTTTATACCGGAGCCGTTCCTCGGGTTTTTGCTTTACTGCGAAGAGCTGGTCCGCATCGACACGCTCGACGCAGTTTCCCTGAAAGTTGTTGTAGAGACGGTCGCGGATCTGTTCGCACGCGTAGATGGACTGTGGTTCGATGGTGAAGAACCAGGACAGCGCCACCCCTTGCAACGCGAGAGGGAGTCCTTTTGCCTTCGTGGTGTCGTCTCCGCCAGCGGCTTCGATAGCGGTCTCATACACGTGCACGAACTCTCGCGGGTCGGAGTCGCCTTTGTAGGCCTCGATGACGCTCGGGAACTTGAAATCTTCAGGCCATGCTGCCTGCTGGAGGCCCGCAGAGAACGGGGACTCCGGGTCTACGCGCCGTAATGGGACGCGACTAGACGTAGGGGCATCGCGGCTATCCTCCCTCTCCGGAGCGGGTTCAGATGCCACCGCCGGGGGGGCGTGTTGGCTCCGAGCCTCTTGCATGTCCCGCACAGCTCCGCGGAGGTCTGTTAGCTCCCGCTGAAACGCGCTGAGGGCCGCCAGCAGAGCAGTCTCCACCGCGGGCGTGGCCGGGGCCGTCGGTGCGCTTGGCGGTGCTATCGGCACAGTGGTTACCACGGCCTGCGCGTCCAGGCTGCCCGCCGCGTTGTCCTGTTGGACCCTGGAGCCGGTGACGAGGTTTGCGTCGCCGCCGGGTGGAAAAACGGATGCGCCTGCGTTGCCATCACCGGGGTTGGTCGTCGGGGCAGTGCTGGTGGGGTCGGGCGTTGTGTCGGTGGCGGGGTTGGTCGTCGCGTCGGTGGCGGGGTTGGGCATTGCGTCTGTGGCGGGGTTGGTCGTCGCGTCGGTGGCGGGGTTGGGCGTTGCGTCTGTGGTGGGGTTGGTCGTTGCGTCGATGGCGGGGTTCCCGGTCGCACCTGCACCACCGCTCGTACCTGTGGCTGCTAAAGCCGAAGCCCTAGTGCTGACGTGAGACTTCGCCGCTTCCGCCCTCTTCTTCTTCGCCGCCGACGATGAAGCTTTCTTTGGTGCCATCCTCCTTTAGACCTGGAGGCTTGTTCTTGTCGTCCCCACGGACGGCGCCAACTGTTGTGGTTACAGACCAAACAGAGAGAGAGTGTGGTAGTGGAGAGTTGAGTAAGTGAATGGCTTCGGGTCTTTCCCCATGACCTATGCCTTACATATATACATCCACATGGGGAGTGCTTTTACAGTCATACCCTTACACATGAGTACTTCCCTCAGGGGTACTTTTGTCACTATACATGTCCCATTCTGGGCCTTACATTCTCTTAACAGGCCTGCTGGGCTTAGGTGGGGGCCACCCCTACAACAGATACAAATGACTTATATTTTGAACTGAGATAATATTTTACTCCCCTGATGAGGATATCACTTCCTTGGATACACACAACACTCATCCACAAGATGCTAGACAAGAATCTATGATGAGGGCACGTGCACGATAGTTGAATTATTGGGCGAGCTCGTTCCTAGAAGTTCAAAAATTTTCTATTGAGGATGGATTGCTACCTAAGTCATGTGATGTTATTCTACTCAAGAACCAAGGTGAGGAGAGCAACACTACTGCCATAACAAGTCTAGACTGACCCTATGTCAATTCCAGACCAATTCAAAATCAGCCTGATAGCATCGACTTCATAACTTTCACATACGGAGTCTGTTGGATGTGTTTGAGTACGTGATGGAAAGCTTACGATGAGAGCTTTCCAATAGATCTGGCCTCATCTTCAAATTTACTATCTACACATTACAATCAACAAAGAGAGTTGCTGCATCACCTGTTGAGCCAATTTGGGCCTTGTAATAGTGTGGGATCTGAGCCCAGGTTGTGTGCGTCCCCCTGGTGGCGCACAGACCCTAGGCTGCCCTCTCCTTGGCCACCACCTCCTTATAACTTCTAGTTCTTAAGCTTGTTTAGATTGTTTTTTATTCAAAAAACTTCAGTTGTGTACTTATGTCGACTAGATCAACTACAACGACTTCAGACCTCTCCATTGTTCAATAAAACTTCATCTTTCATTCGCAATTCAGGTACTGCTTATTTCTTTCTTGCTTGATTCTCGATTGTTTGCAGGAAAAATCATCCGTGTTGGTTACGATTGATAATGACAAGGGTGTGGTATAGCGATTACAAGACGAACTTGGTCATTTCAGTCATGTAGCCTCATCGTCAACGTCATATCAATCAATCATAGTTATCATTCTCATTGAAAGATCAGGCTAAATCTGCTTATCATCCCCAAAAAATTAAACTTGATTAAATATCTGGGCGGATGGTAAGCGTGGTTGGTGCGGATAGAGTATGACAATGTGACTTGTGATGGAACTGTCTAGATAATCCTAAGGACTAAATTTTGTACAACCTCCTATGGTAAAATAGTGCAACTACAAGTCTATAATAGGTACGACCAGGCCAACTAATTTGCATCGACCCAGTGTGGATTGTGCCACTGGTGGCACATGGTCAAGTGAGCTGGATAGAAGCCTTTGACATGACGGTGCAAGAGGGGGCTTCCGGAGAGGGTGGATAGAGCCCCACAGTGGTAGAAACCTTAGCGGGTGTGATATCGTTAGAAAGATGCATTGTAAAGGCCTTGTGATGATTTTCTTGATTTGCCTGTCTAAAGAAATATGTTGAATATAACAAGCTAGTTGTCTCTTATGGGTAAAGTGTGCGTCCTCTGCAAAGTGAACACTGTTTGAATAGCTGTGCCCACGGTCATGGGTGGTCTTTGGAAATCTTCCGGGGTTGGTATCTATTTACAAAATAATCTTTGTGGCTGGGGCGAAAAAGACGAGAGGTGGATAGAACTCTGAGTATTGATTTCTTCTAGGTGGATAGAACCTAATGATTATAAAGGGTGGATAGAACCCATGTATCAAAATAACATATGATATATGGAACCATGCTCTATAAAAGGTGGATAGAACATGCACTACTACTATTATTGCACATTCTTCTGTCCTTTAAAAACATAGTTTAGTTGAAATATAAGTTTCAGGAATTTTCTATATGTGCATCTTAAAATGGTGGTGTTGTAGGGGTGGCCCCCACCTAAACCCAGCAGGCCTGGTAGGAGGTTATAAGGCCCAGGATAGGCTATGTGTAATGACATAAGTGCCCCCGGAGGGGATAACCAGATGTAAGGGTATAACTGTAAAAGCATTCCCCGTGTGTACATATATATGGATACAGGCCGTGGGGAGAGCGAGGGGCCATGACTCATCTCCCTCACTCTCCACTACCATCTCTCTCTCTGTTTGGTCTGTAGCCACAACAGTTGGCGCCGTCCGTGGGGAGGACAGGAGTAAGCCCGAAACCTGAAAAAGGATGGCACCGAAAAAGCTTCGTCAGCGGCGGCGAAGGGAAAGAAGGCGGCCGGGCCGGAGCGTCGCATGAGTACCAGGGCTTCGGCATCGGCAGCGGCGAGCGCGGGTGGCGACGCAGGCGCGGTGGCCGAAGACGTCGACGTTCGCGCGGCGATGACCAGCCCCGTCACCGGCACCGCGACGACCGACCCCGTCACCGGCGTTGCGGCGACGAACCCCGTGGTCGAAGATGTCGACGCTGGTGCGGCGACAACCGACCCCGCCGACGCGACGGCAGCCGACCTCGCCGCCCCCGCCACAACCCTCGCCGGTAGCGCGGACCGGGCAGTTCGAGGTAGCCACAACGGAGTGACCGGCAACTCGGGAGCTCGCGACGCGGTCGTGCCTGCGCCGATCCGTCCGTTGGGCGTACCGGCGACCCCGCCTGCACAGGCGGTGGAAAGCGCCCTGCTGGCGGCCCTCAAAGCGTTCCAGCAGGAGCTGGGGGATCTTCGTGGGGCTGTCCGAGACATACAAGAGGCTCGGAGCCAACAGGCCGCGCCGGTGGTCGCGCCAGAGCCCACGCCGGAAAGGGCGGATAGCCGCGACGCCCCCACATCCAGCCGCGTCCCGCTGCGGCGCGTCGATCCAGAGTCCCCGCTTTCGGCGGGACTTCAGCAAGCGACGTGGCTCGAAGGCTTCAAATACCCCAGCGTCATCGAGCCCTACAAAGGTGACACGGACCCCCGCGAGTTCGTGCGCGTGTACGAAACCGCAATCGAGGCCGCGGGCGGAGATGACACCACAAAGGCGAAGGGACTCCCCCTCGCGTTGCAAGGAGTGGCGCTCTCCTGGTTTTTTACCATTGAGCCGAACTCCATCTATGCGTGGGCGCAGATCCGCGACCGCCTTCACAACAACTTTCAAGGAAATTATGTCGAGCGGGTCGACGCGGACCAACTCTTCGCCGTCAAGCAGAAGCCCTCGGAGAAGCTCCGGGACTACTTCAAGCGCTTCGGGAAGATACGTTGTCAAGTCAAAGACGTTAATGAAACCACCGTTGTCAATGCGGCCATACAGGGCCTTCGCCCGGGCCCGATGGCCGAGTACAATGCAAGGAAGCCAATTAAAACGGTGACGAAGCTCTTTGACAAAATGGAGGAATACGCCAGGGCGGAAGAAGACGCGCGGCGAAGGCAAGGCGAAGACTCCGACACCAACCAGGCTGGAGCCTCGGCAAAAGCCGAAGATCCGCCGAAGGACGGTTCTTCGAAGGGAAAACGTAAGCAGGAGTCATCCTGGGATGCGCCCGACCGCAGGGACGCCCCGCACAAGGAGTCATCCGATAGGCCCAAGCGTGGCCAGCAGAAGTCGCGGCGAGGCCGGTACGTCCTCGACATCGAAGGCGGTTCCGACGAAGGCGCTCCCACGGGCCGGGGCGGTCGGGGGCGCCGCGGCCGGGGGCGCGGCCGTGGCCGGGGCCGCGACGATAAAGGCCGTGGAGATTATGACGACCAACAACAGGGGTTGTGGTGCGTAGTCCACGGCCGCGGCAACCACGACACCCGCACGTGCACCTCTATCGCGGCGCTCCGCGATAGCGTCACCAGGGACAGGAATCTGGAAGCACGTCCGCCCGTGGTGGCCCACGTACAGCACCCATACGAAGCCCCCGTGCACATCCAGACACAAGGGACGCAACCCCATGAGGGTCCTCTGCGGATTCAGGCCCACGTGCAGCAGCCCCAGGAGGGCTTTCTGCAGCTACAGGCTCCGGAGGCCACCCACCGAAGGGTTATCAACGTCATCTCCGGGGGCTCCTCGTTGGAGTTTGCCTCGGCACGGCAGCGGAAGGCCTACGTGCGGAGGCTACACCACGTGGCGGCATATCCAGCACAGGCACCGCCGGATTGGGCATAGCATGAGGTCACGTTCACCCCCGCCGACGCCGAGGGCGTGGAGCTTCCCCACCACGACCCCCTGGTCATCCGGGTCGTAATAGCGGGATGCGATGTGGGACGCGCCCTGGTTGATGGCGGCAGTTCCGTGAACATTCTGTTCGCGGCAGCCTTCGACCGGATGGGGATCCCCCGAAGTTGCCTCAGCCCATCGGAAGTCCCGCTGCAAGGCTTTGGAGGACAACCCCTACGGGCGCTCGGCCAAATCTGCCTGCAAGTCTCCTTCGGCCAGGGCGACAATGAAAGGATCGAAGATGCCACATTCGACGTCGTCGACCTCCCATACCCATACAATGCCATATTGGGGCGTCCAATCCTCAACGCCTTCGGGGCGGTACCGCATCACAGCTATTTATGCATGAAGCTTCTGGGGTCGTGTAACATCCCAAAATTTCGTTCTCTGAAAAATTTAATTTCAAATTAATTAATTTAAAGTATTTGAACTTTATTTGGATTTATCTAAATTTTATTTCAAAATCTAAATCAAATTTAATCCTCAACCTCTCTACTCGCCCATCACGTGATCCTCCCTAATTCAATCCATCCTCACCCGGTTTAATCTCAGCCTTCTCCCCGGTCAACGGACCCAGTCCACAAAAGCCGGTCCCACTTGTCAGTAAATAAAACCCTTTTTCCTGTTGAAAAATAATTCGGCCAGAAAATCAAAATCTCTGTTGACGTCACCCTAACATCATAAATTCCTTTTTCCATAGATATATAATTCCTCTAAAAATCATTTCCCTTGATGATGTCATTTCAGTTCAAACATAATTCCAGAAAATCATTTTATTCTTTTTCTCTCCTTTTAAACTTCCAAAAGATCGTATTTCTTCATTTTAATTCCGATTGAGCCCATTCAAATTTCTAAATTCATATGAAATTCCAATCTATCCATTTCTATCCTCTTTTCAAATTTTTGGAGTTTTTGAATTTATTTGGATTAAATTAAAGCTTAGAAAGTAAAAATATTTTTAATGGTCAAAATATACTTCAAATAAATCTGAAATTATTTTATTTGGTATTTTCGGGTTCTAAGGTTGTTTGTGGAATTTTTCTGAATTTTTTTTCGAATTTATTTATTTTTTTCGAAAAAAACAATTATTATTTTATTATTATTTTTCTCTCTCCTCCTATTCATCTTCTCCAGAGCGTGCATTTCTTGTCCAGAGCTTGGCCGCCATTAACAAGCTTTTGAAACTCTCATTCCTCATGAAATCCTCCACGATTTTTCGTGCAATCAAGTGCATTCACTTGCTCTGTTCATTACTCCTCCATTCCCAACCGTTTCCCTCCACCTTTATGTGCATTTACACGAAAATAAAACCGTTGCTCTAAAAGACATCGCCGGTTGATCTCCCTCTTCCGTCCACCTCCGCCACTATAAAAGGGAGCACCGGGTGCCCCTACTCACCCTCAGTCATCCCTAAAAATTTCAAGTCCTCTCTTCCTTCCTTTTCTCCGCAATCGCCATTTTTGTTTTCTTAACCGAACGGCGTTCATCGGCCGTTTGCGCCTTCTACAGTGGAGTTCCGCCACTTTTGACCATACCATCGGCTTTGTCTCGACGCGTTCTACATCGTGCTTCCATCACCATCACCTGAAGATCCCCCGAGTCCACGTCGACCTTGTCAGGCGCAGACACTAAAACTGTACCTTGGCGCGTACACCCCTTTTTGGTAAGCGCTTCGATTTTTGTTCGCGTCATATTGTGTCCTAGCCTCTAAGAAATTTTTCTACTATTTTGTTTAATTTTTTCGTGGAGCCAATTGTCAGGAATTGAACTTTCCGCGAAAATGGCCGTTTGTGACTCCCGATGTTGATTCGTCGCCTCCGGTAAGTCTTAGCCCATGCCGTAATTTTTCTTAGACTTGCCTCACTGCGTTCTACGCCGTGCTCTCTTCCATTTGTCCAAAACCCTTTCCTAAATTTTTGACCCTGACACTTTGCCATGGCCGCAAATGGCACTTCGCATCCCTGCCTGTCCGGGAATGCTTTCAACAATCCGTTCGCGTCAAAACGTGCCAAACTATCCCAGGTGGCTACGTTTCAGACGGTTTTGGATTCGCTCTACCGAGCACGAAGATATTGAGTTTTTCGTGTTTCGGTACCGTCGTTGTTCAAACAACGATTGCGTCGCCTCCGGTGAGTTTTCGGCTTAGCCGATATTTTTCCTAGCTTCGCCTCGCTGCGTTCTAGGCCGTGCTCACCTTACTTCTCCTTGTCCCTTTCCCAAAAATTATTCTTCTCTCCACACCTTATGCCGTTGTCGCCGTACACGGTCTCTAACCTGCCGTTGTCGCTACCACGCCGTCACTGTCGTGTTTCCCTCACCGCCGGTGATTGCCGCCGTTCCTCGCCGCCATACCTGTGTCACCACCTTCATCTCATTGCCAGCATTCTATTTTGCCCATTCGCCAGCCACCTTGTAGCCAATCGACACTGTACTATTCAAAAAGTAATTCTCGGATGTTGTTATCATTTCATGTGATGTCCAAAACTTTCAGATATTCGATCTCCCTCATACGAACTCCGAATCCGTTGATTCTTTCTCCTAAATTCATCTGAAATCATAACCTATCCATCAATATATATTTTATAATTTTTGGATTTTAATTGGGTTTTATTTGAATTTATTTTGTTTGGTTCCTCGCGTGTAGACTATGACTAATCCGGAGAGTTCGATTTTGACGGTTCGCAACATCAAGTCTCCGAGCAAGGCAAGTCTCCTTTGATCATCTTGAACCTATGATTTTGAAATGTTTTAATTATTTTAAATTATGTGCATTGCTATTTATATAAAATATTAGTTCAAATCTTAAGGCATTAGTTATATCCAACCTTGTTATGACCTCATTTGAAGTTGAATGCCATGTACCTTTGTAACCCTAGAATTTCCTTTGTCTCATTAATGAGAGTATCATAATTATTTGTGAATATTAGAACGGTAGTTTTATGCTTAGTCATGCTATGTAGTATCTTGGAAATCTTGAAAATGGGGAAATCATAAATTATTGTGATAACTTTGTGTTTATAAAACTAGTGGTAATTGGAGTTGCCACTGATCCTTTAAAATAAAATAAAATGTGAAAGTTGGTTTAGATTAGGGTGGATGGTTGGTTTGGGTTGGTGCGGCAAGCACGAGATCTTGTTAAGTGTATGTTCCACCCTAGTCAATTAAGGACCGACGCTTGTGTTTGTCCAGACTGAGCATTAACCGTACGACCACAAGTCTATATGGGTACGACCTAGCTGACTAACTTATGATAGTCTAGTTTAGGTGCCACCAGTGGAAAGTGGGTGCCAGGGATGGACTGGTTATCCACAGTGAGGGACAGGGATTTACTGTACTCATATGGCGCAAGAGGGGGCTTCGGTTCGGGCAGTTAGCCTACCTGCGGTGAAACCTCAGCGGGTGGTATCTAGCTAGATTAGAGTAAGGTAAAGGCTTTGTGATATTTTATCTGGGTCTCATGCCAAAGGAAGCGTGTTGACTTTTAGGATAATTTATCTCTTGTGGGTAAAGTTGTACAACCTCTGCAGAGTGTAAAACTATTCGAATAGCCGTGCCCACGGTCAAGGGCGGGCAAGGAATGCATTCACATGGTAGATTTCTGGTTTTGGTTTTAAAATCAAAAGTTTTGTATTCCGAGAGTGGTGGGAACTCTCGGAAGGGAATCCTGGCAGATGGAGCCAGAGAGGGTGGATGGAACCCGCAGTTTTAAACTTGATCAGTTGGAAAAGATTAAACTAGTGTTGGTAGATGGAACCTTCACTATAGAATTATTGATAGTTTCTGTTAAAACATTTACTTTATTAAATGGATGCCTTCGAAAATAATTAGTAGTAATTGAATGAAAATGTTGCTTTGTGCAAAAGAACCATATAGCCTTCCATTGTCAAGCCTTGCATCTATTGCATTTTTCCCAAGACTTGCGGAGTACTTTATGTACTCACATGCTACACTCAAAAATAATAACCAGAAGATTACGAAGCTCAAGAAGGTGACTACGACTACTTCGCCGGTGGCTTCGACGAAGGATTCCCGGAGTACTAGGTCGCGCTTCCCCAGTCAATTGCCTGTGGCGTATTGATGGGTCTTTGCCAGATTTATCTTTCGCTTCCGCTGTGTTTCGTGTGTGTGAGGTCTTGAAACCTCATTTGTAATATTGAGACCTTTCGGTCTGTACCCTCAGTTATTGTAATAAAGCGTTGTTGGTTATGAATCATCACTGTTTGACTGTGTGCACTAGCTTTGATCTGGGACTAGTGCTGTAATGCACAGGAGGTCCAGGAGTTTCTACTCCGGGGTCTCACAGAGATGGTATCAGAGCCAATTTGACTGTAGGACGTGACCTAGTTAGAATGGTCGTTAAAAGAAGAGCTTCAAAATTTATTTTATAAAATAAAAATTTAATAATGTGTTATCCTTGTCTTTTCTTGTATTTCTATCCTTACCTTCGTCAAGTATTCTTCCCTTTTCTATCTACTTATTTTCTTTTGGAATGGTAATTATACCCCCTTTCCTTTGTAATTTCTATAGACAGTTCAGTTAAGTTGCGTATGAGCAGCACCTGGAGAAGCGCGTCATCATGAAGGAGCGAGGACTAGTTCTTTAGTTGTAATACCCAAGTAAAGTCTTACGATTTTAGAACGCTTATATATTACTTGCTTGTGTGTTAGGTGGACTGTACCAAGTCTTGTATACTTGTAGTACAGTCATCCTTAAAAACTATTTTGATTTCAAGCCAAGCTTCTCCTAGTTGTTTGTTTCTCTCTTGTGTGTTTGTTTGGGATGGTGTTTAGTCGTTCCCCTGATCTCTTATCTGCGCTACTTCCATCTTATCTTTTGCTAACCCCAGTTACCGCAATAGTGCAAGCTCCAATTCTTTCACCGCAGTCCAAGTTTGGAGAATCCTTGGAGACCTAGAGTATATGGAAGACAACAAATTTATGGAAAGTACTCTTGTCGGGAAAGCTGTCATAATCAGTGCATGTCAAGATAGGTAATTTGGAGAATTGTTGCTAGAGTGATATATCTTGGATTTATAATTGACAAGATTGAATAATATTCGAGTGAATTGCGAAAAACAAAGGTATATTTGTAGATACCAATTGATTATGAATAAATGTGAAGAAAGTAATACTTGTGGATTAAATAGATCATGGAGAATGAGTATAGTAGTAAACTTGGTGGAACTAATTAGATCATGGGAAGTGTCTAAATTTGATACCTTGGATTTATTATCTAGGATTGAAAGGAGCAATTGGATGCAAAACAAGATTTTTGTTGAAGGGATTATTTGTGATTATTGGAGAATTGGTATTAAGAGATTGATCAGGTAAAGGGAACGATTAAAAGATTAAGAAGTTGAATTATCATAAACAATTCATGATATCAATTTTTGGTGATTTGGTTGAATCATGAAGAGTAGATGAAGTTTGTGGAGTTAATTGATTATCAGAGTTTGGTGGACCTATTAATAAGCGGATACTAGTGGAATTGTAAAAGAAAATACACTTAGATATCTTGGTGGATTAATTTTATCATTGCAAAGTAGACTTTGATATGTCAATTTGAATTGGTGGATTTAATAGATCATTGTTAGATAATTTGATTTTAACTAATGGGATTAACTAGGTCGTTTAAGGCTGTTCAAATGGATAACTTGGAGGATTTAAATTAATTATGGGAGATAGATTATCCAATAAGAAATTAATTAAGAGATTGTCTAATAATAATTAATTGAAAGATTGTCCGATAAGAAGTAATTGAGAGATTGCCCGATAAGGATTAAGTGAGTTCATTCAAATTTGGTGGAACCAAAATGATGAATATCAAGAGACTGATGTTGGTGGATTAATGAATATGGCTTAGATGACATTAAACTTGATTGATGATTACTAAACGGTTGGATTAATCTTATATTATTTGATCAGAGTTATGGATCTGTTGAATTAGATAATGATCATAAAGCAATTGGTGGAAATCACAAATTACAATGTTATTGGATTCTTGTTAGAAAAATTCTATGGTTGGTCGTCGATTCAAATTAGAGCAGAGAATAAAAGTTTATGGGATTATTTGTTGAAATAAATGTGAATCAATAAGGTGCATTTGTGGTATATGATTTTGGAATCATTTTGAAGAGTTGAAATAATTATGTCTTTCTCGGATGAACACTTGCGGAAGTTAAGCCCTTTTTGGTGGAATTCTGAAATAATCGATATGATAAGGGCAATTGAAGTTAATCCAAAGCTTGCAGGCGACTAAAGATGTACCTCTCCGATTTGTTGTTGTCTTCCATATTTCTCAATTAAAGGAATACTTTGGAGCATCCAACAATAAGATAGAATCATGAAGGAAGCTGAACACCGCGCAAGAAGCATGACCATAAAGTTCCACAAAGTACAGTAGAGCAATCATTCGAAGTCAAGCAACTTGGGAGTGCGAAGAGGACCTAAGAGCCGAGTTTTCCTCTCCTTTCTTTTTCCTAGTCCGTCCGAATCTCGGGGACGAGATTCTTTCTAAGGGGGGGTAGGTTTGTAACATCCCAAAATTTCGTTCTCTGAAAAATTTAATTTCAAATTAATTAATTTAAAGTATTTGAACTTTATTTGGATTTATCTAAATTTTATTTCAAAATCTAAATCAAATTTAATCCTCAACCTCTCTACTCGCCCATCACATGATCCTCCCTAATTCAATCCATCCTCGCCCGGTTTAATCTCAGCCTTCTCCCCGGTCAACGGACCCAGTCCACAAAAGCCGGTCCCACTTGTCAGTAAATAAAACCCTTTTTCCTGTTGAAAAATAATTCGGCCAGAAAATCAAAATCTCTGTTGACGTCACCCTAACATCATAAATTCCTTTTTCCATAGATATATAATTCCTCTAAAAATCATTTCCCTTGATGATGTCATTTCAGTTCAAACATAATTCCAGAAAATCATTTTATTCTTTTTCTCTCCTTTTAAACTTCCAAAAGATCGTATTTCTTCATTTTAATTCCGATTGAGCCCATTCAAATTTCTAAATTCATATGAAATTCCAATCTATCCATTTCTATCCTCTTTTCAAATTTTTGGAGTTTTTGAATTTATTTGGATTAAATTAAAGCTTAGAAAGTAAAAATATTTTTAATGGTCAAAATATACTTCAAATAAATCTGAAATTATTTTATTTGGTATTTTCGGGTTCTAAGGTTGTTTGTGGAATTTTTCTGAATTTTTTTTCGAATTTATTTATTTTTTTCGAAAAAAACAATTATTATTTTATTATTATTTTTCTCTCTCCTCCTATTCATCTTCTCCAGAGCGTGCATTTCTTGTCCAGAGCTTGGCCGCCATTAACAAGCTTTTGAAACTCTCATTCCTCATGAAATCCTCCACGATTTTTCGTGCAATCAAGTGCATTCACTTGCTCTGTTCATTACTCCTCCATTCCCAACCGTTTCCCTCCACCTTTATGTGCATTTACACGAAAATAAAACCGTTGCTCTAAAAGACATCGCCGGTTGATCTCCCTCTTCCGTCCACCTCCGCCACTATAAAAGGGAGCACCGGGTGCCCCTACTCACCCTCAGTCATCCCTAAAAATTTCAAGTCCTCTCTTCCTTCCTTTTCTCCGCAATCGCCATTTTTGTTTTCTTAACCGAACGGCGTTCATCGGCCGTTTGCGCCTTCTACAGTGGAGTTCCGCCACTTTTGACCATACCATCGGCTTTGTCTCGACGCGTTCTACATCGTGCTTCCATCGCCATCACCTGAAGATCCCCCGAGTCCACGTCGACCTTGTCAGGCGCAGACACTAAAACTGTACCTTGGCGCGTACACCCCTTTTTGGTAAGCGCTTCGATTTTTGTTCGCGTCATATTGTGTCCTAGCCTCTAAGAAATTTTTCTACCATTTTGTTTAATTTTTTCGTGGAGCCAATTGTCAGGAATTGAACTTTCCGCGAAAATGGCCGTTTGTGACTCCCGATGTTGATTCGTCGCCTCCGGTAAGTCTTAGCCCATGCCGTAATTTTTCTTAGACTTGCCTCACTGCGTTCTATGCCGTGCTCTCTTCCATTTGTCCAAAACCCTTTCCTAAATTTTTGACCCTGACACTTTGCCATGGCCGCAAATGGCACTTCGCATCCCTGCCTGTCCGGGAATGCTTTCAACAATCCATTCGCGTCAAAACGTGCCAAACTATCCCAGGTGGCTACGTTTCAGACGGTTTTGGATTCGCTCTACCGAGCACGAAGATATTGAGTTTTTCGTGTTTCGGTACCGTCGTTGTTCAAACAACGATTGCGTCGCCTCCGGTGAGTTTTCGGCTTAGCCGATATTTTTCCTAGCTTCGCCTCGCTGCGTTCTAGGCCGTGCTCACCTTACTTCTCCTTGTCCCTTTCCCAAAAATTATTCTTCTCTCCACACCTTATGCCGTTGTCGCCGTACACGGTCTCTAACCTGCCGTTGTCGCTACCACGCCGTCACTGTCGTGTTTCCCTCACCGCCGGTGATTGCCGCCGTTCCTCGCCGCCATACCTGTGTCACCACCTTCGTCTCATTGCCAGCATTCTATTTTGCCCATTCGCCAGCCACCTTGTAGCCAATCGACACTGTACTATTCAAAAAGTAATTCTCGGATGTTGTTATCATTTCATGTGATGTCCAAAACTTTCAGATATTCGATCTCCCTCATACGAACTCCGAATCCGTTGATTCTTTCTCCTAAATTCATCTGAAATCATAACCTATCCATCAATATATATTTTATAATTTTTGGATTTTAATTGGGTTTTATTTGAATTTATTTTGTTTGGTTCCTCGCGTGTAGACTATGACTAATCCGGAGAGTTCGATTTTGACGGTTCGCAACATCAAGTCTCCGAGCAAGGCAAGTCTCCTTTGATCATCTTGAACCTATGATTTTGAAATGTTTTAATTATTTTAAATTATGTGCATTGCTATTTATATAAAATATTAGTTCAAATCTTAAGGCATTAGTTATATCCAACCTTGTTATGACCTCATTTGAAGTTGAATGCCATGTACCTTTGTAACCCTAGAATTTCCTTTGTCTCATTAATGAGAGTATCATAATTATTTGTGAATATTAGAACGGTAGTTTTATGCTTAGTCATGCTATGTAGTATCTTGGAAATCTTGAAAATGGGGAAATCATAAATTATTGTGATAACTTTGTGTTTATAAAACTAGTGGTAATTGGAGTTGCCACTGATCCTTTAAAATAAAATAAAATGTGAAAGTTGGTTTAGATTAGGGTGGATGGTTGGTTTGGGTTGGTGCGGCAAGCACGAGATCTTGTTAAGTGTATGTTCCACCCTAGTCAATTAAGGACCGACGCTTGTGTTTGTCCAGACTGAGCATTAACCGTACGACCACAAGTCTATATGGGTACGACCTAGCTGACTAACTTATGATAGTCTAGTTTAGGTGCCACCAGTGGAAAGTGGGTGCCAGGGATGGACTGGTTATCCACAGTGAGGGACAGGGATTTACTGTACTCATATGGCGCAAGAGGGGGCTTCGGTTCGGGCAGTTAGCCTACCTGCGGTGAAACCTCAGCGGGTGGTATCTAGCTAGATTAGAGTAAGGTAAAGGCTTTGTGATATTTTATCTGGGTCTCATGCCAAAGGAAGCGTGTTGACTTTTAGGATAATTTATCTCTTGTGGGTAAAGTTGTACAACCTCTGCAGAGTGTAAAACTATTCGAATAGCCGTGCCCACGGTCAAGGGCGGGCAAGGAATGCATTCACATGGTAGATTTCTGGTTTTGGTTTTAAAATCAAAAGTTTTGTATTCCGAGAGTGGTGGGAACTCTCGGAAGGGAATCCTGGCAGATGGAGCCAGAGAGGGTGGATGGAACCCGCAGTTTTAAACTTGATCAGTTGGAAAAGATTAAACTAGTGTTGGTAGATGGAACCTTCACTATAGAATTATTGATAGTTTCTGTTAAAACATTTACTTTATTAAATGGATGCCTTCGAAAATAATTAGTAGTAATTGAATGAAAATGTTGCTTTGTGCAAAAGAACCATATAGCCTTCCATTGTCAAGCCTTGCATCTATTGCATTTTTCCCAAGACTTGCGGAGTACTTTATGTACTCACATGCTACACTCAAAAATAATAACCAGAAGATTACGAAGCTCAAGAAGGTGACTACGACTACTTCGCCGGTGGCTTCGACGAAGGATTCCCGGAGTACTAGGTCGCGCTTCCCCAGTCAATTGCCTGTGGCGTATTGATGGGTCTTTGCCAGATTTATCTTTCGCTTCCGCTGTGTTTCGTGTGTGTGAGGTCTTGAAACCTCATTTGTAATATTGAGACCTTTCGGTCTGTACCCTCAGTTATTGTAATAAAGCGTTGTTGGTTATGAATCATCACTGTTTGACTGTGTGCACTAGCTTTGATCTGGGACTAGTGCTGTAATGCACAGGAGGTCCAGGAGTTTCTACTCCGGGGTCTCACAGGTCGCGAGCCATCATTACTGTTCGGGGCGACCAGGACATAGCCCGGCGTATCGAGCACGGCACCAGATGTCCCCGTCGCGGCGGGCAGCGGCATACCTAGGATCACAAGGGACGCAGCCCCATGAGGGTCCTCTGCGGATTCAGGCCCACGTGCAGCAGCCCTAGGAGGGCTTTCTGTAGCTACAGGCTCCGGAGGCCACCCACCGAAGGGTTATCAACGTCATCTCCGGGGGCTCCTCGTTGGAGTTTGCCTCGGCACGGCAGCGGAAGGCCTACGTGCGGAGGCTACACCACGTGGCGGCGTATCCAGCACAGGCACCGCCGGACTGGGCACAGCATGAGGTCACGTTCACCCCCGCCGACGCCGAGGGCGTGGAGCTTCCCCACCACGACCCCCTGGTCATCCGGGTCGTAATAGCGGGATGCGATGTGGGACGCGCCCTGGTTGATGGCGGCAGTTCCGCGAACATTCTATTCACGGCAGCCTTCGACCGGATGGGGATCCCCGAAGTCACCTCGGCCCATCGGGAGTCCCGCTGCAAGGCTTTGGAGGACAACCCCTACGGGCGCTCGGCCAAATCTGCCTGCAAGTCTCCTTCGGCCAGGGCGACAATGAAAGGATCGAAGACGCCACATTCGACGTCGTCGACCTCCCATACCCATACAATGCCATATTGGGGCGTCCAATCCTCAACGCCTTCGGGGCGGTACCGCATCACAGCTATTTATGCATGAAGCTTCCAGGGCCGCGAGCCGTCATTACCGTTCGGGGCGACCAGGACATGGCCCGGCGTATCGAGCACAGCACCAGATGTCCCCGTCGCGGCGGGCAGCGGCATACCTAGGATTGGCACCGCCGTGCGAAGGCACACAGCGGCACCCGGAGGCGACCCTGCAAGCCCCGCCGATAGTGTAGCTACTAGAGGCTCCGGCTGCGCTGAGCGCAAACGGTTAGTAACCCCCGCCTCCTATGTAATCGCTCACCCGCGTAAACGGGAATGTAATAAAGTTCCGTTTGTTGCCAACTTATTACCGCTGTGCAAAAATACACGGCGAGCATGCGCGGAGGCCTCGCCCGCGCGTGTGCTCTCGCAGTATAAACCAAAGACGCACGTTCGCGTGTGCACTCTCCGTAGCCAGGGGTGCGGGTATGAGTATAAACCAAAGACGAACGTTCGCGTGTGCACTCTCTGTAGCCAGGGGTGCGGGTATGAGTATAAACCAAAGACGCACGTTCGCGTGTGCACTCTCCGTAGCCAGGGGTGCGGGTATGAGTATAAACCAAAGACGCACGTTCGCGTGTGCACTCTCCGTAGCCAGGGGTGCGGGTATGAGTATAAACCAAAGACGCATGTTCGCGTGTTGTCGGACCCCAGATTATACCATCCGGAATCCTCTTTGATTCCACCGCACTATTCCCTGGATCAGTAGATAGTGCTCACAGATTACAGTTCTGAATATCAAAAGTACATATCAAGCGGAAGCGTAAAATATAATAGTAAACTTACCCATGGGCCGATTAGGCCGAAATCAATAAATTGCAGCAGCGGAAGAACGAAGCACACAGGTGGGACCTTCAGGACATGCCCACAGGTAGCCAACTGGAGGTTCGCGACCTAGCCCTTGACATCTTCATCTTCTCTGCCAGCTTGACCAATCTTGTCGTTGAGACGAGGCGATTTGATTCCTGATTTTGAATTTTGTCGCAAAAGCGAGCGTGAGCACTCCGACCCCGTGCTCCACGAGCCAATACACAGAATGCAAATAAATAGTATGCATGGTTTAACAAAGGAGAGGCTCGGGTTATTTTATTTGCCAAAAATCGCTTTAGTAGCATTGCTATTATTTAATCACCGTGTTATTGTTGCTGCCTATACTCTACACGGCAATTGCCATAATTGACTTAATCCACCAAAGGTACACTTTCGATACTGATTGCTGTCTAAGACTCCAAACAGCGACTGACATCATTTAATTAATCCACCGATCATATACTTTCTATATTGATTGCTGTCTAAAACTCCAAACAGCGAGTGACATCATTTAATTAATCCACCGATCATATACTTTACTTATTGACTGCAGTCTAAAACTCCAAACAGCGGATAACATCAGCTATACAATCCACCAATCAATTATTTCCTAAATCCCCAAACAACGAGTATCATAATTTATATAATCCACCGATCAATTGTTGCCTAAAACTCCAAACAGCTAGTGACATCATCTATCTAATATCATGTGATTAATCCACCGAACCCACACTTCCTATTTTGAGTGCTGTCTAAGACTCCAAACCGCGAATATCATCAATTATATATCCACCAAGAATATCATTGATCAACTCTAAGATTCACCATTATATATCCACCAAGAATATCATTGATCAACTCTACGATTCACCATTATATATCCACCAAGAATATAATTGATCAACTCTACGATTCACCATTATATATCCACCAAGAATATCCCGGATCCCTTCTATAATCCAATAATTGTTATTATATCTCCAATGTTCTCAAAGATTCAATTAGATCATGCTAGTAATCGATCAAATCCTATTAATCCCATTATAGCCAATACCTTCCAAGAATTTGCATTAGTTATCGGGGTTGTAATCCAGCAATTACCTTATTCACTTCCTAGTTCTCCAAAATCATTTAAATCATCTATCTAACCTATATAATCATTTAGGCTCCACCAATTTATGTCTCCCAGAACCCACACTATAATTTCCTATTTATGATCGACATGAATCCACCAATACCATTATATGTACACTACAAACATCTATTTCCTTTACTCACGACCATGTTTATTCCACCCCTATTTTATTTTGTAAGAATAGAAATGCCACTATTTGAAATACCATACATAAAATTTCCTGAGACCTAGCAGCTTTGGAACAAAACGTAATGTTCAAGGAATATTAACATGATTTTCCATACATATGGCATCACACCGTGTGCCTAATATCACCATAATTTTTCCATACATATGGCATCACACCATTTGACATCTTTCAGCGTTATAGCCGCTTAACTTACCACTGGGACGACACCCAGGACAACTCAAATCAGGGCTTTCCGCTGCCCTCCACTTTTTCCATTTCCACCCACAAAGTTTTTGAAATAGAACTATATCTGGTTAAGTTCCCATGTCCGCCTTTGACCGTGGGCACGGCTATTCGAATAGTTTTGACTCTGCAGAGTTTGCACACTTTACCCACAAGAGACAGATCACTCGTTGCCCCACATGATTCCTTAGCCATGCGGTTGAGCAAACCATCACAGTAACCGTTCAAAGTACCTCGCCCCTTCTATCATCTCACCCCCTGGGTTGCTCCCATTTGCGGTGGACCCATTCGTTGTGCGGAATGTTCCCCTCCTATACGCCTAGCAGCTGGCTACCCACACTGCTAGCGCGTCGCAGGAGAACTTCTCCCACAAGCCTGCCACCTAGGCCGCCACTTGCGGGAGTCCCATTCAAGCCTGCCACCTAGGCCGCCACTTGCACTACTGCCATGATGATGACTTCCAGGGTCCGGTAGATTTACTAAGCCAAGTTGTACTTTACAGACTTGTGGTTGTACTTGTTTTACACAGGAGGTCATGACAAGATTCAGTCCTTAGTGGTATCTGGGCGGATTTACCACTACTCACTTGGTGCTTCCACCGCACCACATACACACACACACACTCGAACCATCCGCCCAGATATTTAAGCATGTTGGGGTTTTTGGGAACATAAAATAATCATGTCCAAATATATACCAGTCATTCCCACCATGACTATCCAAACCAGTTTCTCATGTTTAAAAATGACAATGATGTTTAGGGCATTTCAGCGCCCCGAGTATCTATGCAGTACTAAGCATGGCGTATAATTAGGGACTTATTTTCACAAGGTTACTATTATCATTTTGCTAGGGCGACAAGGTTCACACATTGAATTATTCCAAAGGAGGTATAATAATATTCAGGGTAAACAATGGGCATATAACTAGAATCTTAAATTAAACATGTATTTGCATATAAAATAACAGCATGCAATTTGATAATTTAAAACAAAGTAATTTGCAGAAAACGTAGGTTCAACATGATCAAAGTATTGACTCGCTTTGCACAGTTTACCGCGGTCTTGAGCTCACTCAAAGCTATATCATTTGATGGTCTTGGGCTTTTGGTCTTTATCTCCACCTTGATCTTGATCTCGCTTGATCCATCGATTCTTCTGGACTCCAGTTTCTAACTATGCGATAAGCGACTGAACCCAAATAAAAACAAATAACTCAAGAGATCCAAATAAATCCAAACACTTTAAACACCCGATTTAATTTAAATTATACATTTATTATGATTTGAAAATAGAAAGATGATTAAGGTTAGTGTGTTGTAAGTACAGCGGTAGCTGGATTTGAACAGGAGGACGAGTTATCTGAATAGCTTTACCGTGAGGGAAAATTTTAGGATAATAAGAGATCAAAAGTGAGGAAGTATCTACAGGGATTATTTGCTTTGGAAAAAGAAGTGGCCAAACATAGCCGATTGGAGAAAGGCGAGGTTCGATCTTTTATTTATTAACTTCTTTTATCACTTTTATATTTATTTAGGAAGTTCCATGAACTAGGTTAGACTTACGGGTACACATATGTGTTTGGTTTATTAGCTTAATCTTTAGAGCCTATATTCCTAGCAGTCTCGGCTGTGGCATTTTATGGGATTCTATCTACTAATTATTCAAGGTATACTCCTGACTAGTTTAATAGTTTAGCAACGTACTGGGGTGTTCAATTATCTCATTGATGTCTAATGGAAATTTTTAGTATATTCTTATTTGCTACTCATTTGCGACTATTAGTCATAATATTATATGCTTCCTAGGACTGTTTATCGGTGAGATTATTTCAATGTCCCAAGGACCTAGGGCTAATATATTTTAGTATCTTTACACTAGTACGATCCTTTTATCTGGAAATATTCTGAGGTCTAACTGTCATTGTTGTTTCATCCTCTGAATCAACATCTTGCCTGTTTTAGTTAAACTTCTATTTACATAGGACCGAGCTCGCTATACCCAATTTTCGTTCTACTAAATTCATCGTTAAGATTTATTTATCGGTGACGTGCTAATGGCAAGGATTTTATTAGGACCTTCTAATCTAAATGTTTATGGTCACACCCTATTGTTTAATTAATTTTATGAAGAAGCCTAATTTAATTTAACCTACCATTAAGATTTATTTTATCGACAAATGTTATGGCATATATTTATTTATAATTAAGGATAATCTTCTAACTTAAAGCTTTGTTTTCATTGTTTCAACATAACATCCAATGTATTTTCTTAAATTCTATCTTGAATACATTTTTAATTAGGTTCCTTATTAAGTTTGGACTTTAAGCAAAACCACATTTTATTAATGCCTCCAATTGATAATTGGACCTCAAATAAATATTTAAGCTACATTAGTTGCTCATATACTAAATAAGCAAACATCAAACCTTAAGAATCTTATTTTATACCTTAATTAAATTTATTAACTTTTCTAAATTTTATTCTCAGATTTTCTATGATTTTTCTTGCCTAAAATGGGCTACAAAAGTTAAAAACAAAAATGTGGGTTAAGGGATGCGGCTGGCTGAGTTCGAACTCAGGATCTGGGGCAAAGTGGCTGAAGCATTTGCTCGGCTAACCAAGTGGGCGGAAGTGCTCGGCTGTTATAGGAAGGGGAGACAACTGAGAAGAGGTAGTGGTGCTTCAAAACAGAGCAGGCGGCGCGGCGACTATGGCATCGGCGGCGCCGGCGGGGTGGGGCCAGGGACTCGGTCGCGATAGGCAAAACGGAACAATGGGGTTCTTGGCAAGCTAGGGATGGCTGCACTTCTGCTCGGGCGATGACGTAGCGCGGCCGCGATGGCTCACGGCGGCCGGCCATGGAGGGGAAGGGGGAATGGCGGTGTAGATGTGGGAGAGGAGGGATTGAGGTGAGCACGAGCTACACGGGATTATGCGCAAGCTTACCCTGCATATGGCTGGGCCGGAGCAAGCCCGAGGTGAGCCGGCGGCGATGGCCATGGGCGACGTGGAGGGGTCACCGCGGCGGGGGAGCTCGGGTGGCGGAGGGCTTCAACCGACGGTGGGGGAGGCTTCGGGGCACCTGGGAGTTGCTCTCTTCGCAGGGAATTGTGCTGGGGCCGACAGAGGTGGAGGCGGCAATGGAATTGGTGGTGGCGGCCGGGCTTGGGGAAGATGGCCGTCCCGGCAATCTTGGCGCACGGGATTCCGATCAAGACGGAGGGGACGAAGAAGGGGTGTAGGGGATCGAGATGACGCGCTCAATTTTGGAGGGGCTCGCCGGAGGGCGGGATTCAGCATGGAGGCGGTGGTGGCTTGCTTGCGGCAGAGGGGGAGAAAGGGTGGGGGAAGGGAAAGAGATGGCGCAGGGGGGAATGGGGAGTCGGGTTACTTATAGCGGTGATGGAATACCGTGGCACCACTATTGCCGACGATCGGAGCACAGGGCGCGGCGATGTGATGGAGGCGTGGAGCGGCAGAGCAGGCATGGTGTGGGCGTGCTTCGGTGATGCGCGCGCGACGTGGGAGCAGTGGAGCGTCGTGCGGCGATGGCGACCGGGGCAGGCGCAGCTGACGGGCGCACAGGCGAGTGGGGCCGGCTGACGAGCTCGGGCGTGGAAGCAGTGAGCCCAGCCGAAAGAAAGTAAAGAAATGGGGTGGAGGCAGGAAACGAAAGAGGAAGGCAGCGCAGGGACCCTGCCCATTCGGCAGTAGGAAGGAGAGAGAGGGGGGAAAGGGGAGGGAAGAAAAGAAAAAGGAGGGGCCCACATGTAGGAGAGAGTGAGAGGAGAGGAGAATTTTGAGAATTGGGATTCTCATTTTCAATTCGCATTTTAAATTTTATATTTATGGATTTTGAGCTTTGCAAGATTCTAAAATTTGAATCTTTAATTTAAATTCTATTTTAGGCTTAAGATTATTGATTGAAATTTTTGAATGCTAATTAAAGTAAAGGAAAGGAACTCCTAGTCTAATCGCTTAGAAAGATGTTCTAATATTCCTTTTCGGTTGCATTTTAATATTTTATTGTCCTGAATTTGAATTTGAGACGTTGGCATTTTGAATTCATGATCTGTAATAACATCTCTTCATTTTTGAAACTTGCAAGATTATTATTTATATTTGGGATTACTCTTGATTATTAATTTGTACGGCACAAAACTCAAAAAGACTTCAAATAAATACTCAGAAGAAATTTGAGTGCTAGCAAAATGCAAGAAAAATTTTAAAACTCCACATTTTTTTAGCACTTGAAATTTCAGGATGTTACACGTGTGCACTCTCCGTCAAAGACACGGGCATGAGTATAAACGAAGACGCACGTTCGCGTGTGCACTCTCCGTCAAAGACACGGGCATGAGTATAAACGAAGACGCACGTTCGCGTGTGCACTCTCCGTCAAAGACACGGGCATGAGTATAAACGAAGACGCACGTTCGCATGTGCACTCTCCGTCAAAGACATGGGCATGAGTATAAACGAAGACGCACGTTCGCGTGTGCACTCTCCGCCAAAGATGCGGGCATGAGTATAAACAAAGACGTGTGGGGGGACGCCTCTGCACGCACTCTACTGAGTATAAACAAGACGTGGACCTCACGCACGCCAGGGACTTCGTCCTTGTGCGTACTCTACGGAGTATAAATAAGACGCGGATGTTCTCCCTGCGCACTCTACTAAGTATAAACAAGACGCGGACCTCGCGCACGCCAGGGACTTCATTCTTGTGCGTACTCTACGGAGTATAAATAAGACGCGGATGTTCTCCCTGCGCACTCTACTGAGTCTAAATAAGACGCGAACTCCGCACACGCCAGGGACTTCGTCCATGTGCGCACTCTCCGGAGTATAAATCAGACGTGGACGCCGATCCCACGCGAATTCTGCGCGGCTGCCAATCGCGCACCTGCGATACACCAGAGGCTGCCCCCACCTCGGGGTGGGGGGGCGAAGGTTCGCCTTCGCACGCGCCAGTACACGAGACTTTAAACAGGTCGTAGTGCGGAGGCCCGCCTTCGCACGCGCCAGTCTATGGACTTACAGGTCGTAGTGCGAAGGTCTGCCTTCGCACGCGCCAGTCCACGAGACTTTAAACAGGTCGTAGTGCGAAGGTCCGCCTTTGCACGCGCCAGTCCATGAGACTTTAAACAGGTCGTAGTGCGGAGGCCCGCCTTCGCACGCGCCAGTCCACGAGACTTTAAACAGGTCGTAGTGCGAAGGCCTGCCTTCGCACGCGCCAGTCGACGGACTTTAAACAGGTCATCGTACGGAGGTCCGCCTTCGCACGCGCCAGTCTACGGACTTTAAACAGGTCGTCGTGCGGAGGTCCGCCTTCGCGCGCGCCAATCTACGGACTTTCGGTAGCAGGCGGCGTTCGCACGATTCACACTTACAGCGAACTCGGAATGTGGGGATCTCGGCTCCGCACAGCACGCCCGCACATGCCCTAATTATCAAGATATCTATATATCGGGAAAATTTTTCAAGTACAGAGGCCCGACAACATCCCTGCCGCTCTAAGTAGCTATTCGGCAGGCTCGTCCTTAACACGCGATAAGGACGGGGCTCCGCCGGAAGAAGGTCGGCCCGCCCAAAAGTCCAGCACCTCTTCGGCCCTTCGCCAGCGTCGAGGGCGTCGCCGAATCGCGAGGTCGGCCGCAAGAAGTCGGCCCCAGCGAGGGCGCTGCCCGGGACACAGGCGAAAGTCAGAATTTATGAAGCAAGCGGGTACGTCGTTCACAAAAAGAAGGGGCATTACAATGCACGCCTACACCCAGGCACCACGGCGTCAGACCTGCGAGTTCCCGGCGCCTTCAGCGGCCTCGGCGCCGCCCTCGTCGCGTCGAGGGACCCCGTCCAGGAATTGGCCGAGGCTCCCCTCCCCGTAAAGTGACTTCCGGAGTTCGATCCGTGCAGCATCCGCCCCGATGTAATCCCAGATCCGTTCATAGAAGGGATGGACGGCGCGGCGAGCGGAGCGGACGGCGCCGGACATTACTCCGGTCCCGCCGGGCATCTCCAGCTGGGGGTCCTCTAGCCCGGCGACGTGTGGGCAACCGTGATGTTGCAGGAGCGCGCACACCAGGCATGCCGATGTGTACGCGCAGTGGTTGCCGAAGGTCGTCGCAGCGCCGTGCGCGACGTTGGTGGCATCTCCGACCTAGCGAAGGGTCCGCAACAGCTCCTCCGGGCCGAAGGCGTGGTCCGGCACTTTCGCCACAAGCCCTTGGAGATGGCTTTTCAGCGCTTGCATGGCGTCCCATGCAACCACCGAATCCTCGCCAAGCGTCCGGTCGCGCTCCGGTAGAGTCAGGGCGAGTTCGCCTTTCTCCTTCTCTAGCGAGGCGACCTGTTGCAGAAAGTCATCCCGCTCTGCCGCAAACTCCTGCTGCGCAGCCTCCGCGGCCGACTCCCGCGCCGACGCAGCAAGTCCTTCGGCGTGCGCCTTCGCTCCGGCGCATTCTGCTTCCAGCTGGCGGATGCGTGCATCCTGGGCACAGCGGGCTCTCGAGGCTTCGCGTAGCTCCTCCTCGGTGGCCCGCAGCCTATCCTCAAGCGCCCTTTGGGCACGAGTATAGGCCGTTTGCAAGGCCTGCCCCAGCACAAGCGTCTGCACAATGGAAAGACTTAGCAAGCTCGGCCGGCCCAGGCGGGATCGTATGAGTACTTACCCTCACCCCAGACACCTTGAAGGCGTCCCCGAGGCGCCCCGCCCCGTAGGCCTGCAACACTTGCTGGTCGACGCTGGTAGCCGCGTCATCCACAATCCCGCGCCACACCCTCAGCGTCTCCGGGGGAGGCACGAAGTCCGCGGGGCTCACATGCGCGAGGGTCCAGTGTTCCGCCGGGCGCTCCTCCTCCGGGATGAGCGACACTGCAAACAGGGATGCGGATGATCACCGCAAGGCGCACAAGAATACACCAGGGTAAGCTAAGCCACCCTACCTTCGGTAGCAGGAGGACTGCGGGGACCCACCCCCCTATCACCAGACGGGGCGGCGGTGGCGTGAGCCCCCGCAGAAAGCGTGGTCCCGCAGCGAGCAGAAGCCTCCGCATTCGGCGTCGGCGACGACCGTTCCTCCACGACGGGCGGCGTGATCACGGGCCCAGAGGGGGCGCATGCTGCAGGGTCTTGGGCATCTGCATCGGAGTCCCACAAGCTTCTGATGCCCGTCGCCACGACGAATCCCCGCGGCGTCCGGTGGAGCTCTGGCCGCACACACGACCGCTTAGCCGGGGCGGGCAGCAGTGACACCGCCCCAGCAGTCGCCGCCGAAGAGGCCCCCGCGCCCGCGGCACCTGGAGGCGAAGGTTCCGCTGTGGTAGTTTTTGCAGGGGGCGCCTCGATTTCTGCTGCTGCTGTTGGGGAGGGCAGCACGGTTTCGCGCGCCCCCACGGAGGGCGTCTCCGGCACCACAGCGGCCACGGTGGAAGGCTCCACCTCAGCATCGCCGGTCCGCACGGGTTTCGTCTCGGCGACTTCGGCGGGCGGCGAGACTTCCCCCCTCCGGCTGCTCGCGGCGAACCCGCCGTCCAGGGCGCTCACCGAAGATCCCTCGCCTCCGGCGTCTGCGCCATCCAAGCCTGAATCGGCATACTTCGCCGATCCCGACTCCGCGTCCGTTGCGCCCTCAGAAGTACCAGCAGTAGCAGTAGCAGCTGCTGCACCAGGCACGGCAGGCGCCCCGCTTCGGCCCCTCTTCCAAGACGGCGCCTTCTTCTTCTTCTTCGCTGCACCGTCGTCCGGAGCGGCACGGTCCGGCACGGCAAGGCCCAGGGCCTCGCACACGCGGTTTATTCGCCCTAGCCCCGCCTCAGCGATAGCAGACGCGCGCTGCTCGTGCTCCCTGCCGGTGTACGGCCCCAGGAATACGCGCGCGGCCTGCTCCGCCTCCTCCAAGCAAATCCCTGAAGCAAAGGAGATAGCATCAGCATATAACGCATTCCGCGTGAACAAAGGAGAGACGCGGTCGAGGCTTACGAAGATTGGAGGGCGCCGCCAGCAAGCAAATCGATGGCGAAACATTGTCGTCTCGACGCTTCTCGGCGGCAAGACGCCAGTCGCGGGCAAGCGGTGCCACGCCGTACATCACGTACTCTTCGGCGAGGTCGCGCATGTTGAAGCGGGCGGCCACGCCTACGAGCCGTCGGGCTCTCCGCCTGTCCTCATCTTCGAGCGTCCGGCCGGGCGAGGGCTTGAACGCGATCGGTCGGCCTGTGCACTCAAGGCCACTCCCGCTCTCCACGCGGTGGTAGAACCACCGCTTCATCCAGTAGGACTCCCACTTCCCGCGAGTGGAGTTCGCAGGGAAGAGCTTCTTGCAAGTCGGACGAAGAACAAAGGTGACGCTGCCGAAGCTCGACAGCGTCCCGTCCTTCCGATCCTTGGGCTGGCACCGTGCCTCGTGAAGCTGGGCGAACAACGAGGCGCTGGGCCAGCACGCCCCCGAGCGCAAGGCCCAGCTGTACACCGCAAGCCGGGCCACGGCGTTCGGAGTCAGTTGCGCCAGCTCCAGCCCGAAGGTCCGCAGCACGTCGCCCACGATAGCCGCCGCCGGGATGCGGAGCCCCGCGTTGAAAAAGCCAACGAATACGACCGCCTCTGACCTCTCGGGATGCGGCTCTGTCTCGTCGGCGGCGGGCAATCGTACCTCCTAGCGCTCGGACAGCTTCCTCGCACGCAGAAGCCCTTGGATCGTCTTCTCGGTCACAAGAGAGGGGCCTAGTTCGCCGGAGAACGTGCCTTCCTCCTCCGCCACCAACCATTCCTTGTCCGCCGCCGCCGGGTCGCGTTTTTGGAGCACGTACTTCACCTCCAACAGCGAAGACCGCCGGCGGATGCCGCAGACACCACCCGCCTGACCACGCTTGCCATCAGACGCCATTGCTTCTCGGGGAAAGAGGATAGCGGCGAAGGATACTACGCGAGTATGGAAGGCGAGGCAAGCAAGAAGGGGGCATGCAACAGCGGGGGCGCGGTCACGAGGGCTACTTTAAGCCACCTCCCCCCAATACCGAAGTGGCGCGACGGTCCGCGTACGGGACGCGACCGCAGTCGTACAAACGCCCGTCCAGCGCAATTCCCCATACCCAAAGCTGAAAAGCCAGGACCACAAGCGCCAAGGGCCGCCACAGCATGATGCTCCCTAGCCGTCATTAAAGGCGCACTAATGGGCCAGGGGATCACAACAGCTTCGGCGCTGCGCCATTCATCGCCCGCCCCGTGTCCCCCTCGCCTAGGGAAGAGGCGAGCGGTCGCGAGCACGCAACCGTCTACATCCCGCTGCGCACCAGTCATAAGACGCCACGTGCCCTGTGCGCGCCGGGGCGGGTCGCACGGTATGGGAACCTAACCCTGGCAGACCGGGGGCCGGCGTGATCCCAGGAACCTTTACAGCGCAGGACCGCATCGCGAGATCTCAAGTCACCGCACGCGTGGCGGTGTTCGCGATGCGAGGGGTAGGGGACGGAGCGCGCGCGTCTACTTCGGCGAGGCACCAGCTCCGCTGCCACCCGTTCGAGGGGTAGGGGACGGAGCGCACGCGTCTACTTCGGCTAGGCGCCAGCTCCGCTGCCACCCGTTCGAGGGGTAGGGGACGGAGCGCGCGCGTCTACTTTGGCCAGGCGCCAGCTCCGCTGCCACCCGTTCGAAGGGTAGGGGACGGAGCGCGCGCGTCTACTTCGGCGAGGCGCCAGCTCCGCTGCCACCCGTTCGAGGGGTAGGGGACGGAGCGCGCGTCTACTTCGGCGAGGCGCCAGCTCCGCTGCCACCCGTTCGAGGGGTAGGGGACGGAGCGCACACGTCTACTTCGGCTAGGCGCCAGCTCCGCTGCCACCCGTTCGAGGGGTAGGGGACGGAGCGCACGTGTCAACTTCGGCTAGGCGCCAGCTCCGCTGCCACCCGTTGGAGGGGTAGGGGACGGAGCGCGCGCGTCTACTTCGGCTAGGCGCCAGCTCCGCTGCCACCCGTTCGAGGGGAGGCGACGGAGCGCGCGCGTCTACTTCGGCTAGGCGCCAGCTCCGCTGCCACCCGTTCGAGGGGCAGGGGACGGAGCGCGCGCGTCTACTTCGGCTAGGCGCCAGCTCCGCTGCCACCCGTTCGAGGGATAGGGCACGGAGCGCGCGCGTCTACTTCGGCAAGGCGCCAGCTCCGCTGCAACCCGTTCGAGGGGTAGGGGACGGAGCGCGCCCGTCTACTTCGGCAGGGCGCCAGCTCCGCTGCCACCCGTTGGAGGGGTAGGGGACGGAGCGCGCGCGTCTACTTCGGCGAGGCGCCAGCTCCGCTGCCACCCGTTCGAGGGGTAGGGGATGCAGCGCGCGCGTCCACTTCGGCGAGGCGCCAGCTCCGCTGCCACCCGTTCGAGGGGTAGGGGACGCAACGCGCGCGTCTACTTCGGCCAGGCGCCAGCTCCGCTGCCACCCGTTCGAGGGGTTGGGGACAGAGCGCGCGTGTCTACTTCGGCCAGGCGCCAGCTCCGCTGCCACCCGTTCGAGGGGTAGGGGACGGAGCGCACGCGTCTACTTCGGCTAGGCGCCAGCTCCGCTGCCACCCGTTCGAGGGGTAGGGGACGGAGCGCACGTGTCTACTTCAGCTAGGCGCCAGCTCCGCTGCCACCGCTTCGATGGGCTAAGGCGCCAGCTCCGCTGCCACCACTTCGAAGGGTGGGGGACGGAGCGCTCGCGCCGCTACTTCTACTAAGGCGCCAGCTCCGCTGCCACCACTTCGAAGGGTAGGGGACGGAGCGCGCGCGTCTACTTCGGCTAGGCGTCAGCTCCGCTGCCACCCGTTCGAGGGGTAGGGGACGGAGCGCGCGGGTCTACTTCGGCTATGCGCCAGCTCCGCTGCAACCCGTTCGAGGGGTAGGGGACGGAGCGCGCGCGTCTACTTCGGCGAGGCGCCAGCTCCGCTGCCACCCGTTCGAGGATTAGGGGACGGAGCGCACGCGTCTGCTTCGGCTAGGCGCCAGCTCCGCTGCCACCCGTTCGAAGGGTAGGGGATGGAGCGCGCGCGTCTACTTCGGCTAGGGGCTAGCTCCGCTGCCACCCGTTCGAGGGGTAGGGGACGGAGCGCACGCGTCTGCTTCGGCGAGGCGCCAGCTCCGCTGCCACCCTTTCGAGGAGTAGGGGACGGAGCGCGCGTGTCTACTTCGGCTAGGCGCCAGCTCCGCTGCCACCCGTTCGAGGGGTAGGGGACGGAGCGCGCGCGCCTACTTCGGCGGGGCACCGCAAAGGCGAGGGTCTTGTCCCGCAAAGTCTGCCTCGTTCTCCTTAGCAGGCCACCTACAGTGCATCAACATAAAAGGTAATGCGGGCGGGCTCCATCAGGAACACCGACCGTAGGTAGGTCTGTTAAGAAGAACAGGGCAAACCTTGCCGTCGCATGCGGAAACGCGGCGCGAGGGCAGGAAGTGCGGCTGGCTATTGATAACCGGCGCTGACCAAGCTCCCGAGAAAAATGGACCTCCTTCAGTGCATCAACATCCCCCAGGCCGCTCAGCGTCAACCCTGGCAGACCGGGGGCCGGCGTGATCCTAGGAACCTTTACACGCAGGACCGCATCGCGAGATCTCAAGTCACCGCACGCGTGGCGGTGTTCACAAAGCGAGGTCGCCAGCTCCGCTGCCACCCGTTCGAGGGGTAGGGGACGGAGCGCGCGCGTCTACTTCGGCCAGGCGCCAGCTCCGCTGCCACCCGTTCGAGGGGTAGGGGACGGAGCGTGCGCGTCTACTTCGGCGAGGTGCCAGCTCCGCTGCCACCCGTTCGAGGGGTAGGGGACGGAGCGCACGCGTCTACTTTGGCTAGGCGCCAGCTCCGCTGCCACCCGTTCGAGGGGTAGGGGACGCAGCGCGCGCGTCTACTTCGGCCAGGCGCCAGCTCTGCTGCCACCCGTTCGAGGGTTAGGGGACGGAGCGCGCGCGTCTACTTTGGCCAGGCGCCAGCTCCGCTGCCACCCGTTCGACGGGTAGGGGACGGAGCGCGCGCGTCTACTTTGGCGAGGCGCCAGCTCCGCTGCCACCCGTTCGAGGGGTATGGAACGGAGCGCACGCGTCTACTTCGGCGAGGCGCCAGCTCCGCTGCAACCCGTTCGAGGGGTAGGGGACGGAGCGCGCGCGTCTACTTCGGCTAGGCGCCAGCTCCGCTGCCACGCGTTCGAGGGGTAGGGGACGGAGGGCGCGCGTCTACTTCGGCTAGGCACCAGCTCCGCTGCCACCCGTTCGAGGGGTAGGGGACGGAGCGCGCGCGTCTACTTCGGCTAGGCGCCAGCTCCGCTGCCACCCGTTCGAGAGGTAGGGGACGCAGCGCGCGCGTCTACTTCGGCCAGGCGCCAGCTCCGCTGCCACCCGTTCGAGGGGTAGGGGACGGAGCGCGCGCGTCTACTTCGGCCAGGCGCCAGCTCCGCTGCCACCCGTTCGAGGGGTAGGGGACGGAGCGCGCGCGTCTACTTCGGCTAGGCGCCAGCTCCGCTGCCACCCGTTCGAGGGGTAGGGGACGGAGGGCGCGCGTCTACTTCGGCGAGGCGCCAGCTCCGCTGCCACCCGTTCGAGGGGTAGGGGATGGAGCGCGCGCGTCTACTTCGGCGAGGCGCCAGCTCCGCTGCCACCCGTTCGAGGGGTAGGGGACGAAGCGCGCGCGTCTACTTCGGCCAGGTGCCAGCTCCGCTGCCACCCGTTCGAAGGGGACGGAGCGCGCGCGTCTACTTTGGCTAGGCGCCAGCTCCGCTGCCACCCGTTCGAGGGGTAGGGGACGGAGCGCACGCGTCTGCTTCGGCTAGGCGCCAGCTCCGCTGCCACCCGTTCGAAGGGTAGGGGACGGAGCGCGCGCGTCTACTTCGGCGAGGCGCCAGCTCCGCTGCCACCCATTCGAGGGGTAGGGGACGGAGCGCGCGCGTCTCCTTTGGCCAGGCGCCAGCTCCGCTGCCACCCGTTCGAGGGGTAGGGGACGGAGCGCACGCGCCTACTTCGGCGGGGCGCCGCAAAGGCGAGGGTCTTGTCCCGCAAAGTCTGCCTCGTTCTCCTTAACAGGCCACCTACAGTGCATCAACATAAAAGGTAATGCGGGCGGGCTCCATCAGGAACACCGACCATAGGTAGGTCTGTTTAGAAGATAGGGCAAACCTTGCCGTCGCATGCGGAAACGCGGCGCGAGGGCAGGAAGCGCGGCTGGCTATTGATAACCGGCGCTGACCAAGCTCCCGAGAAAAATGGACCTCCTTCTGTGCATCAACATCCCCCAAGTCGCTCAGCGTCACCCAGGAATGTTGATGCACGGAAGGGGCCCATTTTAGGGGAGCAGCTTCTATCACAATACATGCAGGAACAACGCCGCACCAGCACCGTATATATACCCCAACAGCAGGGAAGCCAACCGGCGGAAGTCCAATCGGCAGAAGTCCAACCGCCGGGAGTCCGCCGTCGCATTAATGGTCACGACGCCTCAAGGCCCGCACCGCGCCAAGCACGCTTCGCCACGTGGACGGCCAGAAGAGCGAGCGTCGCAGCGCGTCCCTTACCACTTAAGGCACACGCGGCGGCTCACGGGCCCGCTACGCTTACCTGCGCCGGTGCAACGCCCCCAGCGCGCGTCCACTTCGGCTAGGCGCCAGCTCCGCTGCCACCCGTTCGAAGGGTAGGGGACGGAGCGCGCGCGTCTACTTCGGCTGCACCGCAGCCCCAGGTCAAGTTCGGAAAAGTTCATAGGCCAGAGGGACGGAGGGGGCCAAAGGACTCGGCAACATGGCTTCGGCCCCGTGAAGCCCTTTACCATGAGAGGCTCCTGTTGTAGGGGTGGCCCCCACCTTAACCCAGCAGGCCTGGTAGGAGGTTATAAGGCCCAGGATAGGCTATGTGTAATGACATAAGTGCCCCCGGAGGGGATAACCAGATGTAAGGGTATAACTGTAAAAGCATTCCCCATGTGTACATATATATGGATACAGGCCGTGGGGAGAGCGAGGGGCCATGACTCATCTCCCTCACTCTCCACTACCATCTCTCTCTCTCTCTGTTTGGTCTGTAGCCACAACAGGTGGCATTGTTGTAAATAAAAGAACCTTAAGCTTTCCTTTGTTCTGCCTTGTATATATTATTAATGCATTCTGTTCGGTAACTTGCTAAGTAACTTTATACTCATTGTTGCTGAATTGCTAGTATTCGGTAAGTTAGAAGAGGAAAGCAAAGTCCTGCAATAATCTAAAGGCGTTGGAAGATAAAGAGGCCAAGAATTAGGTCATGAGCCCTAGTTGGTTGCCAATGGACATATCCTGAGAGTCCCATCTGTGCAAAGTTCTCATTTCAGCTACTGTTCTTTAAAGGTTTCGGCATGATAGGTCTATTTGTAAGTTTTACTATTGTATTAGTTATGATTCTGTAAGATATATATTTGATGTTTAGTAATGTATTTATTAGCATTATCTACTGATCTAATAAATAATAAAATAAAAATAAACAGAGGATTCTGAATTATAAAATTTGGATCCGACATGTGCTACCCTTTTATCAGGTTATCGGGAAATAATCCCATCAGTTGGCACCCAATAATAAAAGCTTTCCAGTCCAGCTAAGCTCGAGCCGAGGCTGAAATAAAGCCTATCCAACTTGCCGGCTAGCCAAGGTTGAACCACTAAGGTGCCGCTCGGTTGGACTGAAATGAGCTGGTTTATGGCTGAAATTGCACTATAGCTAACTGAAATTACACTGTAGCTGATGGTTGCTTATTTGGCGTAACCAAATTTAAAAAAACAAAAATGAAAAAAACAGGTTAGCCCATCACAGACAATGCAATCGAATACTAGAAAAAAGAACCGGCAAAAAAAACTTTAAAAAGCAAAAAAAGCCAGAAAAAGTTGAAATATAGGAATAGTGAAAAATAAGTCAGAAGTCAGAAGCTCAAGCCGAAATAAGCGAGGCCTAAATTCACGTAAATCTGGCTCAATCAACATGTGCACGGTTGTGATAGGACCGCTACGCAAGAACTAAAGGAAAAAGAGAGAGAGAGGAACCTAATCTTTATGGCTGGGGTGAAAAATACGAGGGATGGATAGAACCCTGAGTATTGATTTCTTCTAGGTGGATATAACCTAATGATTATAAAGGGTGGATAGAACCCATGTATCAAAATAGCATATGGTAGATGGAACTATGCTCTATAAAAGGTGGATAGAACATGCACTACTACTATTATTGCACACTCTTCCATCCTTTAAAAACATAGTTTAGTTAAAATATAAGTTTTACGAATTTTCTATATCTACATCTTAAAATGGTGGCATTGTTGTAAATAAAAGAACCTTAAGCTTTCCTTTGTGCAGAGTCCCATCTGTGCAGAGTTCTCGTTTTCTCTACTGCTCTTTAAATGTTTCGATATGGTCGGTCAATGTGTAAGTTTTACTATTGTATTAGTTATAGCTCCATAAGATATATAGTTGATGTTTAGTGATGTATCTAATCTAATAAATAGTATAATAAGATAAACAGAGAATTCCGAATTATAAAATCTAGATGCAATTCGTGCTACTCTTTTGTGAGGTAAATGTAATACCACTAAATTTCAAAAGAGAGAATTAAGGGAAGAGAGGGGTGTTTTTTGCCGTCAGACCCATCGGCTTTTGGAACGCCGAATAAGTAACGCTCGCAGAGGTTCCCAGACCACCCAAGGACGGTCGGCACCGCCTAGAAAGCGACAAAAAGTAGCGCTCTCAGGGGTTCCCAGACCGTCCAGGGCTGGTCGGCACCGTCTCGCGTTGTGGGTTTTCGTCATTCGGCAGGAGACTCTATTCTTACCTGTTACCAATTTACCTGCTGTAGCAGAAGAGCACCCAACAGTATAGGGCTACCGCTGGACCAAAAAGCCCTTAGGGCTATAGCCAGCCAAGGCAAAAAGGGAGGGGTAGAAGCGACATTTCGCAGTGAAAGGGATGGCCATGCCTCTTAAGTAGACAAGACAACACAGCCACCTTTTCCTGCTCCACTCCCTGCCTCGACCACAAATCCAAGCAACATCATTTCACTCCCCCCAGCCGAGAGACAGAGAGGGATGGCAAGGAGGGCAAGAAGAGAGGAGACCCGAAGGGACCTAGAAGGGCAGGCGCGAGAGGAAGGCATCGACGGCAGCAGAGGACGCCGGCGACCGCCGAACTCACGCCAAGCTAACCCTAGAGTACGTCCACCATCCCCTCCACAACCCTTAAGAGCAGCACCGAGCACCCACGCTCACAAGTAGTAGCTAAAACAAGTTAGAGTAGAAGGGAGAGGAGGGAGACTTCCCTGGTAGGAGTGGCCGGCCGACGAAGGAGCCGTGGCCGGCCGACGAAGGAGCCGTGGCCGGCAAGCTCGAATCATCTGGGACCGAGGCCGAGCGCCGACCTGCGCTCGCGCAAGGGTTGGCGGCCTGGGGCTGGTGAGCTGAAGCCAGGGGGCGATGTTGTCGGTGGCGGGTGGTGGCGCAGGCGACCGAGGGCGGCGGCCATTGGCCGTGTCAACCGGGCGGCGGCACCTAGCGCCCCACCGCTGCACGCACGCCAAGGGAGGCGGATCTGGTGCTGATCGGCCGGATCCGAGGCGGAGCAAGGGAGGCGTGCAGGCGGCGGCGGCGAGCCCAAGGACCGACGGCGGAGGCGGCCGGATCCGTCCACGGCCGACCGGAACCGAGTGGGGAGGAGGGGAGTAGGCGGCGGCTGGCAGCATAGTGGCGGCGGATCCGCCCTTGCCCGGCTGGATCTGCCCACGGCCGGCCGATTTTGGGAGGCGGAGGGTGGCAGGAGCGGCCGGGCTGTGGCCGACCGGACCTGAGGGAGGAGCGGCGCCAGAGGGGGAGGCCTTCGGCCGGGAGGAGGAAGAGAGGAGGCGAGCGGCTTCGACCCGGAAGGAGGAAGGGAGAGAAAGAGCCAGAAAAGAAAAGAAGGGGTGCGGCTGATGGGGAAAAGAGAAGAAAAAGAAAGAAAAGAGGAGGAAAAAAGGAGAAAAAGAAAGGAAAAAAAGAGAAAGGGTTTCGGTGGCATGCGCAGTGGATCCCACAGTCTTGAGTGGCCTGTCGTGAGTCTCGAGTCGCTTGCGTAGTGCCGACGTTGTCCGTACGCATGCGCATATTATTACAACGATTTGAGTCGAGTTAATTGCCTGTTCAGGTGAAGGTCCAGGATCGACGCCGCCCGCACGACGATCCACTTCGTTTGGTTAACAGGCAAGTACATGGTAGAGCGGTAGACCAAGGTTTATGAATATGCGATGTTTCCCTGTTATGATAATATTTATGTGGAAATACGTTGATTACATGCTATCTATGTGGAAATGTGTTGTTTACATGGCATAAGATTGCATGGTAAATGATGGCAATGATGATGGAGTGAGGTAGGCAATGATGCTTATCTGCTAATAATGTTAATGATGAGCGTGATTATGATCATGGGCATATGCATTTGCATGAGGAGCACTCAAGAGTGAGAGCGGTGAGAAAGTCCCTAGCTATGAGTAAAGCTAGCGGACTAATCCGGAGTGCTCTTGAGTAAGACCTACTTCGGTAGGCCTCCACGGGAGTGGAGGGGTCCCGTGCCTATGAGGGCGGGCCCACGATGGGTGAACATCGACGGGTGTTCACTCGGCAGTACCGGTACTTGCAATGTGAAGAGCAAAAGAGCATGTAGAGTAATGATGCATTGCATTGATGGCATGGCAATGTTTGGCTAAGAGGATGATGATACGAACGTGATGATATATGTGGTTTATGTTTTACTTATGTTGGTAGTGTCTATTGCTCTATTATGTACTTGCTGAGTCGTTGGGCTCACCCTTGCTTTGTTATTTTTTTAGGCGATCGTTGAGGATGCCATGTTCAGGGCGGAAGTAGCACATGAATAATCTTCACTAACTAGCAGCACTCCCTGTACCTCCTATTGTCAGTTTAATTTAGTAAAGGCTAGCAGGAAAATTATGATGTACCCAGTCGCTGCTACTTAAAATGATTAGCAAATGTGTTAAACTTGTTATTGTAATGCAATGATGGTAGCACTTTAGGCCCAGAGGATGGGCGGGGTGTTACAGTAAATGCTTTCCAGTCCGGCTAAGCTCGAGCCGAGGCTGAAATAAAGCCTATCCAACCTGCGGGCTACGAGCCGAGGCTGAACCGCTAAATTCACGTAAATCAGGCTCAATCGACACGTGCACGGTTGTGATAGGACCGCTACGCAAGAATTGAAGGGGAAAAAAGAGGGGAAAATTCATCATATACTCTCTTCATAGATGAAAATCTAGGATATACCCTCCTACACATCCAAATTGATAATATACCCTCCTCCAATCTATTTGCTTTACAAAACACCCTCTTTATACTAATTTGTATAGGTACAAGGTATAAGCATGTATTGTACTGTATTTTGGGACCTAATGTACCCATTTTACCACAAAATACGGTACAATACGGTACCTAATGTCCCAAAATACGGTATTTTAGGACCTAATGTACCCATTTGTCCCAAAATACGGTACAATACGGTACCCATTTTACCCCAAAATGCGGTACAATACGGTACCTAATGTCCCAAAATACGGTACAATACATACTTATACCTTGTACCTATACAGATTAGTATAAAGAGGGTGTTTTGTAAAGCAAATAAATTGGAGGAGGGTATATTATCAATTTGGATGTGTAGGAGGGTATATTCTAGATTTTTATCTGTGAAGAGGGTATATGATGAATTTTGCCAAAAAAAAAGAGAGAGGAACAAGAAGGAACAGGGGCAGGAGCAGGAACACATCCAATCAATCTATATACACCGGAGTTGCAAGCGGCGGCCGTTTCTGTCGGACGTCGTCGGCCGGGCGCGACGCGAGAGATGCGGACCCGAACGGCGGACCACCTCGAGGCGCTCTCCTTGGAGATCGAGCGCAAGCTGCAGAAGGTTCCTTCCCTTGCATTCCGATTTCTCCTCCGTTTCTTCCTAATTAATTTTGGTTGTTGGGTTGACTTCTAATGGCGGCATCTTTATCTATTTAGTTATTGCGGTTAATTTCGGTTTGGAGCAAGGAAGGTGGTTTTGATTTCTTTCTTAATTGATTGTTTTTGCTGTGGAGGAATCGGTGTCGGGTTGGGAGTCTTTCATGTTAGAGATGGTGGAATTTTGATTTGTTTGCCACGTTTCAGATAAAGAAATTTGGCTTTGTTTCTTAATCTCAGGATTTCCCCTTTTCAAATGGTGCTTAATCAATCAGGGGCTGTTGTCTTAGTTAAACTAATAACGAATTCAAAATTGGATTTTTTTTTTGTAAAAATGTACTTAATTAGGATGGATTTTGTTCACCACAAAAGGTGACACTGTTATATGATCTCGAGATGACATTAGAAATTTAGTGGTTTGGATAAGGAAGGAGGCACTGTTGTTTTACTGGTTGTTGCTGGCGTTGCGTGCAGGCTCTCAACTCCAATTCGCAGCGCCTCCAGCTACTGCAGCAGTTGTTTGCCGATATTGCATTGAAGGTGGATGACCGCGCTCGAGGTGCCCATCTCTGCGTAGCTTCAAATACTACTATTTCTTCTCATACAGTATTTTCTTTTTTTCATGCTACTATTAGTGCATATCCGTGATTTGGCATTTGAAATGATTGCTTTTCCTGAGTTTGCAACTGAGAGCACAAGCTTGTGGTAGTTTTGGCCCGAGCGTAAGTTATGCCCTTTTCTTTTGAACCACGGCTTATGTCGTTTGGCTGTGATTTAGTAGTCTAACAAATAATGATCGTTGAAAGAAGCCAGAAGCCGCTAAAAGTAAAAAATAACAAGGCCATGTTCTATGGGCTTGCATTTATGGCCATATTCAACGTTTAGAGGGAATAACTCAGATGTTTCGATCAGAATTCTATTATGTGTGACCTTCAGGTTTCATAATTTTTCAGATAGGCCAAAGAAAGGAAAAACCCAACAGTTTGTTTCTAGTGCTTAAAACTATTACTGTCTCTAGTCTTATTCATTAGTATTTACTTTGTGGATTCTTTTATCGTGATAATTTTGATTGATGTTGCTTCGTTTTCATTCCATCTAAGGTGTAGTTTTTGTGATGCTTAGATTGGCTATTTGGGTTGGTGCAGCATGTGCTATTTCTTTTCCCACAGAAAATGCTGCCGTGTGTCATTTTCTTCGAAAGTGTTAGTTCATAACGGGATAAACATCTGTCGAAGAGAGGTCGGACAACGACGACTTGAGGTAGAACAACGCTAGACGAAAGAGAGGGCACTGATTGGAAGAGAGGAATGGATTTAGAGTAGCCGGTCTAGGGAAGAGACCAGAGCTAGGAATCAGTGACTTGAAAATACTTCTTCATTGTTCGTTGCTTCATGACAATGGATACATGCTCTCTTTTATAGAGATAACTCGACTTGACCTCTAAAAAACAATATCTATCTCTAAGGAAACATATTTCTAATAGATAAAATATATCTATAAAATAATAAACATATATAATAAGAAAATCAATTATTCTTATTTCTATTCTAACTAATCAGACCCCACCACGCTCGTCTGCTACAGTACACTGATACTGTTCGCGCACATGAACAGTGTGCGTGAAAAGTACTTTGGCACATGACAACTTCTCCCCCCTTTGGCGGCAGCTTGTCCTCAAGGTGTGGTGGTGGCCATAGTTGTAGTCCTTGGTAGGCCAAATCTGGCGAGTAATTGCGATGCTTCGCATGGGAGATCAATAGTGTTTTGACAACAATTGATGTCCAAGGCGAGAGGGCCATAGCGTTGCTCGATGTTGAGGAAGTTGCCGGCGACGAGGGCAGCTAATGTGGAACAGCAGTGGCGCGCTTCATGGTAAGCAGAAGTCGTGGGAAGGAATTGACTGCTCTGATACCAATTATCATGAACCTTAGTTCATAACAGGGTAAACATCCGTCGGAGAGAGGTCGGACGATGATGACTTGACGTAGAACGGCACTATACGAAATAGGGCACCGATTGGGAGAGAGAAATGGATCTAGAGTAACCGGTCTAGGGGAGAAACCAGAGCTAGGAATCAGGGACTTGGGAATATTTTTTCATTAATCGTTACTTGATGATAATGGATACATTCTATTCTTTTTATAGGGATAACTTAATTTGACCTCTAAGAAACAACATCTATCTCTAATAGATAGAATATACCTATAAAATAATAAATATATATAATAAGGAAACTAATTATTTCTATCTCTATTCTAACTAATCTGATCCCACCACGCGTGCTTGCTACAGTACGCGGGTACTGTTCACGCATGTGAACGGTACCCATGAACAGTACTTTGGCACGTGACAACTTCGCTCCCCCTCGGCGACAACTCGTCCTCGAGCTGTGGCGGCTGCCATGGTTGTAGCCCTTGGTAGGCCAAATCTAACAAGTAATTGCAATGCCTCGCATGGGAGATCAATAGTGTGTTGACGACGATTGATGGCCAAGGCGCGAGGGCCTTAGCGTTGCTTGATGCCGAGGAGGTTGTCGGCAACAAGGGCAACTAATGTGGAATAGCAGTGGTGCGCTTCATGGTAAGCAGAAGTTATGAGAAGGGATCGACTGCTTTGATATCAATTGTCATAAATCTTAGTTTACAATGGGATAAACATTCATCGGAGAGAGGTTGGACGACGGACGACAACAACTTGAGGTAGAACAGTGCTAGACGAATGAGAGCACTGATTGGGAGAGAGTAATGATCTAGAGTAGCCGGTCTAGGGGAGAGACTAGAGCTACAATCGAGGACTTGGGAATATTTCTTCTTTATTCATTACTTGATGATAATAGATACATGCTGTCACTTTTATAGAGATAACTCGACTTAACCTCTAAAAAATAATATCTATTTGTAAGGAAATCTATCTCTAATAGATAAAATATATCTATAAAATAATAAACATATATAATAAGAAAACTAATTATTCTTATCTCTATTCTAACTAATCCAACCCTACCACACGTGCCTGCTACAGTATGCGGGTACGGTTCACGTACGTGAACAGTGCGTGTGAACAGTGCTTTGGTACGTGACAGTGCTGCTAATTACTAGGAATAGAAACCACATTGCAGGAACTATGGTTACTATACATATATGTATCATTAAAGTTACATTATCTTTGACTCAGTTAAGTAGAACAGTGGCGTTGTGGAAGAAATCTAACACGTCTTGCTTTTGGAAGGAGAGTACTAGATTTGTCTTGTTTAGATATTCTTAAACAAGGCAAGAAATTTTTTGTGGTCATTTAACCTCTTTTTCTGGACATGTTCTTTCCGTATTTTTCCTTTATGATAATCCTTTAGGTTGTTTGGGCCTTGTTCATCACATGGAGTATTCAATCTTATTAGAAGTTACTATGTCTATGTTACATCCTTACTTCTGATAAACAGATGTGATTTTAAGCAAGGGTGATGATGGCATTGCTCCAATAGATGAACGAGAAGACAATCATTTGTGCTTCTATGAGATTCTTGCTAATCATTTTGTTAGAGCACCTGAAAGTGGGAGGCGTATACTTGAGTTGATAGTGCAACTCTGGAGCCAGTCATTCGCGTCCAACATATTTGCACTTCTTTTCCACAGATGGGTATGTATTAAAATTTACATCCTTATAGATATTAGGACTTGCAATAAGTTTTTTTTTCTTTACCAATACAGGTACAAACTCAATCCTATTACTGAGAAGTCTTGTTTTCCATTTCCAGTTGGATGATTTCGTCTATGTCAACACCTGAAAGAATATGCTTTCTACACTTCACTTCTTGCTATAGCACACTCCTGATCATTAGTGAGCATATTCTGTAATTAAAATAGACTATATGTTCCTCTAAATAAGCTACATCTTTTCATGACACTATGTCGTCAGTAATATGTATAGAGTACTCATGCATATATAAAAGTGAAAAGCGGTTGTAGAGAAGATAATGTATCCCAGCACCAAGCTTATAGTCTTATACTGCCCATTGTTCTGGTCAAGGTTCCAAAAACCGGAACCGGAAGAAATCCCGGTCTGCGGCCAGTAACGGTAACCGGGCGGTTACCGGAAAAACCGGTCACAATTTGAAAATCAAAATTTGAATTTTGAGATGTTTTGAAACCGGAAAAACCGGCCGGTAACCGGAAAACCCGGAAAAAACCGGTCAAATTCGAAAATCAAAAATTACTACCGGCCGGTTTTTTCAGTTACCGGTCGTCACCGGTAAAAATGGTAACCGGCGGTTACCGGCCGGTAACCGCCGGGATTTTGAACCCTGGTTCTGGTTACCACGTTACTGTACGGGTGTAAAAAGCTCGTTCACTCTATTGGTTATTTAACCTTGCTGACAAGGATGCTCGAAGTTATATTAGCCCTCATCTGTACTTCATTTTGGTAAATTACAATTTCTTCGTTGCAGTTGTTTGAAGTCCCTCTTGATGGGAAGGAAGTATCATTAAGATACAGCTCTGCTCTTGTTCAGGGAGCTACTAACGTGTTTTGGTATGATGGCCACCATAAAAACTTGGAGATGTTGTTGACCGATAAAATAATTAACTCCAAGCTGTTTGTGCTTACTGAGCAGAATATTGCAATGATGTCCCTTTTTTTATTTTGCTGGAAACTTCCCCAATCTGATAGAATTATTTTTCTGACAGGATTGACATTCAAACCAATACAAGGCACTTCCTCTCATTGTATCATGTAAGGATTTGGTTATTTACACTTGCTCTACCTCATTTGGAAACTGCACTGCATGCTCTTTTACACCATTCTGAACATGGTTTTTTTTCTTGAACAGTATCTCCTTGAAGACGTCGCGTTAGTCCCAGATCAATTGAGTAAGATATCATTACAGGTCACTCTCTCTCTCTCTCTGCATTGTAATCTACTATAGGTTTTTCTCGTAAACATCTTCAATAGTATTTTTTCTGTCATTAATTTAACATTGTCAACAGGCTGGTAGAAATATTTTCCTCCTCCTCTCCAGATTCATGCTGTTCTATGGTCAGGGTAGGTTCCTTTTCTCCATATTCTTGGTGCTGATTGTTTGCTACTTAAGTGTTGCTATGTTCCATGTGCAGATCACTTGCTTGCAAGTTTCCTTGAGCATTTCCCTACTTTTCCACATTCTTTCTTGGTTGGTGGCCCTGCAGATTACTTTCTGATTGAACTCACTGATCAGGTTATCCTCTTAAGTGACATATATGTGGTGTTTTCTGCATATGACGTGTTATATCGTTTTCTCAAACTAAATATTTGTTCTTTGTTACTCCAGCTCCAGAAGCTAAAAGTGGAGCCAGTACTGCTGCACTACCTTTCCCTCATGACCATCCTTCAAGGTACTAGCTATTCGGAACATTTTTCTATAGAAAATCCAACACTAATTTTGCATATCTATTTCTCCACTGAAAGGTCACATTTTTTTCTGAATGAAAATTAATTAATGCAGGCTTGGAATTGAGGATGAGTACAAGCACCAGGCTGAAGGCGTGTCTGTACAGCTTCACTTCTCCTGGAGGCCCTACCTACCCTACACGGGCCGTACGGCATGCAGCCTGGAATACCTTGGATTTGCTTTTCCCTGTGAGTTTCTTCTTATTATTTAAACTTAGTTCTATTGTAGCTTCAGTGCTTCACCGTAGTTTGCTCCTCTGATAATATGCCTTGGAACCAATGTACCATGATTGTCAATGTTATTCCATACACGTATGTTGATGATACCTTTGCCCATACTGTTGTGCTGGACTTACTCGGCAGTACACTTGCCCAAAAGCCTATGCTGGCTGATGTATTGCTGTTGCGACGTGGGGCACTGTGAAATGTTAATTTCCCGGTGATGGAACTCTCTGCGTATCTTAGATGAAGATGCAATGTTTTGTACTCTCTAGAGAACATGCCTTGTTTTCTGTGTCTTTTTCTCCCCTACTGTCACCAATAAGTGTCAGTGTTGAAGACATGGATATCCCATGAACCATTTGATTTTCAGGGTTGTCGTATGAAGTTATGAACCATTTGATTTGCAATTTTTGCGATAGCTATAAATAATTTCTTGAATTAGTTTAATAGCTTGCTTACGGCTATGTCTGGCGACAGGTCGGCCGCTATCCGAGGCATGTGATAAGCCTGTTCTTTCGGCTGCTCTATCCGTGGTACTGGCCTTCCTCTTGCTGGAACTTCATCATGACTTGTGTGAAGACCGTCTACTACTACATCCTGAACCTACTTGTCTCAAGCTGGGACAACATGATGAGGCCCAACCATCAAAGGATGCACAGTGAATGAAGAAATTAATGGTAGCCAAATCACAGCTAGCATCTTGTGTTGTTGTTCCATTTCTTTCACTTTCACTAGTAGGTTAGCACCTCGTGTTTGTTCTAATAACAGTCGCTGTACAAATAAACTCATCTGTTTGTTCTGTTGTTTTACATGGGTGGTGTGTGTTTGTGTGGGAGGGGGGGGGGGGGGGGGGGTGGATGAGCAATGAAAAACAAAAGGGTGCATTTCTGGCTTCCTTTCTCAGGTATTTACTCCTTGGCAGTGTCATGTCTCCACTCTCCAACATCTATGGATAACCTGCACTGGCAACCATCAAATTAAAATGGTTGCATCAGTCCCCACAAGATTAAAAGGATGAATCGTTCACATTTTGATGTCAGACTAGAAGGAATTGCTTAGTACTCATGTCTCATCATAAAGCAGGGCTGGACTTTGTATATGTAAAACTGCCTGAGCAGGGCTGGTCTTTGTATATGTAAAACTGCCTGCTGCAGCAAGATTTGCTTCAGCTTTGGAGTTGCTGCAAACATGTCGGACTCGGATTTTGTCAATCTAGAATCCTTGAAATTCCACCGTACTATTCTCTGAATGCTCACAAATATATTGCTGAATCATTTCATACATCGCATAGACTATACCATTCCTTATTATTACACATTAGACTTTACATATACCACATCGGGCAGTTTTTATAGAAAGGACCACTTTGATCAAAATACTTACAATGCAAAAGCAAAAACGCGTTCGATAAGCAAAAGGTGAAGCCATAACCTTCCACAACTAGGCGACTAGGGCAAAACTATAATACTAATGTTTGCTCTACATTACTACAGAAAGCCTAATACTAGATATCAAATTACAGACGGTTTGACAAAACCGTCTGCGACCGACACTAACACAGACGGTTTTAATTTGGACATTGTCTATGTTGATGGCGTCGAAGAAAATGAGTATCACAGACGGTTCTTACTGATGAATCGTCTGTGATATTTCAGTATCACAGACGGTTTTTATTAAAATCCGTTTGTGGTAAGCTGATTATCACAGACGGTTTGTATTAAAAACCGTCTGTGATAATCTCAGAATTATTACAGGCGGGTTTTAATAAAAAAACCGTCCGTGATAATGGCGCTAGACATTTATTGCGCCGCTCAGAACCGCATCTGTCTTCATTTCGATCCAGATCTAGCCGGTGCTGCACTCTTTCGCTCAAGAGGCAAGCTAGGCGATTTCAGGCCAATTATTTGGTGGGAGGAGTCAGAGATTGAGCTTTGAAGATTCATACGTTCCTAGTTGCTCTAGATATGGTTAGTAATGAAATTTATTTTTCTTTGCATTACAATTTAGATCTAAGTTTTGGTGAGTGTTATTGAAGATGGTTTGCATCTACTTGACCATACATGATCAGTTCCCGTCATGTGAGAGGCAAAATTTGTCAAAATTGTTGGTTATATACCTTCAGCGATCGTCGGGGAAATAGTTGTTGTGTTTATAATATGAATTAAGCTAGCAAAGCCTCAATGCATGTGGTATATATGTAGTAATAATTAATTAATTTAATTTTTAATACTAAGTTGTTATATATATACATAACGTAGGACCGAAACTGCATGTATGCCGCGAACCGTGTGAGTGAAGAGTACATTAATGGCGTATCTGCTTTTACAAGAGCTGCCGAGGAGGATATGTTTAATAAGGGGTGGAATATATGTACTGTCCATGCACTGACTGCGAGAATTTAAAGATGTTTAAGAACCGAGGGCAAATTGCAGCGCACTTGATTCGGAGGGGTTTCAAAAAGGTTTATACGTGTTGGACCAGTCATGGCGAAGTCAACGATCATATGCCGTCGGATGACATCGCCGGTGAAGTGAATGATATGCCGCCGGATGACATCGCTGGTGAAGTGAATGACATGCCACCGGATGATGTCGATTGTTGTTCGGATTCGGATAGGTTGCACGATGACAATCTGGATCAGATGCTTCGCGATGTAGAAGATAACTATGATGAGAGAGAGTATGTTAAATTCCGGAGCTTGATGGAGGACTCGGAGAAACCTTTGTTCACGTGCTGCAGGTCAAAGTACACGAGGTTGTCGGCTGTGCTTGAACTGTTGAAATTGAAGGCAAACAACGGTTGGTCCGACAAGAGTTTCACAGCACTGCTAGGTCTTTTAGCGGACATGCTTCCGGAGGTAAATGAGTTGCCTAAAACCACGTATAAAGCCAAGAAGGTTCTTTGTCCATTGAGAATAGAAGTAGAAAGAATACATGCATGTCCGAACGACTGTATCCTCTACCGTAAAGAGTATGCAAACATGCATGTATGTCCGGTGTGTAACGCATCTCGATACAAACGTAACAATTAATCAGATGATGGCGAGGAAACAGAGGTGAAGAAAAGACCTCCTGCTAAGGTGGCATGGTATTTTCCTATAATTCCCCGTTTGAAAAGGTTTTTTGCAAATCCAAAGGAAGCAAAACTGCTGTGCTGGCACTCGGAAGAGCGCAAGAAGGATGGAATGCTAAGACACCTTGCTGATTCCGCCCAGTGGAGAAACATCGATAGGAGTTTTGCAAACTTCAGTGCAGAACCAAGGAATATAAGGTTTGGACTGAGTACAAATGGAATGAAGCTTTTCAGTAGCATGAGCAGCCGACATAGCACATGGCCCGTGACTCTCTGCATTTATAACCTTCCTCCTTGGTTGTGTATGAAGCAAAAGTATATTTAACTGTCGATACTTATCCAAGGGCCAAAGCAACATGAAAATGATATTGATGTGTACCTAGCACCGTTGGTGTAAGATCTAAAAGTACTGTGGAACGAAGGGGTACAGGTACGGGATGCATACAAACGAGAGAACTTCACTTTGCGCTCCTTATTGTTCTGCACCATAAATGATTATCCTACCCTTGCTAACCTATCGGGCCAGAGAACAAAAGGTGCCAAAGCTTGTACTCACTGTTTAGATGGTACCAAGAGTGTGTGGCTGAAACACTCACGCAAAACCGTCTACATGTGTCACCGCTGGTTCCTTCGGATGGCACACTTATACCGTAAGATGAAGAAACAATTTGATAGAGAGAAGGAAGACGGTTCAGCTCCAAGGCATTTACGAGGAAAAGAGGTTTATAATATGGTTAAGGATTTAGATGTTGTCCTCGGAAAGGGACGTAAATTGAGGGCTCATGAGAAGAACACCTGAAAGAAGAGATCAATATTTTGGAACTTACATTATTGGGAGTACCTAGATGTTCGACACTGCATCGACGTCATGCACGTAGAAAAGAGTATATGTGACAGCTTGATTGGTCTCTTACTGAACATTCGTGATAAAACAAAGGACGGCGTCAACGCACAGCTTGACTTGGCTGATATGGACATCAGGCCTGAGTTAGCACCGACAAAAAAGATAATGGACGAACGTACCTCCCTCCTGCATGTTACACTCTGTCCAAGGCCGAGAAAACAGAACTGTGCCAGTGCTTGCATGGTGTCAAAGTTCCGTCTGGTTACTCCGGCAACGTGAAGAAACTTGTTTCGATGCAAGATTTGAAGTTAAATGGCATGAAGTCTCATGATTGTCATGTGCTGATGACACAGATGCTCCCTATTGCAATTAGAAATATTTTGCCGATCAAAGTCCGAGAGACAATCATGAGGCTATGTTATTTCTTTAACACAATTGCTTAGAAGGTCATCAATCCCGAAGGACTAGATGCTCTGTAGGACGAGGTAGTGATGACTCTATGTCATCTTGAAATGTATTTCTCTTCTTCGTTTTTCGATATCATGGTCTATCTCATTGTTCACGTTGTGTGGGAGATAAAAATGTGCGGGCCCATATTCCTATGTAGCATGTACCCATTTGAGAGGTTCATGGGAATTCTCAAGTCCTAGTATGGAATCGATCTCGGCCGGAAAGGGCTTAATATAGATGGTTCTAGTTTAGAACTGTCTGTGATATAGTTATCACAGACGGTTCTTAACTAGCACCGTCTGTGATAGTTATTATCACAGACGGTTATAAACTAGAACCGTCTGTGATAACTATATATCACAGACGGTTCTAGTTTAGAACCGTCTGTGATAACTATATCACAGACGGTTCTAAAATAGAACTGTCTGTAATAATTCTTCCTATATATACCCTAAAGCTAGGGTTTTGCGCGTACGCATATCATCTCACTGCTCTCGATCCCGATCTGCCTCCTTCTCTCGTCCACGCCGTCGCCGCCGCCTCCTTGATCGACCTCCGTCCCTAGTCGTCGTTGCCGCTGTCTCCTCGGTCGACCTCTGTCCCCAATCGCCGTCGCCGCCGCCTCCTCGATCGACCTCCGTCCCTAGTCGCTGTCGCCTCCACCTCCTCGATCGACCTCGATCCGTCCCCTGTCGCCGTCGCCGCCGCCTCCTCGGTCGACCTCCGTCCCCAGTCGCCGCCGCCTCCTCGGTCGACCTCCGTCCCCAGTCGCCTCAGGTTCATTCCAGAGTTAATGATTTATTTCTTACTCTCTTTTTTTTGGGTAGATTGGATGTAGGATTCCATTCTTGTGATTATCCCCTATGTCTAGCAATTCTAGAGTTAATGATTCAATTGCTGACAACACTATGTGATTATCCCCTAGATAATTTCCAAGAATAGTTTTTGTACTTCTCACAAATTAGAATCATTTAGGCCTTGGAGCAGTATGGACCAACAGCCTGTTGTTCATACAAAGTTGGATATTGATAAGATAACAAATCATTCAACATAGAATCTAATTTATTAGTATAAAATATGCAGTATGAGATGCTTAAACATTGAATGTAAATTTTAATCATACTGTGTAGGCTAGGGATTTAATGATAGTGGAAACAATTGGTTAGAGATATTCTATCTATGGCTTTTGTGCATAGTTGGCATGTCCATGTCACGGTACAAAAAAACACTAAGAGTTGGAGTTGGAGTAGTTTCTTCGCTTGCCAATTGTAATATTGATGTATTACTATCAGCTAGCTTATCATGTGCTTCAACTAACCTGATAGAACAATACTAGAAAAAAGAGGAATCCATGTGTCTTTCCCTCTCATGATTGAGGAATCGAATCTATGGGAGTTTGAGCATGTTCGTATTATGATTGCATGATCGCCACAATTATTACAGCATACATATCCAGATGCATATATTACATGCATACTTACATGCATACTTAAGTATGTGCTTATACCGCACAATTTTCATATATGAGAAGGCCAACATGTCATCCACGCATTCTTCAACATCATTGCTGGATGCGTCCGCTCCAAAATCAAAACGCCAAAAAAGAGGGCTATCGAAAAAGCCTGAGGGTCGATTTACCATCACAGAGGTCGATGGATCTGGGACCCCTCTCCTTCCTCGTCGAGCAGTATGCGCATTCCAAAGAATAATTGGAATAGTTGCACGAGAATGAAGTGAGATCATATTCGATTCGTGGAAGAGCGTGCCTGGGACTCAAAAACATGAGCTGCTGACAGAAATTTTTGCATCGTTTGAGATCCCAGAAGAACACCAAGACGCCGTGCAACGACAAGCCTTGCTAGCGGCATGCAAAGCATGGAAGAACTTCAAGAGCACGTTTGTCAAGAACTACGTGGAGAAGGATGAAATACCCTTTCATAAATACCCATTCCTGGAACCACAATGGGAAGAGTTCAAGGCAATGAAGACGACCGAAGATTTCAAAAGTACAAGTGCAGCACACAAGGCCCTCTAGGCAAAAAACACATATCCCCACAGACTTGGCACAGCTGTGTATGCGGGTAAAATCCCGCAGTGGAGGAGGGAGGACGAACAGGCAATCTTGCAGGACACCGTCTTGCCATTTGCCAATATCCCGGATGATCACGCTTGAAATTGGATTAGAGCAAGGTCATCTACAACGACATCGGGGGACGTCTCCTTTCAAAACCCTGCAGACTAGGAAGTGTCCCACCGCCTGGTAAGATATCGATCGAACTACGTAGCTTGTAATTACTCCACAACTTCGTAGGAAGTGAAATGACATGTCGTGCTCTTACAGGAAACATTGAGTGTTGAATCTTCCCAGTGATCATTTTAGGGAACAAGGGAGAAACATATACTCTCCGCGGCCCTGGAAAACAAGGAGCACCTGAAAGCATCTAGGCCCCTAAAAATATTGGTTTTGGTAATTAATGACATTATGTGAATATGGGACTAATATGTTCGTTAAGTGTTTGGAAGGATTAGTTCCGAAGGCAAAGTTGGAGATACACAAAAAAGATTTCACAAGATTCAAAGAACTCCAAGACAACAAAGTAAATAGTTTAGGGTTCTTTTATTTTACCGGTCTTAGGAGAAAGGTTGGAAGACCGGATTATAGGATTAGATGTCGTACTATTAAGAGTGATCATGGTTAAGTGCTTGATTACATGCTTCTGTGCCTTATGGATCAATTTAGGATCATACATGCACTTTGAAATAAAATTGAATTAAAATTGTGCATTGTCAGAATTTTTGGTAGTATCGGCGTTCAAAAAGCAGAACTTCCGATCGGTCGGAAGTACCGGAGTTAAAATCGCGGAACTTCCGATCGGCCGGAAGTACCGCTTCCAGAGCGGAACATTTTTTCCAGAGAGCGACCGCGAGCAAACTTAGTCTCTTGGGAATCGGAAGTACCGCTTCCAGAGCGGAACATTTTTCCAGAGAGCGACCGCGAGCAAACTTAGTCTCTCGGGAATCGGAAGTACCGTCAGTTGAACGGCGGAACTTCCGCTAGGTCAGAAAGTTCCGAAAATCGAAAGGTCCGGTAAATGTGAGCGGAACGTTTTTTTCCAGAGAGCAATCTTTTCAAAACTTAACCTCTTGGATATCGGAAGTTCCGGGGCTATATCGGAACTTCTGGAAATCCGGAAGAACCGTATTTTCAATGGCGGAAGTACCGCATTTAATGTCAACGGTTACTTCTGACTCTCTGACATAGCCGTTCTGAAGCTTCTGCAAAAAAACGGAAGTTCCGGCCTTAACACTGCGGAACTTCCGATTTCCCTGAATTTTCAGGATTAAGTATTGCAACGGCTATTTTTGTTTGGTGAGGGTATAAATTCGACCCCACCAGCACAAGGACATGTTGTTGAACCATTATTGAGCATCCTTGAGCATAGAGCAACCTCTCACACCTCATTTCATTTCTTGTGCATTAAATTGAGATAGTTGAGCGAATTCAAGTGCATTCCATCCATAGATTGATCCTCGGCACTTGAGAGTGGTCAAGCAACGCTGTAATTCATTATTCTTGGGTTTGCCGACACCTAGACGGCTTGGCGGGAGTGTTCGGTGATCTTCTCAAGAAGGTTGTGAGAAGGCCCGGCAAGATTGTGAAGGTTGGAGCTCGCCTACCCGGAGAGGGAAAGAGCTACCACTAGTGATTGAGGTGATTCGGCTTAATTTGTGGAGCCGGTCCGATTCGTTCGGGCTTACCTCAACGTGGATTGGGGAGACCGGCAAGTCTCCAAACACCACGGTAAAAAGTGATTGTGTCATTTGTGGTTTTCTCTCTTGTGCTTCATTTACTTTCAAGCAATTTATTTCATTAGAATCATTTGATTGCTTGTATTCTTTGAGTAGCAAACTTTGACTTAGACTAGAAATTATTCTTGCTCTTAGGATAGTTCATTTGTTCTAGTAGCTAGTTGAACCAAATTAACTTGAATTTAGTCATTACATTGCTTACTTGCTTTAGGAAATAGATTAAGTCAAAATTGTTATCTTAAATTAGAAGAAAATTTTAAAACCACCTATTCACCCCGCTCTAGTCGGGCTCCTCGATCTTACAGCACCCGGGTCGTACAAGAGGCCTTGGGCTTTACGTTCCTTGGAAACATGGTTTTCAAGATGACTCCGAATTGTATCAGAGTAGGAAGAGAACCAAAGCCGAGCGTGAGGCACGGCTACGAGAAGAGATCAAGGCATCTCTTAGAGAGGAGCTGGCTGATTATGTCAAAGATGAGATGCGGAGATTTACAGAAAATCAGTAGGCCGCCGCCACTCCTGTGCTAGCTAGCCCGTCCAACTGCCCGAGTAGTTGCGCGTCCAATCCTACGACGGAGAACGAGGCCAGATTTCCTGTGGAAGACATCCTGGTAATAATTATTATCTCTAAAATGCTCGATTGATTGATAGGCCTATTGGAGTAGCTAATTTTGTATCGTTATGTAGTAGCCTACGAAGTGCAAGCTCCAAGTGAAATATGCCTCCGTTGCCTTGTGCGCTGCTTGGGGCCTAGCATATCCGTCTGCTCAAACGGTCATGGTGCACCGTGAACCTTTAGCGCCAGACTTTGGAAAAGTGGCAGTGGATGGTGTACACGCCAATTTCGAGGTCGTCCCGCTACCGAAGCCCCCTAACGACGAGCTCGTGACTTTAGGGCAGGCCATTGCAACCTTCATCCAGTGGCCCAAAAGCGATATATGCCTGGAGGCTTCTTCACCAGTGGCAGGTCCACAAGGGCAATCTGAACCAAATCAGCTACATGCATTGGTGCCATCTCCACAAGGGCAATCTGAACCATATCAGCTACATGCACTGGTGCCATCTCCACAAGGCCTATCTCCACCACCGCTACCTGCACCGGTGTCATGTTCACGGGCGCTATTCCCGGCGCAGCAACTTCCACCGGTGCTACCTTTACAGTCGACCTACAGCCGAGGCAGCAAGGGCAGCGAGGGCAAAGCAAACAAGACCAATGATGATATCTCGTACCTGCTATTGGCCTGCAAATTCATGCTTGGCGAGCCGTTGGTAACGCACCTCCAAACCCTACCAATTAGTTGCCTGCAATTACACATGTGGTATATGGAACAGTCCAATAAGCCAGAGGGAGAACGACGCTCAGGTATCACTGTCAAATTCGAGCCGAATCATTTACAGCATAATATTCAAGATTGTGTCTTTGTGGTGACCTTTGAGGATTTATTTGATCTTTTCACGCTCAACGCTCTCGACGCCTCACTCATTCGATGCTGGACGCTGTAAGTGTGTACAATCACAGTATCCATTCATGTCATACCGATAAATGTCATATATAATTTGTTGCTTTCATGTGTATATATATAGACACATGGTGACTGCAGCTAGATCATCCAAATCATCGGTTGGTTTCTTGGACCCACACTTGGTCGCCATGCATACCATCAACGAGGATACACCCTTCGTCGAGAGGTACATTGCAGCAGCACTGCTGGCTTACCGTGATAAGGAATATGTACTTATGCCCTACAATCAGGAGTTTCATTGGATTTTAATAGTAATTGTACCAAAATGAAACAAGGCAATATACCTTGATTCCCTAAGTAAGAATAAAACAGACTACACATTTGTCAGCCAAGTAATCGATAGGTAAGTACATTTTCTCCATACATACCTATATTGTACTCTTTCTTTCCTTCCGAATGACTAAGGTCAACTTTTTCGAATCATGTAGGGCGTTCGCGATGTACGTTGCAAAGGCAGGTGTCTCGACGCAAGGGGCCAAAGGCCTGACACATGTTCGAAAATTTAAGGTATTCGCTATACACATTAATTGATCCTATGCAACAGTTGGTAGTAATGCCTCTTGAATTAACATATTTCATTTTTTGCAGTGCCACCAGCAGCTACCAGGCAACACGTGTAGATTCTACGTTTGCCACCATATGAAACTACTCCTCGATTCCTCGAGGATCACCAATTTCAAGGTTTGTCAATCTTCCCATAATTACTTCATACTTATCAGGTTATATATATACGCACATTGATATTCATATCGACAGGCTACGTCCATCCCGTCAACTGCATTGAAACAGCCCGACCTTTCACAAATTCGAGGAGAGTGCGTGTACTTTTTGGTGGCTAGAGTCATAAACACAGATGGAGAGTTCCACTGCGCACAATGATTTTTTATTGCTCTTATCACTCCGGAATCGAGGTCTCGCAAAAGGAACAGATCCATAATCAACGAACTTGTCAGGCTGCACAAGCAATACTTGGATGGCAATCATGCACCATCGTGATGAGCGCATGGGGCTTGCTCCCCCACTTTTGAGTTAATTGAGTGAGTGTGAACACAATCAATCGTATTTCACAAGCCAACACATAGAATACATTATTATAGATGTAGGATTGAACAAGGTTGGCTAGGGTTCATTTGATAAATGCCTTTGTTGATAATTACGAATAATAGAAATTTCTGTGACTTAGCAATTTTAACTGAAATCAATTTTCTAAAATGTGTGAAGATTGCAATATTAATAAATAATAATGCAGGCTCCATCAGCTGTTACATGGTTTTCTACATCCAATGCTAGTTTCTTAGCGGTATATCTGCATATTATTATCACTAGATCCGACCACCCAGGGCAACTCAAACCAGTTTTCATTCCATCCCCAAGATTTTTAGAAATAGATACTAACTCGAGTAAGTTTACATGCCCGCCCATTACCGTAGGCACGGTTGTTCGAATAGTTTTCACTCTACAGAGGTTGTGTGCTTTACCCATAAGAGACAATCAACTTATTATATTCCATATGTTTCTTAGATATGCAGATCAAAAAGGTCACCACAAGACCTTTATAATGTATTTTCCCAATGGGACCACACCCGCTAAGGTTTTCATCATCGTGGGGTACGACCACCCCTCCAGAAGCTCCCTCTTACGCCATCATGCCAAAAGCCCTTCCTCTTGCACGTATGCACACCAATGGATTAACTCACATCAAGTTGATGCAAATTAATTAGCTAAGTCGTACCCATTATAAACATGTAATTGCACTATTTTACATTGGGAGATCGTCACAAAATTTAGTCCATAAGGTTATCTGGGCGGTTCTACCACAAACCACTCATTCTCGTACTTTCAATAGCACCTACCCTTCTTACCACCTGCCTAGATATTTAAGCAAATTGAGGGGTTTCGTGAGCATAAAATAATCATGTTAAACATACTAGCCGCTTTCCCACTCATGACTGCCCAAACCAAACTTTCATGTTTGAAATGATACCAGGGCAAATTAATGCCCCCAATTTCTACGCAAGACTAAGTATGGTGTTTTAAATATGGACTTATTATTAGTAAGTTAATAAGTAATTACTAGGGTGACAAGGTGATAGGTTCAAAGACAAGGAGCGAGAATAATTAAACAATCATACATAAGGAATTAACGATGAGCTAATACGAATATAGTTGTGTAGTAGAATTAAAGCATACAATTTAATAATTTAAATCAAAATGCTTGCATTTAAAATGTAGAAGCAAAATTATCAAAGTGATGACTCGCCTTGCTCACAAGTGGTCTAGTCTTGAGGATACTGGTCCTGCTCGTTCCTCTGCTCTTCTTGTGTTTTGTAGTCTAATCAATTTGAGTGCACATAAATTCGAATAAATTCTAGCAAATGAAGATAAATTCAAATGAAAATTTAAATGAACTCCAAAACTCATAATTTTAGTTTCATTGGAAAGATCTTGATTTTAGACGAATTTAGAAATAAATTTCACTTGATTTAGATCTAAAATGAATGAGAACAGGCCTTTCAAAGTTTAGGTTTTGAATTAATTCCAGAAAATATTAGGAGAGAGAATCTCTCTCACTGATAGGTGGGGCCAGAGATTTCTAAATTTTGTTTTCTATTTATTTTTCCATTGAAAAAGTCCATGGTGTATGACAGGTAGGGTCCACGGGTTTTAATTTTTTGGAATTATCTCTTAATTGGAAAAGGTTACTGTGACTAACAGGTGGGGCCACGCACTATCCAATACAGTCAACCGGACCCACAAGTCAGTGGCTCATAGTCATTTAACTGGTTTTTAAAAGAGTTTTTATTTGGTAGGGCCCACATGTCATAGATTTAGCGAGTTTAATTAAATTGAGAGGGCACATGGGTCAGTTGGATTAACGAACAGCTAATCATGGCTATTAGATTTAACTAACCCCGATTTCAAGTTAATGACGTGCTACAGTATCTTCTTCCTCCCGCTGAACAAAGCAGCACTCAATGCCGGTGAGGGGAAGGACGGTGATCGGCGGCAACGCCCAAAATGAAACCCTCGCCTCAGCGCGCACCTCTAGGCTAAGCCTCACGGCCCAATTCAGCTTGCACCGTGGTCGGTGATAAGCTCGGGTTGCGGCTGCTGCCGGAGCACGGCACCACGGCATTCTACGCTATTAGAACCTAATTCTATGCTAGGAAGGCATCTAGGGGCTACGAGAGGGCTACCTAAAGGGTCGACATGGCAGGGCTAGGCCAAAGGCAACAAGGCCATGGAGAAATGGGCCAGGGCCAAATGGGCTAAGCCCAAAACTGCTCCCCGCCTATTTCTGAATTTTCTTTGTAATTTAAAATGCCAGTTCAAGCCAAGGCTGAATGTTTTTGAATTTGAATCTAAATTCAATTTTGCCATAAGCTCATGTTTCCTAAAATGCCAATTAAGGTTTTTGGATGGCAAAGGAAAAAAGAACTTCTCATGTCTTGTCTTGATTTCCTATTTTGAATTCATTTGAACTAGATTTTGTAATTGGATAGTATTAAGGATTTCATCTATTATATTGTTGTTTTTTAATTCCATTCTCTTCTCATTTTAGCTCATGAATATTTCCAACAAAATTCTCCTTTAGTTTTTAATTCAATTAAATATGTTAATCCTACTCTCTTTTCACTACTTTATATTCAAATATTATTTCCAATAGGAACTCAAACCAAAGGTCAAGAAAATCCAAATGACAAAGCAATGCAAGAAAAAAAAAGACTTTCACATTTTCTATCGCCAGGCTTGTTTGTGGTGTTATAAAACTAGGACTTCGTATAAAAAATGCCAATGGTTCATATTGATTGAGAGGGCGTTGTATGCAGCATGAGAGATGACCAAAAAAATTTTTTAAGGGAAAGATTCAGAAAGTCAATCTGAATCGTCCGTTTGCAGGACATGGTATAAATCGCTTAATTAGTGCCTTGCACTGTAGCCTTTCCATGGACAAGAGAGAAGTAGCCGCCTTCATTCGTACTACACGTTCTTGCGCTCTCTCTCTCTCTCTCTCTCTCTCTCTCAAATGCACACCAAGATTACAATGAGTTTTTTCTTTATTTTTTGTGCATCCAATGTGGTATAGTCAATGTTAACAGCAACGGTTTAGTGCTGCGCATCCGGTTCTCCAGGCGAACACTTCTACATGCGCTAAGAGCAACTCCAGCAGGGCCCCTACTTGAGCCCTCAAAACCAAATTTGAGGGCTTGAGCCAAAAAACGAGCTCCAGCAGGGCCCCTACTAGAGCCCTCAAATTTGAGGAGGCCCTCAAATCACCCTCCCACCCCTCATTCCTGGGGCTCTAGGCCAAGCCCTCAAATCACTGTTGAGTCTGTTTTCTGCACGCGCTTGGTCCCGGTCCGCCTCTTTCCCTGCCTGGCTCTTTCTGCGCCCGTGCACGCCGCCAGATTCCCTCCCGACCCGCCTCTTTCCCCTCCCCGCCTCTTCCCCGCCCGCCTCTTCATCGTACTGTGGCTTTGTACGCGTATATATACAGTGATCAATACAAGAATCAATGTGTGTTGTGCTGCTGCTCTTCTCCTTCTCATTTCTACATGGTATCAGATACCGAGTCTTCACATCCTCGGCCTCTCTTCCGCTCCAACTCTCTCCCTACACCCACACAGGCCATGGCTGGAACTTCTGCTTCCCTTTCCTCCACCAGAAGCGCTCATGCTCCACCTGCCCTGTCTGCAGCCATTCACTCCACCAATCTCCAACTTGTCAACATCCGGCAACATGTTCCCATTATTCTCGATTTGCAGGACTCCAATTACACTCAATGGAGTACTCTCTTCAACGTCGCCTTCGGCAAATTCAGTGTTGCTCATCACATCGACGGCACAGACGACCACTACGACGATCCAACTTGGGTCCAGGACGATTTCACCATCGTCTCGTGGCTCTACACCACGGTCAGCAGGGAAATCCTCAACATCATCCTTCAACCGAATGACACCGCATATGCCGTCTGGACTGCTATTGCCGGCCTCTTCCTCGACAACAAACTCACACGCGCCGTCTACATTGACGCCGAGTTCCGCAGCCTGCAACAAGGGGACATGACGATCACCGCCTACTGCGCACGACTAAAAACCCTCGCCAACAATCTCCGCGATGTCGGCCAGCCGGTTTCTGATCAAACTCAGATATTGAACATGTTGCGGGGGCTCAACGCGAAGCACCACCATGTCATTCCCGTCCTGACAATGCAGGAACCTCTTCCCTCCTTCAACCGTGTCTGCTCCTTCCTCCTCCTTGAAAAACGCCATGAGCTGCAGTCGGCGCCCTCATCCACTGACACGGCGCTGCATGTCTCGGCCCCTCCGACGAACGTCACTGGTGGCGGATCCACATCCACACCAGGATCACGGTCCAAGTACAAACACAAGAAGGGCAAGGGATCCGATCGCGGCTCCTCCAACTCCGCCAGTCGTCACAGCATCCCCGCACAGTACCCATGGACTGGCATGGTGCACGCTTGGCCCATGCCGTGGTGCCCTCATGTGCCAGGTGCAGGTGTCCTTGGACCTCGTCCCAGTCCTCCTCAACAATCTGCCGCCTTCGCCGGCGCCAGTATGCTCGGCGCACCGGCACCTCCACCTGCGCAACCCGCCTGGGACCAGTCCCAACTCATCGCCGCCCTCAACAACATGTCCGTTCAGCAGCATGCTCCGAGCGCCGGTGAATGGTATCTCGACACAGGCGCCACCTCTCATATGTCCTCCACTCCTGGTAATCTCTCTTCCATTCAACTACCTATTTCCTCTTCTAACATTGTTGTTGGCGATGGATCTACGTTACCGGTAACGCATACTGGACATCTCTTAATTCCCACAAACTCTCAACCTCTGCACCTCTCTAATGTTCTAGTCTCCCCAAAACTCATTAAGAATCTTATTTCCGTGCGTGCTCTCACCCGTGACAACTTCATCACTATCGAATTTGACAATCTTGGTTTCTCTATCAAGGATCGTCGAACCCAGAAGGAGATTCTCCGCTGTGACTCCTCAGGCGACCTCTACCCCGTCGGCAAGCCTCACGAAGTGCCATCATCTTCTACAAGCCTCCATGCATCCTCCGTTTCCGTCAAGCTCTGGCATGCTCGTCTCGGCCACCCAGGACGTTCCACCCTCTCATGGACTCTGCGCCACCTATCCCCATCATGCAATAACGTGCCTATACAACACTGTCATGCATGCCGATTAGGCAAAAACATTCGTTTACCTTTTCCTCGCTCTAGTTCAATCTCATATGTTCCTTTTCAGCTCGTGCACTGTGATGTATGGACGTCCCCCATTTCTAGTTTTTCTGGATTCAACTATTATCTGGTTCTCCTAGATGATTTTAGTCACTTTGCCTAGACTTTCCCCCTTAAACGCAAGTCGGATGTTCTTGCGATGCTCCAACATTTTCATCATTTCGTTCAAACCCAGTTCAACCTGTCGATCCTCACCATACAAGCGGACAACGGACGCGAATTTGATAACACTACCTCCCGATCCTTCTTCTCCCATCATGGCATTGTGCTACGACTATCATGTCCCTACACATCTCCGCAAAATGGTCGGGCTGAGCGTATCCTTCGAACAATCAACGAAACAATTTGCACGCTCCTCTTCCACGCACATATGCCACCTCCATTCTGGGCCGAAGCACTCGCTACGGCCACTTTCCTCCTTAACCGGCGACCGTGTAGACCTCGTCATCTCACCACACCTTTCGAGCTTCTATATGGTGCTCCTCTGGACTACACATCTCTACGAGTCTTCGGCTGCTTGTGTTATCCCAACATGATGGCCACCTCTCCGCACAAGCTCGCCCCTCGTTCTGTCGCTTCCGCATTCGTCGGGTATTCTCCAGATCACAAGGGGTTCCGCTGCTACAACCTCACATCCAAACGCGTCCTCGTGTCTCGCCATGTCTACTTCGATGAAACAACCTTTCCATTTCAACACATCATGCCACAACCACCCTCACCATCTCTCGACTTCCTCGACGATCCTCATCCTACTCACCTCTTGCCAGTTCACAATGCCAATCCTCCGCCTGCTACCACCCACCCGATCCCAGTGCCGGGTTCTCCGCTACACACGCCTGTCATCACGTGCTCGTCAGGCAGCCCACCAACCCAACCTAGCATCCCGCCAGCCCAAGCTCCTCCCACTATGCGTCAGCCATCCCATCCGATGACAACTCGGGCGAAAGACGGCATCTACAAACCCAACCCAAAATACGCCAACCTGGTCACCTCCTCCAATATCTCCCCCAACCCAAGTACGTGCGATCGGCTCTACGTGATCCTAACTGGCTAACGGCAATGCAGGATGAGTACAGGGCGTTGATGGAGAACAGGACCTGGACTCTCGTCCCTCGACCTCCTGGTGCAAATGTGATCTCCGGTAAGTGGGTGTTTCGGCACAAGATGCGAGCCGACGACAGCCTTGAGCGCTACAAGGCATGGTGGGTCGTTCGTGGGTTTTCCCAACAACCGGGAGTCAACTTCGACGAGACATTTAGCCCGGTGGTTAAATCAGCAATAATTCGCACCGTGCTCAGCATCGCTTCTTCTCGCGCCTGGCCTGTGCGCCAACTAGACGTGAATAACGCCTTCCTGCACGGGTTTCTCAACAAGCGAGTATACTGCCAACAGTCGGTGGGCTTTGTCGACGACAAGCATTCCGACTACGTTTGCCTCCTGTCCAACTCTCTATACGGGCTAAAGCAAGCGCCGCGGGCTTGGTATGAATGTTTCTCCACGTTCATCCGCTCGATCGGATTTGTTTCGACCAAATCCGACACCTCCCTTTTCGTTCTACGGCGTGGGCATCACATGGCAGTTCTCCTGCTCTATGTCGACGATATTGTGCTCACGGCATCGTCTGTTGATCTTCTTCGGGCCATCATCACGCAGCTCCACCACGAGTTCTCCATCAAGGACATGGGACCGCTACACTTTTCCTCGGCATCAGCGTGACTCGCTCGCCGGTTGGTTTCTTTCTATCGCAAGGGAAATACGTCGAAGAGCTGCTCGAACGTGCCAACATGACAGCCTGCATGCCCGTCTCCACACCAGTGGATACCAGCTCCAAGTTATCCTCCAGCTCCGGCCATCCAGTGGCTGATCTGTCTGAATACCGCAGCATCGCCGGGGCGCTACAATATCTGACCATGACATAGCCTGATCTGACTTATTGTAGGGACCCAGATATTAACATCCGGATTCCTCTGTGATTACTGCACTATTCCCTGGATCAGTAGATAGTGCTCACAGTTACAGTAATGAATATCATAATACATATCATGCGGAAGCGTAAAATTTAATAGTAGACTTACTCATGGGCCGATTAGGCCGAAATCATTAAATTGCAGCAGCGGAAGAACGAAGCACACAGATGGGACCTTCAGGACATGCCCACAGGCAGCCAACTGGAGGTTCGCGACCTAGCCCTTGACATCTTCATCTTCTCGGCCAGCTTGCCCAATCTTGTTGCTGAAGCGAGGTGATTTGACTCCTGATTCTGAATTTTGTCGCAAAAGCGAGCATGAGCACTCCGACCCCGTGCTCCGCGAGCCAATACACAGAATGCAAATAAATAGTATGCATAGCTTAACAAAGGAGAGGCTCGGGCTATTTTTATTTTGCTTAGAGTGCTTTTGAATACAATTAATTAAAAAGCCCTATGACTTAGCAATTTTGGAACAAATCATAATGTACAAGGAAATGCATTGTTAATATCGATTCAGATTCCATCCACCGTTACATGGCATCTGCACCATATAGCAATTTCTTCAGCGTTATAGCCGCTTAGCCTACCACTGGGACGACACCCAGGACAATTCCAAACCAGGGCAGTCCTTCGCCCTTCACTTTTCCATTCCCACCCACAAAACATTTTTAAATAGAACTATATCTGGTTAAGTTCCCATGTCCGCCCTTGACCGTGGGCACGGCTATTCGAATAGTTTTGACTCTGCAGAGTTTGTACACTTTCACCACAAGAGATAATCAACTCATTGCCCCACATGATTCCTTAGACATGTGGTCGAGCAGACCATCACAGTGACTTTTCAAAGTATCTAGACCCTTTTCTCATCTCACTTTTATGGGCTTCTCCCACTTGCGGTGGGTCCCATCTATGCGCGGGATGTTCCCCACAGCCACTAACGCAGCCGGGCTCCACTCCCCGCAACGTTAGGACAGCTGGGCAAACTTCACCCTCCACTGGTGTCCCTTCAGGCCCCCTTGCCATAGCTTAACACTTCCCTCCTCTACCGGTGAGATGAGTCTGGGGTTTTCGATAAATTTACTTAGCCAAGCTATACTTTACAGACTTGTGGTTGTACTGTTTTACATGGGTTGACAAGACAAGATTCGGTCCTTAGTAGTATCTGGGCGGTCTACCACTAACCCACTTTGTGCATCCACTGCACCACACTCACACCCTCGAACCAATCCGCCCAGATATTTAAGCAAGTTGAGGATTTTGGGAGCATAAAATAACAATGTCAACATATATCAGTCATTCCCACCATGACTGCCCAACCAATTTTTCTCAGGGTTAAAAGTGATGCTTGGGCACTCTCGCGCCCATGATTATCTAAGCAATACTAAGCATGGCATATATTTAGGGACTTATTTTCAAAAGGTTACTATTATAATTTTGCTACGGCGACAAGGTTCACACATTCAAATATTCCAAAGGAGGTGTAATATTAATCAAGCAAACAATGGGCATATAACTAAGATCTTAAGTTAAACATGGATTTGCATATAAAATAACAGCATGCAATTTGATAATTTAAACAGAAATAATTTGCGAAAAATGTAGGTTCAACATGATCAAAGTATTGACTCGCCTGGCGCGGTTTACCGCAGGCTTGAGTTCACGCGATGCTTTCTCTTGAGCTTTTGGTCTCTATCTTCACTTCGAGCTTGATCTCGCTTGATCCATTGAATCTTCACGACTCCCAATTTTTAATTACGCGACAAACGACTGAATCCAAATAAAAGCAGTTAACTCAAGAGATCCAAATAAATCCGAATAAACTCAACTTTGGTGTTATTATGAGTTAGTGGGTGATTCGCGTGTTTTGAGGCTAGGCCGGTGGTAGAAACGAAGACTCGATCTTTTATTAACAGCTTCTTTTATTTATTTTTATATTTAACAAGGAAGTTCCATGAGCTAGGGTGGTCCTTTGATTAAGTATTATTTTATTGAGCGTTACTTTTTAGGGCATTTTGGCTTACCGAATAAATTTTTAGAGTCTAGGTGTATAGCAGATTATGTGGTGATATTTTATGTAGCCTCAATTTTCATTAAGCCTATTTCCAATTGAATTTAGGATTCAGTTGTATGGACCATATCTTGTTATTTCATGCTCAACATTGCTATTTATTAAATCTAGCTTTTAAAATTTATTTAATAGAACCATTATTATTTTATCTATACTTTAATTGCTATTATACATACTATTATGCTTAACTTTTATTTCTAGTTTTCGTTCAAACTTAGCAATATGAGTAATGCTTGATAGGCATCATTTTATGTGACCCTAATTACTCATGTCAATGGTTACATATTTCCTTTAGAAAATCTATATGTCCGTGAGATTATTTTGATGCTTGATGCCCTAGGCTATTATATTTTAGCATCAATATACTATTATAGCCTTTTAATTTGAGCGCTCTTTGAAAACCACTATTACTAATACTTTATTCTTTTACAAGTCGAGCCTACTGTACAGGAGTACATTTTGTCATCATTATTAACTAAAGCTACCATTTAGGATTTCATGCTTGGCAGTATTCTAATGATAGGGATACATGTATGTATTTTAAATAGGGTCTACGGCGAACACAAGGATCGCTCTGCTATATGTACTAGTGGGCTGCATGCATGCTATCCGCTTTTCCTAACCACATATATATATATACACACACACATATAGACGCTTATATATTTATTTACTTAGATAGTCTCTACATTCTTTTAATTGTTGTTAGCTTTAGTTAAAATTTATTTACCTAGCAAAGTGATATTCCAATATTTGGTAATTAGCAAACCCTACCTCTAGAGTTCGTTTAATGACCATATTTTTAAATACTAGGTATAAATCTTAATTTTAGTTAATGGCAATCTTTATTTGGTCATCTAACCGAGGTTGTTCTTCCTTATCATTTCCTTGAGTTAATATCTAGTCGTTTAAGCAATTATTCCAAACCATATGAGTTAATCATATATGAACTAATGCACATTTAAATTTCAAATAATCTCATTTTCCTCCTAGTCATATTTTTATTAGCTTCTCTAAACTATTCCCTAATTTCTCTTAACTGAAATGGGCTAACAACAGCAAAACAAAATGAAAATATAATGCGCATGGGGGATTCGATCCCACAACCTGTGACGTTAGCACTCATTCGGTCGACCACTGGACCATTGCACACTTAGTGATTAAACAGAGGGGGCTGTGAGGAAACATATACCTTCCACGACCTGGGCAAAGCAGCGGGGGCAACCGGCCGAAAACAAAGCAGAAGGGGCGGCGCGAGGCAGGCCGCCGGTGAGGGCCGGCCGGAGAGGCGCCAGGGACCCGCGAAACGGGTTCCCCCGCGGATGGCGAAGATGCTGGTGGGGTCAATAAGGGCCGTGGCGGTGTCGGGGGTGGCCGGTGTCAGCGCGAGCGGCCAGAGGCGGTGAAGGCTCAGGGGCGCCGGCGCTGGAGTGGGCGAGGGAGGAAATTAGCAGCTGCTTGAGCGGGAGGGAGTAGAAGAGAGCTTTACCGAGCCGGCCGCAGTGGCGGAGGTGCGTCGAGCAGCTCCGGCGGCGTGGGCCTGCGGCGGCTCGGGGTGGCGCGCGGTGCTGGCAAAGTAGAGACCACGGGAGGCGCGGGGAAGACCCAGAGTGTGTTGGCGAGGCTCCGAAGGTGGTGTGGGCGGGGGCAATCAGGTTTCTACGGTGGGAATCGGTGGGGAGGGCAGCGCTGGAGCTGGTGAAGAAGGGTGAGACCGGCGGCGATTGACTGAGTTTCAGTTCAATTGCTTTAGGGGAAGCGATGCTTGGGGGGTGAGGGTCTCGACGAAAACGCCGGCGCTTCTTATAGTGGGGCGGAGGGAGCTGGCAACGGGAGCCTGCCCGATCGATCGTGTCCACTTGCGGCGGAGCAGGCAGCTCGGGCAGAGAGTGGCAGAAATCCAAATCTACGCCTTGGATTTGCTATGATGCTCCTTTTCCGCGCATGCCAGGGGGAAAACTCGAGCTGTGCGCAAGAAGGGACGGCTTGCCAGTGGGGAAGAAAAAGAGAGGAGCGGGGCAGAGGGTAAGGGCGCGACAGTCCTCGGGGCGGCGCCTGGCAGGAGCGGCGCGGGCTCGGTGTGCGGAGGGGACGTGAGCGCAGGCTACTGCGGCGGGAGCAGGCGCTGAGAGTGCGGGGAGGGAGGACGTGGAGCAAGCACAGCCAAGCGGTAGGGGAAAAGAAAAGGGAGCAGAGGAGGAAGAAAAGAGGGGAGGACGCCGGGCCTGTGCACAGGGAGAGGAAAAAGGGAGAAAGAGAGGGAGAAAATGGTGAGGCAGGAGAAATGCAGAGAAGAACGAGAGGAGGAGAAGAAGCCAGCGCGGCAGAAGAAAAGAGAGGGGCCCGCGCGCAGGGAGGTAAGAGGAGAAATGGAGTGGGGGAAAAAGGGGGAGGTCGGCAGGACGTAGGACCCGCAAGCAGCGAGAGCACAGGAAGGAAGGGATTGAGTGGAAAAAGAGGAGAAAATATTTGGGGCTTTTAGTTATTTATTTATTTATTTCTTGTTTTTGTGTATGAACATATGTACTTATTTTATGTATAATTTCTTATATTGTTATTTTGCTAGCTTAACAAATTTTTGCTTATTTTTATTTGCTATCTTTAAGAGGCTCTTTCTTGCACAAATTTTATACGCATACATACATACATACATACATATGCGTTTATATTTTTATTCATGTGCTTTTATTGCTAGTTATATCATGACTTCCAAAATGAGATTATATATATAGGTATATATATTTTTAACTCAGGTTTCTCTCTTTTTATACTGGATCATCTTTTCAGATTCTTGTTTTCAATTTTTAGTTTTCTATTATCTGCATATTCCCCTTTTTGGAATTACTATTGTTTGTCTTTGTATTTTATGAATTCTTAAAACTTGAAATCTGATCCAATTTCAGGAAAACACCATAAAATCCAAATTCCAAAAGAATATATTGCAAAAATAATTCAGGAAACTCATATTTTCAATTTCAAAATTTTCAGGATGTTACACTTATGCCGTCCAACAAATATGTCTCCATATGCATGATCCCAGGGCTGATCACTTGGCACTAGTCAAGCGAGTCCTTCGGTATGTCCGTGGCACGACGAACTATGGTCTCCAAATCCACAAGTCGCCAAGCCTCGACATCGTGGCGTATTCTGACGCGGACTGGGCAGGGTGTCCCGACACCCGCCGTTCCACGTCGGGCTACACGGTTTTCCTCGGCGACTCACTGGTGTCCTGGTCATCGAAGCGCCAAGCAACCGTCTCCCGATCAAGCGCGGAGGCCGAGTATAGGGCGGTTGCAAACGTCGTTGCTGAGTGCTGCTGGTTGCGACAGCTACTAGGTGAGCTCCACGTCCCCGTCAGCAAAGCTACCGTGGTGTATTGTGACAATATATCCGCGGTTTACATGGCAGCCAATCCAGTTCATCATCGTCGAACTAAGCACATCGAGTTGGATATACATTTCGTTCGCGAGAAGGTCGCTCTCGGGCAGCTTCGCGTCCTCCATGTGCCAACGTCGCAGCAATTCGCCGATATCATGATCAAATGATTGCCTACGACAGCGTTCACAGAATTTCGCTCCAGCTTGTGCATCTGGCCACCGGACGCTCAACCTGCGGGGGGTGTTAACAGCAACGGTTTAGTGCTGCGCATCCGGTTCTCCAGGCGAACACTTCTACATGCGCTAACAGCTCCCGGATGGCTCGGCTTGTATCTGTTAACCTCGCCCTCTTCTCTTTCTGTTAGATACGCACTGTGGCTTTGTGCGCGTATATATACAGTGATCAATACAAGAATCAATGTGTGTTGTGCTGCTGCTCTTCTCCTTCTCATTTCTACAGTCAAAGCAAACATCCATATGATCCTGCCAACAAACAGTCAAACACATTCCTGCGGGAATATTTGAACTGTTTCGATGAAATTCCTTCGTTCCAACCATAGTTTGACATAAAATTTTCGCCCAGAGATCGAGATTCGGTGAGCAAGAGAAATTAACAGCAAATTAGGGAGCAATTAGGCTAGTAGACCGGCCGCAGCTAGGAGGATCCATCGCACACCAAGAAAGTCCTCTTGGGCGTGCTCCTCCAACTCAGAAGCTGTTGCTGCTTCTTCTGCATGTGCAACCCTCCCACCCTACCTATCTTTGTCACCTCCATCCCATTCCTCACGGGCAGCACCATGGACCTACCCTTCTTCCCTACCGCTTGTCCATAGCAACAAGCCCTACCACCATGGCTGTGGCCACTGGTACTACTCCCTTGTTGGGCTTGGAAGATGTTGGTAACCACCACTATGGCTCCCTTGGGGTTGACGTCCATGGCCTTGAGCACCTCGTCGCGGTCCTCCACGCCGCCGTGGACGACGGCGAAGTCGAGGCAGCTCAGCCGCCGGATCTCCTCCGACGGCCGGCCGAGCTGGAAGTCTGCTACCGCTGCGAGGCCAAGGTGGTGGAGGTGGCGTCTGACGTCGTCGAGGCATCGTGGGTCGTCGCGGATGCAGACAAGGCGGCCTCCTGTGTTGTAGGGTCTTACGACCTCCCAGGACCTTTTACGACCGGTTAGAGTCGTTTACGACCGCTCCGCGATATCGCTGCCGCTGCCTTCCTTCAGCCGCTCGAGATACCGTGATCGAAACTTTCTACGATCACGCAGTGATGCTGGCGATCACTGTTCACCGTAGTCGAACACCCTTTCGACTACGTTCACTTCTGGCCTTCCCGGTGTAGTCGTAGCTCGTTACGACCACCTTCGACTCCTTACGACCACGTTGTTCGCTCTTTAGCCGTAGTCGTAAAAACACTGTTCCTTTGCCGTGGTCGTAGTGCCTCCCGACTACGCCTGCTGGAACTTTGCCGTGGTCGTAGCTCCTCTCGATCACGCTTGCGGTGATTGTGAGTCCTTCCGACCACGTCTTGCACAATCACACGACAACACAATACTTTGTGTCTTTCCCTCTTTTTGTATTTTCTCAATGGCTTGGTACATCGAATACATGGCTCTAAGCCTTTTTTTATACCCGGCTGTCCTACTTCAACACGGGTTCTCAAACCTACTCCGACTCCGAGTCTTATACGACTTCGACTCGGTTTCCAACTACGACTTTGAATTTGGTTTCCAACTACGACTTTGAATTGCGGCTGCAATTCGACCCCGATTACACCCAAATTTTGCACATGACTCTAAAACAAGATTATTTACAACATTCTCTCCCTAATCTTGTTTTTCGACTTCGATCATGCCAATTTTCTTCCTCATCTCTGAAAACTTTATCCGTCCCAGCGACTTTGTCAATATGTCTGCTTTCTGTTCTTCGGTTCTGATGTAGTCGATTTCAATCTTCCCTTCTTCGACACAATCTCTAATATAATGATATCTTGTGTCTATGTGTTTGCTTTTATCATGTAGAACCGGATTCTTGCTCAGCGATATTGCAGATTTGTTATCAACCCTGAGCGTCACCTTCTGAATTTCTTCATCTGACAATTCACTCAACAGTCGAGCGAGCCAGACTCCCTGGCAAGATGCTGCGCTCGCTGCGATGTACTCGGCTTCACATGAAGATAATGCAACCACCTTTTGCTTCTGAGATTGCCAGCTGATCGGACTCTCCCCAAACACAAACATTATGCCTGTTGTGCTCTTTCGATCGTCGACATCTCCCGCCATGTCGCTATCACTATAGCCCGTCAGCTGCAACGACTTTCCACCTCCTCTCTTGTACTGAATCCCGAGATTCAAAGTACCTTTGATGTATCTCAGGATGTGCTTCACGGCATTCATATGCTCCTGAGTCGGTTTCTCCATGAAACGACTTACGTATCCGACCGCAAACGAGATGTCTGGTCGGGTGTGCACCAGATACCGTAGACTTCCGACAATAATCCTATAAGTCGTGGCATCAACTGGTGATCCTGGGCCTGTCTTGCTCAACTTCAGATGATTCTCCATTGGGGTTTGACATGGATTGCACTCTTCCATACCCGACTTCTCCAGAATCTTTCGAGCATATCCCGACTGACAAAGTGTTATGCCGTTGTCGGTTTGATTTACTTCAATGCCGAGGTAGTAGCACAGAAGTCCCAAATCGGTCATTTTAAACAGCCTCTTCATCTCTTCTTTAAACCTCATAATCTCCTTCGAACTCGATCCAGTAATGATCAAGTCGTCCACGTAAACGCCCACGATCAGTCTGTTCTTCGCATCTCCCCTCGTGTACACAGCATGTTCAGAGTTGCTTCTTCTGAACCCGAGTGCCGTTAGACATTTGTCAAGCTTCAAATTCCATGCTCGTGGTGCTTGTTTAAGTCCGTAGAGAGCTTTGTTCAGCTTCAAGACTTTCTCGGCTTGCTCCATGGATTGAAAACCCGGCGGTTGAGAGACATAAACTTCCTCCTTAATGTCTCCGTTCAAAAACGCCGTTTTCACATCCATGTGGTGAATCTCCCATCCACCGTTTGCTGCCAATGCAAGAAGTAGTCGTATAGTCTCCATACGAGCTACTGGGGCAAAGACTTCTTCGTAGTCGATGCCTTGTTTTTGAACATACCCTCTCGCCACAAGTCGTGCTTTGTGTTTTACGACTTCTCCCTTGGAATCCTTCTTTACCTTGAAGATCCACTTTAAACCGATTGCTCGATGACCCTTTGGCAAATCGGTGAGTTCCCATGTGTCATTCTCTTCAATCGACTTCAGCTCTTCCTGCATAGCTGCTCTCCAGTATGCATCTCCCTTTGCTTCTTCATAGCTTCCAGGTTCTTCTGCAGTCGTGTAAAGCAGTAGCTCTTCAGACTGCACTGGTTCAGTTTGTGCATAAATCTCACTTATGCTTCTCATCTTCGGTATTCTATCGCTCGAATCTTCTTCATCAGATTCTTCTTCATTTTGTGAGACTTCCTGATCATCAGCACCGGTCGAATTTTGGCTTTGAGATGTGGTCGTAGCTTCTTCCGTATTGTCAGCATCGACTTCTTCGACTTCGAAGGTTACCCACTTCGAAATGTCTTTCTCAATGTCCTCGTGTTCTTCCCACTCCCAATGTTTGTTCTCTTCGAAGACCACGTCTCTGCTCACATGAATCTTCTTTTCGACCGGATCATAGCACCTGTACGCCTTGGTGCCTGGTTCCGAGCCAAGATAAATCATCCGTCTGCTCCGGTCGTCTAACTTCTTGAGATAAGTGGATGGCTTCACATGGGCTAAGCATCCGAAGACCCTTAGATGCTCGACATTGGGTTTTCTTCCCGACCACTGTTCATATGGAGTGACTCCATCCAGTGATCGCGTGGTCGCACGATTTAGCAGATAGACAGCATGTCGTACTGCTTCTGCCCAAAGCCTCCCGGGCAGGAATCGGCTCTTCAACAGACTTCTAGCCGTTTCGACCACGGTCCGGTTTCTTCTTTCTACGACTCCGTTTTGTTGAGGTGAATACGGAGCCGTGAAGAATCTTGCAATACCCTTCTCTTCACAAATCGAGTCGAACTCTTTTGCGAGGAATTCTCCTCCTTGGTCTGATCTGACCGACTTCACCTTCTTATCGACTTCGTTTTCGACAAGAGTTATGAACTTCTGAAAGTTCGACTTTGCCTCGTCCTTGCTCTTCTGCATGTACACCCACATGGCTCTGGAGTAGTCGTCTACGATCAACATGAAGTATTGATTTCCGGCATCTGTGCGAGGTGTGATTGGTCCGCACAGATCTACGTGAACCAATTCGAGTGGTTGCGAAGCTCTGAAACTCGTCTGCTGTGGAAAACCGCTACGAGTTTGTTTTGCCACCAGACAGCCTTCGCAGACTTGCTCCGGGTGGTCGATTGTCGGTAATCCAACCACCATCTCCTTTTCGGCCATCATGTTGAGACTCTGGAAGTTCAGATGTCTGAATCTTGCGTGCCATAGCCAGGCCGCGTCATCGGTTGTAGTCTTCATACACTTCGGCTTGCAAGCTTCAATTTGAATTTTGTACAGACGGTTTACCGTTCTCTGTACTTTCATCAGCAGTCGCTCAGTGTGGTTGTACATCTTCAGATAGGTGTCTTTGAGTTCAATCCGACAACCTTCTTCAGTCAATTGTCCAAGGCTTATAATGTTGCTTCGTAGACTTGGAATGTAGTATACATTCGACAATCTCCTCTGGCTTCCATCCTTGCACTGCATCAGGATCGTGCCTCTCCCTTTTATCTGAATGGTCGAGCCGTCTCCGAACTGTACTCTTCCAAGCACATTCTTATTTAATTCGTAAAACATCGAGTACGTACCCGTCATGTGGTTGCTGGCTCCGTTGTCGAGATACCAGTCTGCCGTCCGCTCTTGAGTCTGCTCTGCTTTCTCCAACAGACTCGGAAACACTTTCTCCTCGTTTAATAGAACCATTGTCGGTTCGTCTGCAGTGCAGAGCGACAACAGCAATATCGGCTCTTTGTGCTCATCCGTTTGAGCCAGGTTTGCTTCCTCTACTTTCTTCTTACTCCGGCAATTCGCAGCATAGTGACCATACTTCTTGCAGTTATGGCACTGGATGTGGCTCCGACATTCGGCAGCGTAATGTCCGAATTTCTCGCATGTGTAGCACTGGATGTCAGATTTGTCCGTCTGATGATTTCCATCTCCACGACCACCACGACCTCCTCGATCACCTCTTCCACGGCCACTCTGGCCATAGCCTCGTCCTTGTCCTCGCCCATGAGACGCGCCGCGGCCACGACCACGTCCACGACCGCCCCTTGATGACGATTCTCCTCGGTTTCTCGTGTCATCCTTTACAAACAACGCTTGTTGGTTGTAAGGCCCTTTTCCTTCATTGTCGGTTTGGTAACTCTTCAGAAGCTGCTCGTGTGCTCTGAGCGCCCCAGTTACCTCCTCGACCTTCATCTTCGAGAGGTCTTGTGAGTACGTGATCGTAGTTACGACCGGGAGAAACTTTTCCGGCAGTACTCGTAGATACTTCTTTACCGCCACCTCATCTTTCAAGTCGTCGCCGAGAGATTTGATCTCGTTTACGACTTCATTAAACTTCCCAGAGAATTCTTCCACAGTCTGGTCTCTTCCCATCTTCAAAGATTCAAACTCACTGCGTAAAGTTTGAAGTCGAACTTCCTTCACTCGATCTACTCCTTGGTGCATTATCTGCAGAGTAGTCCAGACGTCTCTCGCCGTCTCCTTACCGATCAGCTGCTGCATCATCGAGTCGGGCACGGCCTGATAGATCGCCGCCATCGCCATCTTGTCGAGTCGTTCATCAACGACTTTGTCTTTCTCCTTTGGTTCAACTGGACCCCAGACTCCCTGTGCGATCATGTTGACCTTCATCTTCATCGCCCAGATCGGGTAATTGTCCGAACTGAGGATCGGGTACTGCAGCGACACGCTTTCTTTCACCTTTGAAGCCTCCGCCATGGTTCACCAGGCTCTGATACCAACTGTTGTAGGGTCTTACGACCTCCCAGGACCTTTTACGACCGGTTAGAGTCGTTTACGACCGCTCCGCGATATCGCTGCCGCTGCCTTCCTTCAGCCGCTCGAGATACCGTGATCGAAACTTTCTACGATCACGCAGTGATGCTGGCGATCACTGTTCACCGTAGTCGAACACCCTTTCGACTACGTTCACTTCTGGCCTTCCCGGTGTAGTCGTAGCTCGTTACGACCACCTTCGACTCCTTACGACCACGTTGTTCGCTCTTTAGCCGTAGTCGTAAAAACACTGTTCCTTTGCCGTGGTCGTAGCGCCTCCCGACTACGCCTGCTGGAACTTTGCCGTGGTCGTAGCTCCTCTCGATCACGCTTGCGGTGATCGTGAGTCCTTCCGACCACGTCTTGCACAATCACACGACAACACAATACTTTGTGTCTTTCCCTCTTTTTGTATTTTCTCAATGGCTTGGTACATCGAATACATGGCTCTAAGCCTCTTTTTATACCCGGCTGTCCTACTTCAACACGGGTTCTCAAACCTACTCCGACTCCGAGTCTTATACGACTTCGACTCGGTTTCCAACTACGACTTTGAATTTGGTTTCCAACTACGACTTTGAATTGCGGCTGCAATTCGACTCCGATTACACCCAAATTTTGCACATGACTCTAAAACAAGATTATTTACAACATCCTGTCAGCGCGACGGCGACGGCGAGAGCGACCGCCGTGGCCGGGGATGCGCTCGGGGGGGCGATGTTGGCGAGGAGCTGCGCCTGGTTGCCGGCTGCCAGCGCGGAGATGTACTCCATGCTCTCAGGCTCCATCAGCGTGCTCCTCCTGGTTGGTGCTTTCGTTTGATCTATCTGTATGTCGTAGTAATGCTGCTCCTTGCACTGAGATGAGGAAACATTTCAATTATGTTAACTAGATTTGGCAGGTCACCATGTCGATCAATCTACTATTGATACGCATGCCTACATGGTTGTATGACCGTTTTAATTATTTATGTTATGCAACGAGACGGCTTGATCCATGCATGAGTGTGTGTGTATATATGCTCACCAGCTGTAGAGTGTGCAAGTAAGCCTCCATGGCAAGCGCAGCCGACCAACAACTCATCGTCACGCATGCGATCGATGCAATCTCCTCCTTTCCCTCTCCTCTTCCAGGCCCTCTCTCTCCTTATGTAGGCAGCCGATCAATCAAGGCTTGAACAGAAGGACACAAGCCCTCCCTCTCCTCTTCCAGTGAGCTAGCTGGTGTAGGTCTACTAGCTGTGCAGTGCACCAATGGCCAGTGATGGATTGGACGACGGTGAAGTCATCATGAGTGTAACGTACAACAACTCAACTCGGCGAGATCTAACTAACCTAACCGAGAGAGAGCGGCAGGTTGCTGTCGAGGTGGCCGGCAGGCTGATCGAGAGCCAACGCAGGGACACCCGTGGCATCCCGAGGCGGCTCGCCGGGACGCGTGGGTGGCTCACCTCGCTCCGTCTGCTCTGTCCCGTGCCGCCCTGCACTACCCTCGATGTCACGTCGCCCTCGCTCGTAATGAGCTTGACAATTTTGGCGGCAGCAGTGGGAGGTGCGAGATTTACTCAAAAATATCAGATATAGGGGTGAACGGTTGGGCTTCAGCTTTTAGCTTCTGGCTTATTTTTTTACTATTCATAAATTTCGTCTTTTTCTGAACTTTTGACTTTTTGTTGAGCTTTTTTATCGGTTCTTTTTTCCGTATTTGTTTGTATTATATGTAATGGGCTAACGTATTTTTTTTAATTTTTTTAAATTTAATTATGCTAAATAAGCCTTTGTCAGCTACAGTGCTTTTCAGCCATAAGCCACCAAAAATAAGCCTAAATGATCACCACCTATAGTCTCTAAAAACAACAATTCCATTTATAGCCTTCTCCCCCACCATACGATTCTCAGACGTTGACACATGTTAATCATGCGGTCGGGGACCGCACGACCACTGTTTACCTGAGTCGTGCGGTCCCCGACCACACGACCTGCATGTGTATAGTACCTGCGACTGTTTTTTGTTTAGCTGTTGTGTGGTTTGTGTGCTTGTAAAACAAAAACGTAGATGGTACTGTACACATGCAAGTCGTGCGGTCGGAGACCGCACGACTCGGGTGAACAGTGGTCATGCGGTCAGGGACCGCACGATTAACACGTGTCAGCGTCTGGGAATCATGCGGTGGGGGAGGGAGCTATAAACGGAATTGCTGTTGTTTGGAGGTTAGATCTGGTATTTTTGAGATAAACGGTGCTATTTTTAACCAAACTTCAGAAGGTGCAATATCCTATACTATATTTTTTAGTCAGAGTTAGATATAGATAATTTCGAATATATATTTTCTTATTTCGTATTCCTTTCATAAGTTTTCGGACGATCGGTTGGATAGAAATTATCTACTTCTTTTACATCTCTACACACGACATGAACAGTAGGATGCAATCAGAGCGAATGCGGAAATACTAATCACCAAGATATCGAGGAAGAGCACTCAATATTCCCCACCTGTTTATATGTGATAATCTGTCTGTATGTTATCTTGTTTCTAAGTAAAGTCACAACAGACTTTCTCATATCATTTGACATATGAATATATACAGATAGATATCACTCATCCCGGGGCGACTCACAGGGATGCATGGGTGGCTCAACTCGCTCCATCTGGTCTGTCCCATGCCATCCTGCACTGCACTTGATCGGCCATCGCCCTCACTCGTAATGAGCTTGACAATTTTGGCGGCCACTAGTGCAACACCTTACTAGGTGCAATCGAACATGATATTGACGGATATTACTCATCCTGTATCATATTCTGTATTTTTTTAGTCAGAGCCAGCATACATAATGCCGGATATCTATTTCTCTATTCCGTATTCATTTCATAAGCCTTCAGACGATCGGTTGGACAAAAATTATCCGCCTTTTGCATCTCTACACAGGACATGGACAATAGGGTGCAATCAGAGCGAACATGGAAAGACTAATCACTGAAATATCAGAGGAAGAGCACTCAGTATTTTTTACCTATTTAGATGTGTGGCAATCCGTCTATATGTTATCTTATTCCTAAGTGAAGTCATAACAGACTTTCACATATCACTTGACATATAGATATATACGGACGGATATCACTCATCCCGTATCCTATTCAATATTTTTTCTCGGAATAGGAATCGGATATGGTAGTACTGGATACTCACTTACCCTTTCTATATTCATTCCGCGAGCCTTCAGTCGATCGATCGGGCAAAAATTATCCGTTCCGTTTGCACCCATGCACTTCACAATGTAATACTTCATAATTAGTCAAACCTTCTGTCAAACCAAGATTTGGAAGACAAGACAAATACTCCCCCTAGTCATAAAAGAATATTGTTTTAGACATTGACACGATCCTCAAAATACAACTTTGACCATTAATTTCTATTGTAAAAGAATTATGCTCACGCCCCTTGCAGACGAAACTGGGGAGTTAGGCCACGTACACCTCCTCCGAGAGATCACCGTTGAGAAAGGCAGACTTTCACGTCAAGATGATGTACTGGCCATCCCTCGTGGGCAGCCATCGCCATGAGTGCTCGTACGGAGTCGAGGCGTGCCACGGGTGCGAATACTTCGTCGAAGTCGATGCCGGCACGTTGAACATAGCCCTTGGCCACCAGGCGTGCCTTGCGCTTCACGATCTCATCGCGGGCATTCTTCTTGAGCTTGAACACCCACTTAAAACCGATTGGGTGTTTTCCGATTAGAAGATCGACGAGGTCTCATGTGCGGTTCTCTTCGATGGACTTCATCTCCTCCTCCATCGCCATCCGCCAACCTCGGTCCACTTGGGCCTTAGAAAATAATTGCATATGATTTTGGCTGGTACAGTTGAACTTAGTACACTTTTTACTACAATTTTTCTATTAAACCCGTCTTGAAAAAAACACACCATTTAAAAGCGAGTTACTGTAAACAGTACAAGAATAAACCAACTTTAAGCCGAAAAAACCCAACCTATATCTCTATGATGCTATATCATTTATGTTTTGTCATGTTTTTATTATTAGGACATGCTATAGACGGCTTTCGCAATATTGTATCAATATTGTCTATATTTTATAGACAATCTATTATAAACAACTTACAGGTAATCTATTATAGAAGATATCTATAGTGTTGTCTATAGATGACATAGAATAATACTATAAACATCAGTTATCTGTAGCATTGTACATAACCTTATATTGCATGTTAAAGCATTAAGCTAAAATTTCATATTAATGATGCATCTATGACTTACTTTTGTTACACCGTAGTTTATATATAAATTAGAGGTAGTTATAAAATGTTAGCCTGTCAAAATTTAGGGCGAGACGGAGGCAAAATTGATCCTGAATCATGCGAATGTTGCAGTGCTCCTACCAGCTATGTTCGTCGCTATTGTAACTTTTATGGGTTCATGAATCATGCGAATGTTGCAGTGCTTTCGCATCCAGTCGAGACAAAATTCCTACATAATTCGCTCGTTTCAGTCTGAGCCTAACTATATATTCACAACCTGATATTATAGATTTTAAATAGGATGTGCGCATTCTTTTCTTATATATTTAGACTAGAACTTGAATCTAGATGTTAAGATATAACGTTGAAGATACATGTTGCGGGAAAATGTACGTAAGTATTTATAAATTAATTGCTAAAGCATATTAACAAGTAAAAACGTATTTTTTTTAAAAAAAATCATCGTTTTAATCCTAACGGGATGCCGAGGTGGGCAGTTTCCTCGCCACCCCTACAGGCTAGTATGTATACACAAGAGGTGGTAGGCCGTAGGCGTATGGTCAGTTCGGATCTCCAAGAACATCTATGAAAATGGTACTCTGCTCTGCTATGTCAAGGCCATCGCCACATGAACCGAAGGATGCAAGCAATGGTTCCCAGCCCTCGCATTCCCCTTGGTACGCTGGAGAGGGCTCTGGCAATTGTTCCGAAGTCCAAACTATTCTCTCCTTTCCTCCTTACATTTGAGATACAAAGACACACACAGCAACCGGCCGGGATTTTATGTACAACATTCACCAAAGTGCTCTCTCTCTCTCTCTCTCTCTCTCTCTCTCTCTCTCTCTCTCTCTCTCTCTCTCTCTCTGGCGTCGATGTATGAACCACCCGTGCATCCCTTTATGCAATTGTTCTTCCATGCCTACATTCTGCTTGGTCAGATCATAACATAGTGGTCACAAATAATAATCACCTGCAGAGAAAAAACACTCTGCTTTAGTCCAAGTTCAAGAGTACCAAAAGCACGTTCCAGCCTACTGCCAAATACCATGTGAAGTAACATAGGCTCATCCGCTCATGTCGACTGATCGAGGAGCCTATGGTCTATACATTTAGATGAACAGCTAAAAGGCAACCCAACCAGACATGCATGGCTCCAAACACACTGATTTGCATAGCCCTATTTGGGCGATTTGAATAAGCAAAATAAAAAGCTAAAAGGCAGCTGATTGACAACTTGTACTAGGAAATTTAAGCCATAAGCAACGAGAGGGTCTCCCTGCATCCTCACCCAAATAATATTCAACAGGAAGCATCCTCACCAAGCCTACCGCATTTCCATCAGCGCGATATTGCATCGCATTATCTGATAGAGTGGTAGTTCTAGAGACGAGGAAATCCAATATGGGTGGTCCTCGCTGTTTCTCTATGATTTTTTATGTTATATTTCACGCGCACACGTTGTTCCAAAATGCAAACTAAAAATGAAGGGGAATGGTAAGTTGTCAATTCCCTCATCTTTTTTCTAAATCAGCTAGTTCCTAACCAAGTTAGATTTTGGAGTTTGGGTAACTACCCGCAAACAAGGAACTGCCTGGATCCAGCTGGAAACAAGTACCAATGTATCATAGCAGCACCAAGAAACTAGGTTCAAGATGCTATTCGAAACAACGAACACAAGTAATCAAGCAATAATTATACAGTTTGCAGTCAAGAGGCAATTTAGAGGCAACAAGTAGAACTATACAAACTGTATATAGGTGATACAGTACACAGTTTTTATTTGGATTCAATAAATCATACGAGTCATCAAAGGATTTTCCAAATAATATTGAGCTAATGAAACTTCTCATTCAACAACCAATGATGACAAAGCATGCACTGCCAGTGCCCACAAACCATCCCATGTACTACTTGTAGCATGCTTGAAAAGAAGTGAGAAGAATACACTCACAGTCGACATAACATCAAGAGGCTTCGCAGTTCACATCATTCTCCATTTTTCTTGAATAAGTTCTCACTTTTCTGGAGAATTCCTTAACTAATGAATTATCCGAAAATGTCAAGGGAGTGTCTTCAGCAATTGGGTCCCTCACATAAAATAGTCTAACAGGCACCCTTTCAATTTCATCAGATGGAGGTTCTTCAGGTATATCACGGTACAAATGTTTGAGAATAAAGAGAGCAGTATCATGATCTCGCCAATAGTTGCTACAGGAATCGATACACAGGCCAGTTAAAATGTGAAATAGACATGGGCAAAAACAAATAGCAAACCAACAGGAATGGTTATTGAACTCACGTATGAGATCCCAGGGCAGATAAATATGTGATTTGAAATGTTTTTTCCTGCAATTAGATAATTAAGACTGTAAACTCCAAAATATTTCTACCGACTGTAAAAGCATACAAGAACAGCTAAGCCAAACAATAAAAAGGGAGGGGAACGTGGGTCATGTTTTGAGTGTTGATAACAGGGTTCGCAATCCTTGCAGTCAAGGTTATTAAGGCGGTAAGGCGAAGTAAGGCGATCCACCCCCTCACACCTTTTAAGCGGTAAGGCGTGAGGCGAGGCGACGCCTTACAAATATCATAAGGCAAAGAAAACAGAGTTCTGAGGACTAAATTAGAAGAAATCTAAAGAGATGAAGGACTTAAAAGGACTTAATTGTAATTTCGTAAATCTCTGAGGACTCAAGTGTAACATAACCTAACCCTAATACAACTCATCCCAGCCGCCGCCTCCTCCCTCATTCCAAGCCATCGCCGCTCCCTCCCTCTCCCAACCTCCGCCTCCTCTCTCTTCCCTCATTCCAAGCCGTCGCCGCTCCCTCCCTCCTCCGTCACTCCCAGCCGCCGCCTCCTCTCTCCTCCCTCATTCCAAGCCGTCGCCGCTCCCTCCCTACTCCGTCACTCCCAGCCGCCGCCAGCCTCCTCCCTCACTCCCAGCCGCCGCCAGCCTCCTCCCTCACTCCCAGCCGCTGCCTCCCTCACTCCTTCTTGTAATGTTGCGGGCGGCCAGATCCGGCAAGGTGGAGGGTGAACGGCGGCGTCGACGGCTCGACGGCGCCCTGGAGGCGGAGGTGGCTCGACGGCGCCACGGGGCGACGGGGATGGACCGATGGAGGCGGCGCTAGGGTTCGACTTCGGCGCAGGCCCTCATCCCGTGACTTCGGTGACAGGTTCCCCATTGGCTCCCCTCATCCCCTCCCTCCTCCTGGCAAGGCGACGCCGACGCCTTACACTCTGCCACCGCTTTACCGCCTAAGCGTCGCTTAAGCGACGATTAGGCGACGCCTTAATAAGCATGTTTGCAGTAACCACCAACCTGGTGGGGACTGGGGAACCAGCAAGTTCTCATCTTTGCCTGATGGGACCTGATTTCCACCAGTCCTGAACTACTCCATCCAATTACAAAAGAGTGACATTTTGGACATCCATACAGTCTCTAAAATACAACTTTGATCACTAGTTTCTATTATGATACATTTATAAAACATTAACAAAATTACAATATTATGGAACTACTTTTAAAGACAAATCTGCACATACCATTTTTATGTCCAATCTAAATATTCATAAAGATATCGATAGCAAAAGTTACGCAAGTTTTAACTGCATGTATCCCAAAACGTTACTCTTTTGTGACTGAAGTATTTCCTGAGAACCCTGGTTGAGAATTAAGAACACAATGGGGGTGTGCATCTCCAGGATACAGCACCGTTCATGCCAATGCATTGCATGCTACTTTTCACATGCACAACAGAGTGCATTCATTTTTAATGCCTATACAGTTAATACTTAATACACCAATACAGTGAGTAAAAATTGAGTTTTCTTTGCACGCAAAAGCTTAATCACCTGAAGCACATGATCAATTCGACCATCCGGTGAACCTGTCAACCTTTCCATCATAATGGAACCATATGATCTCTCCTCCTCCTTACTACTCTCACCGTCCTCTAAATGAAACAAAAAATGGTCAGAATATTGCTTGTTTGCTACTTGCAATGTGTAAAAGATAATAAAAAACTAACATATCCATACCTTCTGTTTCATTTCTGCTCAGTGATAGCAGAGCAGCTACAGCTTTAACCTAAACAGAAAAGAAGAAGAAGAAGAGGCGTGCATACCAACTCATTAGCAGCTTTCTTTCTAGATCATTGACAAGTGTAAACGGTACTGGTTAATGTATCAAAGCCCACCTAGTCATTGGTTTTAAACATTACGCACTAATTTCACATAACAATTGTGGAATAAAGAACAAACCTTCAATGACTTGAATTGACGGGCAATAGCTTGAGAACGTGCAGCAGCATCTTCTGTGAACTCCTGCATAACATATCAACCCAAATCAGGTAAATACGAGGCAAAACCTTGTTGAGTAAATATAGAGACATGCTCCAAGAGCTGTTAGTTCAAATGACATACAACCCACCTGCACTCCTACATGTATCCTCTTTCCACCTCTATGGTAGGGTACAATGACAGGGCGCTTGTTTATATAATCTTCACATACAAGTGGTTCAACTCTGTATAAAAGCCCACCTAGATTCATGTGACATGTTCCTCACTTTGAAACAGACAAGTGCATTTTCTTCCAGTACAATAAACATGTAAATGTGATGGAGCTTATGTACCATGTTAATTCATACCAGATTAGCATCATTTAGGTCCATCGTGATATTGTACATATCATCAGCTCTCTAAACATGTGGTAAAAAAATATATGTAGGAAAACTACAAACCTGTATGCTACAGGATCAAAAGGATGGAAAATGTTGAACATCTGCCGGCAGCATGGCATCTCTTCAACTATGTTCTCATCTTGCCAATAATCTTGCCCCCTGCCTTTAGACAAAGTTATAAACTTCAGAAATAAGACTAAATCATTGACTGCCAATTGCCAGGAACAAGTACAAATCTTTGAAACACTGGACGATTGCTGGGAACAATAGCTAAATAGAGAACGGATGCTAATCATGACTATACAAACAGGTGTCACTAGAAGGACATCATCCATGGTAATACAGTAGGAGCGACACCTCACTTTATCTATTTCAAAATATTCTGTTTTTCATCCGTCCAAAAGGAACAAGTTCTGAAAACTTCAGTAGGCATTGCAGGACTGAGACAACAGTGGATGATTCTTATAACTTTGTACGTAGTTTTTCGCCCATTTCACTGGTCATTGGTTCCTTCTATCCTGAACAGAGAATATATGATCTTCTTCTAGCAGCTATTAAATGAATCTGTATCCAAATGCTGAAAGTCTTGTAACATAGCACTAATACACGAGCAGGTAGTTGCAATAATTGGTGATAAAATGCTAAAATACTAGACATAATTGTATTTATAAACATAAGAGTATCATGGAAAATTATCTAAACTGAACACAGATAAAAAAGCATCGGCACTGGTGTAAAGAAAAGCAGACATCGCAAAAGGTTGGTGTTCCAGTGATAGTTAGCCTATAAACAGAAGTATTATCAGTCAACGGTTCCATACCAATACCAATACGAACATTCCGCAGGGAAAGAAAGACTCCCAAGGGGGATCCAACAGCAAAGAACGTGTCAACCTGAATATCCAAAAATGACTTTAATGGCATAAACACAAGCAAAATTAAACAGATTACTGAACAGTAACTCAGTACAGATTACCTTAAAATTCAGTTTAGTGTATCTGATGTGCGGTGTGTAGGACTGACTTGTGTTGCGTTGCCCGGTGCAAACTTTGCCTGATGATAGGTTCAATGTATTATTGGCATCTTTACCTGGCATAAAAACACATAAATATCTGAATAAACCTTCACAAAAGCAAACATATCAAGTCTTCAAAGAGATGTCACAGACCAAATGCAACCAGTTACCTTGATGAGACTGAGACTCAACACCATTGGTCACTAAATCATTCTGTTGTTCGAGCTGTGATAGCCTAGCTTTAAGACGTTTCACCTACAGTAAAGATGTAAATATAGGCATCAATTTGATATGTGAGTTTAACTTGCACTGTTGTTTTGCTCCAAGATAACACTACCAGCTTTGGGTTTTGAAACAAGTTCTTGAATCTTTATTGGATATATTTCTGTCGATCATTTCTCTCAAGGCAACCAACAATTTGTGAGCCTTCTTATGAAGTTGGATGAGTCGTAGATGATAATCACATTAAAGGTTAAATAAATTCACACCTGTCCTTGTAATGATGAAATCAATTCATCTTTGTCAAGGACTTCTTTATGGACTTCCTCAGCAGATCTAGAAACGCCACACCCGTCAGCATCTTTTGTGCTTACAGATGAAGTAGTCCCTTCTTCAAAATATGTCATTTTATGACTCTTGACCTGATTTTTGACTTCAAATTGTTCTCCATCCACTGCAATTGGTGATGTTAGTGTGCCATCATTGTTTGGCGAATTTTCAAGAAGACATGACGGGAGGCTGTTGTCTGTACGTGAAGGATCAGTTCTGGTGCTGTCTTCATCAACTACACCATTTACATTGTCAGAACAAGAACGTCCTGAAGTTGACGAAGTATCATGCTCTTTTATGCCTGAGTCATGCACAACAATCGCGTTGGGTGGTTTTACTATTTGACCTTCATCAGACAAAACTTCCATATTCACATAATCTGCAGGAAATGGGGCGGAAAGGGGTTCTTGATGGCAAAGTATATCATAAGATAGAACACTTCCTAACGAGTGGCCATATAATGAAACCTGCAAAAAGAAAGAAGGCAAAGCTTTCTTGTTTAACCAAGCAAAAGTGCAACCATAAAAAAATTATGAAAAGAGTAACTGCAAACCTTTCCACTGTAACCAGGATTTCTCTTTAGAAACTTCATGTACAACTTGTTCAGCTGATTTGAGACCTGCTATAAAGATAAATTATTAATTTATTATAAGGAGTCAAATAATGCATTCGTCATTAAAGGACAAAATTTTCGCACAGTAAGATGGGTGTCATAGACTTATAATGGTGGATCTTGAGAATTGTTTTGGCTAAACAGACTTGGTGCTAAAGGAAGATAGAAGCAGGAAAAAAGGACTCAGGCTGCTTATTTGGCAATCAATCTGAGGAGGTGCTGGATAAGGTCCTATTGAGTTCAGGTTGTATGGATATGGCAAAGGCAATAAAAGCATTCCAATTTGAACCCCGCACATACATGTCAATTGATTAAAGGAAATGTGACAAAAAATGGAATAAATCAAGCCGATTTTAGCCCCAATAAGGAGTGCAACAACTAAAAAAACTCGGTAGTTGGTTTATATCTGAATCTTCCTAGAAAAATCATTGGCAGTCTATTAGTTTCATGATTCCACCCAGGATTCGGTTTCCCGGCGGTAACCGCCGGTAACCGGAAAACCCGGCTAAGTCCGGGATTAAAAAAACCGGCCGAAATTTGAAGAATGAGCTACAGTGTGTTATGAACCTTAGTGTTATAGACGTGGGCCTTGGGCCAGTCGGGTTATTATTAGGAACTAGAGATTGGGTTCTATTCGAGTTAGAGATTAGTTTCCTTATGTTAGAGATATAATTAGAGATATGATATGGATTTCCATATTATTAGAGATAGGATTGGAATTAGATTCGATTTGTTAGGAGGAGCCATCTATATAAAGGGGCTACCGCATGCTATTGTCATGAAGGAGATTAATAACAAAGTCTTCCTCGTCTATAGTCTCCTCTCTCTCCCTACGCCGACTCCATCCGGCCATCTTCCTGGTGGTGTTTACCCGTTATGAACTAAGGTTCATAACAACTTGGTATCAGAGCCGTCGATCCCTTCCCACGACTTCTGCTACCATGGTTTCTGCGACTCCCAGCTCAGATTCTAGGGACGACGCCTCCTCCGTGAGTGCCATGTTCAAAGCAATTCAAGAGCAGATGGCTGGGATCGTGCAACAATATGCCGAGATGAACTCCCAACTTGCAGATTTGACGCGGCAAAGCATTGCAACCAACGCCAGGATTGCGGCACTTAGATCCGGGAGGAGTTTAGCCGCCGACTACGCCCCACCGGCCGCATCAGCTCCAAGCCAGGAGGATTCCACCGCCGCAGCATCTTCTCCGGCGTCTCCGTCCAGCGCCACACCTACAGCCAGTCTCTCCTTTTCCGGCGGCTGGCCCCACGCCAAAGAAAGACCCGAAACAAGGGGAGAGAGCAGAGTCGAGGCAGCGGTTCCCGGAGCCCCTCGTCGCCTGGGACGCCAACAACCGCCGCGGGATCCTCCTCGGCCCCCTCGCCGAGATCCCCCTGCGCCGGAAGTTGTTCCCGGCGCCACCGCCGGATCCGCTCTCAGTGCATTGGATCCGCTGCCTGCTCGGTTCCGCCGCCGATCTGCGCAGCCGACGCCGCCGAGATCCACGGGCGTAGCCGTCGGTGTCGCCGTCCTCGGTTGCCGGTCGCCCTCCACTGCCGGGGCCGTCTCCGGCAAGCGCCTCGACCGCCACCGCCGCATCCTCGCGCTCATCTGCGAGAACGACCTCGACGAGCCAGATCCGCCAGTTCGCCCGGGCCACCGCCGTCGTCCCCATCGCCAAGACCGACGCCACGGCACTCGTCCGCCGCCGAGACGTCGACGTCGCCGTCGGGCCCACCTCTGCCCGGTCCGCCTCCGACCGAGCCGCCTCCGTCCAGATCCGCCTCCGACCGGGCCATCTCCGCCCCGCCGTCGCCGCATCCGCTGCCGGGTCCGTCTCCGCCAAACTGCTGCCGCCGCTGCCCGGGCCTCTTCCGCCCATTCGCAGCAACCGCCGCCAGGCCGTCCCCGGCCGAGCCGCCGCCGCAGCCGCTCCTCCCGCCGGCCGCTCCGTCTCCGCCTCCGTACAAGCCGCCGCTCCGCCTCCGCCCGTATCGCAGCCGCCGCCACCGCCCGGTCCGCTTCAGCCCGCGAACCGCTGCCGCCGAGGGCCGCCCAGAGCCGCCGCCGCCGCCAACCGCTGTGGTCGCCCGGAACCGCCGCCGCCGCCTTTTCAGCCGCCGCTCTCTGTTTCTTTCCAAGTGAGCACACGCAGAGAGAGAGCTGGTTTTGTAAACGGGTGACCGAACGGGAAAAAAAATCTGACCGGAGTAAAAAAAATAATAATTAAAAAATCCAAAAAAATTCAAAAAAATCAGCAAAAAAATTTATTTTGCAGGCATTATGTACCCAAAGGCGCTACACTTCGTCTAGCCTTGTTCCGCTTGGATCTGGCTGGTCGTTTCCATCTGCTACGGGACCCCGCCATCGTCGTCTTCTACACCGGCATCGGAGGTCTTCCATTGACGCCCATGACCGCCGCCTAGCAGCTCGAGGACGAGCTGCCTGTCCAGGAGGGGTGTAGTGTTATAGACGTGGGCCTTGGGCCAGTCGGGTTATTATTAGGAACTAGAGATTGGGTTCTATTCGAGTTAGAGATTAGTTTCCTTATGTTAGAGGTATAATTAGAGATATGATATGGGTTTCCATGTTATTAGAGATAGGATTGGAATTAGATTCGATCTGTTAGGGGGAGCCATCTATATAAAGGGGCTACCGCATGTTATTGTCATGAAGGAGATTAATAACAAAGTCTTCCTCGTCTATAGTCTCCTCTCTCTCCCTACGCCGACTCCATCCGGCCATCTTCCTGGTGGTGTTTACCTGTTATGAACTAAGGTTCATAACACAGTGCTACACAAAGCAAATGAGCATGTTGCCTTGCAAGCTAGCAGGCTTTCTGATGCCCTTTCCACCATAAAGATATTAGAAGATGAATTGAGTAAAGTAAAGGAGTGTGTTTCTTCTAGTTCTGACGAAAAATACCAAATACAATTGCATGCTGCTGTTGTAGAAGAGGAGTTGGAGAAAAAACAAATGAGGAACTTGTTTGTAATGCCAACAAACTAGAAGATGCCAACATAACTATTAACTCACTACAAGATGCATTGTCACAGGCTAGAACGAATCTTTCTATTCTAGTCTTCTTGATGCTGAAAAGAATGAAGTTGAAGTGAAACATGAAATGGAAATTAGTGGTCTTAATGCTAAGCTAGCCAAATGTTTGGAAGAGTTGGATAGAAGTTTCTATTGGCAATTGGCTCAGGATCGCACACCAGCAGGGAAGAGTAAAAATCAGGCGAAGAGAGCTCAAGAACAAAGAACTTGGGGCAAGTTTTCTGGTTCTTTTCTTCGAAACAAAACTACTACTTACTTTCTACAATGTTCTGGCTGCTGCTATTTATAGAACACATGGAAGTTCAAAGGTCATGCCATCCCACGGCCTATTGCATTCTCATGCAAAAAACTCACGCATTCACACATGCCAACCATTCAAAACGTTGCTTGCATTGATTACTTCAGTCAAGCATGCAGCAGCTGAAACGTTGCATTGATTTCTTCGGGACTATCAGTCAAGCATGCAGCAGCTAAAACGTTGCATTGATTTCTTCGGGACTACTGCCAGGAATAACAACTTTAGTTTCCACCGGTTTCCGACCGGTTACCGGTCCCCTCCCGCTCCCCCCAAATTTTCATTTGCCAAAATTTAACCAGTTTTTAACCGGGTTTTCCAGTAACTGGCCGGTTACCGGTATCGCCCGGCTGCCAGGATTTGGCCCGGTTCCGGTTTTTCGATCCTTGATTCTGTTAAGGATAGAATAGGAAAGAGATTCGGACTGTTATTTGTTTCCTAATATGCCTTGTATTCCTTCTGTATATCCCCCTTGTATCTCTATATATATTGCCCTTTGGATCTCATGAATATATGCACAATATTCATAACATGGTATCAGAGCCTAGGTTAGGGTTAGGGCTCTGACCTAGTTTTCTTTCGCTGCCTCTGTTGCCGCCGCTGCCTGGTCTGTGCCATCGCCGTCACTCGGGTTGTCATCGCCGTCCAAGCCGCCGCCGCCCGGGACCCTCCGCTCGAGCCGCCGCCGCCTGGACCGCTCAGATCTGGATCTGTTGCTGTCACCGCCAGACCGCAGTCGTCGCTCGCTCTGTCGGCCGTGTCGGATCGCCGCCGCCGTCACCCGCTCCTCCGGCCGCGCCAAGCCGCCACCGTAGCCCGCTCCTCCTGCCACGCTGGGCCGGGCCGCCGCCGCCGTTGCTCGCTCCGCCGGCCGCGCCGGGCCGTCGCCGCCGTCGCGCGCTCCGCCAGCCGAGCCGGGCCGCCGCCGCCATCATCCACTCCTCCGGCCGCGCCGGGTCACCGGCCGCCGTCGCCTCTCCTCCGGCCGCGCCGGGTCGCCGGTCGCAGCTCCATCTCCGTGGGCTGCAGCTCTCTGCTGGCTAACAGCCAGTGAAGAGTGATTGGCTTATATAGTCTTGTTAAAAATAGAAAAAGAAGAAAAAAAAGAAAAAAAAGGCAAAAAAACGTTGTTCTAACCGCCGCGCCGTCCAGCACCGCCTGTTAGACTTCGTTGCGTTGGTCGCCGCGCCGTCCAGCGCCGGCTACCAATGGCTTCCGTTCCATCCGCTACGATCCCATTCTCGGGAACAAAGCTCCATGGAACAAACTACAGGTTATGGTCTTCTCTCATGGAGATCACGCTTGATGTTCTCCGCCTTTGGGGACATGTTACCGGTGCTCGTCCTTCTCCGCCACCGCCGGTTTAGCCTCCTCCTAGGCAGCCTACTTCTACACCTCCTGGAGCAGATGAGGCTGCTAAGAAGGCAGAGGCTGATGCTGCTGCTGCTGACGCTGCTGATGAGGCTTTTCAGTATGCCATTGACGCTTTCGAGCGCTGGTGTGCTGATGAGGCTCGTGTTCGTGCCATCCTGGTGGTCAGCGTTGACGACTCCATTCAGCCAGATATTGTTGGTCTGCGATCTACTCGACAGATCTGGGAGTACTTGCGTGAGCGATATCAGCAGAGCAGTGATGCTCAGTTCTTTTCGCTTCAGCGTGAGTTGGAGACGCTTCGCTAGGGAGATTCTTCCGTCGACTTCTTCCGAGCTCTGGCTAGTCTCTGGCGCCAGATAGATGAGCTGGCTTCTCCATTGTGCCAGGAGTGCCACAAAGTTCAGAAGGCGGATCATGACGCCTTCGTCTTTATGATTTCATCTGCCGTCTTCGCCCAGAGTTTGAGCCTGTCGAGCTCAGCTGCTGAGCCGCTCGCCACGACCGACTGTCACCGAGGCTCTTTCGACACTTCGGGCTGAGGAGCTTCGTCTCGGGCTAGCAGCACAGTCCGTTCCGACTGTACTTGTTGCTCCTTCTTCGACTACATCGACGGTTCCTGCTATGACTACGGTTCCTTCCCAGATGCCTGTTGCCGATCCTGCCTTTGTACCAACTGGAGTTCAATGCAACTACTGCAAGAACTTAGGGCATGACTACCAGAGTTGTGCGGTGCGAAAAAAAAGCGGAATAAAGCGCGTGGGGCTGGCCGATCCAAGGGGGCAGGGAGGCCCTTCCTTCACAGGAGGACAGACCAGCTCATCAGGATCTCAGCGGGGTGACTCTGTTCAGCAGCTTTGCCAGGCTCTTCTTCAGCAGCTCTCTCACAGCTCAGCGGGTTCTACTAGTCTAGCTCAGACGTCTCCCCCAGGTACCTCTTGGGTTCTAGATTCTGGTGCCTCTTTCCACATGACACCAGATTCCACATCTCTCACTTCAGTAGGACCTCCTACCCTCCCTATTTCTGTTCAGACTGCTGATGGTACTTCCTTGTCTGTTAGCTGTCAGGGCACTCTTTTGTCCACTGATTTTTCTGTTCCAACTGTTTCTCATGTTCCCCAACTAACCATGCAGCTTCTTTCAGTGGGACAGCTCACTGACCTTGGTTGTAGGGTTGGTTTTGACTCTCACACCTGTTTCATTCAGGATCGACAGACAGGGACGATACTTGGGACTGGCCGGCGCCGTAGGGATCGTCAGGGTCTCTACATTCTCGACCGTCTTCATCTTCCGTCCGCTTCAGCTACTCCTACCACGTCTCCTGCCATGTCTACCTCCACTGCCACTGCTGCCACCACCTCTGGAGTTTTTGCGCAGTAGCATCACCGTTTAGGTCACCTGTGTGGGTCTCGTCTTTCGTCATTAGTTCGTCAGGGTGTCCTTGGACGTGTTACTATTGACACGTCCATGTTTTGTCGAGGTTGTAAGCTGGGCAAGCAGCTACAACTTCCTTATCATTCTAGTGAGTCATTGTCTTCTCGTCCTTTTAATTTAGTTCATTCAGATGTATGGGGACCTGCGCCTATTATCTCTAAAGGCGGGCATAAATTCTATGCTATTTTCATTGATGACTATTCCCGTTTTACTTGGCTTTTCCCTATGTCTAATCGTGGTCAGTTTCTTGCGATCTATCGTAGCTTTGCCATGATGGTTCGTACTCAGTTTGAGTCCTCTATTTGTACCTTTCGTTGTGATTCTGCTGGCGAGTATTGTTCTAGTGCGTTCAGACAATTTCTTTCTAAGCAGGGCACTCTTTACCAGTCTTCTTACCCTGGTGCCTATGCTCAGAACGGGGTTGCTGAACGCAAGCATCGTCATCTGATTGAGACTGCTCGCACCCTTCTTCTTGCTTCTCACGTTCCACCACAGTTCTGGGCTGAGGCTGTTTCTACGGCTGCCTATCTCATTAATATGCAGCCTTCCACTGCTCTTAAGGATGTCAGTCCTATAGAGCGTCTCTACTCTCGAGCCCCCCAGTACGATCACATTCGTGTTTTTGGCTGCACCTGTTTTGTCCTGCTGCCACCTCGTGAGCGCACTAAACTGACAGCCCAGTCAGTCGAGTGTGTGTTTCTTAGGTACAGTTCTGAGCATAAGGGTTATCGTTGCTATGATCCTTCTACTCGACGGATTCGGATCTCACGAGATGTTGTCTTTGACGAATTTCGACCTTTCTTCTATCGAGATTTGGCTCCTCACACTGCTTCCACCATCGAGACGATCTCATGGTTGTCTCTCCCTGACTCCTCACCCATTTCCCCCATTTCCCCGCTTTCGGTACCTTCCCCTCCTGTGTTGCCTCCTGCAGCACCGCCTCCTGCTCCTATAGCACCACCGTCTCGTTTCTCTGGGTTGCACTACTCCAGACGTCCTCGTCCTTCACCAGATCCCTCTCCTGGTCTTTTGCCGACACCGACATATGATTCATCTGATGATGCTCCTCGTTACGCCCTTCGTGACCGGGCAACCATTCGGCCTCCTGATCGTCTTGGTTTTACTTCGACAGCTCATGCTCTCTCTGTCACTGAGCATAGTTCTTATCGTGAGGCTGCTTCTCATTCTGAGTAGCAGCTCGCTATGGCAGAGGAGCTTGATGCGCTTCGTCGTACGGAGACTTGGGATATTGTCCCGACACCTGTGCACGCTCGTCCTATCACGTGCAAGTGGGTGTACAAGATTAAGACCAGGTCTGACGGTACTATCGAGCACTACAAGGCTCGTCTTGTGGCTCGTGGTTTTCAGCAGGAGTATGGTCGAGATTACGATGAGACATTTGCTCCTGTTGCTCATATGACCATTGTTCGCACTCTTGTTGCGGTTGCTTCTGTTCGCCGGTGGTCTATCTCTCAGCTGGATGTTAAGAATGCCTTTCTTAATAGCGTCTTGCATGAGGAGGTTTACATGCAGCCACCACCCGGGTATTCTGTTCCAGCTGGTCATGTCTGTCGTCTTCGTCGTGCTCTTTATGGTCTCAAACAGGCCCCTCGTGCCTGGTTTGCGCGTTTTACCTCAGTGATCACCGCTGTCGGTTTCACTGTCAGTGCCCATGATCCTGCTCTATTTATCCATGACTCACCTCGCGGTAGGACACTGCTTCTTCTATATGTGGATGATATGCTCATTACTGGTGACGATCCCTCGTTCATTGCATATGTGAAGAAGCATCTCAGTGAGCATTTTCTGATGACTGATCTTGGCTTGCTTACATACTTTCTTGGGATTGAGGTTTCTGTCACGCCTGAGGGTTACTATCTCTCCCAAAAGAAGTATGTCCAGGATCTTCTTGATCGATCTGGTCTGACTGATACTCGCACTGCTGAGACTCCTATGGAGCTCTCTTCAGCTTCGTGCTACTGATGGTGATCCTCTTGAGGACCCTACTCGGTATCGCCACCTTGTTGGCAGTTTGGTATATCTTGTGAGCACTCGTCCTGATATTGCTCATGCTGTTCATATCTTGAGTCAGTTCATAGCTTGTCCTACTCATCTTCACTACAGTCATCTTCTTCGTGTTCTTCGCTACTTGCGTGGGACCATCTCTCGTCGCTTGTTTTTCCCTAGCTCCACCTCCCTCCAGCTTCAGGCGTACTCTGATGCGACCTGGGCTAGTGATCCTTCTGATCGTCGTTCTCTTTCTGCTTACTGTGTTTTTCTTGGCTCTTCCCTGATTGCCTGGAAGACAAAGAAGCAGACTGCAGTTTCCCGTTCGAGTGCAGAGGCTGAGTTGAGAGCTATGGCAGCTGTGACAGCAGAGATTACTTGGTTGAGATGGCTACTTGCAGATTTTGGTGTACCTGTGAGGGGACCTACAACTCTTATGACTGACAGTACGGGAGCTATCAGTATTGCCCGTGATCCGGTGAAGCATGAGCTCACCAAGCACATTGGTGTGGATGCTTCATACACTCGCTCTCAGGTGCAGGAGGGTGTCCGTGCTCTTCAGTTTGTGTCCTCAGAGTTACAGATTGCTGACTTCTTCACGAAGCCACAGACTAGAGCACAACATTTGTATTTTCTCTCCAAACTCAGTGTGTGTGATCCACCATGAGTTTGAGGGGGGTGTTAAGGATAGAATAGGAAAGAGATTAGGACTGTTATTTGTTTCCTAATATGCCTTGTATTCCTTCTGTATATCCCCTTGTATCTCTATATATATTGCCCTTTGGGCCTCATGAATATATGCACAATATTCATAACAGATTCCACCATTTTTCATTCTCCTTCAACTCTTATGTGCCCACCCAACATGTGAATTTTGACAGGATCCATATTCTAATGCAGTGGTTCTTGAAGCAGAATACAATAATGGAAATAAACTCAATCTCTTGATTTATCAATGCTTGAACTAGGACTACTAAAAAATTCTAAAACCACCAAACAATATCAAGGAATCTGTAGAAATGACTGATAATAGTGTGATAATAAAGAAAAATACCGAGTCAATTATATGCTGACAGTAGATAGGACTCATGTAATATAGAACATCATGAACTGTAGCGCCTAACGCTACACGAAGACCTTTAACTCCATCCAGAGTTATTTTCTCAACGGTATGTTCACCACTGAGCTTCAAGCTCTTCCTCCACTGCAATAATAAGCATCACAATTAAAAATAAAAGTTACCCGCGAATAGGAAGATGCAGCCAGGTGCCATATCATGATTGAACAAAAAATCAGCATGCTAATCTGTAATTGCACTATACTTTGCAATATAAATAGGCTACAGTTTGTTGTGATTAACTAACTAAATGATTTTGTTCAATAGCACTGGAGATAGCATATATGAATAAGTATATAAATAGCTTGATATACCTGTGAGTGTCTGATACCAATCTGCCATATATATCTCGCCTTTTCTAATAGTTAATTCAAAACAATGGTCACTGTTCAAAAGAAATATTGTAGAATGCTACTAGTTTTTTAGTTACAGCATATGATAAAGTAGTTCAAAATGAAATGAATCATTGTTTATCTGTTAACTCAGCATGCCTCAATCCAGAATTAAGGATTGCTTTATCATGCTAAACCAAGGTCAGATTAATAAAATCTTATTTGCAATGAGGGCACAACAATGATATAGAGATTTCAACTGGGGCTATTGCATACAAGTAACTTTAATTTCTTACCTGACAGGGAATAAATAGAACCCTCTGGGTACTTCTTTGATAAGGAGTTAAGTATCTTTCAGCTAGGTTAGCAGTTACACGGCGGAAATCAACAACATCATCGACAAGATTAGCTTTCTCCAATCTCTGCCCGATGCCATGAACCATGAATACCAGATGACCAACTGGAACCTATTAAGAGGTAATTGCAAAATACATTATCAATTAATCGCTCAGATTTTATTTATTGCACTAAAAACCTTGTACAGTTTATGGGAATCCTTTTGCACACACATGAATTTCAGGGCAAAAAACAGAAGGTTCATGGTTTATATTCCATTAGGGCCTGTTTGGATAGGGGCATTTGGATACAAATCCTCAATATTTAGTTCAAATCCCAAAAATGCCCAAAGAAATCCCCCTCATCCAAACACCCTGGCAATCATACATGTATGGTGGGTGGCTAAGTCTAAAGCAATTTGAACAATGGAATGAAGTACTCCATCCAAGTACAATTCTGGCACACATTCGACATCATGTCTTTTAAGTGTGATAAGCCACATATGACGCTTTCATCCTTTTATTTTCCTTACATGTACTTCAAGTACATGCTTCACATTCTTAATTGAATATTTAACAAAAAAAACTTTGATAACATGAAGGGTACCGACCAATGCAGTATGAAAATGAAATTCAGATAAACTAGAGAATTTAGTGGAGCAAAATACTACGAAGTAGTTTTCTGTAACAAGTATGTGCATCTGAATGTTCTATTTCTGCTACTTTCTTCAGTATTGGCTCTACCTTGCTCTGGATGTTGTGTTACACACCAGGCAACATAGTAGGGTAGCTTTTAGTAGTAGAATAGCTACTGTTTAATTCCCTGTAATGAACCTGTAGTATAAAAGAAATTGGAGGGGTCTCCCCCCTGTTTCAAAAAAAAATATGTATCTGAATCCTTTGCTTGGGAGATAATTGTAATACCACTAAAAATGCAAAAGGGAAGAAATGCATGGAATGAAAACTATTCAAGCGAGAATAAAGGAAATTAAGTAGAGTTTTGCTGTTAGACCCATCGGCTTTTAGAATGCCGAATAAAAATAGCGCTCACGGAGGTTCCCAGACCATCCGGGGCCAGTCGGCGCCTCTTGCTATTGTGGGCTTCGTCATTCAGCAAAAAATTTAGCCAACGCCCACTTTTACCGACTTACCTGTCGCAGTAGAAAGCCCCAAACAGAGCAGAGCCCAACCTTTGGACCAAAAGGTCCTTGAGCCAAACAGTCAGCCAGGAGAGAGTTAGGGATAAGGTGTGGGTAGCATAGACATTTCATAAGCCAAGAGAAAGGGGGGTTGCCGACTACCCCCTCCCCCCATAAGCAAAGCACCCCCCCCCCCCCACAAAGGGCATCCATTCCCTCAGTCGTTCCCCACCAAGAACCAAGCAATAGAGCCAGTGCATAGCTCAGCCAAAGGCAAAGCAAAACTCAGCACAGGCCAATACCTTCACAAGCCCCAGTCCCATTTCACCTCAACCAAGAGCAAGCCAACAAAAGCCAAGAACCATATTGCCACTCCATCCTCTAGCTAGACAAGGAGTGAAGCCATGCAAGCCCACCACCACCCCTATAGCCACGCAAAGAGGTAAGGAAGAGGAAGCCTGAGGAGTGGAGCATGAGGTGTCGGGGAAGACGAAGGAGTCAAGACAACGGTCGTCGGCATGGAGCCTTCAACGACTGTCAGGATGCTCCAGGAGGGCTGGACATCAACCCGACCGCAAGCCGACGATAGCCAGCAAGTGAACAGGTCTTTCCCCACCTCCCTTTCAAGCTCACCCATGTCACGGCTTAGCACAACCCCCACATAGCACCACCGTAGTGCACTAGCGGCGGCGAGACCGTAGGAGTCTCCGTGCGCCCTTGGGAGGGAGAGCATGCTGCCCGGCGCATGTCTCCCCACCCAGTCCCATCATGGCGCCCTCGTAGGCATTCCCAAGACCAAGTGCACTCACATAGAGAGCAAGTTAAAAATAGAGGTTGAAACAAAGATGAATGCAAGTAGTAGATGGAGAAGAAAAAGAGAGGAGCCAAGAGGGGGTGGCGGTGCCACAGCTATGGGTAGGGGCGGCATCGATGGAGCCAATCCATGGTGGTGTAGTGGTTGGGCTGACCTTGGAGGCGTGGAGGAGGCCGAGCCTTGGCGTCGACAGCTAGGCCGGAGGCAGGGGCAATGGTGTGTAGACTTCCAAGGCCGACTGTGAGCTCTAGGTTGGCGGGTTTGGCCATCGGGCTCGGAAGGAGCGGCAACGCCGGGTAGTGGCGTAGTCGCCCAAAACCCAGGGAGGCGGAGACGCCTAGGCGTGGCGATCGACGGCGAGGAGGCGGCCGGAACTGAGCTGGTCGGCCAACTCCGAGGGAGCCGAGTGGGGGCCGAAGGGGAGGCAACCGACAGTAGGGCGACGGCCGGATCTAGCCCTGACCGACCAGATTGGGAGAAACCGGCAGCGCACTCCAAGCCAACGTGCCCGAGAGCTCCTACACGTTGCAATCCGCTAGGAGAGAGGGAGTGAGGGAGAGCCATGGAGGGGTGACCGGCGGCGACTCGGCGGCTGGTGGCGAGTTAGGGCCGGTGCACCTGAGCGTAGTCGCGCGCCTGGAGAGAGCAAGAAATGGGGGAATGGATGAGGCCTTTCGGCCGAAACAGATGAAGGGGAGAGAGAAAGAAAAGAGAGAGAAAAGAAGAGACAAGAAAAGAAAAGAGGAGAAAAAAGAAAAGAAAAAAATAGAGGTTTGGTACTTGCGCGACGGGTCCTTAACCCCGTGCGTTTTATGCCAGAGTCGGGTTATGCGCGTAAAGTCATCGTTGCTCGATTAAGCACTGGTTTTGATATGATATGTTGAATCAAGTTGACGTTTGTACAGGTAGAGGTCCTGCGTCAGAGCTGTCCATGCATCGTCCCCGAGACTAACCAGGCAAGTGCATGGTAGAGTGGTAGACCGTAGAGTTTATAAAATATGCGATGTTTACATGATATGATGATGCTTATATGGAATTGTAATATTTACATGACATGATAATGTTTATTTAATGATGACAATGGTAATGAAACGGGGTGAGCAGCAATGCCACCCTACCAATGATAATACTGATGAGAATGACAATGATAATAACAATAGATATATGCATTCGCATCATGTGCACTCATGAAATGAGAACTGGGATCCGTCTGGGTGGATCCCGCAAGACCTACTTTGGTAGACCTCCACATGAGTGGAGAGACCCCGTGCCGATATGGGCGAGCCCAAGATTTTGGGTGAACATCGATGGGTGTTCACTCGACAATACCGATATATGCAATGAGATGAGCAAATGAGTATGTAGAGTAGTGCTGCATCGCACTAATGATATGACAATGTAGGAGTATGAAATGAGAATATGAACCGGATAATGTATGTGGAGAATATTATGGCTGGTTAAATTGCTTACATATTTTGGTAATGTTTATCGTTCTATTGTGTACTTGTTGAGTCTCCGGACTCACCCTTATTTTGTTGTTTTTTAAGTGACTGTTGAGGACGTCATGCACGGGTGGGAGTAACACATGAATAACTTCACGTACTTGCAGCACTTCACATATCAGCTTTGGTTAGTATGCTTAACTCCACTAGTAAGCTATAATAGTTTCTTAAAAATAGTATGGTGTAAGTGGTCACTGCTTTATGAATAAAGTAGAATTTGCTTAAAATAATTGGCAGTTATGTAAAAATGGTATTATTATGCAATGATGGTAACACTCTAGGCCTAGAGGATGGGTGGAGTGTTACAATAATAATATAAAGACTAACTTTGGAGGTGTCTCAAATACCTCAGACTCATTTCTGACTAGTGATATGTAGAGAGAGAGAGAAGGTCATCATGCCTAAAACAATAAATACCTGAGAACAGTAATCATCCATTTCCTCTTCTTTCTGCTGACGTAACTCATCCTGATAGAAACAAATAATGAGCACTAAGCAAACATTAGATGTAGAATTATAGCAATAAGAAGAAGTTAAAGGCAAGCAGAGAGAACCCCTAAAAAAAAGGTGACAGGTTCCCATTCTAGATTCATACTAGCAGGCGCTGATATCAAATCCAAGATGACAAACCAAAAGTAGGGCCGCACTTCACAATTTGAAGCAAAAAGAATGGAGAACCAAGCAGGTTTCCCTCCTTAGTGATTCATTTGTTTAACTAGTATTACTCATTAAAATTTCAAAAATTAAATAATACAGAACTCCCATTTGGTTTTTGGCTGGGAAAAAATTGTGCAACAGCATGCTAGAATAGTGAGTGATGAGATGACGACCTTCAGCTATGCAGCACAAAATGTGGTCTCTATTAACTGTCTATAGTTCATCTCAAGAGGCGCAAGATCAAATTTACATGTTCAATAGGATATAACCGTATCCTTCATGATGCTGTTAAGGATGAACTTGTGCCTCTATAGCTAAATTGCAATCCACAAAGAAGTCAACATCTTGTGCTTATAAAATAAAGAAGAAATGAACAGCAAACACTAACAAGATAGACTATCAAGGGTTTGAACGTCTCATTTTTTCAATCCATAAAAAACTTCAATTTGTACTTACTTATACATGCGAGTTGAAAGCATTCGATAGACATAAATAGTATTAAAAAATAAAATGAGAGTTCACCTGTGTAGGCTTTACAGATCCAGAAGAAGAAAAACCACGCCTCAATTTGATTGTGTTGCTACCTAGTTTAGGACCTGTATCAAAGACGAGCCATGCTTCCCACGTATCATCCTCTCCGGTAAAAAGAGCATGCAAACCCTGCACAAAATATCTTTCAGCCTTGACCCTGACTTCTCTTTCTCTCTTTTCTGAGGAAGCCATATCACTATATCAGTATATTACATACCGGTGTACTTCCTTGGAGATCAACCCGTGCTGCAAAAAGCCCCGAAGGTTGAAATTTGCGACGATGCCAGACCTATTTTTAACAACAACAGGGTGTTCAACTGTTTGCCGCGCTATGGAAATTAGAGAAGGGAGTATGCATAGGGGCAAAGCTGACACTGGAACATGACAAAAGTGAAAGAGATGGTATATCCACCCTCACGGCATATATAGTTAAATGCTATCATAACCATGACATCCATGGTTCAGAATTAAGCTCATAGCCAATTGAACTTACACTATCTAACTGATGAAGCAAATTTGGTTATCATTTCTGCCCATGAAACTATCCAAATGACCCTTATAGCCGTGATGGCAAATTGGCAATCCAGAAAATGGCGATTTAGTGGTACTGAGATTATGTTACTAATGAAACACCCACACAACTTGTATTTTTGTACCTGACAGTTATATGCTAAGTCAAGTTGTTCAGAAACATCTTCACGCAAGGGAATCCAATCGAGACCTCCTTTACGAGCAAACCAGTGGCCTCTCAAGACACGCCTATTCTCCCCATTCCAATACACAGGGAAGCAATGGCGTCTCATCAAATCAACCTGCAGTAGTTTACACAGTTATGACCAAAAAAATCACTTGCTAACATACATGAAAGTAAGAAACAAGTTATGCCATATTACAGAACACATAAAATATTCTCTTAATTTTCAAGAGCTGAGGGGGGTAAGATCAGTAAGCTGAATCATCACTGTTATAGAACATACTAGAGAAAAATACAAACCTCATAGAGTCCACCTTTGACAGGAACCCCGACCCGCTCTTCCTCCACCTTATACAAATATTCAGAGTCTGAATCATCACTTTTCACCAAGGAACCTCTTGGTCCCTCACTGCATTCCGCATACTCTCGCCACCAGTATGTAAGCAGTGCTTCCTCCCTCTGCAACCAGGTCCAATAATTTGAACGTGAAGAAAAGTGGTAAAGAATACGGAGAATATAATCCTCGCTATATTGTATTGGAGATGCAAACTAAAAGAATAAACAAAGTTAAAATCACAAAAGAGCAAAAAAAATAAAGTGCTGTAGCTAAACTAGCACAGCTCAAGCCTAGAAATTGCCATCGAAGATCAGTTATCTGCCACTGTTACCACTTTTCGAATGGACTGTATTTAAAAGTTATAGCATTATTACTGCAGCTGATATGATCTTATGAGCAAAACATTCAGCACTACATCAGCATTAAAATAGTGACCTCTAAGAAAGACGCCTCCAACGCCAGAGAGTCCCTCATGCTGAACCGAAAATAGTCTCCTTTCCCCACTATCTCCGTCCGCGGAACTGAAGCAGAGAGCACTGCATCACACAAAACCATTAAGAATCAAATCAATAACAAATTTACCTCACACATAAATAATCCAATAGTTCACACAACCAATCAACCTTAACCACAACACGTGTGGAACCATGATGACGTGCCATTGTCAAGTACGAGTCTAAAGTAGCTGGTTGACTGGTTGTTGCATGGAGCTTAAATTGCGAGACCAATTATCAGCTTCAGGGGACCGCACGCATGAGTGCACATTTTTTTAATTACAAAAAAAACCATTTTATTAGAGTCAAATCAGAAACATGTTCGCATGAAACCTACACCCAAGTTAACATAATTAATAATAGAATCAGCGAACAAGGCATGAACGACTCTGAAGCAGCCGATTAGTTGGTACTACACACGTCTCGAGTTAACGCGAAGGGGGGTGGGTGGATGCAGGGGAGGGAAGGGAGGAGGCGCACCTTTGTCGGCGAGGGGTAGCTTGCAGAAGTACCAGCGGACGTCCTCGCCGTCGGAGGGGCTCTTGGTGCGGGCGAGGTACTTGCGGCGGGCAGCGCAGTGCTCGATCGCGTCCTCCAGCCTCGCGATGTTGGACGGCGTGTTCCGCAGCGAGTCCGGCGACGCGCCCTCCGCCCCAGGGGCCGCGTAGCTGGTGGACGCCCCAGACGTCGACGCACCCGAGGCGTCCTCCGGGCTGCCCCGCGCCCAGATCTCGTCGGGGTTCGCCATGCGCGCCGCCGCCAACTCGGGATCGCCGGCAAGGGGAGAGGAGGAGGCGGTGGAAGTGGGGCCGAGGCGGCGCCGTGGGTCCGAAGGAAGGGAAGGAACGGGAAGGGATCCACGATGCCTTTCCTTTCCTGGCTTCAGGTCGGTCAGGAGAACCCAACCGTAGGTCGTGTCGTGTCTCCCGTAGCCCGCCCGGGGAGACAACTCAGACAAGGCTATGTGCTTTCTTTAGCATATATATTTTTTTTTTAGATAAAGGATATAAAATCCGGCCTCTATATCCACGAGGGATATACACAGCCAACAGATACACGAGCTCTAAGGATCAAATCCTCAAAACCTGAGGAGTATAAAACAACAAGAAATAAAGCTTAAGGACTATAAAAAAAGCTAGAAAGACTGAGCTTCATAACTTCTTCTCCGTCCTTAATTCCAACCAAGCCCCTATCCTTTTCCGACCATGCCCTCAAACCTTCGGTCTACTGTGCGTGAAGAAGGACCTCCGAGGCGACGCCTCCAAGGAGGCAACGAGAGTCGCCGACGCCGCCCGCCTCACCGAGGCAAGGTTTTCACCTGGAGATCAATAGACATGAGGGCTATGGGGTACCATGACAACGCCTCCAGGAAGGAAAATGGCACCCGAAGGCGTCATCGTTGTCGAGACCGGTAAGATCACCGGTAAGGCTTTCGCCAGCACCTCCACAGCACCCCACGTACTACCCACTCACAAAATAGACCGCCACCAACCCGCCAGGGACCTGCGCGCCTCAAGGCCATGGCATAGCCACCCTTGAACGCTACGACGAGTCGCTCCCTGCAATGTCCGGCACTGAAGAAACCACAAAGCGACGCCTACGCGCCACCACTGAGCAGATTCAGGGAAGAAATCTCCCACACACGGATCCAAGCGCGCCCAGTGAGGAAATCCAGGTGCGGCTGCGAATGCGACTTGCACAGCCCACACAAATCGTTGCCTCGTCCGGCGGGCACCCCTTCTCCTTTCATGACAGCATCGTCCGCCCAGCGTCCTCAATCTTCCCTGCCTTACACAGGGACGAGAGCAGGACCGCGTAGATCTTCACACTGGGCACGATCTCTTCTTGAGCATTTCGTCGAACATCTTGAGCGCATCCCCCGACATGCCGCGCTTGCACAGCCCGCCCATGATCACATTGTACGTGACCCTGTTGGGCGCGCAAGCAGCAGACCTCGGCCTTCCTCGCGCGCCGCGTGCCCCTCGACGAGGAGACCGACCTCGCCGCCGCCGACGCGTTCTCATGTTCCAAACGGGGTGCAGATGCTTTCTTGTGATGCCTTGCTCTTGATCTTCATGAAGGGATGCTGCGGCGGCCTGCATTTCAGCGACGTGCTGACCCTCAACCTGGAGACCATGGTATGGAGCTCCCTCGTGACGACCGGCCAGAGGCCCGGGACCCGGGACAGCCACGGCACGGCGCTGATCGGCCACCGGATGATGGTGCTCGGGGGCACGAACGGCTCCAAGAAGGTGAATGACCTCCACGAGCTGGACCTGAGGACCAAGGAGTGGAGCAGGCCCCTATGCAAGGGGAGCGCGCCCTCGCCGCAGGAGCGCCCCGCTCACGCCGGAGTGCGGGGGCCCGCCTCTGTGGTCCATCCTGAAGCCGTCGGAGAGGACCGACGGATCTGGCCTCCCTGGCCGCGTCCCCCCGCCGGTGATGCTTCCAACGCTCTCCACGCCCTCCTCCTCCGCGCAGACCTCGCCGCACCCAAAAAGCGCCCCGCCGTCGCCCTCCTTGCGTCCACCGGAGACCGGTGGCGCGCTCCGGCGACGGCGAGGAGGAGGGAACCAGACGGGGGGTGGGAGGTGAAGGGACGGGGGGTGGGAGGTGAAGGGCAAGACCCTCAGGGGCATGCAAAGTTAGGTCCTTTAGCATATATTTTATAAATTTTAGATTATATTACAGTAACTATTTTTAAATAGCATATTTTTTTCATATGATATCTATAGATATATTATAGTATAAATTATATTCAGTTCAGTTATACCTGTCAAAATTATATGTGACTATTTTTTCTGTGTACTGCCACTCGCGAACAGTCTACAATTAAAATTTTTAGTTATAAACCATAAGCCACAACCTAAAAGAACTTACCTGCTATTTTTGCATTTTGAAAATGCACCAAATCTGAATTTTTGGGAATCAGAGCATCTGACATTTGTGCTGTAATGGCGCCGTAACATTGGGCCCGCTTGAAATGTCTTTGGCTTTTAGTTTCAGGTTTAACCAATTAGAATCCGTTGGTTTCTTAAATTTGATGTTTTGGTTTTTATTTTTTTTCCCTTATTTCTTTGCATTGTCTTAAAAGATATAGCGGTGTTTTTCAATTTCTCATATTATTATTATTTCTCATTTTTAACTCAAATACAATTGTAGCAAAAAAAAGGCATGTCTTTAAGCCATTTTGAGCACCACCAATTATCACTCTGGACCATCGAATGGAAAAAATGAAGAGGAAAGAAAATGTAGTGGCAATGTAGCATTATACTGTATCGCAAACAAAAAACCCTACACCCATTTATTAGGGAATTAATATGGTGAGGACGTCCAATCTAACATCTCCGATCATACGCTTCCAATCAACCTTTATCTTTGATTCAACAAATACATGCACGTCTATTATCTTTGATTCAACAAATACATGCACGTCTACTAAATTCACCCAACAGTGACTTCCACTAATCTCATCCTCATCCAACCACACCCTCTACTAGCAACTCATTTCTCTCCCTCTCCACACTTGCCTCAAGCTTGAGCTCTAGCCAAATTGTTGCATGCCAATCCACCAATCGGTGCTACGCTTTTTGTGGAGAACATGATTCCTCTAGATGCATCCTCCACGAGCTCTCCCATCCCAAGGTCAATCAAACTTAGCCACCATTGGGCGCGGCCTTCGTGAGCTCCACAGGGGTAGACGGGCTAGATAAGCTCTATATGCTACATTGTGGATGTTACATTAAAATAAAAGCAAATGAATGTTACATGTGTAAAAGATATTTATACACAGATGTTGTTTGTGTACTGGAAGGTGCACATGTTTTAGTAGAATAGGTTGTTTTTGCTTGTCAAGTTGAACAAAGAAGAAAAAGTACAAGTAATTTTTTCTTTCCCTTCAATCAATCTGGACTTGAAATTTGCATGGTTTGAAAAAGGGAACCTGAATTTTACACCGGAGTAAATCCGATATTAGCATATGGAGTGCTATGTGTTTGGCATCTATTTGTAGTTTAGCGAAAATACACCGTCATCTTCAAATTCCAAAGAATACTCATTCCTTCTTGTTATATGTTATGAGCAGCAAAATATGTCTCCTTCTGTGCTTCCCGTTTATATAGGCTTTTGACTTTGACTTATGAATAGTAACAAATTGTAGAGAAGTTTATAGAGAGATACTCGTATGCGATTTTGGTGGATATAAATGAAGTTGTTGTAGTGTGTACTACAATCAATTAGTTAACTGTTAGGGGAGTGGCCCCACCTTAGCCCAAACGACCCACAACGCTAGCAGGATAGGCCAACAGTCTCATGGAAGCCCATAAGACCAGGGAAATGTCATATATGCCTCTAGAAGAGTAGATTTAGGTAGGGGCATTTATGTAACTCCAAGTAAGAGAAAACATATGTACCCTTATAAAGTAGGAGCACATAGGAATATCTATATAAATAAGCTCCTATGGTTATATATGGACGTCTGAGTACGTCATGGGGAAGACAAGATCACTCTTTTTAGCAAAGAATCAGACATTATCAACTTCAAAGATCGCTTGCTCTTCAATGTTTGATGTGTAAAGTTGACCAGGCAGTATGTTCTGTCTCACCATTTTATGACTCCGTTGCAACGTACGGGTCTCTAACTAGTACATTATTATATACTAGTCCTCTGTTCGTACGTTGCAACGAAATTTATTGGATATATAGAGAATCATGTTATGGAAGAAGGCTATTTTGATCAGTTAAAAAGTAAAGAGTGATGAGAAGTTAAAAATAGAACGGTGAGAGAAGGGATATATAATCGTCCATTTATTTTTTTTTATAATAGTAATGATAATGATAAAACAGGCAGGCAGGCATACAGGCAGGCCGCAGGCTAGAGTATTGACACGAGCTCGCCTCGCATCACCACGCACAAGCGCCTCCGCACCCGTGTAAAAATCGGAGGCGGCGAAAGCCCTCAAACCCTAATCCCCTTGTCCCCATGGCGGAGCCCGACGCAACCGCGCCGCCGCCGGAGGTAGCGCCCGAGGGCCAGCCCCCGGCCGTCGAACCCGCCGCCGCCTCCGTCACGCAGGAAGAGACTGCCGCGGAGCCTCCCGCGGCCGCCGAGGGCGAAGGCGATCACAAGAGGAAGCTCGAGGAGGTCGAGGCGGGCGCGGATGCGAGCGGCGCCGGCGAGGACGCTAAGCGGCCGCACGTGGAAAGCGACGGCGCAGGTAGATCTCTCACGCCAGGCCTCCCACCCCACCTCTCTTTCTCTCTGCGCGTTGAAGTATAGCCTGTTTGATCCGTTCGTTATCTCCTTTTCGTTCAGGTGTTGTGCAAAACAGCGAGTCCTCTGCGAAGGTTGAAGAGCCAGCAGCTGCTTCTACTGAGGGGGCGGCAGATGCTGAGAATGGCAAGGTTTCTCCTCCAACTGAGGATTTGCAGGCGGGCTCTGAGGACGAGCCGGCAGAGCCCGCAATGGAAGCAGCGACTGAAGCTCCACAGCAAGAAGGTGGCGCACAAGGTGTCCCGCTGGAGACTTCTCGTAAGATCGATGTGCCCAATAACAAGGTATAATTATTCGCATGAGACAAATCTGTTTTTATTGTCGGGCTCTGCTTCATGTTAAAATTTGGAAACTGGTGTGAATAATATATAGTCTCCGTGAAACTGAAGAGAGATGGAGAAAGCGACAAACACAGCAAAGAACATCTATGGGCAATATTGACATATAATTTTCTTATGCTGATTATGAAAATTCATGCAGGTTGGTGTTCTAATAGGAAAAGCTGGGGAAACGATCAGAAACTTGCAGATGAACTCGGGCGCAAAGATCCAAATCACGAAGGACTCGGATGCTGTTGCAAATTCCCTGACTCGTTGTGTTGAATTGGTTGGAACTCTCGGGAGTATTGAGAAGGCAGAGCAGCTGATCAAGAATGTTATTGCTGAGGTAGTTAAATGTGCCGCGATTCCCTTGCGTTAGTTTTTCATTTGTGTCGTATTTCCATCCATGCTACTTACACCTAAAGCTTTCTCTAATGTTTTTTATTCCAGGCTGAGGTAGGTGGTTCCCCTGCCTTGATAGCTAGAGGCTTTGGGTCTGGCCAGTCAGGTTCAGAGCAGTTTGAGATGCTAGTCCCTGATAATAAGGTTAGTTTTCAATGTTGGTGAGGAAACATACCAAATAGTTTAACCATATTTCTACTCTATACTCTACAGGTTGGTTTAATTATTGGAAAAGGGGGCGAGACAATTAAAAATCTGCAGACTAGATCTGGTGCTCGAATTCAGGTAGAAAAATTACTTGTTATGTTGGCATGGTTAATTGTTATGGCTTATATAAATTGAGGCCTGAGGGTGGTGGTAAATGTGCATGTAGTTAATTCCTCAACATCCTCCAGAGGGTGTTACATTGACTGAAAGAACTGTATGTGTTACTGGGAATAAGAAGCAGATAGAAGCTGCAAAAGAAATGATTAAACAAGCTATGAGCCAGGTGATGTGATCCTGCTCTCTGTTTTTTATAGCCAATTCTTGCTGTGATTAACTCAATGATACTAGATTGATGTGATCCTGCTCTGTGCTTTTTATCATTCATTCATGCTGAGATCAACTCAGTGATGCTAGATGCTGATGTGATCCTGCTTTATGCCATTTATCTTCTATTCGAGCTGTGATTAACTTAGTGATGTTGAATTTAATAGTCATTAAAATGAAATTTCTGTAATCCTGTTTATGTGAAATCATACCATGTAGTATTGAACGGATTGCCTCTATGTATGGCCTTGCCACCTTGGTGTGGTTGGTGTAACTGTTTTGGGCTATGTTAGCATCTGCCTAGTTATTTACATATGACTCTACATGCTATGCTGATAATGGATGGGATGTATTAGTTCTCCTTTCTATTTAGTGTTTTAACTTCTTTTGGTTTCAATTATGCTCAAAATGCTTCATTTGTTTAAAACCTGGAGATGCTTTATTTGAAGGGTCTCAGTTTTTGGTTGATTTTGTGGGACAAAACTTGTGATTTTCTATTATTGACATAATTGGACTTTTGTCCTACCTGTACCTGATTCCATTTTTGTGACTTGTATAGATGTTGTGGTTCCTACATTCGTACAGTTCATGCTTTTATTCATTTCAGCTCTGCATCTTGTTAACTTGAACTAAGGCTGTTCATATGGAAACACTTGTGCAATTCCATTCTTTTCCAATGAAATACACTGTAAGGAAACATTGTTTCGCGCTCTTGATTTGTTAGCAACGTGTAAAATATATTGTCACTTTATCGTGTTGGGGAATATTGGATTTTTGCCTATTTATTAAATCTGAAGTGTGATTATAAACTAATCAGTATCTTCTACTATGGGCCTTGTATGAAGTATCAGTCTTGAAATATAGCAGTGCCTAATTGGACTGGAAGGTAAGTTCTTCTTAATTGGTGAAGGTGATATGTTTCTATGTCTTTTTTTGCTCCACTTTTTCTTGAAAGACCAATAAGTCAATGATATGCCATCACTTTGGGAGGATTGTAGTAGGTTCATCTTAATCTTTAATTTTCTAGAGAGCAAATTGACCTTTTAAGCTTTCATGAATCATGAGTTATACTCCCCTCTTGTCCACATCATTTTTTTGTGGGAATATTTGTTATTGAAAGCTTGTGCTCTATCAAATTCAATATCCTGCCTGAAGTATTTTCGACTGCCCTTTCCTCATCAAAATCCATGCATACCACTATGAAATTCAATGTGCATTTTTTTATCTCATCTTTACCATATGATGCATACTTCTATAGTTGCCCATCAAATTAGTGTTCTGTCATGGAGTAACAATATGAAGCATGGCGTGCAATATCAATTATATAGAAATGAAGTTAGAAACTTAGAATAAATGGTTTGACTTTGCAATTAATAATGAGTGGCTCATTTGGGACTTGGGAGATTTGTATACATTTTGACAGAAAAAGAAGAGTTTGTGACTCTAGTGTCATTTGCTTTACAATTCTTGTAGTTCATATAGAAATAGAACTTAGCTTGGTGTATGATAGCATTGGCTGGACTTCACCATAAACGGGCATATTTAATTCAAGTGAAATGGAGCACATGTGCCTTTTCTTGGATGCTTTCACCTGATCCATGGCTTCAATTATCGTGATACTGTACCAGTGGTTTTGGTCAATTAGCCTTTTGCTAACTACTAGATGAGATCTGATTCTGTTTCCTGTATAAGAAGTTAGAACTGACTCACCAGGTTCTATCGCTTCCAGTTTCCGTGATTTATTTTGCTGAAGGTGCCAATTGGAGTTGGTTGGGTATCCTAATGCAGATACAGCTAGGCTTTCCTGATGGGGTCACCATCCTTCATCCTTTACATGCACCGAAGAGGGATGCTGATCATCATCCCTTGCCCTTGCATGGTTTGTGTAGTTGGTAACTGGTAAGGCTGCTTATTGCTGAAAAGGAAAATGCTGCATTGGAAGACTGCACCAAATGTATCATTGCCATGACAAGGATACTGCATTTGCTAAATAAATTGTTTGCGACTCTATGTTGTCTGTATGTCTGTAGAACCACTTCCATTTTCTATAGCTGAAGAGCAGCGATTTCTCTCACATCATTTGTCTTAGTTATTTGATGTGTTACCACTCCAACTAGAATCTTCAAGTAGTCTTGTTAGGTAGTTGGGGCTAATTAACTTTGTTATCATGCACAGTATTGGCAGAGTTGCTATTGAACATATGGGTAGTGCTTTGCATGTGATCTCGCCATGTTTTTCATTTTGTATTGTATTGCAGTGAGGATATACTTTTTACCAGTAATTTATATGTTTATGAGATGTGCCAATGTCTTGACCTTGTTAATTCTAACTTGTAAGCCTTTTCTTGCCTTAACTCTACCTAAGGTTATGGTCTTGTTTATATTTGCATTCTAATAATAGTGTCTCATCTGATTGACATTTTGTGTTTATTTATGGTTCTGATGCTGATCCCATTGATCTGAAAAATATTGTTTTAGATGTCCACAGAAGGTTATGGATTGTTTGGAAATATTGTCTAATTAAAATCCTTCTCTTGAACACTGTTCTTGAATGCTTTAGATATCGAAGCTGTGCTGTCTTTAGGGAAGCATGATATCACTAATACGCAGGCTTATTTTGTTATTGTTGGTACACAACTGCGATGTGAACTGTGACCAGTTGTCATTTACATATTGTATAAATGCCGTTTGCCTTTTATGTTGGGCTTTGGTATTGCAGTATTCAGCATTTTGTCTTTGTCATTGAGTTTTCTTGTTTGGTTTCTAATATGCCATCTTGAACAGACATTTTCAAGACATACAGCTCAATCCGGTGGATATGCTGCTCAAAATTACCGTCCTCCGGGTCATGGTGCAGCTTCACAGTGGGGGCCACGTTCTCAACCGCAGCCTGGTTACGGATATCCAAGAGGGCCTCCACCTCAGAACATGCCATATTCTCAGCAATATGGTGGCTACCTGCAGCAGCCACCACCAAGAGGTGGCATGGGCTGGGACCAGAGGCAGGGCCCTCTGCCCCATTCTTCCCATCAGGGTGGTGGTTCTGCCTACTACAAACAGGGATCTCAACCGTATGAAAGCCAGCCACCAAACTACCCTCCTGGACCAGGGAACTACAATAGTTATGGGGCATCGCAGGCTCCGAGTTACGGACAACCTCAGTATCCGCAGTCTGCACCTCAACAGAACTATGGCCATGGGTATGGTGATCCTAGGTACAATGCTCCAGCACCAAACCAGCAGTACTATGGGCAGCCACCAGTGGGTGCACAGCAAGGCTACCCTCAACAGCCAGATCCGTACGCTAGGCCTGCGTACGGTGGACCTGGACAATTGCCACCCAGAGGCGCACCTATGGGAGATGGCACTTACCAGGCACCACCACCTACATCTTATGGCCCACCATCTCAGCAACCTCCTGCTTATGGTCAAACATATGGCCCAATAACTGGACCTGATGGGTATGCTCAGCAGGGTTACCCACAGCAGGGTGGGCAAGCACCGACTCCGTATGGTCAGAGTGCAGCGGCAGGACCAGGGTACAGTCAGCAAGGCGCACAGCAAGGTGGCTATGCACAGTATCCACCATCGCAACTAGTGTATGGTGATCAAGCAGCTCAAAACAATGTGAACTATGGTTACCAGGGAGGCACAGCTGATCCCAACTATGGAAATGCCTATCCGCAGTCTGGATACGGTTCTACCCCAGTGAGTGGTCAGGCTGGATATGCTTCTGCACCAGCAACTGGCCAGCCTGGATATGGTCAGGCAGGATACACCCAGCCACTCACAAATCCGCCAAGTTATGATCAGTCCGTGCCACCACCAGCTTAGAGTGGCTATGCTGCACCCCCTGCAAATCCACAGCCTAGTGTTGCAAAGGGTGTGTCACCGCAGCCTGCTGGATATGGCGGACAGTGGACTGCATGAGGTTTATTTCTCAAACTTTACTGACAGCAAGATCTAGTTGAAAACTATATTTCACTGCTTATGCACCCCTTCCGCTGTTCGAATCCTTTGGATGTTTCTATGGACGCAATGAGTAAGCGCCTGACTTTTGTTATATCTAAAAGCGATGTAACCCCACCAGTTGTCATACTGCATCTCTGTAGTACCTAGTGGATGGTTAAGATGATTTTGAACTTTCTATTCAGTTTAGAAGAGAACCTTGTTCGGTTATGTCGCAGTTTGTCGAGTAATTTCTGGGATGCCTTATCAATTTGCTTCATGTTAATGTTTTGCGTGCCGTTGCAATTTGATTGCTGGAAAGATCGTTGTTGTAATGCTTGCTGCTGCAATTGTTGTTGTGCCTTGGTACTGGAATTTGATCAAAATCATGCTATGTATTTCTTTGTTAATGTTGAATGACATCATACCATTCATGTCTTCATGGATAAATCATGTAGAGAAGGGAGTCTTTCCACGTGTAGCACGCATGGCAAAGCTATAGTATCATCAAAGGTAAGATGAACTTTAACTGGCTGTAATGGCAATCTTGTGCCGATTCCTATCCAATCGATCGATTCACGTGTGAACTGTATGCTACTGTTTTGCAAACTTGCAAGTTGCAGTCCATGAATCTGCAGGTCTCATGCATCTGCCGAAGGACATGGTATAGAGCGCGAAGGAATCCCATGTGTTGCTGTTCTTCAGGCAGCCTCAGCATGCTTGCCACCACCTCAAACTGCTCCTGCCCGAGGGAGGCGTCCGCCGCTGCCGCTGCCGGCCCCGGCCCGAGGTTCATGTGGAGCTCCGGTGGCGCCCACTGCATCGCCCAGACGCCGAGGGATATATTTCAAAATAAAGATCCTTAATATGTGAAAATAGAACATGAATCAATACTAATGAAATCATAAAAATATAGAGTGAACTCGCCCTAAATATATGCATACAAGAATATATTGTGAAGGCATATGCACATATTCAAGTTTGATTTATTTGGTGAAGTTTATTCTATATCGGATCCGAGGAATGCAATAAGAAAAGAATGTGATATTGAATGTATATATCTTCACCTTTTTATCTAAATGAGACTAAGTAATATCATAATCAATAAACATATTATTCTTACAATTGTATTTATCATTATCATCAAAACCAACTTAATGGAGCTTGAACTTATAAGTGGCTGAAAAGAAAAAATCGTTATCTTTTAGAGGTAGCCCGGCCACCCATGTATAATATGAATGTACCTAAATTTTTTTGGAGTGAAGTAGTCATGACCGCAACATATCTTATTAATCGTATGCTTTCAAGAATACTTGAAATGAAGACTCCATGTGAGATATCGAAAGGGAAGAATGAGTTCATCGTCCCTCTAAAAGTATTTGGATGCACATGCTTCGTTCGAGATCATAGATCCTCAATGGGAAAGTTAGATCCTTAGGCTGTTAAGTGTATCTTTCTGGGATACTCTTTTGGACAGAAGGGATATAAGTGTTGGAGTCCCTCTGAACAACGCATGTTTGTGAGTATGGATGTGACTTTCAGGGAGTTAGAGCCCTTCTATGGAGAGAGAACTAATTTGAGTTCTGTAGGATCGGAAATGGCAACGCGCGCGGGGGGGGGGGGGGGGTGAATGGTGCTTTCAAAAATCGCCCCGTAGTATCCACATACTTCTTCTCCGATAGCTATAGAAGCTATAAAGAAGAAGATTCATGCTCACTAGCAAATCGCAATCAAATCGACAAAAGAGTTGATTTAGGCTCGGCCGAAAACAATAATGAAACAACAAGATTTGAGTGCTCATTGGAGACGAAGGAAAGAACACAAAACAGGAAGAAACATTGCCGAAATCAAGAACTTAAATTAGTTTTGCCGAAAACAAAAGGATCATCTGATTCTGCTTTGCCTGAAAGCTGAAAAGACTGAAATAGAATCGGCTGAAACCTGCAAAAGAGAAACAGTACACAAAAAGCAAAACCGAAGAGAAAAACTGAAGCTGAAAACTGAATAGAATGACTGACGAGGAACACAGGCTGCAGACTAACAGAGGAGATCGGAAGCTTCAACACAGAACCAGAGAACAAGCAGGAAATATGCAGTCCTGAGAAAATAGCAGCAAGAAACTGAACATAAAATAGAACCGGTCTGACTGGAGTTGGGGGCGGCTTGACCACAGACAGCACCCCGGTCTAACCGCAGTTATCTCAGCGGTCTAACTGCTTGAAACCAGCCAGATTGACTGCCATTCTCCAACCGGTTTGGTCGCCCAATGTCATCTGGTCTGACCAGAAATACTGAAAACAACCAATGGCAGAGAGAAGAAGAACTAGGGAGGTCTGAAACTACTGCCGAAAAGCAGACTTGAAAACCAAATAGCTGAAACAAGATCAAGAGATTTGATTGAGAATTTTCTCCACTACCCAAAACAATCTGAGAGTAAATTCTAATTGGGACAGGAGTCTCAATCTCAGACTCAAGATTTGGTCAAAAAGGATTGGACAAGAATAGTCGACAAGCAACTGAAAAAGTCATAAACAGTGAATACCTTTGTTGCTGAAAACTGAAAACTTGCGCAAGAAACTTAGCAAGACTGAGAACTACTAGGATTGCTAGGAGACATCAGAAAATGAGACCTTATGTCATATGGCTTGGAATTCTCAAAGAGGGATGGTCTCAGACCAAGAAGGCACAAAAACTCAAACAAATTTAGGCAGCAAAACCTGAGCCCAAGAATCCTCTACCAATGGGTAACAGTAAACCCTAGATTTTTGAAAACAGAGGAAGTGAGGGCATTCAACTGAGAAGGAGAAGAGGTCTCTTGGTTCAACTTTTTGCTCTTAGGAATGGATTGACCAAATGGTCTTGAGAATGATTCCCCATACAGAGCTCAATCAAGAACAGGGGCTACTCAAGAACTCATCTCAAGCTGAAATAAGCGGAAAGCAGCAAAAGAGGAACTTGAGCAAACACAAAAAGCAAAGCACAGAAAGACAATCAACCAGAACAACACTTAACATCAGAGACTGAAATAGATGCAAAGAGATGGGCGATTGCATTAACTGAGAGTTTTACAGCCATCTCACTACATGATTCTCAACAGAGAAGAACACATGCTAGACAAGCAAAATACAATTCCCTTAGCTATCCCCACTCTGCCAACTCCCACTCCTCATATAGAGAAGGAAAGAGCTCACACATTCAAAATAGAAAATCAAGAAGTGGCAGCCAATTCTCACTCCATGGTTTCTATTTTGGCAAGGAAATAAGTCAAGGGTCTGCACTGCCAAAACCTCTCCTCACCAGACCATACACACAATGAGACAAAAACAAAGCCCTACATCCAAATGGTGGAGGGAACCAGAGTCAAATCTCCAAACCCTAACCTCCTCTATTTAGCCTCCACTACTGGGTCTCCAACCCATCAGCTTCAACTAAATCCGCTTCCATTTTGCAGCCTTGCACATTTTACCGAAATGCCCTTGCTGCACCTTCCTGGAAGCTTCCTCTTTTCTTGTTGTCCATGCCTCGCAACCACTTCGAGTCCTCGCTGTCTTCGACATCTCCCAACTGCTTTGACCTCAGCACCGCCTGTGCCTAGTCCGGCCATCCATGCCTCGCCACGACTTAGCCTCAAAGTTCTGCAGCCATCACATACAAGAAAACATCACATATCACCGCTCGAAACAGTATAAACATACATTCGCATTAGAGAAAGGTACTCAAGCATGAAATACCCAAAATAAACTCAAACTCTCTAACTCAAGCGTCAATTACTCATCACAAATATGAGGATACCTCCACATGGTCTCTCAAGTTCTCTATTTGACCCTTCAGGGTGATGCTAGTCGAGAGGGGGAGCATGAAGCTTCGAAGATTGAGGAAGGTGAGCAACTGAGTGTTGTGGTTGGTTCAATTCCATGTCCTATGATGAAAGATAGGTGGAGAATGGCCAATGAGGAAGAAAATCTAAGGGTGTATTCAAGGAGGTAGCAGTAGGCTACAGTGGTTGTTGAAGGTACTGATGATAGGTGGAGAAGAGTAAATGATGAAGAAAATCTATGGATGTATTCAAGGTGGCAGCAATAGGTTCCGACAGCTATTGAAGGTGCCGACTTACCTAATGATGAGCGATGTGCTACAAATGATTTCATGTATTTGCCTATTACCTTGAGGAAGGAACCACGAGCTGGGGTAGTGAAACCTCCTTTAAGGTATGTGATGAGGACATCCCAAAGATACCTTATTCTCCTGAGCTGCCAACTGGATCGATTACATGCGCACAAGCTAAAAAGATTAATCAACAGGTGAATTCGGTCCTAACTGCATTTGGTTTTAACTTATGTGAGAATTGGTTACTACCTCATATGAATATCTTGTGCATTCTCAAGTTCAAACGTTGTGAATCTTTTGAAGTTGAAACCATGGAGGAAAAGCTAATGGAGAAGAAACACATGGGGAAAAAGTAAGGAAAGACATGTCTGAGCCTTTTCTGCTAAGTCGAATTGGTCCCATGACCACTCGAGCTCACAAAATTCCCTCCGGCCATTCGATCGAGTCCAATAGACATTAAAGATGACTTCCAGATCAGGCCAACAACTATAGATGCAGTCGGTATCGTTTGATCATCTTCGAGCAGTCGGATCGGCTTCGAAACGTTCGGACTAGTCCGAGCGCTCCGGTGCTATCCGCACCGTCCGACCACAGTATCTATGACCATGGTGCCTACGACCACAGTGTCTACGACATGGCTTCATCAACCCTATCTTCGACCATGTCACCGCCTAGCACTTACGACCACTGTGTCACTACGACTTACGACTGCTGTGCCGCTACGACTATGACTTCTATGACCGTAGACTCATTCTGAACTGATTGATTACATCGAAATGTTTGGACCAGTCTGAATGGCTTCGGCTGTCCGAACCATCTGATCCTCTTTGAAGCTCGGATGACTACAAAGGTTATGACTGCTACTCATGGTCGCATAAGTGGTCGAAGCCAACATCAGCAGAGGAGGTGTGGTCTTAAAGAGGGCATGGTCGTAGTCAAAATCAACCTCAATGTGGTCATAACATTCATCAACGTGATCATAACGACATACGTGACTGTTTCAGCGCAGACCCGAAGGGATTCTTTGTGATTAAAGGGCAATAACATTCACATATGGAGTCCGATTGAGGTGATCTTAGACTTATTGGAAAGCTTATTTCAAGGACTATGTAATGAAGAGGACTTACTTCCAATTCATCTAGGACCGACTGCTACAACCCAAAACAAAGTGACAGCTATTGATTTTAGTTTCCTTTTTGTAGGAGTTCGAGTCTAATGTGATAAAAGATTGGGTTGTACATGACTAGGGGGTCCTACGGATTATGCCCAGGGCTATATAAGCCTTGTAATATGTAACCTTTGGGTTAGACCACGTTATTTTTAAGATAGCTAATATTACTTATTCTCGGTTTTATGCTACGCGATGCCTTTGGGAATTAGACGATTTTCTTGAGAATACCTTCCGTTGTCCTTGTGCTTCACAAGAGCAGTGATACGTTTACTTGGTGGTTGGGTAGACGGGGATCACGAGCGTGTGGTTGGGCGAATTCTTTTGTCGCAATTTGCTGTTCTAACAGTGGTTGGCACCATCAGCTCGTTAGGTTACATGGATCCAAGTTATCATATCGATCCTACGTCATGAAGATCGGACACCCCACATCAGTATGGTTTTGAGTATGATGTATTGAACTATGTGTTATATGAATCTCTATCACCGGAGTACAAAGCCTTTATTGCTTCACTACAGTTTGCGGTAGTCCCAACTGATTAGAGAGCTGCGAAGCAAGATCCTAAGTGGCGCAAGGCCATGTTGGAGGAATTGACAGTTCTAAAAAAGAATAAGACTTGGGAGTTGTACCCTTCCCAATGGGCAAGAAGGCGGTTAATTGTAAGTGGGTATACAAAGTGAAGCAAGACCCAAATGGGAAGATTGAAATATACAAGGCTAGGCTAGTTGCAAAGGGTTATAGTTAGACCTATGGAATTGACTATGATGAGACTTTTGCACCAGTGGTAAAAATGAGTATAGTGAGAATGTTGATATCCTGTGCAGCAAATTGTAATTGGCCTTTATATCAATTTGATGTGAAGAATGCCTTCTTACATGGTGATCTTCAGGAAGAGGTTTATATGGAGATTCCACTTGGCTGCAATACACCTCAGACAAAGGGAAAGTTTGTAGACTGAGGAAGTCATTGTATGGGCTTAAACAATCTTGAAAGCGTGGTTTGATCGATTCTGTCATGCTATGTATAGTATGGGCTATAGGCAGTGTGACGGGGATCACACTATGTTCTATCATCACTTAGGGGGTCACACCACAATCCTTGCAGTATGTGCGGATGACAGCATCATTACAGGAGATGATGTTGTCTAAATGTCACAACTGAAGTAGAGATTGAGCAAGAAGTTGAGGTTAAGGATCTAGGCTAGCTGAGGTACTTCTTGGGCATTGAGATCGTGAGTCTCCCAAAGAGATAGTTCTCTCACAGAAGAAGTATGTCTTAGATCTTCTCAGTGATACAGGAATGCTTGGATGCTGAGCTGCTATGACCCCAACTGATCAAGACCATAAGTTGTGTGCTTAGTCAGGAGATCCAGTTGACAAGGAAAGCTACCAGATGCTTGTTGGTCGTCTTATTTACTTGTGTCACACAAGACCTGACTCAAGAACATATCACACATAAACCTTTCATTCATTATTCCACTTGCTTGTTTTTCTTTAAAAATTAGCTCTTCATGATGATTGATATGTATGTAGCTAGTTTCGTCACGTTGTTCTTCCTTGACCCGTATACCATTTTTGAAAGGAGTCAACTCCTCAAATTAGGGCCTGTTTGGAACAGAGGAATTTCACAGGAATTTTGCAGGAAACAGTTCAATTCCCGCAGGAATCGGGAAAAATTCCCGCATTCCAAACAGGGCCTTAATCGTATTCTTTCTCGTCCACTACATTCTCAACTCTGACAATCCTCTTTTTTTCACAAAGAACTACGTGGCGCTTCTTATTTGGCTAGTTGGTTACATAGAAAACTTGAACAACTTGGTTAGCGAGTACGAATGGTTTGTCTTTGTATCCGACACGTTTGAGGTCCACGGTAGTGACACCATACTTGTCGATCTTCACCTATGGGAGATAGACGCAACAACACCGAAATAAGAGGATCTTTAAAAGCACATAGTCGAGCTCCCAAATCTCCTATAGTAGGAGTTTCTCAATCCATCGGTACTGAACACCTCTATGTGGACATCACTATTCTGGTTAGTTCTCTTTACATCAGTCTGTGTATAGAATGTGTACCCATTTATGTCATATTCTTGCTATATCACAACTATAAATGTTGGCCCTTTTGCTAACTATATCAGCATATCACTTGACGAGCTCCTAACGAGTCGCTCCTTCAAACATTAGTTGAACCGACTATTGTGTTATCTCGTGATCTAAACATCCGGCCACTCCGGATTCTATTTTTGAAGCACGTCCTTGTGCTGGTCGATATAAGGGGACACTTCAATCATGTGTTGTAAGACTGTGAAATGGCCTTGAGCATACACATCCATATCTGGAGTGATTGCTTTCCTTCCGATGGTCCCGATACCCTTGAGCCTCCCCTTATAGTGAGATTGAGGTTCGACCTGAACCATGTAATCAACACAGAACTCAATGACCTCTTCGGTTGTATAACCTTTGACGATGCTACCCTCTGACCGAGATCGATTTTGTACATAGGACCTGAGAATTCCCATGAAACTCTCGAATGGGTACATGTTACGTAGGAACACGAGCCCACATATTTTTTATCTCCTACATAACGTGAATAATGAGATGGACAATGATATCAAAAAATAACAGAGGGAAATATATCTTAAGATGACATAGAGTCGTCACCATCTCGTTCTGCAGAGCATCTAGTCCTTTGAGATCGATGACCTTTTGAGCAATTTTGTTAAAGAAATAACACAGTCTTATGATCGTCTCTCGGACCTTGATCGGTAAAATACTTCTAATTGTAATAGGAAGTGTTGTAGGGGTGGACCAACCCCCCGTGACTGGGCCGTGCAACTAATCCAACATGTAATAGGCCCAATAGTGTAGAAGATTATAACAGTGTAAATATACCAATGTACCCTCATCCCTTGTAAGCACTAAGGGGTAGAATGGGGATTTCCCATTCTACCCCACTCATATATATAAACCCCCAGGAGGGGCAAAGGGAGGGGACATCCTCTCATTCTCACCAATACTCCCACAGGCTTGCTCTCCTCTTCCTCCTCACTAGTCCCCCTCTTTCCTGTTTAGCCCGTAGCTACAACAGATGGCGCCGTCCGTGGGGCAACTAGAAGTTCATGTATGGAAGGGATTTCTGGAGCACTCATCACAGATAAGTCTATCTTGCCGCTACATGCATCTCATTAAATATAGCAGAAGTGTTGTGAGCTCTCATTTTCTTTTCTAGATCCAGATCAAGCAGATCTGATTGGAGGTGTTCAGGCAGGAAAGTGGTGTCTCGGATGACTCGGCGGCAGGATTCTTCCGGCCAGAGTACCGCGCCTCCGCGCTAAGCTCCTGAGAGTCTTCGCGCAACATCGCGTCTCTGCTGGTCTCCGCGTCGAGCCACCACAAAGCCTCGCCAGGCTCTGCCATCACCACCCATCCGTGCTTGCACCCATCCATGCTCGCACTCTCGCGTCTGCAGGCACAAGCTTTAAGTACGCAGGAGTCCGTCCTTGCAGTGCATGAGCTGCGGCCACTGTAGCTCGGGGATGGCGTCCTCACTCAGGGAAATGAGGCCTCGACCTCCGTGCTCAACCTCCGCGCTCGGCCTCCGCATGCCTTCGCCTCGGCTCCATGACGGCTTCGGCAGCCTTCGTCTACGTTCCATGCATGTGTTGAGTTCATTTTCGCGTGCATGCATGGGAGGCATTTATTTCCACATGCATGGCATTCATTCCCGCATGCATGCATAAGCCTTTTTCTCTCTCCTAGCGACGTCCTCGTCCAGTGCCTTGCATGGAGGTTGCTTCGTGCTGCGTCTCGATCGTCTCCGCCCGCAGACGCGCGACATGAGCAGGCGACCGCGGGTGAGGGAGCTGCGGCGCACGCCTGCTGACTCGAGGTCTCCAGCGCACGTGCGCGAAGTCTCCGGCGTACGTTTCCGACGTCCCCTGCCCGAAGTCTCTGGCGCGAGCTCGACGCGGATGGATGTACGCAGCCTCGCTTCCGGCCGTGCCATCCGTGCTCGACTTCGCCTGTACAGTAGGCTCCGTGGCGAAGAGCCGATCTACATCTGCATATAGATTGATGCGTCATCCACCGGCAACCACACCGCCCCGAAGCCGAAGGCGGAGGCAGCGAACGACGAGGCAACCGCTGCAGACATGCAGCTGCTCGACTTCGGGCTCTTCGGCTGGGACCGCGCGCTCTGCCCCGGAGGCCTGCTCTGGGTCGACAAATTCACTTGCACGCGCAGGGACCTCGGCGACTACATCCATCCGGACGTACGGCACCATTGGCCACGCGGGACGAGTACATGAGCTGCGACATCGGCGCGTCCTAACCGGATGACGGGGACCTGGGGCTCCGCATCTTCGCGCATGCCACCGTCGGCACCGGACGCCAACGACCCTCCAAGCACCCCCGCGTTCCGTCGCCGGCCGCGCTTCTTCGGAGTCCTCGCCGATGCATCCGGAGTCTCCGCCGACCACCGCGGAGCCTTCGCCGACGCCCCTGGAAAGCCCCCGGAGTCTCCGCCGACCGCCGCGGAGCCTTCGCCGATGCCCCCGGAGTCTCCGCCGACCACCGCGGAGCCTTCGCCGACGCCCCCAGAGTGCTGTGTCGGTGCTATGACTGGAAGGAACTCGATGGTGTATCCCGCCTGAGCACGAGCCCACAACTGCCGCTCCGGCGGCGACGCCGCCGGGCGAGGGCGCGGCAGCCCCTGCCCCCTCGCGACACCACGACAACAGCCGACCGCAGGGAAAGAGCACGCGGGATTTAGCAAAAGCAATGACCCTGTGTCCGGCACTAGCGACATCATCGGATCATCCCCGCGCACGCCTTCGCACCTCTGTCTTCGCCCGCGTTGCCGAAGGCGGGTCTTCGTGCGTCCTCGGCGAAGTCTACCTCGCGCAGCAGCCTCCGCGACGCTGCTATAGCTGGCCTAGGTGGAGGGCTGCCAGGACGGAGGGAGTGCAGTGGAGGAAGTGGTGCGACTTCGCCCGCCTTCACGTCTCACGAGGCCTATTCGCATCACTCGGCGCCAACCTCTCGCCGAAGTCATTCCGAGTTGGCCGCGCTCGCCTCGCCACGGCTCCGCCTTCACGACAATGCGCTCAGCCCCAGCGCCTTCGACCTCGACCTCTACCCTTCGCCGAAGTCGCCTCGCCAAAGTCATTCCGAGCTGGCCGCGCTCGCCTCGCCACGGCTCCGCCTTCGCGACAACGCGCTCAGCCCCAGCACCTTCGACCTCGACCTCCGCCTCGTCGAAGTCGCCTCGCCAAAGCCATTCCGAGCTGGCCGCGCTCGCCTCGCCACGGCTCCGCCTTCGTGACAACGCGCTCAGCCCCAGCGCCTTCGACCTCGGCCTCCACCCTTCACCGAAGTCATTCCGAGCTGGCCGCGCTCGCCTCGCCACGGCTCCGCCTTCGCAACAACGCGCTCAGTGACCTTGGTCGACCACGGTGCTTCGCATGTCAAGTATACAGGCACTCAGGCGCGAGCGACATCGACCTTCGCCACCGGCTTCGCATGGCAGACTCCGCAGTGCGAGATCCCGCTCCGGACCCCGCGCGCCACTTCGCCTTGACTGTGGGAAGTCTTCGCCGGCCCTCGCGCGCGCCTAGTGCAAGCACTAGTTAGCTTCGCCGCCGTGCGCACAGTGTAAGCCTCCGCGACGGCGAGTCTCCGTTGGCTCCCTCGGCGTTCGCAACAGCGAGCTCGCCTCCGCGCCACGGCCTCCGCAATGGCAAAGCCATCTCCGACATCGCCGCCGTGAGACTTCGCGTCGGATCCTCGCCGGAGACGCATGCACCCAGGAAGCCAAAATGAAGCATCCATTCATGCATGCAATTACGTGAAGTGATGGTATCACCTGTAGCCATGGCCAAGAGCTTCTCCGCGTACATGCACTCAGGCTGCATTATTGCATGGCGTATACACCTCCTTCGCGCAGATGAGGACCTCCTCGACCGTGGACTCCACAGATGAAGAGTCCTAATGAAGCTCGCGGCAGCTCCATCGTCAAGGTAATGCCTACAGTTTCATTCTCAGAGCATTTGATTTGGCCACACTTGCTTCTTCGGTTTTGGCATGTTTTGGGCTACCGTAGGCTTTTCCAGTACTGCATTCCGGAGCGTTTGTTTGTCGCAAGTCTTCGGCCACTTCTTTGATGCCTCTGTGTTGGTCCTCTTTTTTTGATTTAAATCGCTTGGCTGCCTCGAGCGTCGGCGTACTATACGGAGTATAAACAAAGACGCACGTTCGCGTGTGCACTCTCCGCAGCCAGGGGTTGCGGGTATGAGTATAAACCAAAGACGCACGTTCGCGTGTGCACTCGCCGCAGCCAAGGGTGCGGGTCTGACTATAAACCAAAGACGCACGTCCGCGTGTGCACTCTCCGCAGCCAGGGGGGCGGGTATGAGTATAAATCGAAGACGCACGTCCGCGTGTGCACTCTCTGTCAAAGACACGGGTATGAGTATAAACAAAAGACGTGTGGGGGGACGCCTCCGCACGCACTCCACGGAGTATAAATTAAGACGTAGCGTCGAGGTACGCCTCCACACGCACCAGTCTACGGACTTTAAATAAGACGTAGCGTTGAGCTCAGCTTCCGCACGCGCGAGTCTACGACTATAAATAAGACGTAGCGTTGAGCTCAGCTTCCGCACGCACCAGTCTACGGACTTTAAATAAGACGTAGCGTTGAGCTCAGCTTTCGCACGCACCAGTCTACGGACTCTAAATAAGACGTAGCGTCGAGGTCCGCCTCCGCACGCGCGAGTCTACGGACTATAAATTAAGGCGTAACGTCGAGCTCCGCCTCCGCACGCGCAAGTCTACGGACTACAAATTAAGTCATAAATTGCGACACGGCCGATACACTAGGGAGTGCCTCGCTTTAGGCGGCGCACCACTTGGATATCGCGCCATCGCGCGCGTTGCACTAGGGAGTGCACCGCGAATTTTTAAAGGTAGGGGAACGGCGCCTTCGCCTCTCTACCTCCGCGTGCGTAGCGCCCTCGGCCTACGCCGCAAGCGCCCGCTCTTCGCGGGCACTATTTTTAAAAGTAGGGGAACGGCGCCTTCGCCTCTCTACCTCCGCGTGCGTAGTGCCCTCGGCCTACGCCGCAAGCGTCCGCTCTTCACGGGCACTCTTTTCGAAGGTAGGGGAACGGCGGTTTCGCCTCCTTGCCTCCGCGCGCGTAGTGCGTACAGCGTACGCCGCAAGCGCCCGCTCTTCGCGGGCACTATTTTTAAAGGTAGGGGAACGGCGCCTTCGCCTCTCTACCTCCGCGCGCGTAGTGCCCTCGGCCTACGCCGCAAGCGCCCGCTCTTCGCGGGCACTCTTTTCGAAGGTAGGGGAACGGCGCCTTCGCCTCTCTACATTCGCATGCGTAGCGCCCTCGGCCTACGCCGCAAGCGCCTGCTCTTCGCGGGCACTATTTTTAAAGGTAGGGGAACGGTGCCTTCGCCTCTCTACCTCCGCGCGCGTAGTGCCTTCGGCCTACGCCGCAAGCGCCCGCTCTTCGCGGGCACTCTTTTCGAAGGTAGGGGAACGACGGTTTCGCCTCCTTGCCTCCGCGTGAGTAGCGCCCTCGGCCTACGCCGCAAGCGCCCGCTCTTCGCGGGCACTCTTTTCGAAGGTAGGGGAACGTCGCCTTCGCCTCTCTACCTCCGCGCACGTAGTGCCCTCGGCCTACGCCGCAAGCGCCCGCTCTTCGCGGGCACTCTTTTCGAAGGTAGGGGAACGGCGCCTTCGCCTCTCTACCTCCGCGTGCGTAGTGCCCTCGGCCTACGCCGCAAGCGCCTGCTCTTCGCGGGCACTCTTTTCGAAGGTAGGGGAACGGCGGTTTCGCCTCCTTGCCTCCGCGTGCGTAGCGCCCTCGGCCTACGCCGCAAGCGCCCGCTTTTCGCGGGCACTCTTTTCGAAGGTAGGGGAACGGCGCCTTCGCCTCTCTACCTCCGCGTGCGTAGTGCCCTCGGCCTACGCCGCAAGCGCCCGCTCTTCGTGGGCGGTCTTTTCGAAGGTAGGGGAACGGCGCCTTCGCCTCTCTACCTCCGCGCGCGTAGTGCCCTCGGCCTACGCCGCAAGCGCCCGCTCTTCGCGGGCACTCTTTCCGAAGGTAGGGGAACGGCGCCTTCGCCTCTCTACCTCCGCGCGCGTAGTGCCCTCGGCCTACGCCGCAAGCGCCCGCTCTTCGCGGGCACTAGTCTTAAAGGTAGGGGAACGGCGCCTTCGCCTCTCTACCTCCACGTGCGTAGCGCCCCCGGCCTACGCTGCAAGCGCCCGCTCTTCGCGGGCACTATTTTTAAAGGTAGGGGAACGGCGCCTTCGCCTCTCTACCTCCGCGCGCGTAGTGCCCTCGGCCTACGCCGCAAGCGCCCGCTCTTCGCGGGCACTATTTTTAAAGGTAGGGGAACGACGCCTTCGCCTTTCTACCTCCGCGCGCGTAGTTCCCTCGGCCTACGCCGCAAGCGCCCGCTCTTCGCGGGCACTCTTTTCGAAGGTAGGGGAACGGCGCCTTCGCCTCTCTACCTCCGCGTGCGTAGCGCCGTCGGTCTACGCCGCACGCGCCCGCTCTTCGCGGGCACTATTTTTAAAGGTAGGGGAACGACGCCTTCACCTCTGTACCTCCGCGCGCGTAGTGCCCTCGGCCTACGCCGCAAGCGCCCGCTCTTCGCGGGCACTCTTTTCGAAGGTAGGGGAACGGCGGTCTCGCCTCCTTGCCTCCGCGTGCGTAGCGCCTCGGCCTATGCCGCAAGTGCCCGCTCTTCGCGGGCAATCTTTTCGAAGGTAGGGGAACGGCGCCTTCGCCTCTCTACCTCCGCGTGCGTAGTGCCCTCGGCCTACGCCGCAAGTGCCCGCTCTTCGCGGGCACTCTTTTCGAAGATAGGGGAACGGCGCCTTCACCTCTCTACCTCCGCGCGCGTAGTGCCCTCGGCCTACGCCGCAAGCGCCCGCTCTTGGCGGGCACTCTTTTCGAAGGTAGGGGAACGGCGCCTTCGCCTCTCTACCTCCGCGCGCGTAGTGCCCTCGGCCTACGCCGCAAGCGCCCGCTCTTGGCGGGCACTCTTTTCGAAGGTAGGGGAACGGCGCCTTCGCCTCTCTACCTCCGCGCGCGTAGTGCCCTCGGCCTACGCCGCAAGCGCCCGCTCTTCGCGGGTACTAGTTTTAAAGGTAGGGGAACGATGCCTTCGCCTCTCTACCTCCGCGTGCGTAGCGCCCTCGGCCTACGCTGCAAGCGCCCGCTCTTCGCGGGCACTATTTTTAAAGGTAGGGGAACGACGCCTTCGCCTCTCTACCTCCGCGCGCGTAGTGCCTATGGCCTACGCCGCAAGCGCCCGCTCTTCGCGGGCACTATTTTTAAAGGTAGGGGAACGGCGCCTTCGCCTCTCTACCTCCGTGCGCGTAGTTCCCCCGGCCTACGCCGCAAGCGCCCGCTCTTCGCGGGCACTCTTTTCGAAGGTAGGGGAACGACGCCTTCGCCTCTCTACCTCCGCGTGCGTAGCGCCCTCGGCCTACGCCGCAAGCGCCCACTCTTCGCGGGCACTATTTTTAAAGGTAGGGGAACGGCGCCTTCGCCTCTCTACCTCCGCGCGCGTAGTGCCCTCGGCCTACGCCGCAAACGCCCGCTCTTCGCGGGCACTATTTTTAAAGGTAGGGGAACGGCGCCTTCGCCTCTCTACCTCCGCGCGCGTAGTTCCCTCGGCCTACGCCGCAAGTGCCCGCTCTTCGCGGGCACTCTTTTCGAAGGTAGGGGAACGACGCCTTCGCCTCTACCTCCGTGTGCGTAGCGCCCTCGGCCTACGCCGCAAGCGCCCGCTCTTCGCGGGCACTATTTTTAAAGGTAGGGGAATGGCGCCTTCGCCTCTCTAACTCCACGCGCGTAGTGCCCTCGGCCTACGCCGCAAGTGCTCGCTCTTCGCGAGCACTCTTTTTGAAGGTAGTGGAACGGCAGTGTCGGCACGTCTTCGGCGCTCGACGACACGTCTTCAGGCGCTCGACTCCGCCGTCCGCCTCGTAGGCATCGCCTCGGCGGGACGGCACGTCTTCGGCGCTCGACTCCGCCGTCCGCCTCGTAGGCATCGCCTCGGCGCGACGGCTCGTCTTCGGCGCTCGACGACACGTCTTCGGCGCTCGACTCCGCCGTCCGCCTCGTTGGCATCGCCTCGGCGAGACGACACGTCTTTGGTGCTCGACTCCGCCGTCCGCCTCGTAGGCATCGCCTCGGCGGGACGGCACGTCTTCGGCGCTCGACGACACGTCTTCGGCGCTCGACTCCGCCGTCCGCCTCGTAGGCATCGCCTCGGCGGGACGGCACGTCTTCGGCGCTCGACGGCGCTCGACTCCGCCGTCTGCCTCGTAGGCATCGACTCGGCGGGACGGCACGTCTTCGGCGCTCGACTCCGCCGTCCGCCTCGTAGGCATCGCCTCGGCGGGACGGCACGTCTTCGGCGCTCGACGACGCCGTCCGCCTCGTAGGCATCGCCTCGGCGGGACGGCATGTCTTCGGCGCTCGACGACACGTCTTCGGCGCTCGACTCCGCCGTCCGCCTCGTAGGCATCGCCTCGGCGGGACGGCACGTCGTCGGCGCTCGACTACGCCGTCCGCCTCGTAGGCGTCGCCTCGGCAGGACGGCACAGCTTCGGCGCTCGACGACGCCTTCGGCGCTTCACGGATTTCTTCATAGGCATTGCCTCAAGGGTCTGCGAGCTACCAGTTGCATCGGCACCCTCGCGCTTGCTGTCAGGGAACGGGGGGCTGGGGTGGTTGATCATGCCAGCTCGCCCATCAGGACCTCAGCGCTTGCTGTCGAGGGAGTACTGTTGTAGGGGTGGCCCAACCCCCCGTGACTGGGCCGTGCAACTAATCCAACATGTAATAGGCCCAATAGTGTAGAAGATTATAATAGTGTAAATATACCAATGTACCCTCATCCCTTGTAAGCACTAAGGGGTAGAATGGGGATTTCCCATTCTACCCCACTCATATATATAAACCCCCAGGAGGGGCAAAGGGAGGGGACATCCTCTCATTCTCACCAATACTCCCACAGGCTTGCTCTCCTCTTCCTCCTCACTAGTCCCCCTCTTTCCTGTTTAGCCCGTAGCTACAACAGGAAGTATCTGTGTCATCAGTACATGACAATTATGATACTTCATGCCAATTAACTTCAAATATTCCATTGAAATAAGTTTCCTCATGTTGTCGGAGTAACCAGACAAAACTTTCACATCATGCAAGTACTAGCACAATTCAGTTCTCTTAGCCTTGGACAGAGTGTAACAAGCATGAGGAAGGTAAGTTAGTCCTTTGTCGGTCTTTGTTGGTGCTAACTCAGGCCTGATATCCATATCAACCAAGTCAAGTTGTGTGTTGACACCATCCTTTGTTTTGTCACGAGTGTTCAGTAAGAGACCAATCAAGCTATCATATATATTCTTCTCTACATGCATGATGTCGATGCAGTGTCGAGCTTTTAGGTACTCCTAATAAGGTAAGTCCTAAAGTATTGATCTCTTCTTCCAGACGTTCTTTTCACGGGTCGTCGATTTATGTCCCTTTCTGAGTACAACATATAAATCCTTAACCATATCATAGAGTTTTTCCGCTTAAATGCCTTAGAGCTGAACTGTCCTCCTCTTCGTTGAATTGTATCTTCATCCTACGGTATGGGTGAGCTCTCCGAAGAAACCTACGGTGGTGCATGTACACGGTTTTGCATGAGTGCTTCAGCCACACACGCTCGGTATCATCTAAGTAGTGAGTACAGGCTTTGGCCCCCTTTTTGTACTTTGGCCTGACAGGGTAGTAAGGAAAGGATAATCATTTATGGTGCAGAGCAACAAGGAGCGTAAAGTGAAGTTCTCTTATTTGTATGCATATCATACCTATACCCCTTCGATCCATAGTATTTTTAGATCTTCTATCAATGGTGCTAGGTACACATCAATATCAATCCTAGGTTACTTCGACTATTGGGTAAGTATTGACAGTAAAATATACTTCCGCTTCATACACAACTAAGAAGGAGGAAGGTTGTAGATGCAGAGAGTCACGAGCCAAGTGCTATGTCGGCTGCTCATGTTACCAAAAGGATTTATTCCATCAGTACTCAATCTAAACCTTATATTCCTATGTTTTGCACCAAAGTCTGCAAACCTCCTATTGATGTTTCTCTACTGGGCGAAATTAGCAAGGTGTCTTAGCATTCCATCCTTCTTACACTCCTCAGAGTGCCAACGCAGTAGTTTTGCCTCCTTTAAGTTTACAAAAAACTGTTTCAAATGGAGAATTATAGGAAGATACCATGCCACCTCAGCAGGTGGCCCTTTCTTTACCTCTATTCACTCACCATCATATGATTGATTTTACGCTTATATCGGGATGCGTTGCACACTAGACATACATGCATGTTTGCATATTCTTTACGGTAGAGGATACAACCATTCAGATTTGCATGTATTCTTCCTACTTTCATTCCTAATGGACAAAGAACCTTCTTAGATTTATAGATGGTTTTAGTCAACTCGTTTTCCTCTAGAAGCATGTCCACTAAAAGACTTAACAACGTCGTGAAACTCGTGTTAGACCAACGTTGCTTATCTTCAATTTCAACAGTTCAAGCACGGCTGATAACCTCGTGTAATTTGACTTGCAGCATGTGAACAAAAGTTTCTCTAGGTCCTTCATCAAGCCCCAAAATTTAACATATTCTCCCTCATCATAGTTTCCTTCTGCATCATGAAGCATTTGATTCAGATAGTCATCATGCAGCCTATCTAAATCAGAACCACAATCAACATCATCTGGCGGTATATCATTGACTTGTCGGCAATGTCATTATTACTATATTCCTGTGTAATCTGCTCTTCACCGTGACTAGTCCAACATGCATAACTCTTTTTGAAACTCCTTTGAATCAAGTGCGCTTCAATCTGCGCTCGGTTTTTAAACATCTTTATATTCTCACAGTCAATGTATGGACAGTATAGATATTCCACCCCATTATTCAACATATCTTCCTCAGCAGCTCTTGTAAAAGCAGATACGCTATTAATGTATTCTTCACTCACATGGTTTCTAGCATACATCCAGCTTCTGTCTCATGTTAGATGATTCTGTACTACTTAAAAATATGAGTTGGTGGTCATTGGTGCGTTCTCCTTCAGCCCTTTGCAGCCGTCCATTCTGCCTCAACTCTCCCCAGCCGTCCGATCTACCCCGTATGTAGTGTCCCCACCTGTGCAGGACTCCACTGAAAATGATGGCTCGCTTTCCCAACTACTCCCCGTTAAGCATGTTCTCCTTCCTCTTATGCGGTTGCGCCCCCAAGTTCCAACTGCCCACCACTTCCCCCTCTCTGCATTGAGGCTCCGATCCAAACCCGCTCTTATCGTGCTCGCCCCATACGCATCACCATTTCAACCGCCCACTACTTCCCCTCTCTGGTCTGAGGCTCTAATCCACGTCCGCTCTCTCTCGGCGTGCTTGCTCCCAAGCGCATACCATTGCCTAGCTGCCATCCCGCCCGCTCTCTCCGTTCTTACCTCCATCCATATTGCCGTCGCCCAACTACTATCTTGCTCGCTCTCTCCCTGCGCTTGCTGCCATCCACACCATCGTTGCCCCGCCGCCATCCCACCTACTCTCTCCCTGCACTCGTCCCCATCCACATCACCGTCGCCTGACCGTCGTCTAGCTCGTTCCTTCCCTATGCACATAGGGCTCTTCTTCGAATTGGTTGTCATCTTCTTCCCCTGTGTGCAGTTGGCATTGAGGGCACACTCCCTCCCACCAGCTTGCTTCACCTAGGCAATGCCACTGTCACCGCTTTGGCCCCTGGTCCTCCTCTCCTCTCTCTCACCTCCTCCCCTTGGGCACGTGTGGTTCCTCGCATGGACCGGATTCCCTCTCGCCCCTGCACAGGTGCCATCCTACTCCTTGATTCCCTTTCTCTCTTTGATCTACTGCTCCCCCTCTAATCTGCCTCCTTCCTCTCCCTTCTCCCTCCCCCTTCCGACCCCTTGTTTCTCTCTGTGTGTACATGCGTTTCAGATTTGTTAGCAAATACTAGTCATTTCTTTCTAATTTTGTTTATCATGTTAGACCTTCTTTATGCATTTCTCTGTGCAATTTTCCATGCCATGGAATTTGGTTCGATTTCACTAGCAGTTTATTTCTATATTGGTCTAAGGAGCTATACTTTTAAATGTGAAAGGAAAGATTGGCTAATTTTGGAGTAAATTGTTCGATTGTGTGTGTTCAAGGTGGTGCCTTGGACAGTAGAGAAGCTTGGTGGCTCAACACCATTAGGATTTCAGATGTGTGTCCTCTTTTTTGAATGACGCTAGAATTCATGTACCAAAAGAGTTCATGCTGATGCCATTGCCATGTAGAAATATATAATCATTGCATTATTAGTTTTATCTATTTTCAGCCTGTCATGTAAATTTGACAAATTTGTAATGGTAAGAATTTATGGTGCTTACATACTACTACCACATGACAAATTTATAGAAGGATCATTTCAGTTAACTCTTGCTCTGGGTCAGTTCCTATTTATACAACTATAAGCCCTCTTTCTAGATCTCAATCACTGTCCGATGCTTATGATTCTATTGTTCTTTAATAATAAATTATTTAAATAAACAAGGCTAATTTTCTATTCATGTGATTTTTCGTATCAAGGATACACTTGCCTGCTATACTTCTGGTTTTGAATATACATTTTGAATAACTAAAATAACCAAATGGCTGAAATCTCAACATCTGGGATAAAAACGTTGGTTTGCATTTTTTTGTCTAGAAATATTATCCTGAAATGTTATACGGAATTTGAACTTTTATTGATCACCAGCGAGATTTGGGGCCCTTCCAATTATGTATCTCACTTCAAAAACCATAATATGAAGTGAATGAACATTATATGTTAATTTCCATTCCATCATTCATTATTTTTTTACAAAATCAGAACAGAGCCCCTACCTGGAATGTAAAAATACAAATATACTATACAAATATATGAGGAGCACATATAATTGCATATTTAGGAAAGTTACATTAGCCAATATCTGACACTTGTCCAGATCTACATTTCCTACCTTTGCAGTGATCATTTTAGTCTGGGTTCGTTCTGCTGCTGCTTTGAATTTTTAAACAATAATCGCTCTCTTTTCTCAGAAATAGCTGCTATAGATTATGTACAAATTAGTTGCTAAAATTGGTCATATTATGATGGCCTCTAAGTAATGAACTCTTATATCCTCTCTATGTTGTCATGTCTAAATTGTGTAGTTCACTAAAATCTTTTGGTCTAACTAAATTTATTGATAGTATAGAATCATGTGGTTTTACATTGTCTTGTTTGCTTTTGGGCCATAGTTAACTACCACAAAAGGTGGTGCTACATTTGCTTTATCCAATCATTTACCCAGAAGTACCCTATCTCCTGTCTAAACATGCAACAACTATAGTCTTATAACAACGAGCATATATGTGTTTCAAACAAATATTGTCCTTAAAGAGAAAAACTATGGTGTGGGGAGTTCACATGCATGATAATGAAAATATGCACTTTCATTGTATATGTACAATTATCTTTTTTTATCTGTAGCAACACAGATATGCTAGGATAATATGATTTTTTTAATCTGTAGCAACGCATGGCGATTAAACTATTTTCCTTTAAAAGTTCCATTTGGTAGTGTCTATGGCTTCACCATCTATCTTTCACAATCTTATGTGTTCTCCGTGTGTACATATTCATATATCTTAGAGGATCTTCTACGAAGGATAGGATTCCTACACATATATGTACGCATGTGATTCATGACATGATTTGTCTTGCTTGTACATTGGATTTTTTATGCTACTTAAAAATTTAAGCTTTAACTATTTTTACACGACAGATTCATAGTGAAAATTTCGAGTCTCATGCACAAACAACTGACATATGTAGGGGAAGTTTTATAAAAAGGATGTAGGGAAACTTGTATTATTTTGTTTGAGAGTTTAGAATTTGCGTTATCAATTATTTGAGATTTGTTGTAATGCACGGGCACTTGGCTCGAGGGTATAAAGGGTTCTCTTCCCTTTGAGGTGGCTACTAAGGAGCATGTAGCAACTGCGGCAAAGCTCAAGGTCGTATCTGTTGATTTTGTTTTTGTGTGCTTGGTGTTGCCCTACTCACTAGGTGGAAGGAAGTGCATATAACTTATTGATTGAAGATGATGTGGTCTGTACTGGGTAGCGGTTGCTTGGAAAGTACTACATATTATCTAAATATTTTTTTACATAGAGCTTTGTTTTTTGTTGCAACACACGGGCACTGCACTGGTAACAAATTAGTTTCTTTTGACTCTGACGTAACAAACAAGTTCTATTAGACATCAGAACTCCCATTTACCCCCATTTATATGATTTAAGGATACATAAAGCAGATTTTTTTACTTTAAACTACACTTTTGACCTTAGAATACTAACATGTCAAATTTTATATTTTTTAGTAAGTAAAATAAGTTATTTAATTCATTAAGGTTATGTTTATACCATGTATCAATGACCAATTCTCAGTGAAAGGTTACATTTGAATAATTATTATTTATTTCAAGCTATTTCGACTCTTTCTTAATCTTCAAAAAGAAATAAATTCCCTAGATATATGTAGCAAGAATAATTAATTAAATTGAATTAAGTATAAATAGACTATGAATTGGCTAAACCCTAGACCATGCTAGATATAAATAATCTTTTTTCTACATCAAGCTAACTAGATCTAAACCATCTTCAATTCTCCTTTCACCAAAAGCTATATCTAAATTATAACACAATTAAGAATAAATCACTAACCATAGGTACTCAAGAAATAAATGGATCTACAATCACTCTTGCCAAATAGTCTTCTTTCACCAAATAGCCGCCTCAAAGCCCCGCTTCCACCCCAAGCAGTAGCCTAGATCTGAAATTTAAGATAGAGGGTCGACGGGTCTGTGTGCAATTAATATAGTGGAATTATCACAGATGGTTAAAACCATCTATGATAACTTAATTATCGTAGATGCTTTTTAATACAAATCGATATCACAGACGGTTTTTGTTAATAACTGTCTGTGATACTTCATAGACATTTTTTTACTATGAATCGTTTATGATATTACATCTTTACAGACAATTTTTAGTGTTGGCATTGACATAGGCAGTCTCTAAACTAAAACCATCTATGATTGTTTTTAATACTGACAATTTTGGCTAACCGTCTGTGATGTGGCATCAGTATTAGGCTTTTTGTAGTAGTGATACTATGGCATTCATAAATGACCCAATTGCACTGACATTATGAACTCAAGATATGTACTTAACTTTATGATCTAACTATAAAGATGAAGCTAAGGAAAGTCTAAAATCTACAGTTAATGAAGTACTCATCAGTTTGGCCTTATGCATGTTGGAACAATGAAGGACTTTATCAATATACCCTTTCTAACTTAGGTATAGTTTTTCAAATAATCTATTTCTGATAATTGTCTCTCACCCCATTGCCATCTCTAGAATCAGATCATAACTTAATTGGAGTCTTCTTATCAATTGCTAGGTTAAGTGACCGATTAATCAAATAACAAGCAATAGAAGCAGTTTCAGCCCAAAAACTCATAGATAAGCTAGAGTTAGGCGATGTGCAACGTACCTTCTATATGATGGTTTTGTTTATGCGTTCAGCTATACCATTTTGTTGTGGAATAACAGGGACGGTGTAATGTCTCAGGGCACTCTGATCGAACAAAACTCCAAGCCATTATCGGTATATAGCTTTTTTAGATGCTTGCTATTTTGTCTTTCTATCATAATCTTCACTCTTTGAATGTCTTGAACACATCCAATTTGTGCTTCACAAAGTATGCCCAAACTTTTTTTTGAGTAATCATCATTGATGGTTAACATGTAGTTAGCACCTCCAAGTGATGGAACATGGGACTCTCCCACAAATCAAAGTGAACATAACCTAAAATGCCTTTTGTAGAGTGAATTGTAGTGTTGAATTTTAGTCTCTTTTGCTTGCTGAAGATACAATGTTCACAAAACTTGAACTTATCAATGCTTCAACTATCAAGAAATCCTCTTTTACATAACTCCATCATGCCAGCTTCACTCATTTGCCCTAGATGCATACGCCAAAGCTTAGTAGCATTAGAATCAGATGATTTATTTGAAGCAACAGCAAAATTCATACTACAAAAAGGGTCATCCTGGACGTCTCATCACAGATAGTTCAACACAAACCATCAGTGATAAAGTTACCACAGATGGTTCACCATGATGGAAAGAATCGTCTGTGATGACCTATATCACATACGATTTTTATTTCAAACTAGAAAAAACTGTCTGTGATGTCTGTACTTATCATAGATAGTTTTTGTTTCAAATCATCTGTGATGTATCACAAACGGTTTGGAACAAAATCCATCTATGATGACCTACTTATTACAGACGGTTCTTTACGAAGAACGGTTCTTTAACAAGAATCGTCTGTGATAATATTTCAACTTACCCACTCTCGTCGAATTTGAATTTTTCGCTCATCTCACTAGATTTACTCTTTAAAATAGAAGGCTCGGTAGTTCTTCTCCTCATTTCCTCTTCTCTCTTCTCACTTCTCCTCCTCCACTCCTCCTCTCCTCATTTTATTTTCTCTCTTCTCACTTCTCCTCGCCAAATTTTCCCTTAAAAATAGAAGGCTCAGCTGGCTACCTCCCTGAGCTCCTCCGCCTCCAATTGTGACACCACGATTCACTACATAAGACATTCTTGTCGTAAGAGTGTCTTGTGCAGTGTCACCATCATGACATAACGGTGATGCCACCACTACCGGCCTGTCCTTCATCGCCGGTGATATATCCCCAACCCCTCCCCTCACTTCCTTGATGATTAGTTCTTGTGATGATTAATGGATGGCTAGGGGTTTGGCCCTTGTGAAATTCATGTTTTACTACAAAATTTGTTGATATGGCGCACATGGCTGCTAATAGATTAGGCGCATACAACCATGGCTTACGACTACGGCCTACGACCATGGCTTACAACCACGCCAATCATAAATAGGCCTGCTTTGGTTCATCTGCATTATCTGATTGTGCTATTTTATAGCATAATTAGATAATGTTGATGAACTGAAGAGGCTTATTTATGATATTGCGAGAACGCAATCACAGATAGTTCTAGTTAAGAACCATCTATGATAATGGACTATCACAGATGGTTCATAGTAAGAACTGTCTATGATAACTATTATCATAGATGGTTCTAGTTAAGAACTATCTATGATAAGAGTTATCACAGACGGTTAAAATCTATCTGTAATATCCTTAGGGTATTACTGACCCATAAGCACAGACGATTTAGGAAACCGTCTGTGGTGACGTTTCTGAAGCATCTGTAATGAGCTTTTCTATAGTAGTAATTACCTGAAACTATAGTGCCTCGTAGGTGATATAGGTTGGTAGTCTTCATATTACTCTTCATCACAACAAGAAAACCTTTGGAGACATTTAGAACTCCACTTCCACCTAAATACTTGTACCCTTTAGCAGCAAGAGTACTCAACGAGATAATATTTCTCTTCAAATTTGGAATGTGTCACACATCTGATAATGTTATGACAGTGTCATAAAATATCTTGATATGGATGGAACCAATACTTGCAATTTTGCATGGTAAATTATCACCTATCAATATAGACCAACTTGTCGTAGTTTCATAGGTAACGAACCACTCATAGTTTAGGCTCATGTGGAAAATACAAGTTGAATCAAGAATCCACTCACCATCGATTTTGGAATAACCACAGAAGGCAACAATAACATCTTCGTCAGAATCTTCTTTGGTAACAATAGCACCTGTAGCTTCATCTCCTTTCTTATCTTTCTTGAAATTGTTATTCTTTATCTCCTTGTTCTGTAACTTCTAGCACTCAGATATGTTGTGATTGTTATTTCTATAATATTTGCATGATTTTCTGTTTTGGACTTAGATCTACCTTGTATTTGCTTGAGCTTCCATCTTTGGAATTATCATTTGAACCCTTCTCCTGTTGTGTGCCATGGATAGACACATTTTCTGCACACGTACTTGAGCTTTCACTCGAAACCATAAGTTCCATCTTCTCCTTAACATATAAAGTTTCGTAAACTTTATTGAGAGTAAGAGTATCTCAACTATATAGAATAATAATATAACAGAATAAGACCCCAATATTCATAATCATATTTTAGCTCTAAAGCTTCAAGGTCAGCAACAACTTCTTTGAACGTTGTTAGGTGGTTGAACACTGATCCGCTTTGCACCATCTTGTGCAAATAAAACTGTTGTTTCAGATGCATTTTGCTGGTTAGATCCTTTATCATGTAAATTTGCTTTAGCTTCAACCATAACGGGGCGGCGGTCGTCTTCTTCAAAACCCCTGTAGAATATTATTTGATAGATGAAGATGAATATGAGATAAGGTTTTACGATCTTTTCGTTGCTTCTTATCAGCGGACAGTGCCACACACATTTTATCGATCCTCAAATATGTGTAATCCAAATCAAGTTATTATAGAACAACTTACATCTTGATTTTCTACAGGGAAAACCTTGTGTCTCAATACAGCAGTGAAAGATCATACTTTAGAGTCACCATAAAGAATAAATCTAGAATTTTCTGGTACGAATCTATGTCCCTAGCTGAAATCGACATCTTTCCTGGTCCACCAACCTTGTACGCGAAGCAATGACACTTGGTGGCTTCTGGTAGCTTTCCACGTGCACTTAGCAAAAATCGACAGAAAAAGAAAACCGTAGACAAAATTGCCGTGAGTCCTTGCTGCACTGCTCTGTTCTATTTCGGTGAAACCAATGTGCTTTGGATTAGAGCAATGCAGGCGCCACTCGCTGTGACGGGAGTCGCCGAGGATGCAAACTCGACGAATCGAGGGATGATCCGATGTAGCGATGGCCAAACAGGCTGTCTGTTGGGCCGTGCCACGGTTCGCTATTGTAGACACGGCCTAAACACGATACAATTCATCAGTAGTGGAGTTAGAATTTGGTTATGTCCTAAACTCAGTGGTGGAATGATCTAGGCTATCTCGGCTGGACCATGAAAATATTACCCAGACTGGACTGAATTTACCCGAGCTGTACACTAGATATTTTTCACACCCGAGACTGAAGCCTACCCTGCCTGGGTTGTGGCTCCGCCCCTGCAATCCACGACGTCATTATTCCAGACAGGCACAACACGAGGTGCTGTGTTGGATCGATATCGGCAACAGAGGGGGAGGGGTGAATGGTGCCTCTTTAAAAACTTGCCCCCAAAAAGTATCCACTCAGACCTTAGTCATTGGGCCGGTCTGACCGCCATCTTGCCGCCGATCACGGGCCGGTCTGACCGGCCGACCCATACCGGTCTGACCGCTGTGTTGGATCCGGTCTGACCGGCTACTGTGGAGCGGTCTGACCGCCCCTCGAATTTCAGCACAGGCAGCAGACTGGCCAAAATACAAAAGAGGCTTGAAACTTCAGATTTTGGTGAATTTGTAAATAGAAAATGATCTCCTCAGACCACAAGCTCCAGAATAAGATCTAAATAGCAAAGAGACTCCAGAAAATAAATTAATTCATTCAAAGAGCAAGAAATCAAGATTTATGCTAAAATATGAAAATCTAGGTGATGGAGATGGTATTTTTCAGATTACTCACTATCCATCCATCCTTTGCCCAAGATTTTTTGCAATCGATTTAGCAATGAACTCAGGACTTTCCAAACCAAATCTCATGGCAATTTATGAAGAGAATCAAGAGAACCAACCCTCCCCTGACATGAAACCCTAGATTTTGCAAGAACAAGGGAATAAGTGACGAAAGATTCAGATTTCACAGGAGATGTTGAAACTTCCAAAAGCTCTAGAAAATGGAATGGTCATGATGCCAAGAATCTTTTCTATCACAGAGCTTTCAAGAATCAAACACACAAATTTGTAAACTACCATCAAAATCCATCCTAGCAGAGAAAAACAGAGAGAAAGAGCAAAAACAAAATCCACCACAGAAGTCCAAGAAAAGAAGGTAGCCAATCACAATCCTTTTTCATTGATATTGAGGAAGAGAGATGAATGATTATACAGAGTTTTGCTATATTATCTCAAGCCATCTCTTCTCCCTTCTCACACAATCTGAGAGAGAGCACCCAAGAAGAGAACAAAGCTCACGTACAAGACATGGGGAACAACCAGAACACTCTCTTCTGCTCTCACCAACTTCTCAACAACTAAAGCTCAAAGCAAAAGAGACTCCCAAATCCACCAACCCCTCCTCAAAGTCATACAACATGCAGGAGACACTTCTCCTTTTATAGCCTCCCACTAATGGGTTTGATTTTCTCTTTACCCACTAAGCCTCCAACAACTCTTGTGCTTTGTCCAATCCACTTCTTTTAGTGCAGCTTTGCGTATTCACCAAAACACCCCTCGTGCACCTTCCGAGAAGGTTCCTCATTTCTTGCCTTCCAAGCCTCGCAGCTACCTCGAGTCCTCGCCGTCTTCGGCACACCTCGACCGTTCTGACCTTGGCACCGCCTGCGCCTAGTCCGGTCATCCCGTGCCTCGGCACGACTTCGCCTCGACGTCCTGCAGCCATCACAGACAAGAAACACATCACATAGCACCACTCGACATAACGTAATCAACAATAGCATTACGAGAAATCTTAAGCATGAAAAAGCCAAAACCCGTCGAATCAAGAGAATAGACATCCTAAGCACTTCGTCCAAGTTTGACCAAGTCCGACCGAAACCGATTGCACCGCACAACGACATGATTCAAACCACACAAACCAAACTCGACTTTCCTAAAACAGATGTCAATTACTCATCACACAAACGGGGTCACCTCCACATGGTCTATTAATCTCCCCCTTGATGAGTATATTGACAAACCCAGAAAAAGCGTAAAGTTGAGTTTGAAAATGAAAGAGAGTCAAACATGGTCCAAAAGAAATCAAAGAAACTTATGGCCATGTCGACAAAAGAAATACTAGAGCAACAACAGAAAGAGGAAATTGTTCTCCAAAGCTCCAGAAAGTTCCCAAATGACTTTTTCTCCGCTATTCTCCTCCTTTTGGCAATAAAATCATCAAGGCGCAAGGAAGAGAATCAATCTATGAGAATGGATGGAATGACTGAAGTTTATTCAATCTAAGCATTTAGAGCCATGAAGATTATCCAAAATGACCGTGAAGTATTACACCAAGCCATAACACATAAGTATGCTATCAAGATCATGACAAAACATGTATAGACAAGCTAAGCCAAATAAGTCATAATTTGAGAATTAGTCGAATTTCTTAGCATGTCAAGTCAACCATGATTATAGTCTAGCTAAAGGTATCCAAAGATGATGTAGACCATGTCAATAGTCTAAGTGGAGCCAAGAAGCTAGTATTGAGTCAATTTAGAGTGCTACATGTTCAAGAATGTGACATTTGTTTAAGTACTTGTTCTTTGTGGAATTAAGCAAATTGAGCACAACTGACATGTTTTTCTTTATAAATCTCATGATTGTTTCCAACCAGATTTTTGTGTAGTCATGTGCTAGATCTCAAGCCTTATGCGACTACTCCAAGCTAGAAGCTTAAGAAGATAGTCTTGGTTATCCAAATCTCCCCCTGAGTTCATGCCTAGTGCAGTGGCAAGCCGTCTCATGAGAAAGAATTGGTGAGATCAGTTCTTTCGCACAAAAGAGATCTTTTTGCTTTCTTGAAAGATTGTACTAACTCATGCTTCATCAAGAAACTAGTATAGCTCAATCTAAAGCTCAATAAAGATTCAAGACTCAACTCAGCCTATTTGACATGGCATGAATCATAGAGAGATAACTAAAGAGAGACTAGTCTAAAGAGCTAACATGACATGAATTAGTTCAAATTGAGCATTTTAATCAACCTATCATGGCAAAGACTTGACTACACATATAAAGTCATGATAAATCTAGCAAGTAAGCACATATCATGGCAGGATGTAATGCATTGTAAACATGTCATAACAGGATAATAATCAAGACTCCATGTAGTTATATTACAATGCAGAATGACATACAAGAAAATCTAGCTCCCCCTCAACATGTGATGCAACTTTAGTTCAAGTTGAGTTATGACAAAATTAAGATTTAGAAGCTCCCAAATGAACTCTCCCTGAACCAAAGCAATAAAACGAGAAGCTGGCAAGAAAATCAGAAAATGCAGTCCTTAAAGCATAGACAAGATATAGAGGATACTATGACTCAGACTGACTCTCATCTACCCCATATGACTCTAGGACTATTAGCTGATCATCTAACACACTAAGGATCAAACACGTACCCCCGTCTACCCGAGGGTGGCCCAACCCTCGCTAGAACCTATAAGAAGTGAGTGAGCTCAACCTAGTGAGAAGTGAAGCAGCTAATAAGCAGCATCCTAGAATCACAAGATGAGAGGAAGAAATCTAAACAACTAGACAAGAGAAACACTCTAATCTATGCTAGAAGGACTAACTCCAATGCACCTATATGCAATGCAACAGAAAGGAGTAAGAGCATAATAAACAAGATAAAACATGAAGCGCAAAGCTCCCCCTCACAATAGTCCATAAGGACAGACCACCCCAAGCTCTCCCCGCAGAGCTAAAAACCTAGAGTTATCCAAAGGCTTGGTAAAGATATCAGCCAACTGGTGGTCACTTTCCACAAACTGGAGCACTATGTCACCCTTCTCCACATGGTCTCTAAGGAAGTGATATCTGATATCAATGTGTTTAGTCCGAGAATGCTGCACTGGGTTCTTGGCAATGTTAATAGCAGAAGTGTTATCACAAAAGAGTGGAACACTGTCTATGGCTAACCCAAAGTCCCGCAGGGTTGAGACCATCCAAAGTACCTGGCTGCAACAACTGGCAGCAACAACGTACTCAGCCTCTGTGGTGGACTGTGCAACCCTGGACTGCTTCCTAGAAGACCAAGAAACAAGAGAAGTGTCAATGAATTGGGAGGTGCCAGAAGTGCTCTTCCTATCTATCCTACTGCCAGCAAAGTCTGCATCCGAGTAGGCTCTTAAGGAAAGACAGGACGAGGAAGAGTACCAGATACCATAGTCAATGGTAGCTCGAAGGTACCGAAGGATGCCCTTCACCGCCTGGCGGTGAGACACGCGAGGAGAAGCCTGAAAGGGAGCACACAGACACTCGGAGAAGTGTATGTCCGGCCTCGAGGCAGTGAGGTACAAGAGGGAGCCAACCATGCTACGATACTCCTTCTGATCAACTGGCTCGCCGTTCTCATCTGGGTCAAGAGAAGCTGTGGATGCCATGGAAGTTGACAATGGCTTGCCATCACTCATGTCAAACCGTCTCAGGAGGTCACGAGTGTACTTGCCCTGATGCAAGAAGGTACCCTCCCGAGTCTACTTGATCTGGAAGCCAAGGAAGAAGGTCAACTCGCGGCCCACGTTCCTCAGCTAAGTCTTCATGCCGGGGCCGCACTTCGTGCTGGTGCCGATGATGGCAGCCGGCCACGCCATCCCCATGCTCCAGCTGGCCCGCGTCTTGGCAGGCTGGGGCGCCCTCGTCACCTTCGTCACCACCCCGCTCAACCTGCCCCGCCTCGGCCGCGCCCCCGGCGACGCCGCCCTCCCCATCCGGTTCCTCCCGCTCCCCTTCCCCTGCGCTGAGGTCGGCCTGCCCGAGGGCTGCGAGAGCGCCGAAGCACTCCCGGGCCTCGGCTACCTCAGGAACTTCAATGACGCATGCGCCATGCTCCAGACGCCGCTCGTCGCGCACCTTAAAGAGGCCTCCCCTCCGGCGAGCTGCGTTGTCTCCGACGCCGCCCACCCGTGGGCCATAGGGTGGCCCACAAGCTCGGCGTGCCGTGGCTCATGTTCGATGGCTTTTGCACCTTCTCCTCCTTCTGCATGCATCTCATGAATCTCCACAGGATCTACGAGGGCATCGACGATGACAAGCGCCCCGTGCGCGTCCCTTCTTTCCCCATCGACGTCGAGATATCGAGGGTGCGGTCGCTTGGCAACTTCACCATCTCCAGCATGAAGGAGTACTACGAGGAGATCATAGAGGAGAGCGCGAGAGCCGACGGCATGGTGATAAATAGCTTCGTGGAGCTCGAGCCCATGTTTCTCGAGGCCTACGAGAAGTCAATCGGCAAGAAGATATGGACCGTCGGGCCTCTATTCCTAACCGCCGCGCCATTGATGGCAACCAGCGAGGACGACAACGTTGTCAGGTGCTCGATCTGGCTCGAGTCCAAGAAGCCCCGGTCGGTGGTGTTCCTGAACTTCCACGAAGCCCCAATTGCCTGGGAACTCGCGAGCCCGGCCCAGCCGCCACCGAGGAACGCGGGCCGTGAGGACATTGAGGGCGACGATGAGGCGGAGGAGGGCGCGCACCTCCATGGCACCACGGCCGCAACCTGGAAGCCCATGGCCTATTGGCCTTCTCTGCGCCCCTGGCCTTTCCCGAAGTCGCCGCCGGCCGGCCACGAGCTCGCCATGGCTCGGCCTGCCTCTCCTTTTCGCCATTTTCTCTGTTGGTTTGGGCGCAGCTGGCTCATTTTGGGGAAAAGGGGAGTGAGTCCTGCACGGAGATTTGTGCGTGCACACGTGTAAGACATCTGAGGCAGTCCCTATTGAGAGGAAAAGGGGACAGACCCCAGAGAAGTTCCTTCCATCTGCCACCGTCTTTAACATGTAATGTACTATAGCGGATCATTGCTGCTTCTTCTAGCTACTGTTCTCATTGGAAAGGAATAAGCCAGTAAGTGACAGCGGCATCTCAACACATTTCGTTCGAGAGATGCACTAACTACACTGAATTTGAACTAGGTGCTTGCACATGTCAGACCCAGATCTAACAATCCGGATTCCTCTGTGATTCCACCGCACTATTTCCTGGATCAGTAGATAGTACTCACAGATTACAGTTCTGATTATCAAAGTACATATCATGCGGAAGCGTAAATATATAATAGTAGACTTACTCATGGGCCGATTAGGCCGAAATCATTACATTGCAGCAGCGGAAGAACGAAGCACCCAAGTGGGGCCTTCAGGACATGCCCACAGGCAGCCAACTGGAGGTTCGCGACCTAGCCCTTGACGTTTTCATCATCTTTGCCACCATAACCAGTAGTGTTGTTGAAGCGTAGTGATCTGATTCCTGCTTCTAGATTTGTTATGAGAGCGAGTGTGAGCACACTAACCACCATGCTCCGCGAGCCAATACACAGGATGCAAATAAATAGTATGTATGGCTTATCAAAGGAGAGGCTCGGGCTATTTTATTTGCCAAAATTGCTTTTAGTAACATTATTATTATTTAATCATAGGGTTTTGGTTCCTACCTAAACTCCACACAACGATTACCATAATTGACTTAATCCACCGAAAATACACTTTCTTTATTGGCTGCTGTCTAAGACTCCAAACAGCGAGGACATCATTTAATTAGTCCACCGATCTTACTCTTTCTATATTGTTCGCTATCTAAGACTCCAAACAGCGAATATCATCAGTTATACAATCCACCAATCAATTGCTGCCTAAATCCCCAAACATCGAGTATTATCATTTAAATAATCCACCAATCAATTGCTGCCTAAATCCCAAAACAGCGAGTATCATCATTTAAATAATCCACCAATCAATTGCTGTCTAAAGCTCCCAACAATTAGCAACACCATTTATCTAATATCATTTATTTTATCCACCAATAACTTTTGCATTCTAAATTCCTAATAATCCAATCCTTTTGTTATTGATCCACGACCATAATTTGATCTTCCAATAATCAACCTTATTTTGCATTAACTATCTCTAACTAATTCACTAGTATACTTCCATCAAGAATATCATTGATCAAGTCTACGCATCACTAGTATACATCCACCAAGATTATCATTGATCAAATTTATACTCCAAGAATTGTTATCATACCTCCAAATTTCCAAAAATTCAATTGACCCATCTAGTAGTCGATTCTATTAAACCCAATATTGTCAACATCTTTCTAGAATTAATATTAGTTGTCAGTGTCGTAATCCACAATTACCTTTGCACTTCTTAATTCTTCAAAAATCATTTAAATCATCTATCTAGTATATATATTCATTTAATCTCCACCAATTTATTTATCCCAGAATCCATTCTATCGTTTCCTATTTATGATCGACATGAATCCACCATTACCTTTATGTGTATACTATAAACATCCATCTCCTTTACTCACGACCCTGTTTATTCCTTCCATATTTTATTTGTAAAATTAGAAGTGTCATTATTTGAAATACAATACATAGAAATTTCCTGAGACCTAGCAGTTTTACACAATAACATAATGTGTAAAGGAATGCAATAATAATAGTGATTCAGATTCCATCCACCATTACATGACATCCGCACCATATGCTAACATTTCAGAATTATAACCGCTTACATTACCACTGGGACGACACCCAGGACAACTCAAATCAGGGCTTTCCACTGCCCTTCACTTTTCCAAACCCATCCATAAAGCATTTTGAAATAGAACTATATCTAGTTAAGTTCCCATGTCCGCCCTTGTCCGTGGGCACGGCTATTCGAATAGTTTTGACTCTGCAGAGTTTGTACACTTTCACCACAAGAGACAATCAACTCGTTGCCCCACACGATTCCTTAGTCGTGTGGTTGAGCAGACCATCACAGTGACTTTTCAAAGTATCTAGTCCCCTTTGTCATCTCACCTTATGGGAAACTGCCCACTTGCAGTGGGTCCCATCTATGCACGGGATGTTCCCCACGGTTACTAGCGTTATTCGGGCTCCACTCCCCTCAGCGCTAGTACGACTGGGAAACTTCACCCTCCACTCGGTGTCCCTTTAGACCTTCTCTTTCCCTTGCGTATCCACTTCTATCCACTACCAGTGAGATGAGTTCGGGAATTTCGATAAATTTATTTGGCCAAGTTGCACTTTGCAGACTTGTGGTTGCACTGTTTTACACAAGAGGTCATGACAAGATTCAGTTCTTAGGAGTACCTGAGCGGTTCTACCACACTCCACAATTTTGTGCTTCTACTGCACCACATACCAGCCCCCAAACCATCAGCTCAGATATATAAGCAAATTGGGATTTTTGGGAGCATAAAATAATCATTTCAAAATATACCAGTCATTCCCACCATGACTGTCCAAACCAGTTTCTCATGATTAAAAATGATAATGAGGCTTGGGGCATTTCAGCGCCCCTGAATATCTATGCAGTACTAAGCATGGCGTATAATTAGGGACTTATTTTTGAAAGGTTACTATTATAGTTTTGCTAGGGCGACAAGGTTCACACATTCAATTATTCCAAAGGAGGTATAATAATATTCAAGGCAAACAATGGACATATAACTAGAATCTTAAATTAAACATGTATTTGCATATAATATATCAGCATGCACTTTGATAATTAAAACCAAAGTAATTTGCAGAAAATGTAGGTTCAACATGATCAAAATATTGACTCGCCTGGCGCGGTTTACTGCGGACTTGAGCTCACACGATGCGTTCTCTTGCGCTTCTATTATTTATCTTCACTTTGCCCTGACCACGCTTGATCCGTGAAATCTTCAGGACTCTAGTTTCTAATTACGCGACAAACGACTGAATCGAAATAAAAGCAAATAACTCAAGAGATCCAAATAAATCCAAATAAACTTAATTTAGATTTATTAGGAGTTAATAGGTGATTCGGGAGATTTGAGGCAAGGTCGGTAGTAGAATACGATGACTTGATTTTTTTTAACAATCTCTGTTATTATTTTTGGTATTTATCAAGGATGTTCCATGAATTGGGGTACAAGTCTAGCTGGGTATTTCTTTGGCGAGCATTAAATTTTAGGGCATATGATGTATATATATAAATAATGTTTGCAAATTTTAGCTTACCGAGTTGATATTATAATCTAGGTTTATTGCATTTGCGGTATGATATTTTATGTACCTCCATCTTTCACTAGGCAAGTTTAATTTGAGTTAGGGTGTATTTATACGGGTTCCAGCTTGCTATATGTACAATTATGCCCAATATTACTATGTACTAAAGCTAGTGTTAAGATTTGGTTAATGGCACTATTTTTATCCTGCTTATAGTTTAGCTACTGTTAGGTTTAGCTTTATTTCAAATCTTAGTCTATACTTAGCTATCTGGGCAAGGCTCAGTGTGTATCATTTTATGTGACTCTAATTACTCGTATTAAGGGTTACATGTTTACTTTGGAGTATCTATATGTCTGTGAGATTATTTTGCTACTTGATGACCTGGGGCTATTATGTTAAAATGTCACCGAGGTTTGTTTATTGTTGGCATGATAATATTGGGCATGTACGGTTACATATTAATTAAGGGCTATTTTTATTAAATATAGGCATTTATCCCTAGCCACTTCTCCTCATTAATGCCTTTAGTAAATAATTAAATTTACAAATTAAATACTAAAGTCTCACTAATTAGTCATCATGTCAACTGATCTGAATTTAATTCATACATGAACCCTCTAAGGCCTTATTTAAATTTTTATTAGCCTCCACACATTATCCCAAATTTTTCCTAAGTTTTTCCTTCAATTTAGGATTAGATTTAAAATAAATGCTATATGCATACTATTCATACATACATGATAATAGTTAATCCATTGTTTGACATTTATTAAACTCATATATATCCTAATAAATTTTGTACCTTCTATGGATGTATTTTTAATTATAATTTTTGTTAACTTTGGGTTTTTAAGCTAAACCATATTTTATTATTGCCCTAATTTATAAGTAGTCTTTTAATTCATTTATGAGAATCACATCAATTATATATGATAACTGTTCCAAACTAGATTTCTAATACTCTCATTTGTATCCTGGTAAAATCGATTAGCTTCTCTGGATTATCCTAAATTTTTCCTTGATTATCATTGGTTAAAACAAATTTAACAAAAATAAAACAGAACATGAGAAACAAATGCCCAGGGGTGTGATTCGAACCAGAGACCTGGTGTTTAGCGGTTGATTCGGCCGGCCAGCTGAGCGGCTGCCCGTTTGCGAAGGGTAAAGGGGAGCGAATTAACTAAAATAAGTGGTGGGGTGGGCTCAAAGCAGAGCAAAGCGGCGGCACCGGGAGTTGGCTTTGCCGGTGGCAGACGATGGCCAGGGGAAAACAGTGACCAGAAATTGGGTTGCTCGGAGGGAGGTGAACCCAGAGGTGGTGGCGCGCTGGTCGGAGTGGCGGTGAGGTGGGTGAGCGATAGCGCAGGCGGTTGGAGGTGGGGTGGGGAATGGGTGTCGACGGCCGGGAATGAGAGGGGAGAGGGCGACACGCTCGTGAGCACCAGTGGGGTCCCCAGAACCTAGCTGAGTGGGCGGGGCTACCGGAGGGGGGCGGAGGCGTGCTGGCGGCGGAGCTCCATGGCGGAGCGGGGTGGCCTTAGGCGCCGGTGAGCTGGGGCGGAGAGATTGCGTAGCCGACGCTTGGGGAGGCCTCAGGGCACCGAGAGGGTGCTTCCCGAGTGGGGAATCGAGACGAGGTCTGTCAGACCCGGACTTTTCAATCCGAATCTTACTGTGTTTCACTGCACTAATCCCTGGATCAGTAGTTAGTGCACACAGGTACATTGCTGAATCATTTCATACATCGCATAATCATCCATTATATTACATAAACTGAAATACACCACGTCGGGTGACAGTTTACAAAAGGGGCCGACTAGGCCAAATGTCATGATTACAAATACGCACAGCGGAAATATAGCAAAAGCAAAACCCAAATCCACAGGCAAGCGGCCAGTAGGGTAATGTGTACAATATATGCTACCAAGGTCCTGGCAACATAAATGTACACAACGCCTAGAGTCTACTTGTCTATGCCTAACCACCGAGGCCTACGCCTTAATTATCGCCTTTGCTTCTGTCGACGTTGGCGGGGGCCTCCTCATAGGCGTAGTGTTCTTGAACTCCTGTTTCTGAATTGTATCGCAAAAGCGAGAATGAGCACTCCGACCCCGTGCTCAGCAAGTCAACACACAGGATGCAATATTTAACATGCATGGCTAATCAAAGGATGGCTTGGGCTCATTTTATTTTGCGGAGAGTGCTTTTGAATACAATTATAGTAAAACCTGAGACCTAGCAATTTTAAACTCAAAATTTTTGTTTATAAAGTAAGTTGATCTTATAATTGACACAGATTCCATCCACCATTACATGGTATCTGCGCCATATAGCATCTTTCAACGTTATAGCCGCTTAACGTACCACTGGGATGACACCCAGGACAATTCCAAACCAAGGCAGTCCTTCGCCCTTCAAGTTTCCCTTCTCCCAAGTTCCAGTTATTTTGTAAACAGAACTATATCTAGTTATGTTCCCATGTCTGCCCATGACCGTGGGCACGGCTATTCGAATAGTTTTGACTCTGCAGAGTTTGTACACTTTCACCACAAGAGACAGTCAACTCGTTGCCCCACATGATGCCTTAGACATGTGGTTGAGCAAACCATCACAGTGACTTTTCAAAATATCTAGTCCCCTTTTCTCATCTCACTTTATGGGCTTCTCCCATTTGCGATGGGTCCCATCTATTGCACGGGATGTTTCTCTCCGCTACTAGCGTACGGGCTTCCCTCCCCTCTGCGCTAGCGCAAGACTAAGAAACTTCACCCGACCTGGTGTCCCTTAGGGCCTCCTTGCCCGCGCATATCCACTCCCTATCCTCTACCTGTGAGATGAGTCCGGGAATTTCGATAAATCTACTGGGCCAAGTTGTATTTTACAGACTTGTGGTTGCACTGTTTTTACATGGGTTGACATGACAAGATTCAGGCCTTAGGGCTACCTGGACGGTTCTACCACATTTCACATTTTGTGCATTCCTTCGCACCTCATACCAGCCCCCAAACCATCCATCCAGGTATTTAAGCAATTTTAGGATTTTTCAGAGGTAGGAAAAATATTGTGTCCACTTACTACAGTCATTCCACCCATGACTGTTCCCCAAACAATATCACATTTTGCAAGTGTTGTTTTTGGGGCAGCTATGTACCCCACGTTTATCTAGCAATGCTAAGCAACGCAATATTTATTTGGACTTACTGGAAAAGCCATAATAATATAAGTTTTGCTAGGGTGACAAGGTTCACAATTCCAAGTATGGCAAGGAGAATTATTCACACTAGCAATAACAAGGTATATCTAACTTGCTAAAATCAAACATAGCATATTTCATGAAATAGTAGCATGCAAGTTGATATGTTAAAAGGAAATAGCTTTAAAATGCTGGGAGCAATATGTTCAAAGTGTTGACTCGCCTTGGTCACAGGGATCTGGTTCTTGATGATCTTGAGCTTCTAAGGTTGCTGCCTCGGATTCCTCCACCTGAGCCTCGTATGCTATATAATCGTGCGAATACCCAAATAAAAGAAAAGCAACCAATCACTCAAAATATCACCAGAAAATCAAATAAACTCCAAAAATTATGGTTCTGGTTCCATTAGATAGATATGGAATTTAGACAAATTTAGAAATTTGTTTCATTCAATTTGGAGCTAAAATGAAGAAGTTATAGCCAGTCAAAGTTCTCTGTTTTTAGTCAAATCCAAAAATTACTAAATTCTGACATGTGGGGCCCACTGTCAGCCTCTGATTCATTTTAATTTCCATTTTTATTTACTTTTCGGTTCTCTGTGCTACTGACATGTGGGTCCGGTTACTGTTCGTGGGGTCCACATGTCAGCACGGTCCTTGCTTAGATGTCTCACTGACCGGTGGGGTCCAGCGGTCAGCGGTGACTCGGGAATGCAGTGGCTGACAGGTGGGGCCCACCTGTCAGACCGAAAGAAAATGGAGAAAACTCAACCCGGCGCTGCGGAGCCGGAGGCTCGAACGCGCGCGGCCGGGGAGCTGGGAGGGAGAAGAGAGCGCTGATAGCCAAGTGAGCGGGGAGGCTTTGCCTACCTTATATGGATGAGAAATCCTTTTGAAGGATGCCGACGAGGGGGCCGGGCAGAGGAGTCGGGGGCGACGGTGGCCGGCGGCGAGGGGCTGTCGGGGAGGTCCGGTGAAGAGGTGAAATGCGTTCCTCGTGCTGTGGTGAAGACGATGGTGCAGTCGCCCGGGGCCGAGGAGGTCCGGAGATGGGTTGGCGGCGTGCGGTGGCGGCGACTCGGAGTGGCTCTCGGTGACGGCGATGTACGGGCGTCGGGAAGCTCGGGCGAGGCCGGGGACGACTTCGCGGTGCTTCGGAGATGGTGTGGGCGAAAGGAATGGAGTTTTGGTGGCTCGGGTCGAGAGATTGCGCGGGCGGCCGGAGTTGGGGACGATGGGGGCTCGTCGGCGTTTGAGTGGATGTGGGCTCGATTACCTGCTGTAGAACGAAGATGGCGATGTGTGGAACTCAACGGGGGTCCACGGCCTTTTATACACGCGTGGAGGGAAGCTGGCAACGGGCGGCGCCCGTGCGGTCGCGTCGGAGCTGGTGGCGGGGGCAGGTAGGGATGCAGGCGGCGATTAATGCCTGTCTATCGGTGAAGCTACGACGCGCAGCTACGCCCAGGGTGGTTGTCTCAGCGCTGCTGCCTCCTCTCCCCCTTTTGCCAGCGTGAAGCGGCAGCGGACCGAGCGGGGCGATGTGACGGAGCGGGGGAAAGCTGCGCGCGGTGGCGCCAAGTCAAGGGCGACGGGGGTCGCAGACTTTCCACCTAGGCGACGGGACGGCGCGGGCAGGGGCGAGGCCGTGCATGCGCGCCACGGGGAGCAAGAGCTCTGCCTGTGGTGCCAGCGCGTCCGCGCGGGGGAGAAAAGGAGCGGGGAGGAAGAAGCTGACAGGGCGGGCCCATCGGTCAGCGGGAAAGGGGTGAGGGCAGCGCGATGGCGCGGATGAAGCCGCGTGGCGGGGAGAGTTGATCGGGCGGCCGACGTGGTTAAGTGAGGGGAACGGAGGAGATCGGCCGAGGCGCGGGGAAAGGGGGAAATCGCGGCCGGCCACGCGGCGAGCGGGGGTAAGGGGAAGGCGGGATCCGCCCGGGCGACGTGGGTCGATCCCGCCCGACCAGGTGTCGGCCGGAGGGCGGTTGATTTTCTGATTTTTCCGGATTTTAAGTTTTGCTTTTAGAAATTACCAGAAAATCCCAATAAGTCCGGAAAAATATGAAAATGCTCCCAAAAATTCCAAGAAAACTCTCAGAGGTCCCTGATAATATTCTGGACTTAATAAAAATATTTCCAACTAATGTTGGTATTTACTTTACTTGCTTCCTTTGTTTCTCATGCCATTGTTTTCAAAAATAATATTTTATGCCCTAAATCAAATTTCTTTCTTTACTTTTATGGATCATCTTTTCAGATTCGTGTTTACAAATTTTTTGTCTTCCTTCCATTACTTGCATATTCCTTTTTAGGGTATTATCAATACCTGTCTTTCTCTTTTATTAATTCTTCGATTTTTGGAACCTCTACCAAATTCAGGAAACATCGAAAAATCCAAATTCAAATGGAATATATTGCAAAAGTAATTCAAAGGCTTCTCATTTCAAATTTCAAATTTCCGGGCTGTTACAAACCTACCCCGAGATTCAACTTAACTAGTGAACAGGTCGGGGTAATCTCTTCGTAGCTGGTCTTCATGCTCCCAGGTAGCTTCTTTCTTGGAGTGATGGCTCCATTGTACCCGGCACATGCGAATGATTTGAGTTCGCATCTTCTTTTCCACGGTATCCAGGATCTTGATCGGCCGCTCCTTGTAGGTTAGGTCTTCCTCAATCTCGATTGCCTCCAACGGAGCTTGATCCTCAGGTACTCGTAGACACTTCTTCAGTTGGGACACATGGAAGACGTCGTGTATGTCGGATAGATTCGGAGGTAACGCAAGCTGATAGGCAACTTCCCCCTTTTTAGACACAATTGGGAACGGTCCAACATATCGTGGGGTAAGCTTGCCTTTGACCTTGAATCGTCTAACTCCTCGCAAGGGTGATACCTTCAGATAAACATGATCTCCCACTTCAAAACTTAGTGGCCTTCTTCTCTTGTCTGCATAACTTTTCTGCCTGGACTGGGCTGCTTGCAGTCGATCTCTAATTAGGCGAACCTTTTCTTCAGCCTGCCTTAAAGTGTCTGGCCCAAAAACATAGTTTTCTCCTACTTCTGACCAGTTTAGAGGAGTTCGACACTTTCTGCCATACAATGCTTCAAATGGCGACATCTGAAGACTGGCTTGATAACTATTGTTGTAGGCGAACTCAGCATAGGGTAAGCATCTATCCCAATCCTTGGAAAAATCCAAGGCGCAAGCCCGAAGCATGTCTTCTAATATCTGGTTTACTCTCTCTGTTTGACCATCTGTCTGGGGGTGGTAGGCGGTGCTGAAATCCAAGTGGGTGCCCAGAGCTTCATGTAAACTAGCCCAGAAATGTGAGGTAAATTGGGAACCTCGATCCGAGACTATCCGCTTTGGTATGCCGTGTAAGCACACAATGCGTGACATGTACAGCTCTGCCAATTTATCTCCCTTGTAGGTTGTCTTGACTGGGATAAAGTGTGCCACTTTAGTCAGCCTGTCAATTATGACCCATACGGAGTCATATCCTGATTTGGTTCGTGGAAGTCCTGTGATAAAGTCCATCCCGACTTCTTCCCACTTCCACTGGGGTATTTTCAATGGTTGTAGTAGTCCTGCTGGCCTCTGATGTTCTGCTTTCACTCTCTGACACACATCACAACAGGCTACATGTTCAGCTATGTCTCTCTTCATACGGGGCCACCAGCAAAATTGTTTCATGTCTTGATACATCTTGGTGCTCCCGGGGTGGAGGGAATAGGGAGAGCTATGAGCTTCTCTCAGTATCAGATTCTTAAGATCCTTTCGATGTGGGACCACGATACGTGTTCCGTATCGTAGAGTACCCTCATGGTCAATGTTCATGTTGGGTGCCTTCCCTTCTTCCCTTAATCTTTTCCATTTCAAAATAGCTGGATCATCTTGCTGTGCCGTCATAATCATTTCTTCTATACTTGATTGGATTTCCATGGTGGCTAGAGTGCCTGGCCCCACTATTTCCAAATTCAAGGCCTGCAGTTCCTTATATAGCTCGGGTTGATGTTCCTGGACCATGAGATTATTGCAATAGGCCTTACGGCTTAAAGCATCCGCTACAACATTAGCCTTCCCTGGGTGGTAATGGACGCTCAGGTCATAGTCCTTAATCAACTCCAACCATCTCCTCTGCCTCAAGTTGAGGTGTGACTGGGTGAAGAAATATTTAAGGCTCTGGTGGTCCGTGTATATGTCACAGTGATTACCTATCAGATAATGCCTCCAAATCTTCAATGCATGCACTACTGAGGCCAATTCCAGGTCATGAGTAGGGTAGTTGGCTTCATGAGGGCGAAGCTGTCTGGACGCATATGCCACTACCTTGCCTTCCTGCATTAGTACACATCCAAGCCCTTGATGTGAGGCATCACAGTATACCTCAAAATCCTTGCGTACATCAGGCAGGGTTAGCACAGGCGTGGTAGTCAATCTCTTCTTCAATTCTTGGAAACTTCCTTCACATGCCTTGGACCATTCAAACTTCTTCTCCTTCTTGAGTAGTTGAGTCATTGGCCTGGCGATCCGAGAGAATCCTTCTATGAATCTCCGGTAGTACCCAGCCAATCCGAGAAAGCTCCTCACTTCAGTGACGGAAGTTGGCTGCTGCCACTCTATGACTGCTGCTATTTTGGCGGGATCAACCGATACTCCTCCTGCTGACACTATGTGTCCCAAGAAACTAATGTCATGCAGCCAGAATTCACACTTGCTAAATTTTGCATATAATTGATGCTCCTTTAGCCTTTCCAACACCAGGCGCAGATGTTCCGCATGCTCCTCAGCATTCTTGGAGTATATAAGGATGTCGTCAATAAAGACCACGACAAACTTGTCCAAATACTCCATGAATACCTTGTTCATCAGGTTCATGAAGTAGGCTGGGGCATTGGTTAACCCAAAAGACATGACTGTAAACTCATACAGCCCATATCTAGTGGTGAAAGCCGTCTTAGGTATATCTTCAGCTCTAATCTTCAGTTGATGATAGCCCGATCTTAGGTCTATTTTGGAGAATACCGTGGCTCCACCAAGTTGATCGAATAAATCATCAATCCTGGGGAGTGGGTATTTGTTCTTGATGGTTACTTCATTTAGGGCCCTGTAATCCACACACATCCAAGTGGTGCCATCTTTCTTCTTCACAAATAATACTTGTGCTGGTATGGTTTTAACAGAAAACGTACCCATAAGGACTCCAGCGGCTTCCTGAGCTTCTTCAGTTGTAATGTGGTTGACCCGACCGCGATTTGGGGCTGGTACACTTTTACTGCCTTGTGAACTCTGATACCCCTTGTTGGGTGCTGAAACCTGACTGCGCCCGGGGGCGTTTTGCTTTTGTGGGCACTTACTGACATAGTGCCCTTTCTCTCCACAACCAAAACATGTAACGTTGGCCATTGGGTTGCTACCCGTGTACTGCCCCCCGGTGCGCGGAGCTTGAGATGTACTTCCACTTGGTCGAGGGGTTGGAGTTGAAGCACTGGATTGATAGGGTTTTGAAAAGGAGGGGTTGCTGAAGAATTTCTGTACGAACCTTCCTTGGGGGCGCTGAGCCGATAGCTTTCGCTTGCGGCTGGCCTCCAGGTTCTTCCTCTCATTTTCCAGAATCAGTGCCTTATTCACCAGTTGATGAAAGCTGGTGAAATCTTGAGTGATCAGCTGAACTCGTAGCTCCTCGTTCATCCCTTCAAAGAATCGGTCAATCTTTTCTTCTTCGTCCTCCACATCCTTTGGGGCATATCGGGCCAATTGTGTGAATTTGGTAAGGTACTCATTTATTGACCTACTCCCCTGCTTGAGTGTGCGAAACTCATTCTTCTTCATTCGCATTACTCCGGTTGGAACGAAGTTAGCCTTGAAGGCGGTCTTGAATTCTTCCCAAGGAACTGCTTCTGTGCTGGTTTCTGTGGTGGCATCCTCCTGGCCCCTGGCGGCCAAGTAATTCTCCCACCAAGCCGCTGCGGCGCCCTGCAGCTGGTGTGCAGCGAACATGACTTTGTCTTCCTCTGCGCATTTAATTAGGCGCAGCTTTCTCTCAATATCTCGAAGCCAGTCCTCGGCTTCCAGTGGTTCTTCTGCCGATGTAAATGTGATTGGCCTTGTCCTCTGGAAATCTCCCAAGTCAGCTTTATGCCCTCCTGAGCTTCCTTGCTGTCCCGCGTATATGGCTTGCAAAATCTGAGTTTGTTGTGCCATAACTTGGGCCATTGTAGGGTGTTCCGGAGGGTTTGGAAGATTGTCATTTCCCTGGTCTTGAGTTCTGCCTTGATCTTCAGGCAGAACCCCGCGATTTGAGTCTACCTCGGCTGGGTTTGTATTAGTCTGAGCCCTGGTAGTTCTTCGGCTGGCCATCTGTAGTGGTAGATTTATACTTAGTGCTTTTTCTATATGTAGGAAAAACAAGGGGTGCCAACCCATACAAGAGAAAGTAGTAAAACCATGACGAGGCAATTTCCAACATAAGGCCGACGTCCAGCCATTCATTTAAACATACCAACAAGTACATAGCCAGCTTTTATGCTGGACTTACAATTACATCATAATAATTAAAGTTCATAGGTCCGCGACTACGAAATAGAAAGGACGGATACAACAACTAAGATACATGAATTTAGTACTTGCATCACATACTGCAAGTACATCACAATCCCATCTACTCCTCCGTGTACCAAGCACCATAGTTCGAGGGACTATAGTGCGGCGAGCGGGAGCGGGACCGACTACCACTACCCTCCGATGGGTCGTAGTCCGATGGAGTGCTTGGGGGGCTACGGCTTGGGGGAGGCCCTGTCCGACGGAACGCAGCCTGTGGCCCTGGAGGTCGCGCGCTCTTGCGCGCGGTCAGTCGGGTGCGGGGGCCTGACCCTGGCGGAGGAGGTACCGGAGCTGCTGCAGGTGCGGGGGCCGGTGGAGGCTGGGCCCTGGCGGCAGCTGCCTCTGCCTTGGCCTCCGCCAAGGCTTGCTCGCATTGGGCGAGCTGCTGCTGGAGAGACGTCATGGAGACGTGCCTGGTGAGGAGCTGCTGGCGGAGGGAGGAGATCTCCTCCAAGGCAACGGTGTGGGCCACCCCCATGGCCCTGGTGAGCTCAACCTGATGCGTGAGCATCGGGTCGTCCTCATTCTCCGGCATGGTGACTTCATTGTACTGTGCTCCGTCTCGGCGTGTGGGGTGGTAGCAGTATGGGGCATGGCGCAGGGGGCCCGGTATATGTCGCATAGCCGCGCGGCGGCTAGACGAGCAGCGTCTTGGATCGCAGCGGCCCGAGTACTCCTCCGGTGCTCGGATGTGAACACGTGAGAAGGATCGAGCTCATCCCTGAGGTATATGAATACCTCCATAACCCAGGATTCTTCTCCTCCGGTGGTAACCTTCAATCCCCTGTAGATGGGCTGATCCTTGAACTCCAGATAGTGTAGGAGCTTGCGCAAAATGGTAGCAAACTCCCCCTCATTGACACTGTGGGCTATGTAGTCCCAGTGTCCTTCATCTCCTGCGCCTGCCATCTGGAAATCAGGTTACTAGTGTTAGTATCTTTCAAAGTATTTAAAAGAACAATGGAATAGAACAGATCTAAGAAGGGTACGAAAAGAGATAGTATCCTTATATTTTTCGAAATTCTTTTTATAGGTTTTATAAACATTGTGATCCTAACCCATCCTAAGGCTTTTACCCTACGGTCGTATGCTCTGATACCAGCGCTGTCAGACCCGGACTTTTCAATCCGAATCTTACTGTGTTTCACTGCACTAATCCCTGGATCAGTAGTTAGTGCACACAGGTACATTGCTGAATCATTTCATACATCGCATAATCATCCATTATATTACATAAACTGAAATACACCACGTCGGGTGACAGTTTACAAAAGGGGCCGACTAGGCCAAATGTCATGATTACAAATACGCACAGCGGAAATATAGCAAAAGCAAAACCCAAATCCACAGGCAAGCGGCCAGTAGGGTAATGTGTACAATATATGCTACCAAGGTCCTGGCAACATAAATGTACACAACGCCTAGAGTCTACTTGTCTATGCCTAACCACCGAGGCCTACGCCTTAATTATCGCCTTTGCTTCTGTCGACGTTGGCGGGGGCCTCCTCATAGGCGTAGTGTTCTTGAACTCCTGTTTCTGAATTGTATCGCAAAAGCGAGAATGAGCACTCCGACCCCGTGCTCAGCAAGTCAACACACAGGATGCAATATTTAACATGCATGGCTAATCAAAGGATGGCTTGGGCTCATTTTATTTTGCGGAGAGTGCTTTTGAATACAATTATAGTAAAACCTGAGACCTAGCAATTTTAAACTCAAAATTTTTGTTTATAAAGTAAGTTGATCTTATAATTGACACAGATTCCATCCACCATTACATGGTATCTGCGCCATATAGCATCTTTCAACGTTATAGCCGCTTAACGTACCACTGGGATGACACCCAGGACAATTCCAAACCAAGGCAGTCCTTCGCCCTTCAAGTTTCCCTTCTCCCAAGTTCCAGTTATTTTGTAAACAGAACTATATCTAGTTATGTTCCCATGTCTGCCCATGACCGTGGGCACGGCTATTCGAATAGTTTTGACTCTGCAGAGTTTGTACACTTTCACCACAAGAGACAGTCAACTCGTTGCCCCACATGATGCCTTAGACATGTGGTTGAGCAAACCATCACAGTGACTTTTCAAAATATCTAGTCCCCTTTTCTCATCTCACTTTATGGGCTTCTCCCATTTGCGATGGGTCCCATCTATTGCACGGGATGTTTCTCTCCGCTACTAGCGTACGGGCTTCCCTCCCCTCTGCGCTAGCGCAAGACTAAGAAACTTCACCCGACCTGGTGTCCCTTAGGGCCTCCTTGCCCGCGCATATCCACTCCCTATCCTCTACCTGTGAGATGAGTCCGGGAATTTCGATAAATCTACTGGGCCAAGTTGTATTTTACAGACTTGTGGTTGCACTGTTTTTACATGGGTTGACATGACAAGATTCAGGCCTTAGGGCTACCTGGACGGTTCTACCACATTTCACATTTTGTGCATTCCTTCGCACCTCATACCAGCCCCCAAACCATCCATCCAGGTATTTAAGCAATTTTAGGATTTTTCAGAGGTAGGAAAAATATTGTGTCCACTTACTACAGTCATTCCACCCATGACTGTTCCCCAAACAATATCACATTTTGCAAGTGTTGTTTTTGGGGCAGCTATGTACCCCACGTTTATCTAGCAGTGCTAAGCAACGCAATATTTATTTGGACTTACTGGAAAAGCCATAATAATATAAGTTTTGCTAGGGTGACAAGGTTCACAATTCCAAGTATGGCAAGGAGAATTATTCACAATAGCAATAACAGGGTATATCTAACTTGCTAAAATCAAACATAGCATATTTCATGAAATAGTAGCATGCAAGTTGATATGTTAAAAGGAAATAGCTTTAAAATGCTGGGAGCAATATGTTCAAAGTGTTGACTCGCCTTGGTCACAGGGATCTGGTTCTTGATGATCTTGAGCTTCTAAGGTTGCTGCCTCGGATTCCTCCTCCTGAGCCTCGTATGCTATATAATCGTGCGAATACCCAAATAAAAGAAAAGCAACCAATCACTCAAAATATCACCAGAAAAACTCTTAGAGGTCCCTGATAATATTCTGGACTTAATAAAAATATTTCCAACTAATGTTGGTATTTACTTTACTTGCTTCCTTTGTTTCTCATGCCATTGTTTTCAAAAATAATATTTTATGCCCTAAATCAAATTTCTTTCTTTACTTTTATGGATCATCTTTTCAGATTCGTGTTTACAAATTTTTGTCTTCCTTCCATTACTTGCATATTCCTTTTTAGGGTATTATCAATACCTGTCTTTCTCTTTTATTAATTCTTCAATTTTTGGAACCTCTACCAAATTCAGGAAACATCAAAAAATCTAAATTCAAATGGAATATATTGCAAAAGTAATTCAAAGGCTTCTCATTTCAGATTTCAAATTTTCGGGCTGTTACAAGGTCGCCGGAGGGGAGTGGGTGGCGGAAATGGCGGCAGCGGCTTTGCTCTCGGGCGAAGGAGGAAAAGAGGTGGGGAAGGAAAAAGGGACGGCACGGGGAGCGATGGGGAACGGCGAGCGCCTTTTATAGCCGCAGAGGGGGCAGGGTGGATCCTCCGGGCAAGGACCGGGCAGCGGAACTCGACGTGCGGGGAACGGGGCTCGGCGCGTGCAGCAGGGGCAGGGCAGGCACGTAGTGTGGCAAGGAGATCTGGGGAGATTTGGGCGTGTCTTCTTGCAGTCGGCGCAGAGGAGAGATGGAAGGAGGGAGACGTGGAGGGCGCGCAGCCACTGAAGGGAGAAGGAAGAAGGAAATAAAAGGAAAGAAGAGAATGGGCGCACGGGAAAGCAGGAAAGGAGGAGGAGGGAGATGCGGTGAGGGCGCGGGCCCGCTTGGCAGGGGAATGGGACGGGGCCTGCTGGCCAGAGAAGCTGGTCGAAAGGGAGAGGTGGGGCTGGGCCGGCCGGCCTGGCTTCATCTCTCTCTCTCTCTCTTTTTTATAATTCATTGCTATTTGTTTTATGCATACACATACATGTAGATTTACATATATATTTTCTTTATTTCTATCCTTGTACAGATTCATTTTTATATTTTTGCTCACTAGGCTAGGTCTTTTATATACATGTTTGTATGTATTTTATTTATTTTTGTTGCCCTCTTATAATACTATTTTCCATATGAAGTTTTATACTTCAATTTAAATCTCGCCCTCCTTAAGTTGGATTATATTTTCAGCTTTTGAATTCAAGATTATAGATTTCTTTTACTTCCACATTTTCTTTTACGGCATTTTTTTTGATTCTAGTCTTACTATTATTATTATTGTTGTTGTTGTTATTATTATTATTATTATTATTTTGAAACCTTCTTCAAATTTAAGAAGCACCTTAAAAATCCAAATTTCAAGAAAATACCTTGCACAAATAATTCAAAAGCTTTCATTTTAAAAATTTAAATTTTTGGGATGTTACAGCACATGAGCTAGCATAGGAACCAGATCCCCTCACTGTATGTTAGTTGAGTTTTTATTATTCGCAGGGACATGCACGTGATGCAAGAAGCCATTTTTTTAGTATCATGGCCGTTTTTTCTTTCAAACTTAGCCTATTGAACATCAGTATTTACAAATATAGCTTCTTTCAGAATCTTACCACACTCAACAGATACCTACCCAGCCACGGGAGCTCGATAGTGACACCGCTGGTTGCATTGTGTAGTACTGCATGTATTTAATTAGTGCTAATCATATTTAATTAGACTAATTATATTTAATTAGTGCTAATCACCCTATCATTAACTGTTGCCGCATTTGGGGGCTTGGCAGCTCTTGCCGAGCTAATAGAGCTCTCTGCCGACCTCAGGCGGTCCAGGGAATCTAAATTTGCAAAAAAGGGTGTCCGATGGCCAAATTTAAAAGTGGCTACAGTATTATTTACATGAACAATTCATGATGCAACGTCTTGGTAGAGATACTGTAATATTCTGATTTTTAGAGTCTTTTTAAAGCTTTTAAAATAAATTTAACTATTTGGATTTTTTGAATTAATTAAAGCTTAATTTAAATTTTTAGAAATTAAAAGATTTAATATGACTAAACTAAACTTCAATTAATTCAAAACCTATTTTATTTGACTTCCTTGTGTTACAAGGATTTTTTGGTATTTTCTTGGATTTTTTGATTTGTTTGCTATTTTCTAGAGCTCAATTTCCTTTTTTTTATTTTTCTGAAATTTAGAAATCATAAAAACTGGATTTCTCTCTCTGGGCCGAATTCCATCTCTCTGGCTGGTCCATTCCCCTCGGCCTAGTTCGCACCGCCTCAACTTGGCCCAAGTCATTTGCGGCCTGCTGCTTTCTTCCTCATCGCTTGGCCCACCATCTCCCTCTACTCAGCCTAGTAGCCACCAACTGTTCGATCCGCTTCACCGCCGCATGTCATTTTTGCATGCATCCCACGTCCTATCCTCTCACCATCACTGCCAATGAGACCTGGTTGCGAGACGAGTTGTCTTCCTCCCGGAGTCCTCCCCATTTCTGTTCCGATTTCATGTCGTGTTCACAATGGATGCTGCCGCTGTCTCGCACATGGACTTCATCTCCTCTATGTATAAAAGGATGCCAAAGGCCTCCCAAATCATTGCATGAGTTGCCCCCTACCTCTCCCTTGCGCATCGTTGCTGCTCACCTTCTTTGTAGCATAATTGAGGCTCGGCCGCTACCTTCACCTCTGTCTCTGGCAAGCAATTACCAACTCCCCGGTGCTCGTTCACCAAAGCCAACCACTGCATAAGGTTCACCAGCCTTCCTCTTTCTTTCTCGTGCCTCACTAACGTCAATGTGTCACCGTAGCTCCCATCTGCTATGCGCCCGCAGAGCTCTGCAGCCTTCAGTGTTGCTGACCACGACGCCATGTTATAAGTTTAAGCTCCATTAAGTTGGTTTTGATGATAATGATAAATCTAATTATGAGACTAACTTGTTTATTGATTATATTATTGTTTAGTCCCGGTTGAATGAAAATGTAAAAAATCATAAGAGTTATACATTCGACATCACATTCTTATATCTTAGTGTATTTCTCGGATCCAAAATATAGATTGAACTTCACAAATAGTCAAACATGAATATGTGCATATGTCTTTATTATATATTCTAGTATGCACACATTTAGGAGGAGTTCACTCCATATTTTGAGGTTTCATTAATATTGATACACGTTTATCTTTCCACATAATAAGGATCTTTATTTTGAAATATATCCTTTGAGTATATATAGCTTGTGTAGTTCATATATACTCATGATCATGTTATTATCTAGTTCCTCCATTATGTGTTAATGATTGGATGATTAATGACAACCGGATGAATAAGCTTTGCTTGAAAAGTTTATCTTAGAGGATACAAGTGTTGTGTACATGTTGTATACTTGAAATTCAATTTTTATCTCGTTATTTGTTGAGATTATCATGAACTATAAAAAATATTATAGAATCTAGTCCATTCATTATGAGTTAATGGTAAAGTTTTGGTAATTAATGATATTTGATTTGTGGACTAACATTTTTCATGAGTTGGATGAATAGGTTAGATTCCACAAATGAGGGTGACTTGGGATGACTTCATGTGTTGGAGATCATCAAGTCAAGATGTGAGAAAAAATGGCTTCATGAGTTGAAGGTTATCAAGAAAAAAATGCATTATGAGTTGATCATGTGATGGTCATCAAGTCAAGTGAAGACCCATCATGTGTTGAAAGAGTTGAAGTAAAACATGCATCATGAGGTGATGCATATCAAGACAATGACCTAAGGCAAATGTGTGACTAGCTAGGGTTAAGCATGTGTTCCTAGTCTTTTACCGGTCTTGTTGTTTGGTTGAAAGATTGAATTGCATTTATATGTTGTCGTACTATTAAGATGGGTCATGTCTAGTAGCTTGAGTCTTATCATGTGTTGGTAGCTCAACCTCACCTTTTCTAACTCTCCTTAGCATGAGTCTTGTATTTGCGAATGTGTTTTGCAAATAGTTGAAGCTCATGTATTGAATCCTTTTAACATAGGACTATACATTGTATAAGTATTTTTGCAAATGTTTGAAGTCTATGTTTCCTATTCCTTATAGTATGAGGCTTATATTCACAAATGTGATTTGCAAATGGTTGATTGTCATATTTAATCCTTGTGTTGTTTTCCAAAAGTGTGCAAATATATTTTGCAACTTGTTGGGAATTTTGTTTTATCCCTGTGTGCATGATACTAAAGTTTACAAATGTGTTTTGCAAAATCTGTTGAAGTATCTACAATTTTTAGGACAATCGAAACTACTGCAATGTATTCTACGGTACTACCGCTGGACGAAAATATCGGTGTTATAATCATGGAACTACCACATGCGTTGGTGGTCGGAAGACCTGTCTGGTCGAGACCAGAGTGGTCATACCAAGGTGGTTGTAGACCAGAGTGTGGTCGAAATAACTTGGTCGAAGATCAATGTGGTCGAGAACTAACATGGTCGGCGTAGTCGGAACCGACGTGGTTGAAGATCTATGTGATCAAGACCATCGTACTCGAACCGATGTAGTTAGAACCGATGTGGTCGGAGATTTGTGTGATTTAGACCAGCGTGGTCGAACCGACGTGGCCAGAACTAATGTGGTCGAGGTCTGTGTGATTGAGACCAGCATAGTCGAACCAACGTGATCGGAACTAACGTGGTCGAGACTTGTTTGGTCGAAACTAGCGTGGTCGGAGATCAGTGTAGTCGGAGACCTGTGTGGTCAATTCGGCGATTCAGACCATGTGGTCGGAGACCAGTGTGGTTGAATTGAACAATGTGGTCGGAAACCTGAGTGGTCGAATCATTCGACGTGGTCGAGGACCAGGGTAGTCGACGATCAGAAGTTCCAGCTCTGTGTGAGCATATGACCAGCAAGCGATACTACCGGCTCTCTATGTGCGGTACTTCCGATTTGTGGAATGACTGACTTGGGTAGCAGTAGGTTTTTTTCCAGAGAGACACATTCGTGGCGTCTTCTTGTCCCCGAAGAAATCAGTAGTTCCGCTTGTGTGGCACGGTACTTCTAATGATCGGTAGTACCGGACTTTAGCCGTCAGAACTACCATATTCATTGATAACGGCTAGTCTTCTAACCATTGCTGAGGAGAGTGGAACTACCGGAGTTTTGCCATCAGTACTTCCAAAATCCTGTTAGCCCTAGTGCCACGTCAGCCCTGACCCTAATCCGAAGCGCCGAGTCCACCGTAGACTAGATCTATTTCGTGGACTTGGTCTATAGAACAATGGCCCACATGTCAATGACTTGAGCCAATTTTCTTTAGAAAAATAATTTGGCCAAAATACAAAAATGTTGCTAACGTCATAAATCCTATTTTCCTTTATAAAAATAAATATAGAAAAACCTAAATAGTGACTTTTCCTTTTTCTTAGATTTAAACCTTCCGAGAGCCCATTCTTTTCTGTCCGAAATCTAATTTAACCTGATTCTTCCTCCTAAATTCATCAAAAACTGAGCTCTTATAGTTTTTTGTTTTTATTTAGATTTAATTGTGTTTCATTCGATTTATCTTTCATTAGATAGTGTCTTGAAGTAGGATCTTAAAAGCATCTAGGCCCCTAAAATTGGTTTTGGTAATTAATGAATTTATGTGAATATGGGACTAACATGTTTAATAAGCATGCGAAGGTTTAGTCCTTATGTGAGCAACAAGATGCAAGCCAAAGGATATAAAAGAAGACCCAAAATGGTTCAAGGCAAAGGTATACTTAGAATAGGATCCCTTTTGTTTTTACCGGTCTTAAGGAGAAAAGGTGGAAGACCGGATTATAGGGTTGATAATCGTACCATAAAGAGGGATCATGGCAAGTAGCTTGATAGCAAATTTTATGTGCCATTTGGATCAAATTAGAAGCATGCATTCATCAAAAATCAATTTTAAAATCAAAACTGTGCTCTGTCTGGAAGAGCGGTATACCGCAGTTTTGAACGTCGGAACTACCGGAGAGCGGTAGTTCCGCGCCCAGAAGCGGTAGTACCGGCGACCGGAAGCTCCGAATTTTGAAAGGAACCTTTTTTTTCCAGAGAGCACCCCTGGATGCATTTTAGTTTTTGCGGGAATTGAAGTACCAGTACTTTCAACGCTGGAACTACCGCAGGGAGCGGTAGTTCCGCATTTTGGAGTGGTACTTCCGGAGCCCGGAAGCTCCGGAAGATGAGCGGAACGTTTTTTCCAGAGAGCTCATCCGGATGAAATCTGGAATTTCGCGGAGCGGAAGTACCGGTGGTTTCAACGCCGGAACTACCGTAGGTTGCAGTAGTTCCGCTATCCAGAGCGGTACTTCTGGAGTCCGGAAGCTCCGAACCTAGAGCGGAGCCTTTTTTTCAGAGAGCGCCAAATTTGGGATTTTTGGATTTCGGCTCAAGCGGTAGTACCGCGCCGACTTTGCAGACTACCGGAGAGCGGTACTACCGCAAGTTTCAATGGCGGTAGTACCGCGCCGCCAAATCCAACGGTCACTGCAGAGCTCTGACATAGCCGTTCTGTCGCGAAGATTTGGTAGCGGTAGTTCTGGCCCTATAAGGGCGGTAGTACCGCTCATCCTGAATTTTTCAAAAAATTGTGCCAAATGGCTAGTTTTGGTTGGTGGAGGCTATAAATACCCCCACCACTGCTCAAGGACTAAGGTTAGAGACCCATTGAACATTCTTTGAGCCCTAGAGCATTTATTCCACCCTCGTTCTCACTTTGTGCATTAAATTTGATGTGGTTGAGCAAATAGTGCTTGCATTCATTAGTTGATCCATTTGGTACTCATTTGCAATCAAGCGAAGCCCTGGTTTATTACTCTTAGTGCTTGCCGGCACTTGGATGATTGAGGGGAGGTTTGATCGGTGATCTTCTCAAGAAGATTGTGAGAAGACCCGGTATTCTTGTGAAGGTCGGAGCTCACCTACCCGGAGCGGGGAAGAGCTACCACTAGTGATCGAGGTGCTTCGGCTTAATTCGTGGAGCCAGTCCGATTTGTTCGGGCTAAGCTCAACGTGGACTAGGGGAAATCGGCAAGTTTTCGAACACCACGGTAAAAAGATCGATTGTGTATATTTCTCTCTTACTTTCTTCTAGCTCTTACTTGTTTACATTATTGTGATCATTTACTTGTGTTAGTGCTAGTATTGTTATTTAGTTGACTAGACTTGTGTAGGATTAATTGCTTTATACACTTGTCATTAGATTAGTAAAGAATTAATTGAGTAGACTAGAAAATTTTAAAAACCTTTTATTCACCCCCTCTAGTCGGTATCCTTGATCCTACAAGTGGTATCAGAGCTTGGTCTCTCATTATTAGACTTAACCGTCTAGAGAGAAAGGATGGCTAGCGAGGGGTTTGCGATAGGCAAGGCACCACTCTTTGATGGCTCAAATTATGCATATTGGAAAATTAGGATGTCAATTTATTTAAAGGCCATGAGTCCTCATATTTGGAAAATTGTAAATGAGGGCTACGTCATGCCTCTTGATCCATTGCACTTAGCGGAACAAGACGGGCGTAACGCTCATTTAGACGCCCAAGCCATGAATGCTCTTTTTGGAGCCTTAAACGCGGACGAGTTCAATAGAGTGAGTAATCTTGAGACGGCTCACGCTATTTGGACTACCCTTTCCGAAATACATGAAGGGACGTCCATGGTTAAGGAGGCCAAAATTGCATCGGCTTAGGATCAAATATGAGACATTCGTAATGTTGCCCCATGAGAACATCAATGAGATGTACACACGGCTCAACAACATTGTGAATGAACTCAAAGGCCTTGGAACTAACCTTTCCGATCTTGACATTGTGAGAAAGATGCTTAGGGTCTTACCAGAGAAGTACGAGATGTTGGTGACACTCTTTCTCAACTCACCGGAGTTAGCTAGGATGACGCTAATACAATTCTTGGGTAATCTAATTACCAATGAGTTGTACAAGAAGGATAAGGAGGAGCTTTTGGAGCAATACACCTCCAAAGGGAAGAAGATTACCGCTTTCAAAGCCAAAGCGCTGGCAAGTGAGGAATCCAAAGATGAAGAAGAGGATTTCGAAGAAGAGCTTGCCCTTCTAGTGAGAAGGATGAACAAATTCATGAGGAGGCGTTCAAACCGAAGCGCAAGTCATGAAAAGACTAAGAAGTGACACTCCTCCTCGAACAAGAAGTATAGTAACATCTGTTGCTATGAATGTGATGAGAAGGGGCACATCGCTTCACAATGCCCCACCAAGAAAGATGACAAGGAGAAGTTATCAAATAAGAAGGGCTATCACGGCAAGAAGAAGCTTTTCAAGAAGCTTCACAAAGATGGCAAGAATGAAGCCTACATTGGTGAGTGGGATTCCGAGGTGGAGTACTCCGACTCTGACTCAAGCGAGGATGAGTCTCTCAAGAAGAAGGGGCTCGTGGGCATTGCCATCAAGGAAGCTCCATCGCTATTCTCCACTCCTACATGCCTTATGGCTAAAAGAGAGAAGGTAAAATTCATTGACGATGATGAACCCTCTTATGATGATTTAATCGACATACTAATTGAATTGAATGAATTTCTTGGGGAAAAAAAATCAAAATTCAAGGTTTTGAAGAGAGAACATGTATCTCTCCAAGAATCCTATGAGGAGCTAAAGGAAGCTCATGATTTACTTGTCCAAGAAAATCAAAAGAAGTCTAGTACTAACATTGGAATTACATGTGATATTTTGAATGAAATGTCTAGAATAGAAACTTCAAAATCTAGCATGTCTACATCTTGTGATGATCTTCTTGCCATGCAATGCTCTTCAAATGTTGATTCTATAAATGCTTTAACTCTTGCACATGATCATGTACTTGTTAATGAAAATAAGAATTTAAAAGAACAAGTGATAAAATTAAACAAGAGTTGGAAAGAGCATACAAGGGAAAGGCTACCCTTGATAAATTACTAAGTGATCAAAGATGCTCTTTGAATAAGGAAGGACTTGGGTTTATTCCCAAAAAAGGTATGAAACCGGTATACAAGCCCCCAAGGTTTGTAAAAGAAAATGGAAAATATTGCATTAAATGCCGAAATGTAGAACATATGCAAAATGATTGTTCTAAAAACAAGATACATTCCATTGGTCTATATGATTCATGTTATATGCTTAAAAAGTCTAAAAATGAAAATGTTATTGCTTATTTCATTGGCACCTCGATTTGGGTGCTAAAAAGAAATCCATTTGGGTGCCCAAAACCTTGGTTACTAACCTCCAAGGAGCCAAACAAATTTGGGTACCTAAAAGAACTTGATTTTCTTTTGTAGGTGAACTATAAAACCGGTGGAAGGCATTGGGTGTTGGATAGTGGATGTACATAACACATGACCGGAGACCGAAAAATGTTCACCACCTTTGAGAGCGGGAGCAATGAGAAAATCACCTTTTGGGACAATAGCAAAGGGAAGGTACTTGGATTGGGTAAAATTGCTATCTCAAATGACCTTTCCATTTCTAATGTATCTTTAGTAGAAACATTGAATTTCAATTTGCTATCCATTGCTCAATTATGTGATTTAGGCTTAACTTGCTCATTTTCAAAAGAAAATGTAATTATTTCAAAATAAAATAATAATGAACTTGTTTTCAAAGGTTTTAGATTTGGAAATCTATATTTAGTAGATTTTACTTCAAATGATTCTTGTTTAAAAACTTGTTTAATTGCAAAAACTTCTTTGGGTTGGTTAGGCATAGGAGGCTAAGTCATGTGGGTATGGTACAACTTAAAAAGCTTTTCAAACATGACTTAGTTGTTGGCTTAAAAGATGTGAAGTTTGAGAAAAATAGACTTTGTAGTGCTTGTCAAGCCGGGAAACAAGTCGCTAATTCTCATCCTTCCAAAAGTATCATGTCAACATCTAGGCCATTAGAGCTCTTACATATGGATTTGTTTGGGCCAACAACCTATAAGAGCATCGGAGGAAATATCTATTGTTTAGTCATAGTAAATTATTACTCTAGATATACATGGGTATTCCTCTTAAATAACAAAATTGAAACTTCCGGGATTTTCAAAAGTTTTGCAAAAAGGGTCCAAAATGAATTTGATTTTAAAATAAAGAAAATGTAACATCCCAAATTTGCTTTCTGGAATAATTTAATTCCAAATTAATTATTTTAAAGTATTTGGATTTTATTTGGCTTTTATTTGATTTTCTGGAGTTTAAAACCTATTTTTAAAATTTAAAAGGTATTTTAAAGTATGAAAATTAAATACCAATAGTAGTTTAAAATAATTTTATTTAGTCCAAAATATCTCCAGGAGCTTCTGTGAATTTTTCTGGAATTTTTAGAGGTATTTTCATATTTTTCTGAGGCCTAATTAATTTCCTAGCATTTTCTGGAAAAAAAATCAAATTCTAAAAAAAATAAAATCCCTCCCCTCCCCCACCAGCCGACGCGTGGACGGCCCAGATCCACCCACGTCGCCGCCTGGCCCATCCAGGCCGCACTCCCCCTCCCTCCGCCAAGCGGGCCCGGCCCGTCAGCCTCCCCGCGCCTCTCTCTCCTCCTCTCTCTACCCCTGGGCTCCGGCTGTCAGCCGCTCGCGCCCGCACTCGCCGCCCGACATTATATTTGGTTCTACTAACCAAGATTTTTGCGAAGCGTTTGGTGATATGATGTCTAGAGAATTTGAGATGTTCAAGATAGGAGAATTGAGTTATTTTCTTGGACTCCAAATCAAGTAACTCAAATATGAGACCTTCATAAGCTAAACAAAGTACGTTAAAGACCTTTTCAAGAAGTTTGGCATGGAGGATGCAAACCTATCAAAACACCAATGGTAACAAACGGGCATCTAGACCTCGACGAAGGAGGTAAGTCGGTAGATTCAAAACTTTATAGATTTATGATTGGTAGTTTGCTTTATCTTACCGCATCTAGGCCCGATATCATGTTTGGTGTATGCATGTGTGCTCGCTTTCAAGCTTCGCCAAAAGTGTGTCATTTAAAAGCCGTAAAAAGAATTTTGAGATATTTAAAACATTCCCAAAACATAGGGCTTTGGTATCCTAAAGGTGCTAAATTTGAATTAATTGGATATTCGGATTCCGATTATGCAGGTTGCAAAGTTGATAGAAAAAGCACCTATGAAAGTTGTCAATTTTTCGGTAGATCTTTAGTGTCTTGGTCCTCAAAGAAACAAAATTCAGTAGCACTTTCAACCGCCGAATCCGAATATGTTTCCGCTGGAAGTTGTTGTGCTCAATTATTGTGGATGAGGCAAACCTTGATGGATTATGGAATTAATTTTGACAAGTGCCTCTTTTGTGTCATAATGATAGTGCCGTCAAAATATTCAATAACTCTGTCCAACACTCAAGAACTAAGCATATAGATATACGCCATTATTTCTTGAGGGATCATGTTAGCAAAGGAGATATTTGCATTAGCTACATCCGGACCGAAGACCAATTAGCGGATATCTTCACCAAACTCTTAGATGAAAGCCGTTTTTGTAAATTAAGGAGTGAATTGAATGTCATAGATTATTCAAATTTACGGCACAATTAAATGTATGCTCAATTGATAAAGCTTGAGAGTTTGTGTGCAAAAGATTTCATGCAAAAAGGTTTTGATTTTGATCAAAAGCAAAAACTATTTAAAAGATATTATTTTAGTCTATTTAATGCATAATGATCCTTAAAGATTTTAGTTGAGTGCAAAAACTAGGGATCATTTGCATCTACTCTCACTCCAATCCAATTCTTTCAAGTTCCAGAAAGATCGGAACTACCGTTGTCTCCTGCGGTACTTCCGGTCAGCGGAACTACCGTCCGTAGAAGCGGTACTTCCACAGAGCGAAACTACCGCCCATATCGGCGGTACTACCGCAAGTGACTTGAGAGGGGTAACCGCCCACGCTTGAGGGTTTCTTGTACAACCCCCTCTCCTCTCTCTCTCTCTCTCCCACCGGTTCTTCCACCCGCATAGCCTCCCGTGCCCATACCGTTTTCCTCTCCCTCTCTCTCTTCCACAAAAAATCCACCAAGAACCGCCCCTAGATCCTTGAATCTAGCGGTTCTTTCTTCGAATCTTCAAGTCAAATCATCTTCAAAGGGTTCAACTCCTCCGATCCTCAAGGTATTTCGGATCAAAACCTCTTTTTGATCTGTTTATTGAACCCTAGGTCAAGTTTTAGATTGATTTGAAATGTAGATGATTTTGCACAAAAATTCTAGGTCAAATGAGTAGATTTGGTATTTAAGGGTATTTGCACACCTATTCCATGGATTCAATCCAAGAAAACACCAAAAATCTACGTACATTGTCAAAAACCTAGAATCTGCCAGGGAGCGGAACTACCGCCGGACAGGCGCGGTACTACCGCTGAGCGGTACTACCGGCCCAGAACGGAGGTACTTCCGATTTTCCTGACAGTGCAGCAAACTCTTTCTAATCTTTTTCAATCTAAATTGATCTATTCTTCCTTAATCCTCATGAGTTATTTTCCTTGTCTCTAGATGCCTAGAACAAGAGCCGCGGGCAGGAGGATGTACTCCTCCATTTCTGGGGATTCTTCGAGCACCCCAACTCTCCCTTCCCCTGAGGCAGCTCAAAAGGCAGCCCAAGACAAAGGGAAGGCCCCGGCACCTCAGTCAGACTCAGACTCCGAGACAGAGTCTGAGCAGCGCGAGACCTCTACCATGGAAGCATCTGAGGAGGATTTGACAGAAAGGGAGAGCCCTGAGATAGATCTCAAGAAGATAACTGCTGATGAGTACGCAAGACTTCGACACAGGAACCAGTATGAGCTCCCCTCCAACTCTATCAATCCAAAATTTCACACCAAATTCCAAGAACAGATTTTTGATCAATTATATGGGAAGGAACGCCAGTTTGCTGACCATAAATTTGTCGATTGGGATCATTTGGATTCTATTGACAAATATGAGGGCACATACAGACTGTTTCAAAGGGCAGGTCTACACCAACTTGTGGCATTACCGTGTGACTACAATGAGGAGATCATCCGTCAGTTTTATGCCACGATGCACATCACACCTGATTTTCAGTACCTTACATGGATGATAGTGTGCACAAGGCTTGAGGCCACAAAGCATGATTTCGAGCTGGCTTTGAGGGCAGAGTTGAGTGCCTATGAGAAAGTATATGACAAGCCCGCTCTTGATATTCATGCCATGTCCATCTACTACAACACCGCAGAGAGGTTCATCCCTGGCAAGCTAGTTGGTCTGCTTCCTATCCCCAGCTTGGTAAATCGCATCATCAACCATACTATCTTTCCAAAGAGTGGGAACTTCGATGCCATTAGAGGTCATGCTTGGAACCTCATTGATTACATCATGAAGGGACAGAAGTTTGATGTTGTGGATGTAATCATCAGGGAGATAGCTGCATCCAAGAATGACAGGATTAAGCGCATTAATTATGCGCCTTATATAATGGCATTGATCAAGACCAAGTTCGAGTTTAGGGGAGGGTGTGGTGGAGTCCACAAGCCCTATAAGCCTAGACCCGAGCCACCTATTCCCACAGCTGCTTGAGCCCGACAGTCAGATCCAGCAGCACCAGGGTCTTCTTCAGCAGCAGCAGGAGCAGGAGCAGCAGCGGCACAAGAGCCAGGCCAGCCTTCCCTCTCCCAGATTTATTCGACCATCCTCGAGGGATTCTCCACCCTCAACTCTAGGATGGACACAGTTGACGGGAGGTTGGACACTCTAGACGGCCGGATGAGCTCATTGGACGACTGTGTTGCAGCCCTGGAGCAGTCCCTGTCATAGCCGCCTCCGTCGCCCCAGCGCTACACTCGACGTCGCTGTCGTGGCCCTTCTCCCTCCGGACCTCAGGAGTGACTCTTTTTGGTATTTGATGCCAAAGGAGGAGAAGTGTGTGGATAGTTGGGTTAGGTTATTTATCTAGTATCTAGTTGGGCTATATCTATTTATGTTCTGCTTGTGATGTAATGAACATTTACCTACTTTTGTGAACTTTGGTTGTAATGGCACTTTGCTTTATTTTGGATGCTTGGATGTAAAACTTTATGGTCATGGATGCTTATCATATCTTTTATCGCTTAAATGTCAATTTACTTCTATGCCCCTTGTCTTGTGCATCTTGTCTCACATGTCACATTTTTATACATGCACATGTTTAGGGGGAGTTTCTCCTCCCTTGGACTTTAAAATGGAAATAGTTCATCTTATGCCAATACAAAAATTTGTTGCAAGAACTATTCTCACTTAAAGTCAAAATAGAATATACAACTAGTTGTCAAACAAGTGGTATATTTAAAAACATTATTCTCACATAAAATTGGGTTGTCATCAATTACCAAAAAGGGGGAGATTGAAAGCATCTAGGCCCCTAAAACTGGTTTTGGTAATTAATGAATTTATGTGAATATGGGACTAACATGTTTAATGAGCATGCGAAGGTTTAGTCCTTATGTGAGCAACAAGATGCAAGCCAAAGGATACAAAAGAAGACCCAAAATGGTTCAAGGCAAAGGTATACTTAGAATAGGATCCCTTTTATTTTTACCGGTCTTAAGGAGAAAAGGTGAAAGACCAGATTATAGGGTAGATAATCATACCATAAAGAGGGATCATGGCAAGTTTTGGTTGGTGGAGGCTATAAATGCCCCCACCACTGTTCAAGGACTAAGGTTAGAGACCCATTGAACATTCTTTGAGCCCTAGAGCATTCATTCCACCCTCATTCTCACTTTGTGCATTAAATTTGAGGTGGTTGAGTAAATAGTGCTTGCATTCATTAGTTGATCCATTTGGCACTCATTTGCAATCAAGCGAAGCCCTGGTTTATTACTCTTAGTGCTTGCCGGCACTTGGACGATTGGGTGGAGGTTTGATCGGTGATCTTCTCAAGAAGATGATGAGAAGACTCGGTATTCTTGTGAAGGTCGGAGCTCACCTACCCGGAGTGGGGAAGAGCTACTACTAGTGATTCACCCCTCTCTAGTCGGTATCCTTGATCCTACAGATCTGAAGTTCAAGAATTTGTAATTGAGGAAATCCAAGGCAAGTTATGACATTTGATCATGTTGAATATATTGTTTCAAATCTAATAATTATTATTTTATTTTAAATTATTATACATTGCTAATTTATTAAAAATCTTTGTACTTGGTAGTTATCAACCAACTTGACTGAATCCCTCATTGATAATTTAAGTGCCTTGATTTCATTGCCATCATAGGATATGTAATTATCTAGTGATGTAATATTAGTATTCACTTGAGTTGTACGTTTAGCATGTTTAGCCATACTTGTGGTACGTTGGGCTCATTATCATAAGTTGATTAATTAATTAATTTTTACTTAATGAAATATTGAATCGTGGTGGTCAGCCACGGTTATAAAATTTGTGTACCATGACATGACTAGTGTCATTGGTGTTGATTAAACAAAATAGTTTTCACTTGAACGAGTGATCGTGTAATAAAGTGGGTGCTAATAGCATATTGGGATATGGGTATCTCGCGTGGGTAATGATTAAGGACTTAACTTTGTGCGCCATTGATCTGGGCCTTATTGTACACAATATATCTAGTATGGGATGGATCTGGCTAATTAATTTATGATATGTCAATCTTGATTTGTCATTGAGATGATATGGATAGTTAGTTCATTTTTAAGTAATTTTCTACATGCCACAAGAGGGGGCTTTTTCGACTAGGTGGTTAGCCTACTCGGTAGCAAAACCTTAGCGGGCGAGATCAGTTTAAGATCGAGTATTGTAAAGGTCTTGTGATAATCATTTAGTCGTATGCCCAAGTAAGCATGTGTTGGTCGGTATGGTGAGTTGATTATCTCTTGTTGGTAAAGTTGTGTAAGTTCTGCAGAGTGTAAAACTATTCGAATAGCCATATCCCTGGTTGTGGACTATACTTGATGATTTTACATGAGGGATAGAGGTTTTCATAAAACATGCATTTGGTTGGTTTGGGAGGTGAATCGGCAGTTCACTTGTGGTTATTAAATTTCTTTGAATTAATTACTTACTAATCATTTTCAAATTGTGCATTTCAATTTATTTACTATATTTACTCCAAATTGTTGCCTTTTGTAAAATAACCATCCAGTTATCTGGTAAGGTTTACATAATTATATTGCATCTTGTTACAAATGATTTGCTGAGTACTCTATGTACTCATGGCTATATCTATCGTTACTCAGTTGCTAAAGAAGAAATGTATCAACTAGAGGTACTTGAAGAGGATTTTTTGATGAATTATCGAAATAGGACTTCACTCATGTCGAATGGCTACTACGCTTATCTTTATTATCAAATGTTAGATTTTGCTAAGCCCTTCAGGCTATTACTTGTAAACTTAACTGTGAGGTCGTTACTCTGATAAGTAATAATTTTTGAGTCTTTCTTAGTTAATCGTGATCATGGTTGATATCTTATCTATGTTTTCACTATGTGCACTAACGTGATTTTGAACTGATGCAAAATACGTAGAGATGTCTGGATTTACATGTTCGGGTGCTCGGGTCATGACGAGTATATGTACTTGATTTTATACGTACGTACTCTAATTGTAACAAGACTATAAAAACGCACATGTACAGTAAACATGCATGGATGAAGTCACAAGATCCTTTTACGAAAATCCATGAAGAATCACTCGCTGCTCCAAACCTGGATGAACCTGCACATCTCAACGCCTCACGGGTAACTCGAAATATCAAGAAAAAAACACCGGCTAAGAAAAAGAAAAAGTTTATTGAAACATTGGGCCCAGGCCCACTGGTGAGCCCACAGAAAGTGGCCTTACTGGGCTAGGCCTAGCACAACGTTGGGCCTCACGCCGTCGTGCTCAGTCACCGCGCCTGTGCCATGAAATCGCCGTCCGCGACGAGCCGCGCGAGCGTCTCCGGAGCGAGACACACCTCCAGCGCCATGCCGCCGCCGCCACGACCCTCGTACACCGTGGCTCTCCCGTCCACCTTGTTCGCTCTGCCGCTCCTCACGGCCGCCGGCCTGCCCCACCCGAAGTCGTTCCCGTACGCGTCGAACCGCGGCGAGTTCCCGGTCACCGCCGCCGCCGAGTTCCAGTACCCCGTCAGGTACGCGAACCGGGGGTCCCGGGGCCACGAAGACAGCTTGCACACCAGGGCCTCCTCATCGAGCGACGCCACGGCACGGTTCAGCAGCCACGCCGTCCACCCCAGCCCCTTGTCCAGGATCTCGCCGGCCGTGGACCTCGCCGTGGCGCGCACCACGGCGTTGCCTGCGTATGCTTGAGGTACGCTCTTGACCCGCCCCCTGCATCCAACGAGCACGGTGTACGACGTCTCCTGCCGCGGCGAGAGGTTCCGGGCGCGAGACACCGACCGCCACACGTGCGCGAGCAGGGACTGCAGGGAGGAGATGGTGGCGGTAGCCGCGCCGGCCATCTCTGCGTTCGCCCGCGCCTTGAGATTCTTCACGCTTTCCGCGGAGAAATGGAAGAAACACTCATCCACCGGCGGGCACTCAAATCGCTGGACGATGCTCTCTAGCTTGGCGAAGGGCAGAGGGATAGGGACGGGGCAGGTGTCGGGGAACCACCGCTCGAGCACCGGTGGCTGCGAGGAGATCTTGGCCTCCTCGTCGCCGCCGCCTGTTCGACTGATCTCGGACCAGGTGTTGAACAGGCGCCAGAAGGTGGTCCCGTCGGCGACGCCGTGGTTGAGCGACATGGCGACAAAGACGCCGTCGGCGAGCTCGGTGACCTGCGCGGCGAGGACGGGGCGGGAGCCGGCGACGGCATCCGCGCCGAGCAGCCCGTCGAGAGGGAAGAAGGACCAGACCACGCGGGGTATGTACAGGGACTCGGCGACGTCGTCGACGGTGACGTCGGGCGCCACAGCGTGGACGAACTCGGCGCCCTCGTCGGTGCAGCGCAACGAAACGGTGACTGTCTCGTCGCTGCCGCCTCCCTCGACGACGAGGCGGCCGGCGAAGGGGTAGAAGCGGACCAGAGCGCGCGCGAAGGACGACGCGAGGTGTTGGACGAGGTGGTCGCCCCCTGTCCGGGGCTTGGGCAGGACGACGCCCTTCTGGATGTAGTCGATGGTGAGCATCTGGAGGTCCCACGGAGTCAGGTGCAGCGTCTCGGGCTCCGAGCTCGCGGCCATCGACGACGACGGCCGGACCATGCGGCGGGACACGATACGGAATTGGCTACTACAAGTAGAACCCTCCATCAGCAGGTTGCTGCTTCCAGCCACTGTCTGCATATCACCCTCGATCATATGGTAGCTAGCGTCTGGATGTGGCCGCTGAGAGAGACACGGGAATTGTTCACAGCCAATCCTGCGATGATAGCAGAACAAACAAGTCTATAGTCTGTGGAAACATATTTTTCCACTTTTGAACAAGTCTATGGTGGAAACAGAACAAACAAGTTCAAAAGAACGATTTTGAATATCATTCTGTTGATTATGTTTCAAATTTTCACCGATAAACATGAATAAAGTAGTTGAGCTGTACAATTTATAGGTTTAAATCAGGGGCGGCCGCCAGGGCTCGCCTCGCCGGCCGGACCCTTTCACAAATTAACCAAGACCCGGGCAAGCGACAGCAAACTAATTACAGTTCACTGACTAGCCTCACACCAAGGCAAAGACATCAGCAAGAAACAAGATACATCCCTATGGCCAAATCAATGTATGCAGAGTTTGCTTAGTGTGGACCAGCAAAATCATTAATAGGTCTCGTTATTTGTCTGTTTCTTTTCTGAGATTTTCGATCTGAACAATTAGAGCTAGCTGCTAGCATTTCCAGTCTCCACCGAAATCCCAAACCGCAACTCATTGAGAGGGCATCAAATCCTGCCCTCTCGTCGACTTAAGCAGTCACGACAGTCACCTAGTTATATATTTTCAGTTGGATACTACTTCAACATGCGAATTCATATTTTAATGATTATATAGGAATAGACAATTACCATTGGAATGAAAAGAAATAGTTTTTCCCCAGCTTCTGCTTACAGTAAAATACTACAATCATGACTTTTTAACCAAAATGTTACTGCAAGTAGCTAATTTATCAAAGACTGACGTACCAAAATTATTATTATTATGTACTATAATACTAATCTCGTGCAAAACGAAGCTTAATTTTGAGAGATCACATTCTACTTCGAAGTAGCCTGGTTTGTTCGCTTCCACAAGTTCCTAATCGGTAGGGGAGGCCAGGAGGCGGGAGGCGGTGGCCGGGAGACGGGGGATGGCCGAGGCGCGGAGCCGCGGAACGGCGAAAGGAGCGGCCGGCGGATTTGAGGAGAGCGGAGCGCCGGAGCGGCCGGCAGATTTGAGAGCGGGTCAGTCGTCGACGGATTTGAGGAGGCCAGGAGCAGTTGGTAGTGGTTGCTGTCACAAGTTGTTATTCATCTATTAATGATTTCTTTGAGTATGTCACTTTGATTGTGACCACTACTAGTGTATCTTGCAAGAGGAAAGATGTATTGCTAGACAAGCACCGTTAAAATATTTTAGGTAAGTTGGAGAGTGGTGAGATTTTTTCAGGAAGGGTAAGCATCAAGAAACTAGCTTGGCAAAATCTGGAGTTACTTGTATGTTTTTCTTGTTTTGATCCAAGAGACTCCTTTTCAAAGTTCAATGTGGATAATATTGCTCGACTTGCGGATATCTATGACGAAGATTTCTCTATTTCTGATCGTGCGGCTATCAAGGATCAACTTGAAACCTTCATTCTTCATGTGCGAAGAATTGATGATTTTGTTACTTGTCATGATCTTGGAAGTCTGGCCGTGAAGTTGGTTGAAACTGAAAGGCATATTGCATTTCCATTGGTCTACCGCCTCATCGAGTTAGCATTGCTACTACCGGTGGCGACAGCATCGGTTGAAAGAGCCTTCTCAGCTATGAATATTTTCAGGACCGATTTGCGCAATAAGGTGTCCGATGATTGGCTTAATGACTTGATGGTGTACTATATCGAGCGAGAGATATTCAAAGGACTTGCAATATAGTTTGATCATGGATTGTTTTGCTTTTGAGTGCTACTGTTTATTTCACGCTTCCGACTTCAGCCTACCTAGTTTTTTTCCTGGGTCCGCCACTGGACTTCGCCCTACCTAGATTTTTTTCTGGGTCCGCCACTGGTTTAAATTCATCGCACTGACGATAGTAAATGCAGTTAAGCATGATTATATTTTCTAAACACTTACACTGATAAGAAACAAAATATTAAATCTTAATAAATTTGTCAATTTCTTATTTTTTTTATGCCGTTTTATATTATGAAGACCGATCTATAACTCACTATCCTTTGGTGGTTACTCTAAATCCAAATTTATTTAGAGGCCCTCTTGGTGGAAATTAAGCAATGTCAGCAGTAGTTTTAATTTAATCCTAGATTTAAGCATAAGCAACAGAGCAACATTCCAACATACTTCATATAACAAGATAATCAACAGTAGACATTTAAATATATAAATACTACTCAATTCATATGAAGAAAGGAATATGCATAATACCAGGAACATGTGAGCTCCAAAATCTAGCATAATGCACAGATTAATGATTATCTTCTGCTCTTAATTTGAGGAGTTGCACAAGTTATTAAAAACTTGGCCTTCTATAACTCTTTATCAATTTCCAGCAATCACAGTGACAACTTATTACACTTCTACTAGTTTGTTGATGCAAATATTACCTTAGTGCAGTACAATGTCAATAGCATAGAAGATAGCAGACCTCAGCCGAAAACAATCAATAATAACATATTTATGCTACTGCAGAGATCACAAATATATTCGGCAATTGCAGAAACAACATGTAAACATATACCTTTGGCAAAGGATCAATAACAGTATGCTGGTTTGAACAAAAACACTATCAAGGCAATTGACAAAGCTAGCAACTACTCACAACAGAGGTAATCAACTGGTATATGATAAGATCACACTTGCAGAAGAGTCTAAGTCGTCACTGTAATATCAATTTGACAGAGATCCTCATCGAGCAACTAAAGCCCACAATCTATTATGCAAATGACTTCCCAGTGCTAGATATCTTATCATAATATTTCAGAAATAACAACTAGCACGTCTGACAAATGCGCAATAGATATAAGAAAGGAGTAGAGAGCAATCTCACAAGGCGGCGGCACTCCAAGACACCGTGACGGCCGAACAAGGGCTAGGCTCGTCGCAGACAATGTCCCAGAAAACCAATCACTGGCGAATACCCAAGAATCACCAGAAAGGCAATCGGAGATACAAAGCCCTACTTCTCAATTCAATACTCACCAAATCAAGAAGCTGAAGCATAGGTCGGTGAAGCACAAAGTCGTAGGAAGGTGAAGTCTCGTTGCACACCACATGACCGAAGCCGAGCCAAAGATCAGAGAATCTCCTCACATAGGCGCACGGACCAGAGACGGGACCAGAGGACAGGGAGCACAAGCGCCATAGCCCGGCGACCGCAGAAGCTGACGTCACTGAACTCTCTCCAAAACCAAATCGGGAGCCAAAGTATGGATCTGATGGTCCTTGCTTGTTTTGCTTCCACCCGGCTTTCCCATCTCATATTTTTAACGCCCAAGGGACCGAGAACCTCGGGAATTAGGAGACAACGCCCACGAACCAATAGATCTGAAGAGACTGCTGAAGAAAGAGGAGAAGAGGAGATAGGTGAGGGCGTCAGCCAGATCTAAAGAAATGAGCCGAACAGATCGCCTCCCACTCATCTCATCTCTCTGCCTTACAAGCGGGGCCCATGACCATTTTCTTTTCTTTCCCAAAAATGAGGGAAATTACAAAAATCCCAACAATCCCCACCAATTTACTTTCATTTGTGACATATTTACCTTCCTGAAGAAACAATGTTTGATATACGGTAGTTTGACAAAGGGTATCTTGTGGGTTTCAACCCAATGCCTAGCAGCAAAAATTACGATTCTGCACAAGCAATGGAGGACTACGCCTTGATCCAATGTCTTGGTGTGAGAGCTTGCACTCATGCTGCACTCTGTACAGGGCAGCTTGGACCGCACCTCTCTGGTTGGAACGTTATGATCATGTTCCCATATCTTTTCATGAGTATTTAAGAAAGCATACCTAGATTTTCTTTTGATCGTGACCTTACGATCATATTCACTTAGGTGAATTCTCCATAGAACTCTATAGGATAGTTTCCATTGTCATATAGGATATCGAATTCATTAAGAGCTATCGCTCAACCTGCCTTACAGTTTAGAGTACTGCAGCCAACGGGACTCTAAGATGTACTCTCAGTCTTTTCCAATTTATTTTCCTATAGCCTAGTTCATGGGATCTCCAGTCTTCTAGGTTAGGTTACCACCGTTCAAGACCATCAAACTGGTATGAGCCCCATTTCCTTTGATGCTGCAAAAATGACCTTAGGCGCCATTCCTTTAGTGAAAGGATTGCTAGATTCCTTTCAGACTGAATGTATTCCACAGTGATTATACCAGTCTCTCTAGTATGCCGAACTGACTTAAGTCGCCTCTTAATATGTTTAGAGGACATCATGTTGTCTTTTCTACTCTTCACCTTAACCAAAATGATTTGGTTATCATCATAGGTTAAGACAGTTAGTATTGGCTTTTCCAATATGGCTAGATCGGAAAGAACCTCGTTTAGCCATTTTGCCTCTACTACTTCTGAGTCAAGCACTACTAGCTCAATCTCTATGGTGGATCATGTAAAGATAGTCTGTTTAGAAGACTTCCACGTAACAGCCCCACCAGCTAGAGTGAATGAATAGCCACTCATAGCCTTCATATCATCTGAGTCACTAATCCAGTTAGAATCACTGAATCCTTCAAGGACCGCCGAATCGCCAATATAATATATCCTCAAATTCTTGGTTCCTTTTAGATACCTAAGTACCCTTTATAGTGTTGTTCAATGATCATCTCCTGGATTGGTTGTGTATCAGCTCAATATGCTTACAGTATATGAGATGTCAAGCCTCGTTAAACTAGTTAAATACATCAAGAATCCAATTATCTATGAATATTTAAGTTGATCTTTTCTTTGTCCAGTGTTTTATGTAGTTTTGCATTTGGATCATAGGGTGTGGCTACAGCCTTAGCACCCATGAATCCAAAACGGTTCAGAACCTTTTCCACATAATGAGATTGTATTAAAGTAATCCCATTCTCACCCTTTTAATAGCTTGATATTTAGAATAACATCAGCTTCACCAAGATCTTTCATATACAAGTTCTGGGAAAGGAATGACTTGGTTTTCTTGATTACATCCATGTTGGTCCCAAACAGTAGTATGTCATCCATGTAAAGACAGAAGACGACACCTTCACTCCCGCTAAATTGATAATATACATACTTATCAGATTCATTTACACAAAAGCCGACCAAAGTCAATGCATTATAAAATTTCTCATGCCCTTGCTTGGGAGCTTGTTTTAGACCGTACAAGGATTTAACCAAGCGACATACTTTCCTCCCTTGCCCTTTAGCCACAAAACCATCGGTTTGTTGCATATAAATCTCCTCATCCAACTCTCTATTTAAGAAAACAATCTTAACATCTATTTGATGTACTAGGAGTTTAAATGCAGTAGCTAGTGCTAAAAGCATGCGGATTGTGGGTAGTTAAGCCACAAGCGAGTATGTATCAAAATAATTAAGCCACAGGCGAGCCTATGGAGCATACTCTCGGCCTCCGTGACAATCGGAACATCCACGTCAGACTGAAGGAAAAGACATAAAATGGTTAATTATCCAAGGTAGCATTGCTATTAGGGAATGTTCGAAAATACGTGTAACGTACCACGATGTGCGCGTCCCGCACGATGTGCGTGGGATACGTGTCTGTCGGAACAGCGAGGTGTGTGGAGGGTGGGTCCACGACATGTACGAGCCTCGTACATGTCCGGCCCTGATACCAGCGCAGGTACTCCGTGTACTCCGTGCTGTCGTAAGGGCGGTCCTCCTCAACCACGTCGTCAAGCGCACCGTCCCACTGCGCAATCCACCCCTGCATCTTCGTCGTCAAGTCTGTGCCGCGTTTCACTCTCTTTCTAGAGTGCCTACTTGTAGGACCACTTCGTTAGTAATTTCCAACGGAATAGTAAGTATGTACAATTTTATAAGACGCGGGCACTCACGCGTGCACAGGAGGCGGCAGTGCAGGTCCGACTGGTACTGGGACAGCCTGGCGTAGAGGGTCGACAACCCATCGGGAGCATGGTCCATCAGTGCCGCATGTGAGTACGACTCCCAGCGCACGTCGTCGGTCGTGAGGCAGTCATCTGCTCAACAAAGGGCAGATACGCCCGCGTGACCTGCACATGTGCGAACTGCACCTACAAGGACGAATAGGTGTTACGTACGACCGTCGTTAGTACAAAGGAAATAACTAATTGACATATGACTTACCGTCGACGACACCAAAGAGAACGCATCGTCGGCCAGTCGACGTCTCCCCCCAGATACATCTTGGGTCCGTACGGACCCATGTTGTCTAGCAAAGGTCGTCTGAGGTTGAAGCGTTCGAACGACCACAGCTGCAGTAGTAGGGGATAGACCGTGAGGACCGAGTTCGCCTTGAACCTCCCGCATGCATCGCATAGGCCATGGTAGGTCGCGACAAGTGCGGCCGATCCCCAGCTAACCTGGGGGGCCTCGCCGTCCGCGATCGCCCTAGCATGAGCGATGAGGCGTGCGTCGACGCTGTTGCTGTGGCTGCTAGTGAAGAGCACCCAACCAAACAGCCACAGCAAATACGCCTCCAAGTGGCGCGATGCCTGGTGATCGTCCGCCTCTGGGTCCATCCGCTCCACCTGAATGCAAATAAGATGTTATTAGTACATAATAATGCAAATAAGAGCTTCGACGACACGATCGATTGTAAAGACCACGTACCCATAACTGTGCGAGCCACCTCAGCGACGACCCGTGGGTCTGACTCGCCAGAAAGATGTGGTACTCACCCACGACACTGGGTGAAGGGACCCCCTCGAATCTGCCGAGCAGGTCAGCGCGCCGCTCGACCGGGGCCTCCGGTAGGAAGGCAGTGCCTCCCGCGATCGGAAGCCCAAGAAGCAATGACACATCCTGCAGGGTCGGCGTCATCGCCCCGAATGGGAGGTGGAAAGTGTGCGTCTCGGGCCGCCAGCGGTGCATCAAAGCCGTCAGTAGGGAATGGTCGAACGGGAAGCGTCGTGATCGCTCCACGGCCTCATCCCCGCCCGCGGCCAAGGCGGGTCCATCCTCGTCCGTGGCCTGCACCATCCGGGCAAGAGGGAGTAGCCCGGCATCCCACAGCGTGCAAACATAGTGAAGATCAGCACAGAACGTTCTTACGGTAGCACTAAAACGCTGACGGAGTGCAAACCTGGCTGTCCAACGGGGGTCGAGTCTCCAAGCCACGCGAGGTATGCGTGTTCGGATCACTCCCAGCTCAGCCAGCTCATCCGCGCTCCTCGGTGGCGGCACACGACGGGAAGCGCGATGCACGCGGTCCACATGCTCGTCCAACAGGGGATACTGCCAGTCATGCGCCATACCTGCAATTTGTACATTACAGTGAATGAAATTTCTAAACTACAATTTCGTACGCATGCTGTTAATTTTGTAAAACTACATGTTTAATAAATTTAGTATAACAAATATTTAACTATTTGTATCTAGATCTACACCTACGGTTGCTTCTTCGTCTCCTCTCTGTTTCTACGCCTGCTAATTTTCTATAATTATATTAACTAAATTTTCTATACTAAAAATTATATACTACAAATTTTCTATACAAAAATTTCTATACTAAAAATTGTACTAAAATCTCTGTACTAAAAATGTTCCATACTAAAATATGTATACTACAAATTTTCTATACTAAAAAAAGTCTATACTATAAAAAATTCTATACTAAAAATTGCTATACTAAAATTTCTATACTAAAATTTTCTATACTAAAAATTTCTATACTAAAATTTCTATACTAAAAATTGTACTAAAATTTCCATACTAAATTTTCTACATCTACAATTTTTACTACCACTAACATTTCATACAAACATATTACAAATGCAATATACTAAGAAAAAAATATCTGAATCTGAAGATCTGACTCTTCCTCTTCTCTCCTTTCTCCTCTCCTTTCTTGCGTCGCCGAACGATGAAACAACCAAATGAGCAGCGGCGGCGGCGGTCGAGCGCGCTGTTGGCTTTTAACCCCCCCCCCCCCCGATCGCCCGGGCGTTGGACGACTAGAAGTGCTATCGCCCAACCGTTCGGCGACTGCAATCTAGTCGCCTAACGCCCGGGCGACAGCAATAACTCGCTCAACCGTTACCAAACTGCCCACGTGTCGCCTCCCGGTTGGGCGATTAGTTACAGTCGCCCAATGAGTGGGTGACTGAAACCTATTTTTGGAAAAAAAAATTTCCTACGGGTATATTTCTATAATTTCGAATAAAAAATGAATTAATCATACAAAAAATTCATGAATCCAAATCCTGCTGGCAGAGATTTCCAAGTTGTGATGCTCCGAGTTGAGCACATTCTAAACAGAAGGGTAGGCAGAGCTCGTCCTCCTGCATCTTGAGTACATTGTAATCAATGAATTCACCACACACCCAAGACTATCAAAGCATAGACCAACGGACACCCCATGCAACTCCCTGCCAACCCTCAAATACTCACTCCTACCACACGCCTTGAGGCCAATCACTATGGCCACAAAATCCACCCCTTGACCCATGGAAACTTCTCATCTGGGACACCAACCTAATCACTTCATCATAGTTCCCTGCCTTTAAATTCCCTGCATTCCATGTGAAGTTTGTCCCAGTAACCCACTACAGCAGCTCAAATGCCACACTCCACATCCCCACCGATGCATACCCACACACCATTGTGTTCCAGCTAACAACATCCCTTACAGCCATTCCATCGAACACCCTGCGCGCAACCTCCAGCTCCTCGCACTTAACATACATCCCAACCAAAGCATTCCATACATACAAGTCCAGACCATATCTACTCCTCCGAATACGCTGGTCAATCTTCCGGCCAATGGTGACCTCCCCGAACACGCCGCAAGCACGCAGAAGCGACGGGTTGGTGAACCTCTCGGCGTCCACGCCCAACGCCAGCATCTTCTCGTACGCCAGGATAACGTCTTCCCACAGCCCACGGCTCGCGTAGTCCCATATGAGCAGGTTCCATGGGAAAGCCCGCGCCTTTCCGGCCGCCCGCTCGGCGGCGGCTCGCGCGGCCGCGGGGTCGCCGAGGGCTATGTAGAAGGAGGCGAGCCTGGGGAGGACGGAAGGGTTGGCCTCCAGGCCGAGCATGATGGCGCGCACGTGGAGCTGCTCACCGGGGTGGTGGGAGCGCTGCGCGGTGCAGGAGAAGAGAAGGGCTGAGAGGGAGGCGGAGGAGAGGTACGAGGTGGTTTGCGGCGGCGGTTCTTGGCGGGTGCGGCATTTCGCCAAACGAGTGGGAGGCAGCGGCGGATGCGGAGGAAGTGCTGCTTGGGGAGCAAAGCGGCGGCGGCGGGAGGTGGGCGCATCAAACGGCCGCCGCCGTCGCCGTCGCATCCCACCACGGCGGCGGCGGGCTAACTAATTGGAGAGGCTCTCGGCGCGCTAAGATTTCGGCGTTGCCCTTGCAATGCGGGCTTTAGAGATGGGGTGTTTTTCTATTATTCCGGGTTTTTTTTTCTTTTTGGGGTTAAGTTGAGGCTGCTTGAGAAAAGCTACAAGTAAACATGGAAGTTAATACACGTGAACAAATTAGGATAATCTCTACTCCTTAAAATTGTGAGTTGGTAGCCGTCGGTCCATTCTCCCTCCTCTCTTCTCAATCGTCCGATTAAAGATCAGCCTCCAGATCCACATGTAGGTAGTTTTTTCGCTCCTCGCAGAAAAGGTTGGCCCGGTGCGTGGGCCATGCTCCTCTTCTCTTTCCCCACATCCTCCGCTTCCCGCAACCACTCCATCTCCCGCAACCGCTGCCTCCTTCTCTCCCCTGAACCCTCGTGCCACGCCTCCTCCTCCTTAGTGCCGCCACCAATTCCTTCCCCGCGCGACAGCGTCTGGTCACAGTCCCCAACTTCCCAGTAGCACCGCATCCCCCATCGTCGCCTCCCCAACGCATTCGCTCGCCGCATCCTCTCCCCATTTGCCCACCGCCGCCTCCCCACCTCTACCTCCCGCAACTGCCGCTTCCTCTTCACTGAACCCTCGTGCCATGCCTCCTACTCCTCGGCGCCGCCACCAATTCCTTCCCCGTGCGACATCGTCTGATCGCAGCCCCCAACTTCCCCCAGTAGCATCACATGCCCCCGTCACCACCTCTCCAACGCACTTGCCCACCACCCCCCTTCCCCCATCTGCCTGCCGCCGCTTCCCCACCTCCACCTCTCACAACCACCGCCTCCTTCTCTCCCCTGAACCCTCGTGCCGCACCTCCTCCTCCTCAGCGCCGCCACCAATTTCATCTCCCATCGCCCCTCCAACCACCGGCACGACACTCGGCGACAGCGGCCAGTGAATCGGAGAGAATGGCGCTCGACGACAGCGGACGGTGGATCAAAGAGAAGGGCGCTCGGCGATGGCGGCTTCCTCTTCCTAGGCCCGCCCACGTGGCTCTCCCCCGCTGCCACTGCCCAGCGGTCACTCGCCTGGTGAGCTCTGTACCTTCTCCTACTCTTCGCTCGGAGCCCGTTGTGCTATCTAGCTATTTTGGTTTCTCAAGCTGATCATCAAAATCGGTGTCGTGGTCAAAAGGGGCCGTTTTGAGGGGCCATGGCCAAAGTAGAGGGGCCGTGGTCGAAGTCGAAGTCGTGGTTGAAAGGTGTTATGGCCGAAGTCGAAGATCCATGGTCGAAGTCGAAGCCGTGGTCGAAGGGACGTTGGTCGAAGGGTCATGGTTAAATTTAGGCCGTGGTCGAAGTCGAAGGGTCGTGGTTGAAGGGGATAGTGGTCGAAGGGGGTAGTGGTCGAAGTCGAAGGGCCATGGATGAAGTCGGTCCACGGTCAAAATCGAAAAGTAGTGGTCGAAGTCAAGCCGTGGTCGAAGTCGAAGGGTTATGGTCGAAGTCCAAACAGTGGTCAAAGGGGGACAGTGGTTGAAAGGGGCAGTGGTTGAAGTCAAAGAGCCGTGGACGAAGTTGATCCGCGGTCGAAGTCGAAGGGTCATAGTTGAAGTCCAAACCATGGTCAAAGGGGACAGTGGTTGAAGCGGCAGTGGCCAAAGTTGAAGGGCCGTGGACGAAGTCGGTCTGCGGTCGAAGTCGAAGAGGGCCGTGGTCGACATTGGGGCCGTGGTCGACGTTAAGGCCATGGCCAAAGTCGAAGATCCATGGTCGTAGTTGAAGCTATGGTCGAAGGGGGAAATGGCTGACATCGAAGGGCTGTGATCATTGAATGAGACAGTGGTCGAAGTCGAAGCCGTGGTCGACGTTGAAGGGCCGTGGTTGAAGGGGACAGTGGTTGACATTGAAGGGCTATGATCGAAGGGGACAGTGGTCGAATAGGACAGTGGTCGAAGAGGGAAGTGGTCGATGTCGAAGGGCTATGGTCGAAGGGGATAGTGGTTGAAGGGAGCAGTGATCGAAGTCAAAGATCCGTGGTCAAAGTAGGGGACAGTGGTTGAAGGGGCGGTGCTTGAAGGGAGAAGTGGTCGATGTCGAAGGGCCGTCGTTGTCAAAGGGCCATGGTCGAAGGGGATAGGGGTCGAAGAGGGTACTGGTCGAAGTAGCAGATTCGTGGTTGAAGTCGCAGATCCGTGGTCAAAGTCGAATGGGACTGTGGTCGAAGGAGGCAATGGTTGAAGGGGGAAGTGGTTGATGTCGAAGGGCCGTGTTCATCGAAGGGCAATGGTCGAAGGGGATAGTGGTTGAAGGGGCAGTGGTCGAAGTCGCAGATCCATGATTGAAGTCGAAATCGTGGTCGAAGGGGGCCGTGGTTGATGGGGAAGTGGTTGACGTCGAAGGGCCGTGGTCAAAAGGGATAGTGGTCGAAGGGGGCAGTGGTCGAAGTCGAAGATCCGTGGTCAAAGTCAAAGATGATTGGTCGAAGTCGAAGCCGTGGTCGAAGGGGCCATGGTCAAAGGGGGGAAGTGGTCGGCGTCGAAGGGCTGTGGTCGTCGAAGGGCCGTGGTCGAAGAGGACAGTGGTCAAGGGAGGTAGTGGTCGAAGAGAGAAGTGGTCGATGTCGAAGGGCCATGGGCAGTGGTCGAAGAGTGCTTGAAGTCGAAGGGGGCAGTGATCAAAGTCACGGTCATGGTCTTAGTCATAGCGCCATGGACATGGTCGTAGAGGTCATGGTTGTAGTTGTAGCGCCAACCCGAAGGGCATCTGCTGGTTCATCCACAACCTCCACCGCTACGAGTTCCCCCTCCAGTTGAAAATCCCCGTCGCCTACCCCCAAGTCACCCCTAAGATCAAGCTCCCCACCCTCGACAACAAGACCCACAAGGTCTCATACTCCCCATGGATTGTAACATGCTTTGACCATGAGATGTGATCGACGGCTTCCGATTTATGACCACGAGTGCTGGTCGATGTGTTCTGACTTACGACCACAAGGTGTGGTCGATGTCTTCCGACTTACGACCACGAGCACTGGTCGAAGTCGAAGATCTGTTGTTGAAGTCTAAGCAGTGGTCGAAGGGGGCCGTGGTCGAAGGGGGAAGTTGTCAACATCGAAGGGCCGTGGTCGAAGGGGACAATGGTTGAAGAGGGCGGTGGTTGAAGTCGAAGGAGGTAGTGGTCGAAGTCAAAGGGAGCAGTGGCCGAAGTCTTGGCCATGGTCGAAGTCGAGGCCGTGGTCGAAGTCGACACTGTTGTCAAAGTCGGGGCCATGGTTGAAGGGGGCCATGATCGAAGGGGGTCTTGGTCGACGTTGAAGGGTCGTGATCGAAGTCAGGGCTGAGTAGGTCGGGCAGCCTAAGCAGGCTAGTGTCGGCCGTCGGGCGACAGGGCACAAGCGAACTGGAGGCCTGCCAACGTATGACCACCAGCGATGGTTGACCTCTCCTGATCTACGATCACGTGTGATGGTTAACGGCTTCTAACTTACGACCACGAGGTGCGATCGACGGCTTCCGATTTACGACCATGAGCATTGGTCGATGTGTTCCGACTTACAACCACGAGGTGTGGTCGATGTCTTCTGACTTACGACCACGAGTGCTGGTCGATATCTTTCGACTTATGACCATGAGGTGTCCTCGATGGCTTCCGACTTACGAGCACGAATGATGGTCGTCAGCTTTCGATGTATGACCACGAGCCATTGTCGAAAGCTCCCGATTTGGAACCATGGTCGATCATCGACCGCTGCTAACTTACGACCACTAGCGATGGTCCACCGCTCTCGACCTATGATCATGCACGATGGTTGACGGCTTCCGACTTACAACGACGAGGTGTGCTCGAGGGCTCCCAACCTACGACCATGATTTGTGGTCGATTTCTTCCAAGTTATGACCACGAGGTGTGATCGACGGCTTTCCACTTACTTGATGGATTTAAAAACTTTTAGAACATGTTTGTATGCATATTCAAAAATTTTTACCACCTGTGAGTTTTCAAACTTGTAGAATGATAAATTTTAAAAATCCGTATCAACGCACGGGCATTCAGCTAGTACCATACTAAGAAAGAGATTACAAAATAGATTTGTACTCCACTTTATTTCTAATGATAATGATGAGGCCACATTACACAAGGTAACCAGTACAAGGCATTAGATAGATTCTTTTAGGCTGTAATTCATGACTTTTCGATTTTGAATTCTAGTTGTTTTTGTGAGAGAGATACAGTCGTATGTGATTTTGACCGATATAGCTGAAGTCGGTACAGTGTTTATTATAATCAACTTATATACCCTATTTTAAAAAGACACATCGTTGTTAGAGCACCAATCCAACCATTTTGCATTGCAGCCAACAACGACTTTTCGATTTTGAATTCTAGTTGTTTTTGTGAGAGAGATACAGTCGCATGTGATTTTGCCCGATATAGCTGAAGTCGGTACAATATTTATTATAATCAACTTATATACCCTATTTTAAAAAGACACACCGTTGTTAGAGCACCAATCCAACCATTTTGCATTGCAGCCAGCAGCAAGAACTGAAAAGTGAAAACCTTGGTAAGCTGAGGATGGAGTGTGCTGACATTCAGCTGTCCGAGTCTGATGAAAGGCAATGTTCAATTGCTCGAATTGTCATGGTTTTGTTTTCCTCGATAAAGGAAACTTACACACCCTGTTCGTTTTGTTTCTTTGTCTTCGGATGTCAACAGCAAGCTTTACTTGCCTGACATATGAACGGCACTGAAATGACAGAAACTTGGCTTCAAATTTAAAACAACAGAACGACATTCGGTATAACATGAGAGGACACCAATGACCTGTAATTTGATTATATTTCTCTCGTCATCTACCAAAATAGGTGTAAGAATCAATTTCCAGGGAGGGTACTCTCTCGATATACAATTGGTGACTGTGGACAATCAAACTTAGCAAATATTTCTGACGGCCTATGCTAAACTTGGACGGGCGGTGAATCTCTACAAGAACAGGTTTTCTTTTACTGCTAGAAACAAAACCACAACAATGGAGTGGGAAGTACTAGCAGAATGAAACCTCTCCACTTGAGGGGGCAAAAAAAAAGGAGGGGATCATACACTACTTCCTATGGTTTGATGGCTGAAATGGGGGTCGTAAGGACAGCGAACTGAGCTTCTTAGTGCTATGACCTGCCATTCTGGAAGGTGTACAGCAGCAACTCCGACTGGTCTCTCTCAACATAATGCTTGCCCTTTCTTTCCCTTGTCGATACGGGCCCTTCGTACAGCTTGTTGGATCTGTCGCTCGTGCTCTCTAAGGATCTCTTCCATGTTTACTCCAGGAGGCATTAATGGTCCAGAGTAGTGGATTCTGTTCTTCTTACTGCCATTCACCTGAACATATAGAGGGAGAATTTCTCAGCATATGGCAACAAAATAATCTTACTCTCTGGAAGCATGAAGGGTATATCCACCATGTAGGACCATTTTCCATTGTACTCTCTTATAAGACATAAAATTGTTGATCTTGACACCAAAAGTGTCTCAGAATATCAGGAACTGAGAAAAGAACCGTGCATTCCATGTTAATATGACCAACAGCCAGCTTGTAATAGATTCAGGTAACATCCACTCCAATTCACCAAAAATGCTTATGTATGGATTCCTATCATCGATCATGGCTTTCAAGGGCTTGAATACTATGGATCATGCTCCTTATGAATGTTAAGACTTATTACTGATTAGGATAATAAGTGAAGCTGATTAGGATAATTAAATAACTCACCACTGTAGGCTCCTTATTTGCCACCCCATCATCCTTCCGATGGGAAGATGGTCTTTCTTGGAATTGATGTGCCCATTCAGGTCTGTCAGAGGGGTCAGCAGCAGTGAGTTGACTGTATCTTGAACTCGACCGATGCTCTCTCAAATACTGTCTTCTGGTGCTATCCCCAAGGTTAGACAACTTAGCAGCATTGCCTCGCTGCCCAGTTGCAGTAGATAGGTCACACATCTCAGCAGCAACAAGCTGAGAGGTGTAAAATCTCTGGGCATTTGGATCTGTGCCACTTGATCGGTCCAAAGTAGAGGATGAACGGCCACCATTCATCAAAGGAACACGCTGAGGCTGACCATTGTCTGCAGCTCTTCCCGGAGGATCAATTGGAAAGCCAGTGACAACATCCTCCTTTGGAGTAAACTTATTAGTACTGCTTTTTGGATTAACCTGAACTCGTCGTTGCTACAAAGCCATGTAAAAACAGACATTTGAGTAATAAGAAACAACAGAGTATTTGTATTTAATAATATGACAACATTAGTTGCTACATATACACACTATATTTACTTCTGGAGTTGAAAAACGATGCATGTGCATTATGCGGATGAATTGCTGCATGGTTACACTGAAATTATTGATAAACTAAGTAATTAACTAGCAAACACATGGAGAGGCAATTGCATTGCATGACATATTCATGGTACCCAAATGTTTCTGCTAGCCTGCTACTAGGTACTAACTATAATTAGTCCTGTATTAAATGAATTCATTGAACTGCTAGCATGTGGTATTTGAATGGTATGTTTTCAGTATTTGAACGGTACATTTCCCCCCTCGAGGATTCAAAATCCTGCAAGCACTAATACTCTGAAATCTCATTAGTGCTAGCATTGTGGCACAAGAAAACCCTTGACTCTGGAGATCCTTGAGTATGATGATTATCAGCTTATAGTACGAGATCTCTACAGATTTATTTTCATAGTACCTGAAATTCATTATTGCCATTTGGTGCTGGAAGTTGCTTCCTACGTCCAGTTTCAGATTCCTGTCCTTTAACTGCAGCTGCTCTTTGTCTGTGGACAAAAACACATGCTTAGGCCAAATAAATAAATGTCCAACAAAAGAAGATTGCTACCATACATTCCGTCTGTCAAAATGCAGATTCCACAATATTTGTCTTGAAGTTCTACAGAGGGTATTACCTCCTAGCTTCGTCATCCCGAAGCTTAGCATCATATTCCTTGCTTGGAGGATACTTTGGTAGGCTTGATGGATCGCATGCATAAGGCTTCGTTGTGAAGAACTACGGTATAAAGTAAAAGGACAGATTATAAACCAGAAGTTAAGGGGGGCAGTTTCAGATATACAGATACAACCAAATCTTTTATGAGCTAATCCATAAAGCCAAAAGGAAAAGAATAGAAATAACATTTCCTAATGTCAACTTCAAAAGATATTATTCACTTCATAAAAGAAATGTCATGAATTCACAATATATGAGTAGAAAATAACAAAGAAATTCATATTTTAAGATTCATTGGCCAATGGCATTTATGGCTACGTTCGGCATGGCTTTAGGCTTTTGTACTTTGCTATAGTAACTTACTTTCAAACGGTGCGTCTTTTGAAGGCGGGGTCTACAAGTCGATTGTAGTAGACATTATACTGACTTCAGTTGTACCGGTCAAAATCGCATACGACTATCTACCTCTTCGCAATCTCTCTCACAAATAGGTAGAATTCAAAAGTCATAAGCCAAAAGCCATAAGCCATAGCACAAAAAACCCACCCTATATGGTTGCAGGGACACAAAAGCAATTTTAGCAGATTGTATGCATATCCACATGTTTGAGAAACCATAGATTCTCTTCAGGGCACGCAATACACCAGCCATACAAATCAATAAATGTAAGGGCCAGAACTTACTTCACTTTCAAGGGCAGAAGCAGCGGTACCCCTATTCTCAGGTTCTACAGCAAGTAAATGGTCCAAAAGTGCTAAGGCTGAAGGAGGGAAGTCCTTATATACATCATTCACACAACGACGATATGGATGTTGTGGCTTGAAGATGGTAGCACGTGACAACTTCAAATTAGCCCAGAACTCCTCCGATGGTGAACCACAAAGCTTGAATATCTTGTGCAACTGTTCCACCTGAAAGAGTTTGGACAACAAAAATAAACACTGGAAATTCACATAGATTTGCTAGTCAAGAGTCTAAAATTACGTGCATATCATAAACAAGATCAACATTCACCTTGAAGATAGAAAATTTAAGGGGAACATTGTTAACTTTAAACTGGCATTGGTCCGTGTAAAAATAGGCCTGGTATCACTCAAGCTGTAGTATATGCTAATCATAAGAATATGATGTGGGATATACATATAGGAACTACGTAGTATTACTAAATGCACACACTACAGTCATCTTGAGCTAACCATTTTAATTTATGATTGTATATTTGGCTCTATGAACTGATTAATTTTATTTTAAAGACATTAAGTACTCATCCTCCTGTTTATTGAATAATTTCTCCTGTTTGTTGAAAATTTATCAAAATACACACTTCATTGTGTCAAGTATTAACCTTCAGCAGCTTCATAATTTTTTCAATCCAGCCCAATTAAATTTTGACCGGAAGTGCCATACAAGAAACAACATAGACTCGTAGAATTGTTGTAGTAAATAATTTCAGGACTATCTCAAGTAGAAAATGTAGTGTTAGTCTTCAATTGCAACAGTCTGCAATTCTGAGAAGAGTATGAAGTATGAACAGTCAAATAGTACCTCAGTTCGTCCTGGCATGATAGGCTTCCCTGACAGCAATTCCGCAAGAATGCAACCAGCACTCCAGAGATCAACAGCAGCACCATAGTTCGTAGCACCCAGCAAAAGTTCTGGAGGCCGGTACCACAATGTTACCACACGACTTGTCAAATGCTGCTTTTGGTTCGGCTTAAAGAACGTAGCTAGACCAAAATCTGCTATTTTGAGGGCACCATTATTGTCAAGAAGAAGGTTTGCACCCTTTATATCCCGATGCAAAACACCATGATTATGGCAGTGGTCAAGTCCAGAAAGTAGCTGTTGCATGTAACACTTGACCTGAAAGGACCATTTTCCACAGTGAGCACGGCATGAAAACAGAAGGCACAATGGAAACCTCTGAAATGGAGGATCAAAGGACATGTCTAACCTGAGGCTCTGTGAATTTTATGCCAGGTGTAGATGCGAGTCCTGCAAGATCATGCTCCATGTATTCAAATACAAGATACAAGCTACTAGACATGCGCGACGTCACCAAACCTTCAAGCTTAATAACATTTGGATGATCAAGTCTTCTTAAGATGTGAATTTCCCTTGCCATAAATCGAACGCTCTCTGGGTCCATGTTGGCAAAGCGAACTTTCTTAAGTGCCACGATTTTTCCGTTCTCAAGGTCACGTGCTTTGTAAACGCTACTGTAGGTACCTTGCCCTATCTGAAATATTAGAATAGCGGGGGTGAGAAAAGCGTATTTGCATAGATTCAGTAGTTCAATAGTAAATTCAATTCTAATCAATCAGATTGTTTCACAGAAGTAGGAGGCTTGTCAGGAACTTCTCCTACAACGTTGCAGTCTATTTGTCTAACTACACCACACCATCAAGAATGATATTCCACAATCTTACAATTTCTAGAAATGTGTCTACTTTTGCACCTAACAGAATATCCTATACCATTGGAAAACTCAAGCACTTCGAAACAGTCACACTCAAACACTCAGTCACACATAAGCATGATCCAGAACATAGATGGCTAATGAAGGTCCTGAAAAAACAGAAACAAGATGATAAATTTGTTGGAAAAGTAATGGTCAACACAAAGATGAACCTTGTCCAACTTCTCGAAAGACTGTGCCTTCCGAGGCTGCCACCCACGGACCGCCTCTGCCGCCACCTCTGTGAGCCACCTCGGCCAGCCAGCCGCCACATGCTCCCCCTGCACTCCATTGGGCACATCTGTGATCCTTGGTTTCGCCTCACTCCTGATGCCACCACTCCTTGGCTCTTGCTCCAACACACCATTCGGAGCACGCCTCCAATTCCCAGGTGCAGCAACGGGCCTCTCTGCATCAACCACGCCAACAGCCATCGTGGCCGCATCTTCCGGCAATGCCGCCACAGCCTCAACCACCGGAGCTGGGGGCTTCCGAATTAGCCTCGCCGTGCTTGCATCGTTCCCCACGCGACGTCCGGCACTCGAGGACGTGGCTGCCACAACCACCCCTTCTTCATCCTCCTCTTCCAACTCCTCATGCCTCTTGCTGGAGCTGTAACTAACCAGACGCTTCAATGAGTTGCTCGACGGGCGCCGCCGAGGAATCCCCTCGCCGCCACGCTCGTCGCAGCCATGGAATTGCTTCGAACTGACACAGCCCATAGCCCGATTGGGCGATTCCGGCAAGAAACTTCACTTCAAGAAAACCCAAACAAAAACTCCAAGAAACCTTCTCCCAGTACGGCTCCCGCATCAGGTCACGCGTCAAGAACCCTCATTGCTCGCCGAATTGGAGCACCAAACCAGACTCCTCCGCAGATCCGAATCAGAACACAGCACTCGAAACTCCCTCCAGCTCAGCAACTGCCGAATCAGGAACGCGCAAACCAGAACCAGCGCCAAGAACTGGAACTGCAAAAATTGGGGTCTTTCTCAAGCACCTTACAGAATCCAGCGAGCCGGGTAGAGGCAAATTGGGGTGGGGAATCCAGGGGTGGGATCAAAATCGAACCTTGCCGCCGGAAATCGCGAGGCGTCGCCCGGCAGGCGATCTCTCTCTCCCCCAGTGACGGCCTTTTCTTGGGTCCGTCTGTTCGTTTGGTTTCTGGCAAGTACTCGGTCTATTTCCCTTCTCTTTTTTTGGTTTTTTTTCTTCTCTTTTTTATTTTGCCTCTCAAGCCTCTGAAGGCAGCAATTACGATGGTTGGTGAAAAAAAAGGAGAGAGAGTAATGGTCATAGAGACGCGTCAACACAAATGTTAAGGGCAGTACAGTACTAGACAAAAACTCGTACTCGCCGGCTTCAATTTTGAATTCAAGGTTTGGAATTTCCAATTGAATTGGAAAGCTCAAAATATTCAGTCAATTGCTTAGCTTGGTTAACTTTGATATCTTGTGGTTTGTCAAACCCTTCGCATCCAAGAATTTTCAAGCTCAACAATTTTAGTACACCTATTGAGAGGGGTATGGTTATGGACATGATCGGAGTGACTAGGAGGAATAGCAAGAAAAATAAGAGTTGGTCTCAATAATGCAATTTTTTTTCCTTTTGTGATTTCCATTCCATGTGCTAACTTATGGTTCTTAATTCCTTAATGATATTTTGAGCATTTAATTCGTCTCTTGATTTTTTTAGTGAGACAACTGGATATAGGTCTAAGGAGACGGTCAATTGAAGCACACGTTTTTCCAGGACAATGCTACAACGATACATCTGACCAAGCACCAACTGCATTGCTAATTTGCTGTTCAGCCAAGGTGCAAATGTCACTAGACTGAGCTGATAGCAACATCCTCTCTCCAGGTGTCAGTATCCTGTAGATCTCCAATGCAAAAAAGAAAGAAAAGATGAAAAACCCCAAAATTTCAAAATCCAAAAATTTGTGATTTATTTTTGCCGGTTTTTGGGTGATTTTTGGAAACTTTCCTTTTCGGGAAAGTCTCCCCGTTTCCGCCTTCTCTTTTCGGCCGGACGCCTTCCCCGTTGCTCTGGCGCCCCGCCGTTTTCCGCCTTCCCCGCTCCCCGGCCTCCTCTCGCGCGCGGACGCCTTCTCCTCCCTCCGCTGGCGCCCGCTCCCTCCCCGTTTCTCCCGCGCCTCAGCGCCTTCCCCGCCCTCCCTCGCCTGCTGGCGCCTCCCGTGCTCCCCGCCTTCTCTTCGCGCGTGCGCTGCGCCTGCATCCGCCCCCTCACCGCCTCCACGCGCGCGCGCGGACAGCGCCGCCCTCGGGTCCTCCCTCCGCGCCCACGGTTTCAGACCGCCCCGCCGCGCTGGCCCGACCGCCGCAGAACCCCGCGCCACGCGGCGCCATTCCTCTGCGCCCGACCCCACCTGGCAGCCCCGCCTGTCCACTCCACCGCGCGCGGACGCACTCCCCTCCCATGCCGCAACTCCGCCCCCGCCCGTACTGTCACCTCGCCATTACGGCCGCTCAGCACCCGGTCACCGCCCCGTCTCGCGGAGGAGACGCTCCCCAACTGCTCCCGTCACTCCGGTTGACCCCGCGCCCCGGCCGTTGCCTTCTCCCCGAAGGACTCCCTCTCCCTGCCCGGGGTACAAATACCCCCTTCTGGCTCCCTCCCTCTCCTTTGCTTCCCGTGCCTCCCCGACGCCCTCAACTCCTTCCCACTGCTCCCAGCCACCTCCCAGAGCCGTCGATTGGAGCCTAGCCGCTCCGAGCGCCGCCATTGCCGTCTTGTGAGCCGGCGGCCCCTCGGAGCTGATCTCCCTCATCCCTCCCCCATTCTCCCTTTGCTTCTCACCAGAGCATCCCCTCCGTGTACTAATCCTGTTGGTGGGTCCCCTTGGCCAGGTGAAGCCCCGTGGAACGCCGCCGACGAAGCTCCTCCCCGGCCGTCGCACCTCTCCCGTGGCCAGACCTCCTCGCCGCCTCCCAGCTCCTGCCGCCACTACCAATGTGAGCCCCATGATCCCCTCTCTGTGTAACCGCAGCCGATCGAGCTCGTTCGCCGCCGGTGACCTCCCTCACCTCCGAGCTCCCGAACCACCCCCTTCTGTCCCCCGCTCTCTCCGTTGCTTCCCTCGCCTCCCCAGTGCCTAAAATGGACTCCCCAAGTCAAACTCTAGCCGGTGAAACCCTCCCCGGTCTTCAGGAGCCATCGCCGTTGCCGGAACGCCGCAGCTCCGCCGTCCCCACTCCTCTGTCGCTCGTGCGCGGCTGGAGGAAGACGACGACGACGTGGTCGCCCCTCCGCCGACCGATCCCTCCTCCACCTTCTAACATCGGCCGTCCGATCCTCCACTTACCGCTTCGCCCCTCCGTTTTATCGTCGCCGTCGGATCATCTTAAACACCGCCCCTCCCCTCCGTTGGATCTCCTTCCCGTACCCCTTCACCCCGCCGCATCTCCGCCACCCGCTTGAGCCACGCGTCGCTCATCCGAGCCGCGTGAGCGCGCGCGGGCGTGGGCCGAGCCGGCCTGCCCCGTCGCCGAGCGCGCGCGCGCGCCTGCGGGCCGCGCGTCGACGCGCGTTGGGCCGCGCTGGCCTTCGGCCGCGCGGGCCGCACAGTGCCGGGCCGCACTGTAGCAAAGCGGCCGGGCCGCACTGTTCATCCAATTTCCAGAGAATTTATCAATTTCCAAAATGCCAGAAAATCCAAATAAATCCTAGAAAATCACAGAAAATCCCAAAAATTCCCAAATTTCACCACATTGCTCCAAATATTATTCCAGACCCTCTGGTGAAATCCATTTCCACAATTTCATCCCAGATAAATTCCTAAAATTCCATTTGGAGTGTTTATGCAATTTATTTCTTTTTAATTAGATTATTTTTCCTCGCTTGATTAGTTGCAAGCTGGATTTATTTCATTTTAATTGTTTGCGTTAGTGTCGGAGATCCCGGAAGCACAGGAGCAGATTCAGGACCCCGGTGCTTCTACGTTCGAGCTCGCAGAAATCATCCGGATAGACGGCAAGTCCCAAATCCTTTGATCATAATGTATCCCATAATGTTTAAATATGCTAATATGTTATTTGCATTGAGCTAGTTCTGAAATGTTAGTTTGAAAATAAAAATAAAATGTTTAGAATGACTTGTGTATTAGTTAGTCCTACCACCGCTAAATGCCATGTTTAATTTGTAGCCATGCCATTGAAACCCTAGAAATATTTATCTGTTAATCTTAGTAATTGTAGGCTATGATTATCATGCAAAGTGTTACACTAATAAGGCTGTGGCTGTGGAGCCAATAGAATCTGGAAAACCCGACTCTAAGGTAGGGTGGTATGGGACACCGTATCTTAGAGCGGAGAGTGCCGGCGTGCACAAGGTAGGGTAAGGGTTGGGGGAGAGCCGCGAGACGGTCTTTGCCCACCTCTTATCCTAGGGCTGGAGTAGGGTAAGGGTGAGTGGGAAACCGCGGGACGGTCTACGCCCACCGCTTACCTTAGTTTGGGTCGCGGACCTGGCGAGGTTGCGGGCCATGTGAAAATATAAGGACTGAAACCCTTACGCTGAGCAAATGTCACAGTGATCGCTCAACCACAGGAGTTGACTTGTCAACACTTGTCTTTTAGCTGCTCAACTCGTTTGAAACTCTACAGGAGGGTAGCAGTGAGGTTAGGTAGGCCGTGCTACGGATGCCTAACAACGGTAGAGTTCACTCGAAGCGGATACTGTTTTCGCTTGTGTGTGTGTGTGTGTGTGGAATCCAGACCCGAGTGAATTCTACCGGGTAGAGCCTATATAAAGAGTCGAGCAGTGAAAAGACCTGGCTTTCTTAACTCTTTAGCGGGAGTTGAGAGATCGTGTGGGTAAAGCTGAGCAAACTCTGCAGAGTCAAATAAATGGTATTCGAATACGCCGTGCTCCCGGTTATTGGAGCTGTGTCACTTGGGTGATTCCAGCAGCAAAGCTTAAGTAGATTTGTACATACTTTAACTTGGTTAGTTGGTTAATGAATTCTTGTTGAAAAACCCTGAGCTCTTAAGAAGTAAGTTTTGTGTCCGTCTTATGAAAATGTTTGCAAATAAAATTGCATCCACCAAATGTAATAAACCAAGTATACTCCCTTCCTTTGACTTTCCGTGCATATAGTAAATTAAGATCCCTTTGGGATTTGCTGAGCCGGTTGTTTGGCTCACGGCTTGCTTAATCCACCCCCTTTAGAGGATCAAGACGAAGGAGAAGGTCTTCCCGTTGAAGAAGTCCCCGAGGATCTTTTCTTCGACGAGGACCCTTGGCTGTAGGTCTCCGCCGCGCTTGAAGCAGTTTCTGGAGCCTTTTGTAATGTATTATACTTTGGGCTTGCACGCCCCGCTGTAAAAGCTGGATGTTATTCCGTATGTCAAATATATGCTGGACTTTTGTTGTTAGCATGCAATGGTATACTCTTGCGCGACAGTCCATAACTGTTCATGCGTGAATAGTTACGGGGTGCCGTGTCCGTACGCGCCCCTGGAAACGGGGGCGTTACAAGAAGTGGTATCAGAGCAGGCTCTTTGACCGTAGGTTGAGACCTAAGGCTGTCTAGGAAGCGATTTTATCGCAAAAATTAATTTAAGGCATAAAAAGAGTTTATGAAAAATATAAGGTCTATTGCTGTCTTGTTCCTCTCTTGTTGCTACTTTCCTGTCTTAAATTTATTTCTGCTTAAGTTTTAATTTTCGCAAATGTTTACTGTCTTACTTGTCTAATTTCAAAATTTCGTTTCCGGCAGATGGTGCGCCTCGTTTTCTCCCGCCCCGACCGTAGGGATGGATGGCACCACAAGTTGTGGGAAATGCGACGATACCTCGGAGCGAGAGGAAACCACGGCCCAGTGATCTACGCTGAGGGACAGTTCCGCCAGGACCAGTTCTACGAGTACAAGGCTTGGATGGTCCTCGATCCCTTGCCTATCCGCCCAGACAGGAAGCGGAGGTTCACCGCCCGACGGGTGGACAGTGAGGATGCTGCTCAGGACGTGGCTCAGAAGGCCGCGCTCTATCTCAGAGACTACTACCACCAGGAGCTAGCAGGGACGCCCTTCGACCTGGTGCCGCGCCCGCACTTTGGGGACTTTATAGTCCCTAGGTTCGGTGAGGATGACGATCCCCGCCTAGCGGGTATCGCCACCCTTATGGCGCAGCAGGTCGCCAGCTACGACAGAGCCGTCGAGGAGGCCAGAGTCTGGCAGAGGCAGTTGTGGGACACTCGTGAGGAGGTTCAGCGCCTCCGGGAGTCCCTCGCCCGCTTTGAGGCCCAGGAGGCAGCAGAGGGTTCAGACAGTGCGGAGTCGCCCAGTGTTCACTCTTCTTGTGCTTCGGTGCAGTCTAGGCCCAAGCGCCGGATGACTGCGGCGCAGTACCGTGCCCGGTTCCGCCCCGCAGCCCCGCTTGCCCTTCCAGCACCCGGGGACAGGAAGGAGTAGACGCTGTACGCTAGTGGTAGCCCGACCTTTTGGTGATAGATGTACTTTTGTATGTAATGCAAGTGTAACATGAACCTTTATGTGGTCTGTGCACCACTTGCTTAATGTAAATTATGTTGCTACCTCTTTTAATTTGTTTGCTTAATTATCAGTATGTTCTTCCTGTGTTCAAAGCTTTCTCCTGTCCCCTTCGCTCTCGTTCTTACCTTAAATTCGTCCTATACTTGCCTTGAAAAATTCAAAGTCTTACTTACCTGTTCTTGATTGCCAAAGCCGCTGCAAGGCTAACCTCAAGTTCCCAATCAACAGATGGACCCAGCACAGCAGAGAGGTCAGACCAGCGGGCAGGGTGCACCTGCCACAGATCAAGCCACGCTCGCCAGTGTGATAGCAATGTTGGAGCAAAATCGTTACCAGGGAGAGCAGAACATCTTACGAGTGTTAGATCAGCAGGCCCGTCTACTTGAACAGATCGCAACCAGATCTCCAGGAGTACAGGGTGGAGGCAATATTCCACGGGATGGTGCTCCAATTACCACCCGGTGGAATGACTTTCTAAAAACACGTCCACCCACTTTCTCCACCACCGCCGATCCTATGGTTGCTGAAGATTGGCTGGCAGATGTGGAGAGAAAACTTCAAACTGCACAGTGTGACGATAGAGAGAAGGTACTATATGCATCCCACCAGTTACAGGGTGCAGCAGCGACCTGGTGGATCAACTACCAGCGCACACTCCAGAATAGAGAGATTAGTTGGGAAGATTTCTCCAGGGCCTTCCGTAAGGCCCACATCCCCGAGGGTATTATGGAAGCCAAGCGCCGGGAGTTTTTGGCGCTCAAACAAGGTGGTCGCACTGTGATGGAATACTTACACCAGTTTAACCACCTCTCCAGATTTGCCCCTGAGGATGTTGACAATGAGGACAAGAAAATGAGCAAGTTTCGTGCAGGTTTGCAGCAGTCTTTGAGATTCCATATTTCAGCCTTGAAGTTCAAAGATCTGAATGATATGGTTGATGGCTTGATCACCTCCGAAGAAGCTAGAAGTGACATGGAAGACTATAGAAAACGCAAGGCAGCACACAAATCGCAGTCATCGTCACACACCGCTCAACGAGCCAGGACATCGGGATCTTCTTCATATCGATCCCCATCCTCCCGGCAGTATGTGATGATGCCGAAGAACCAATCCCACCAGACTCAGCATTATGCTTCCCCTCTACCATTGGCTCTCAAGTGTCCCACTTGTGGAGGGAATCACCTGGCTAGTAGCTGCCCGCGAAGGTCAAACGCATGTTTCCACTGCGGTGAGATAGGGCACTACAGAGACCAGTGTCCTAGGAAGAATTTGCCATCAGATGCAGCCAAGCTACAAGTTCAAAATCAACAGCAGCAGGAAGTCAAGTCACAGACATCCCCCGGTACCCCCAAAGGAGGATATCTGCAGATTAAAGCATCCAACCCTCAGTCACCTGCAGGCACTGCAAATTTCTCAGCTACAGGCAGAGGCAGAGGCAGAAGCAATGTCAGACCCACTTTCTATGCCAGAGTGAACCATGTATCTGCAGAGGATGCCGCTGGTGCAAGTGACATCATTGCCGGTATGTTCCCAATCAATTCCATACCTGCATTGATTTTATTTGACCCTGGTGCAACGCATTCTTTTATTTCAAAGAGTTTTGCTGCAAGAAATCAATTGCCTTCTGTTGCATTACCAAGACCTTATGTGGTGGAAACCCCTGGGGTTAGAATGGAGTCCCACCGTGGGTGTGCGGGACTTAACATAAAAATCCAAGGGGTAGATTTTAGAGCAGACTTGTTGCAGTTAGACATGTCTGGGTTAGACGCCATTTTGGGCATGAACTGGTTGGCCAGAAATAAAGGCAAGGTAGATTGCGAGATTAAAACAGTGTCATTGGTCAACTCTGAAGGTCAGAAAATAGTAGTAGAGACAGATCGACAAGTGCTGAAAGATGCCAAGAAACGTATGATCAACATGATAGCAGCTACACCTGATCAAGTGCCAATAGTACAAGAGTACCCTGATGTATTCCCAGAAGAATTACCAGGTAGACCCCCTGACAGGCAAGTAGAACTTGCAATAGAGTTGGTACCTGGTACCAAGCCAATCGCCAAGCACCAATACAGAATGTCAGCTAGTGAATTGAAAGAGCTGAAGAAGCAGTTAGATGAGTTACAAGAGAAGGAATTCATCCGACCCAGTACTTCACCATGGTCAGCCCCAGCACTGTTTGTGAAAAAGAAGAATGTCGAATTGAGAATGTGTGTGGATTACAGAGGTTTGAATGCTGTTACCATCAAGAACAAGTATCCCCTCCCAAGAATTGATGATCTGTTCGATCAACTTAGAGGAGCCAAAGTGTTCTCCAAGATCGACTTGCGCTCGGGTTATCACCAACTCAAGATCCGAGAGCAAGATCGAGAGAAGACCGCCTTCATTACCAGATATGGATTGTTTGAGTTCACGGTCGTACCCTTTGGTTTGACTAATGCGCCAGCGTATTTCATGAATCTTATGAACCTGGTGCATATGGACCAATTGGATCGATTTGTGATTGTTTTCATTGATGACATTCTGATATACTCCAAGAGTGAAGAAGAACACCGACAACATTTGCATATGGTTTTGACCAGATTGAGAGAGCATAAGTTATATGCAAAATTTGATAAATGCAGTTTTTGGTTGAGAGAAGTTGCTTTCTTGGGTCATATTATATCTGAAGATGGAGTGAAGGTCGATCCAGAAAAGATTTCAGCAGTGATGGAATGGAAACAGCCTAAGACAGTGACTGAAGTGAGAAGCTTCCTAGGATTGGCGGGTTATTATCGCCGATTCATAGAAGGTTTCTCAAGAATATCTCGTCCACTCACACAATTGTTGAAGAAAGATAAACCGTTCACATGGACTGATGCATGCGAAGAAAGCTTCCAGATGTTGAAGACCAAGTTGACAACAACACCAGTGCTGATTTTACCCAATCCAGAGAAGGAGTTTCAGATTTATTGTGATGCCTCAAAGCAAGGTTTGGGTTGTGTGCTTATGCAAGACGGAAAGGTTGTTGCCTATGCATCAAGACAGTTGAAGCCACATGAGGAGAATTATCCCACACATGACTTGGAACTAGCAGCTGTGGTGCATGCCCTCAAAATTTGGCGGCACTACCTGTTAGGAAATCGTTGTGAGATATTCTCAGATCACAAGAGTTTGAAGTATCTATTCACCCAGCCAGAGTTGAACATGAGACAACGCAGATGGTTAGAACTGATTAAAGATTATGATATTGATCTCCAGTATCACCCAGGCAAGGCAAACGTAGTTGCTGATGCACTTAGCCGCAAGGCTCGTCCCAGCAAAGGCAGTCAATCAGAGTACCCACCAGAGCTACAGAGAGACATATTACGACTGAACTTGGTAATCACAGAACAAGGTGAAGAAGCAGCCTTAGAGATTCAACCACTGTTGCCAGACCAGATTAAAGCAGCCCAGGATGAGGATGAAGAGATTCAAAAACTGAAAAAGGATATTCAAGGAGAAAATTCATCAGAGTATGCTATAGACGAACATGGAATCCTTACTTTCCGTGGTCGCTATTGCATACCCAACAAGAAAGAGTTGAGAGAGTTGATCTTAGCTGAAGCCCACTCCTCTCAATTCTCAATTCATCCAGGAGGCACAAAGATGTATCAAGATTTGAAGAAAGAGATATTGGTGGAACCAAATGAAGAAGGAAGTGGCAGAATATGTAGCTAAATGTGATGTCTGCCAGCAGATCAAGATAGACCACCAAAAACCATCGGGATTGTTGCAACCTTTACCAATTCCCGAATGGAAATGGGATAGCATTGGCATGGACTTCATCACTGGACTTCCCAAGACTCGTGAGGGATATGATGCTATTTGGGTCATTGTTGATAGATTGACCAAGGTGGCTCATTTCCTCCCGGTCAAGCAAACTTATGGAAAGGATAAACTTGCTGAGTTGTACTTGACCAGAATTGTGACGTTGCATGGAGTTCCGAAGAAGATCGTGTCAGATAGAGGAGCACAATTTACATCCAAATTTTGGGAAAAATTGCATGAAGCTATGGGCACCGATCTGAATTTCAGCTCAGCATATCATCCGCAGACAGATGGACAGACAGAAAGAACCAATCAAATTTTAGAAGACATGTTGAGAGCTTGTGCGATAGTGTATGGAGCAACATGGAACACCTGTCTACCATTTGCTCAGTTCTCATATAACAACAGTTATCAAGCCAGCATTCAAATGGCACCGTTTGAAGCACTTTATGGCAGAAAATGCAGGACTCCACTGAACTGGACAGAAACGGGAGAGCGACAACTTATTGGACCTCAAATTGTTCAGGATGCAGAAGCACATGTCAGAATTGTTAGAGACAGGCTCAGAATGGCACAAGATCGACAGAAGAGTTATGCTGATAACCGTAGGAAAGATTTGAGTTTCGAAGTTGGAGATTATGTTTACATCAAAGTTACCCCATTCAAAATAGTCAAGAGATTTCAAGTCAAAGGCAAATTAGCTCCAAGATATGTGGGACCGTTTCAGATAATTGGAAGAGTTGGGGAAGTAGCTTATCAAGTGCAGCTTCCGCCCAACTTATCCAGAATTCACAACGTATTCCACGTATCCCAGCTTCGGAAGTGTCTACGCCAACCAACAGATGAAGTGCCATTGTCAGATATTGAATTGCAAGATGACTGCACATATGCTGAAGAACCACTACAAATACTTGAAACATCAGAAAGGCAGCTCAGAAACAAGAATATCAAGTTTTGCAGAGTGCAGTGGAAGAATCACACAGCGGATGAGTCCACCTGGGAACGAGAATCAGATTTGCAGCGGGATTTCCCCAACTTACTCCCTGGACCAAGTTAATCTCGGGGTCGAGATTCTTTTAAGGGGGGTAGGTTGAAAAACCCCAAAATTTCAAAATCCAAAAATTTGTGATTTATTTTTGCCGGTTTTTGGGTGATTTTTGGAAACTTTCCTTTTCGGGAAAGTCTCCCCGTTTCCGCCTTCTCTTTTCGGCCGGACGCCTTCCCCGTTGCTCTGGCGCCCCGCCGTTTTCCGCCTTCCCCGCTCCCCGGCCTCCTCTCGCGCGCGGACGCCTTCTCCTCCCTCCGCTGGCGCCCGCTCCCTCCCCGTTTCTCCCGCGCCTCAGCGCCTTCCCCGCCCTCCCTCGCCTGCTGGCGCCTCCCGTGCTCCCCGCCTTCTCTTCGCGCGTGCGCTGCGCCTGCATCCGCCCCCTCACCGCCTCCACGCGCGCGCGCGGACAGCGCCGCCCTCGGGTCCTCCCTCCGCGCCCACGGTTTCAGACCGCCCCGCCGCGCTGGCCCGACCGCCGCAGAACCCCGCGCCACGCGGCGCCATTCCTCTGCGCCCGACCCCACCTGGCAGCCCCGCCTGTCCACTCCACCGCGCGCGGACGCACTCCCCTCCCATGCCGCAACTCCGCCCCCGCCCGTACTGTCACCTCGCCATTACGGCCGCTCAGCACCCGGTCACCGCCCCGTCTCGCGGAGGAGACGCTCCCCAACTGCTCCCGTCACTCCGGTTGACCCCGCGCCCCGGCCGTTGCCTTCTCCCCGAAGGACTCCCTCTCCCTGCCCGGGGTACAAATACCCCCTTCTGGCTCCCTCCCTCTCCTTTGCTTCCCGTGCCTCCCCGACGCCCTCAACTCCTTCCCACTGCTCCCAGCCACCTCCCAGAGCCGTCGATTGGAGCCTAGCCGCTCCGAGCGCCGCCATTGCCGTCTTGTGAGCCGGCGGCCCCTCGGAGCTGATCTCCCTCATCCCTCCCCCATTCTCCCTTTGCTTCTCACCAGAGCATCCCCTCCGTGTACTAATCCTGTTGGTGGGTCCCCTTGGCCAGGTGAAGCCCCGTGGAACGCCGCCGACGAAGCTCCTCCCCGGCCGTCGCACCTCTCCCGTGGCCAGACCTCCTCGCCGCCTCCCAGCTCCTGCCGCCACTACCAATGTGAGCCCCATGATCCCCTCTCTGTGTAACCGCAGCCGATCGAGCTCGTTCGCCGCCGGTGACCTCCCTCACCTCCGAGCTCCCGAACCACCCCCTTCTGTCCCCCGCTCTCTCCGTTGCTTCCCTCGCCTCCCCAGTGCCTAAAATGGACTCCCCAAGTCAAACTCTAGCCGGTGAAACCCTCCCCGGTCTTCAGGAGCCATCGCCGTTGCCGGAACGCCGCAGCTCCGCCGTCCCCACTCCTCTGTCGCTCGTGCGCGGCTGGAGGAAGACGACGACGACGTGGTCGCCCCTCCGCCGACCGATCCCTCCTCCACCTTCTAACATCGGCCGTCCGATCCTCCACTTACCGCTTCGCCCCTCCGTTTTATCGTCGCCGTCGGATCATCTTAAACACCGCCCCTCCCCTCCGTTGGATCTCCTTCCCGTACCCCTTCACCCCGCCGCATCTCCGCCACCCGCTTGAGCCACGCGTCGCTCATCCGAGCCGCGTGAGCGCGCGCGGGCGTGGGCCGAGCCGGCCTGCCCCGTCGCCGAGCGCGCGCGCGCGCCTGCGGGCCGCGCGTCGACGCGCGTTGGGCCGCGCTGGCCTTCGGCCGCGCGGGCCGCACAGTGCCGGGCCGCACTGTAGCAAAGCGGCCGGGCCGCACTGTTCATCCAATTTCCAGAGAATTTATCAATTTCCAAAATGCCAGAAAATCCAAATAAATCCTAGAAAATCACAGAAAATCCCAAAAATTCCCAAATTTCACCACATTGCTCCAAATATTATTCCAGACCCTCTGGTGAAATCCATTTCCACAATTTCATCCCAGATAAATTCCTAAAATTCCATTTGGAGTGTTTATGCAATTTATTTCTTTTTAATTAGATTATTTTTCCTCGCTTGATTAGTTGCAAGCTGGATTTATTTCATTTTAATTGTTTGCGTTAGTGTCGGAGATCCCGGAAGCACAGGAGCAGATTCAGGACCCCGGTGCTTCTACGTTCGAGCTCGCAGAAATCATCCGGATAGACGGCAAGTCCCAAATCCTTTGATCATAATGTATCCCATAATGTTTAAATATGCTAATATGTTATTTGCATTGAGCTAGTTCTGAAATGTTAGTTTGAAAATAAAAATAAAATGTTTAGAATGACTTGTGTATTAGTTAGTCCTACCACCGCTAAATGCCATGTTTAATTTGTAGCCATGCCATTGAAACCCTAGAAATATTTATCTGTTAATCTTAGTAATTGTAGGCTATGATTATCATGCAAAGTGTTACACTAATAAGGCTGTGGCTGTGGAGCCAATAGAATCTGGAAAACCCGACTCTAAGGTAGGGTGGTATGGGACACCGTATCTTAGAGCGGAGAGTGCCGGCGTGCACAAGGTAGGGTAAGGGTTGGGGGAGAGCCGCGAGACGGTCTTTGCCCACCTCTTATCCTAGGGCTGGAGTAGGGTAAGGGTGAGTGGGAAACCGCGGGACGGTCTACGCCCACCGCTTACCTTAGTTTGGGTCGCGGACCTGGCGAGGTTGCGGGCCATGTGAAAATATAAGGACTGAAACCCTTACGCTGAGCAAATGTCACAGTGATCGCTCAACCACAGGAGTTGACTTGTCAACACTTGTCTTTTAGCTGCTCAACTCGTTTGAAACTCTACAGGAGGGTAGCAGTGAGGTTAGGTAGGCCGTGCTACGGATGCCTAACAACGGTAGAGTTCACTCGAAGCGGATACTGTTTTCGCTTGTGTGTGTGTGTGTGTGTGGAATCCAGACCCGAGTGAATTCTACCGGGTAGAGCCTATATAAAGAGTCGAGCAGTGAAAAGACCTGGCTTTCTTAACTC